>OX387350.1:8180000-9405000 GCA_947563465.1 Archips xylosteana | reverse complement strand
TAAAACCGCTTAAACTTCTGGTGATGGTTGGATGGATGTATGGATGTATGGATGGATGTATGGATATATGGATGTATGGATGGATGTATGGATGTATGGATGTACGGATGGATGTATGGATGTATGGATGGATGTATGGATGGATGTATGGATGGATGTATGGGTGGATGTATGGATGGATGTATGGATGGATGTATGGATGGATGGATGGACGGATGGACGGATGGATGGATGGATGGATGGATGATGATGATGATGATGATGATGATGATGATGATGATGATGATGATGATGATGATGCATGTTTGAGAAAAGTTCTATACAATCCTCGGCCGGAAGAGGAATTGCTGGACTCGTTTTATCCGGCCTCTACGACTCGGCCGTATACCCCAAATCTCGTCCATCAATCCCTACTTCACGGCCTCTGCAGTAATGTACTATTAAAATGAAAAAAAGAATCAGTTATTTTATAACAAAATTAATCGGGCCAGCAATGTACTGCAGACCGTCATATCCAGTCGCAGTGCTTGACATTGATATTTACTATCGTTTTTAATTGAAAATGTACTAAATACACCAATATTTTGCTCAATAAACATGCGCAGATCTTAATTAAACGATCAGTTCTTTCAAAATTACGTAATAGTTTCCTCATCAAGTACCTAGGTGTATTTAACGTTACCAACAAAAAAGTGCATTATGATAATATCACTGACAAAATATTGAAATGCCAATCTCACCAGGTAACTTCTTCTCTAGATAACTTGTACTTTTACAACAAAAATGCCCATGGACCGCATGCTGGCTGCAGACCCGTGGTCACAATCAGAATCATATCGGGTTATTGTGATAACAACACGAATATTTGCAATGCATGGTTTATGGTCTGTGGAGTTCCGAGATAGTAATATTGAACTTTTTGGAGTTCAACATCGTAAGGTAAATAAAAATTTTAAATAGGCGCGGATTGTAGAGATCTTTATGTTTATGAGTAAATATTTATAAAAAAAATAACATTGCCCCTGTACCAAGGAAATGCCCTGTATGTACCAAGACATCTAACGACCGATAACTGACAATTTCGCAATGATAAAATTCATTCATTGTAACTTTAAATTAGTATCTTTCTGAGATTAAGCATTTTGGGGCATTAGGATCAGGTCGAGGGAACTTCTGATATGCTAAGGAATCATCGTTTAAATAATATATTGTTTCACTTATGGGCGACACCCGCTATAAAACAATTCCTACATCAGAAGAAAAACAAAAAGGCTGTGCGTTTATTGTCTAACGCACGGGCGTTTGCTATCGCTTTCACTATTTCTTCGTGTCAAACAATTTAAGATGGCGACAGAATAAGTTGGTTAAAGCGATAGCAAGCACACGCGCGTTAGATAATATGGCCTCTGATTGTCACAAGGAGTTGTAAGTGAAAACACAATTGACATAAATACGCATTAAACATAAATTCACCTTAAATATGCCTTAAATTAATTATTTATAATACAACTATTCTAAACTAAAAGCAGCAGGTATATTAAGAAACAGTTTTTCATTTATTATGGAGCTGAATTCTTTATCTTCACTTTGTCTTCACCGGGAACTTGCTTTTTAAGATCTTAGTTAAGGCAAAGGAATTATTTTTATTCATATGACTCACACTATTTTAATAACCTTGTTGCCAAGGTATTTTCCGCAGCTGCTTTATTAGCGATTCTTGTTAATAATTAGGTACTAACACTAATTAACCGGGAGTGAAGAGGCTTTTCCTTGTCGAGCGCAAGCACGTTTCTTGCCTAAGTATTTGATATTTTATGTAAAATTCAGTTTCAGCCAAACCATACAACTATACCGCTTCGTGAATGGTCACATACGCAGCTAGATGCGGGACGAGCAAACAATCTCAATATTATAAACTCTTTCAACTTTGAAAGTTAAAAAAGAAAATCAATGCAGGTTTATTTAATCTCACTCTTATGTAGGGGCATAAAACTAGTTAAATAATGTGAAATCGTCAATGAGCGTATTTTGTATGAGTCCATGTATTTTAAATAGAAAATAATTGGTTGAATTTTATTTTCGTATTCTTTGGCTTTGGTGGCTGATTGCCGCCAGTCCTTTGCCACGCGCCGCCCGAAAAAAAGGTTTCTGTCAGCCAAGCGGGAGACTTCAAATTTGGTTGATGCTTGTGCGATATGTTCTCGGTTTTTGTATATAAAACTTATAAACTGTTGTGTTTAGTGATTGTATTTAGTGTTTAGTGTGTTCTCCGTTGTGTAAATTATCTTTAGAGAGGCGGGTGCGGTGGTGCTATCACGGACTTTACGGACTCTGACTAGCGCCGTATGGTAGTTGGCTTCGTCGGGATTTGTTATTCATTAAATTGTTCCCGATAGTTAAAATGCTGTACAGAAAACAAATAAGCTAAGCATAATTCAAAATATTATCCAAAAGCAATAAAAAGATAATTATAATAATTAATAACATTATCACGGACCTACAAAGTCCTTTGTCCAGTCAGTTGGTCTACATTGTAGACTCTACAAGATTGTATAGGTACATGAAAACGGAGTAGGTATAGTTTTCAATTTACATAAACTTTATTCTTCTCAAAATCTTCTAAGTCTTATCCTCATAAGTCCCAACTTTTTATTCCTACCTAACCCAAAATATAACCAGACCCAGACACGAATTCCCAGTTTTGTGATTTTGGAAATCACTTCTAGATATCTAGAGTTCTTATTTTATTTAAAAATTGTTATCCCAAATAGTACAGTAGGCATTTATTCTTAGAATTTGATTTGTCCATCATAAAGTACACTGAGACTATCGAGATCGATAGGAACACGTGTATTTTTCAAACTCAGGAATAACCTCAAGATTAATAAATAACAAATCCTTTCAGAACCTGTTTGCTCCATGAAAGAGCTCACGTTTCGCTCGCCTAACAACGAGTCAATCTTTGATAATGGATGATTCGACATCTCAGTTTATAAAGGTGAGTAATATTTTCATCGAAAATATTTCACAATTTCCCCAGCCCTTTCCTTATTGTTTCACGAAAGGTGTTTGGTTACGATTTTGTTTGGTTACAACTTGAAACGTTTTAATGGACGCTGAAAAGATTGAAGGAAAATTCGTTCTTTATGGTGCCGTGGTATCTAAGTAATTCGTTTGCTCAAGTCTAAATAATGACTTAAAAAGTACGGAACATTTTGTTTGCTTGGTTTGTGCAATTTCGGAAATAAATACGACAAGAAAACTTTAAGGAGAAGTACATTCATATACCTGTGTAAGAAATACAACATAATATTATTTACGAGGTATTTCTTATCTAATTTATAAGAAATGTGTACTTATTTACATAATTAGTGAACTGCATTTATTTCGAAAATCTTTAGTGTACCTACGCGGCTGGAGGATATTTACTAACAAATTTAGATAGCCTTTTCTGAATACTTAAGTATACACACTTTGACACGACAAAAATAATGAACGAAATATTTAAGTATTACAAATAGAAGAAATTACGCGGCGAGTTCAGGGTAAAATTAATTATTAACATTAGTCATATCTAGAACATTTGGACCGTATATGTGCCAACGCGTGACTAGAATCCAGAATTTTGTTCTCGCACACGTACAATTAATCGGTATGTACACAGATTTTTCTCACATACCTATTGCTCGTTCGTTTGGCCATAAAAATATAACAGTTAGTATATTGTTTTAGGACTTTCCCCTATGCGAATGATTCTATTGAACGTGGAATAGTATATTAATTTATTCAGTAAATTTTTGGCTCAACAAGTGCTTAAGTTTTATTGAAAACTTAAAGTCAAAAGAAAGTGGTTAACTTACGCAAAGTACTTACTCCTTTTCATTAACCATAATTTTCTATTTGCTGATTTCTAAAAGCTTTTATTTAACTTGCCTTATTAGTTATTGCTAGTCAAATTCAACTTCCTTACTTTCAATAGTCAAATTGATGAAAAAAGCAGCTTGTATTAAGAAGGGCTAATAAACAAAAGCTTAATTTTTAAATATTTTTATCAAGGTTTAGTAATTTTTTGAGGAGACTCGGTTATGCTGCGGCGAATTTTGAAGCAACACGTTTAGTTTTAGATCTTGTTCTTCCTGACTGCTCCAAAAAAGGTCACACATTTGAATCGGTAACTTTATTTATACCCAATTAAGCTGCGCGTCACGACTCCTAGTGAAATACAACTGACCGCCATTTTCTTTATTCCCTTGCAAGTGGTTTTCGTCCTTCATAATTGAATACGAATTGTCTGGAATAAGCAAGATGCTTGGTGAAGAATTGAAGATGTTATTTTCTTATTAGATTTCTTCCTTTGCAAAGTGTACCATTTTATTTGCTAAGAATATAAATTAGTATAAACTTCCTTTGACCTTATTAAAAATTGAAACATGTAATTGGAAAACTTGCAAAAGTAGATGTAGAACGTCTACTACAGCTAAGTCTAATTTCTATGTTTGGGAACATTATTTTAATAGTATGACGGGAGGTTACTAAATGGATATTATTATAATAATGTACTTTCGTTTCTTGACTTTAATTTAAAATAGATTTAGAGAGAAACTCCTTTTTTTATTAAAAGTTACAAACCAGTTACAGTGAAGTGTTTTATCTATGTCCGAAAAGAATGTATGACAGATAAAAAAGTACCTACCTAATGTTAACTCACCATGGTTATGTTTAACCAGCGTTTTGAATAGGGAAATTATTCGTTAAGTTAAAGGTGTAATAGCATAATATAGTATACAAAATCTGAATAAATACATACTTAGTACATTTTGTATACATACCACTAGGCTACCATGTCTTGTATTCTAAGTATATTTTTATAAATTTAAATTTACTATTTTATTGAAAAAAATGGTAACTATAGTCCGACAAGCTTATTAAAAACAGTCTTGTTAAGGACAGCAGAGGCTCCCTGCGACAGGGTTCCGCCGAGCGCCGCGCACGAGCTTGTCAAGGTATAACGTCGAGGAATCAAACATTGTACTTTTGAAGCTTCAGAAGACTCCACTGAGATGCTCGTCAAAATTTGGCACCAATGGAAATTTGAAATCAGGAGTTTTCGACATATTAGATGTTTTACAGATTGAAGTGAACAAATATGGTTATGGGCACTTTCAGAAAAGAGTGTACCCTGTACTTTTTTTTAAAAACCTAACAAATGTTGGGTTACTTCTACTCAGAATCACAAGCACTATCGATTTAAGCAATAAGTGTCCCTCTCTTAATTGTCAGTTTTGTGACGCAGTTAACCATACATGTTGTATGGACCGTCACAAAACTGACTAATAAATTTTGTATGGAGAAATTAAGGATAATTAAGGAAAACGGGTACATTTTTTTTCTGAAAACTCCCTTATACATTATCTTTAATATTTAATATTTAAGAACAGTATTATTATGTTTGTGCAAGTGGCGTAGGTGAAACGCGAGAAAAACTGTTTGGAAATAAATCGGATAAGTTGTTGATCCGTCCAAATTCGGATATTTTTTTAACCTCTTATGGGGCCTTCCCTTGTGGAGGCTCGAGGCTGTAGCCCAGGATGCCCTCCCTTTAAATCCGCCCCTGCTTATAATTTTGTATCTATGTAACGGAATCTTAGAACTTGATTTTCACCCACTTTTTATAGTCGTTTTACATGAACTTATGGCGACAATATCGTTGTATCCTAGGAAAAGGGGCGTAATCGCCATTAATACTGTTTTCCTCTTCTTTGATATTCGAATTCTACGATTTTTTTTACATCTACTGACCTAAAAAATAAGACCCTATCATTTCATTTGGAAAAGTTATTCAAGTTTTTCAAATTAGCCACAATTGCAGTGGCTCCAATTCCTTCATCGAATAACGCCGCTATAGCCGTAAGAGCCGTATTCCGCGGAGAGTTGAAGCGCGGGGAGCTTACGCCGCCGGCCGCGGGCGCCATTACGCCCTTTACACACGGAGCGTTTGCGCAATAGCAATGGTGTATGTTTTAGCAAAAATTAATAGTGTTAGCCGTAAATTGTGTGTTAAATTGGTTAAATCAAGATTTTAAATTACATAAGCAGACTCCGTGGAAACAAGCCACAAGTTAACGTTAGGTCCAGCTTCCACGGACATTTGGCTGGTGTCGCTATGATCGTTACGCCTGTTTTCGATGGAAATAATTTTAAAACGAGATAATTTAGTCAAATATGTAAAAAAAGAAGAGTATTAAGCAAAAAACAAGTTTTATAAATGTAATATTAAACGAATAACATCAAATGATACCGTCAATAATGCCTCACATTAAAATACATTACGGTTCTTTGTACATGTAAAAAGCCTTAACAGACGTTATGCCCGCTTAAAAAGTGAACAAATAATTAGCTTTTACAAAATTTTGTCATTTTAATAGTAATTGAATGTGCCTAATTATTTTCAGCCCGACCAGATTCACCAATTCCACAAGGGTTGGAGAGCGAAATTACATATTTAATGGAATATGTGGATATAATGACAAGTTTATATCTACTCATTCCTAAAAAATAGCTTCAGTAATTTTTAAATCATTTTACTAACATAATTATTTTATTCTAATACGTAAAAATCTCGTGTCACGGTGTTTTTTATCGAACTCCTACGAAACGGCTTGACCGATTTTTATGAAACCTTTTTTTTCCTGTATTCGGTAGGTTTGAAAGTAGGTCGTAGGTTATTTTTTATAAGTACTCCTATTCTTCGCGGACGGAGTCGCGGGCAACAGCTAGTTTAACTATAAAATTATTTTTACTTCGTTTTAAAATTACATTTTAATGTACAGGAAGGAAATATACCAATTTTTTGAAATTATGGCAAAGAGAGGGAGGAAGGAAATTGGAATATACTTAGGGAGAACTTCTGGCGTTATAGCACAAATTCATGCTGATTCATCAAGCTCTGCAATCTGCAGACGCAGCATCTGCGACGATCTTTGCAGCCATTACTACCAGAACAATTTTCTTTACAATCCATCCAGAAATTTCAGGATACTTCGTTGGCATTGCAAGATAATTTGCCTAGCAACCATGTCTCTCAAGTTGCTGTCCATTAATTTTTGATTTATCGGTACAAAAAGATATGAAGGCACAAAGCAATAAAGCAGTAATTAATAGAGTATAATTTTTCGGCCACAAGCCATATTAAACAAGTGTCGCCAGCAAAAAGACCAACCACTTTTATCATTGATTCATCAATTGTTGACAGCAGCGAAATACTGAAAAATTATTCTGATGACACATTGTCGTTGAAAGCCCTAAGTAATTTCAGTTTTCTAATTTCTTCGGTTCCTTAAACAGTTCAGTTGGATGCCAGTTTTAGTGAAAGTCAACATTTATCTCGAAGAAATTATGAATATAAAAGGAAAAAAAATAGTAATATATATACGAGAAATCGCCTTTAAGTGCCTGGAACAGAAAGGACTAGATATCAACGTCAACGGCGAACACATCACTCACTTCAATTTGCTGACAATATTGATGGAGAAAGTCAGTATGATACTCAAAGGCCTCAACCGAGTCTCCCTACGGATAGTCCTCAGAATGAATATGAACACGATGAAAGTCATGTTTTATGTCCATATGGCCCCCTAACCACGTTATGGTTGAGAGTTCGATTCGACCTAAGACAAACTGTCCAATTTGGAAGGTTAAACTTCGAAAATGAGGACAAAATCGTCGAATTCAACTCGGATGGACAGCTTTCGGATAACTCCGCAATGTCTTTTCGTCAGAACTACCACAGTGCTCAAGAATAAAAGTCTTTAACCAGTGTGTGGGTGAATAGGCTCATATCAGAGTCGCTCTACGAGCTATGGAGAGGGATATGCGCGAGGCTGCTCTAGGTAGTCGAATCAGGAATGAGGAGATTCGTAGAAGGACAAGGGTCATCGACATAACCCAACGGATTAGCTCGTTGAAATGGCAATGGACAGGTCATATAGCACGCAGAACCGATAGTCGTTGGGATCGAAAAGTTCACGAATAGAAACCATGAACTAGCTAGCGCGGCGTTGGACGTCCACCAACGAGATGTACGGATGATCTGGTAAAGACCGCGGGTTCACGGTGGATGCAAGCCGCTTCCAACTGTAATGATCGGGTATCAATGAGGGAGGCCTATGTCTAGCTGTGCACGTCTTTCGGCTAAAATGATGATGGTGATGAAAATCATGTTAATATTTATTAAAGTGATCAACGCAAATTTTATTTTACAAGTATAAGCATTTATGTCAGCTCATATATTTTATACTAGCTGTTGCCCGCGACTCCGTCTGCGAAGAATACGTTTATCGCTATCCCATGGGAAGTATGCAATTTTCCGGTATAAAAACTATCCTATGATAACATTAATCCTAAGGCCTCAAATTATATCCTTTCCAAATTTCATGTAAATACGTTCAGCCGTTATTGCGTGATTGAGTAACAAACATCCAAACATCTTCATAAATTTTCATATTAGTAATAGTACTAGGATTAAATTCGACTAAAAACATATCAGACATAATTGAAGAAAGCCCTAAATGCGTTTAAGACCCTCTTTTTCACGACGATCAAAGACATTATGGTGCTTACGCCCTTATTCCTTGTGAAAAAATAAACGTTTGGTTTAAATTAGCGTGGAAAAAAGAATTAAGGGACATATTTTATACAAATAACTTGAATAATAAAAATAATATTTATCTATATCAATTGTAAGGTATTAAGTATTCTTAGTTTTTAGTTTCAGTTCATAAGCTTCTACGCTGATTTTTTTAAACAGTTTAAACCGTCTCCTGTAAAATCAACTTTTCGTAATTACGCCCCTTTTCGTAGGATACGACGATATAATAATACGGTTTTTTATTTTATTTTTTAAACTATAATTATTTCAATGTGGAGTGGTTAAGGGCCTATAATATACTTGATGCAAACAGATCAGGTACTCTCCTTTCTCTCTTTGAACAAAGTATTATATTTAACGACCTGTTCCAAAGAGATTCGATTAAATGTTGCCTTTTCACGTCGTGTGGGCAGACGCAGGCTAAACCTTTTATTGTTTTCCGCGCCTGTATTTCTTGTCTACGAAGCAGATTTTCTCCGATTCGAGGCCACACTCCGATAAACGAATATTTATGGAAATGTGACAGCAGCACGGCCATTAGGGACCGTATAACTCGGTTTGCTATTTCACATAATCAGTACAACATGCCTTTATTTTGTGAGAATGGTCTTTTGAATGTCTTTCTCAACTTATGTTATGACGCTCACGTTTGTATTATAGACATGAGGTACAGTTGCCATCATAAACAGCGAAGCGGCCTGGGTTCTTATAAACATGTGAACACGAACGTATTGTTAAAGACGTAAGTGCGACACCATTGAATTTCTTTTCAGGTGTCTGCAGGTTTCCTCATGTTTTCCTTCACCGTAATGCTCATGGTAAATTTTAAATGTAATTTCGCACGTAAATTCCGAAAAAAATCAGAGGTACGAGCCCGGGCTCGAACCCACAACCTTCTGACCGTAAGACCACTCGAACAAGCCCAAACATAGCTAGGTTTGTTGTTCTGCCTTGGAGTTCCAACACTTGCCTGATTTTTCCATCGTCAGACCCTGCATATCATTCTTGGTCAAAGTATGCGCTTAAACTATTCTACCTAGCAAACAAAAAACATAGCTATTTAAGTTACGTTATTTCGTATTGAAGTCCCAGTGCTAAGCTAGCGACTCCTTCATCACATCAACTCGATGGTATATATTATTAAATAAATAAATATCACGGGACAATTCACACCAATTGATCAAGTCCCAAAGTAAGCTAAGCATAGCTCGTGTTATGGGTACAAGGCAACGGATAAACATACTTATATAGATAGATACATACTTAAGTACATATTAAACACCCAAGGCCCGAGAACAAATATTCGTATTATTCATACAAATATATCTGCCCCGACGCGGGAATCGAACCCGGAACCTCAAGCTTCGTGTAGTTAGGTTCTCTACCTACTAGGCCATCTGGTCGTCATTATTATTAAACTACCCATAATTACCAAGTCATGTCAATACCATTATTAGAACTAGGTGAAATTAGATCATTACATTCCATTACAAACTTAGTTACTCGGTTAGATATAACTCGGCAAAGAAAGAAAATGAAAAAGTGAAGGTTTTTAAGAATAGCTTATCTAGCTCGCAACAAGTGTCTACAACGAAATCCCAAGTTTACAGTTTATCCAATTACCTAAGTGGTTAGTATCGTGTTGTTTCCATACAAAGAACTTGGAAGTGTTTGTTAAGGGAACGACTGTTTGTGTTTCTTGAGTAATAGCGCATAGTGTAATGTGATACCGGAATAAATCAAGCAGATAACATTGGCTACTGGCTACTTGCGACTACGACCGCTGCAGTGTGGCCGAAACATCGAAATAATTTAGCTACCTATATAAAAGCCGTGATAAAGTTCTTCGGAGTGTTAGAATTACGAGGGAATATTGTGAAAGTTTATAACATTGATATGAAACTTGGTAAACAACTTGAATGTAAGGTAATTTTGTGTGTTGGTTTAAGAAGATATTTATTTTAATTTTATTTAGGAATTTTAATTGTGATTAATTTATTTGACAGTGTTTTATTGATTATTGTTTGACTGTGTTTTAGTAGGTGAATGAATTTATTTTTATCGTAGTTTATGACATGTTTTTGTACTGTTATTATTATTATTATCTAGCCTGGATTGATGTCCCACTGCTGGGCAAAGGCCTCCCCCCATGTCCTCCATTTCTCCCGATCCAAAGCAGCCTGAGGCCAGTCGTCGAGAAATATGTCCAGGTCGTCCCGCCACCGCCGTTTGGGCCTACCCCGTCGTCGCCATCTATCCTGTGGCGCCCACTCAGTGGCATTTTTATAAATTTTCTGTTTTATTTTGTGTTATTTGTGTGAAATTTGTAGTTTGAACGTGTAAAGACGAATTGTAATCATCATCATCATCTTATCTCGGCCTTAAGGGTGCCTTTCCACCAGACATGTGCTACGCTACGTTGCTATGGATGTGTCTGATATCCACCAATCATGTTCATTGGTCCACATAGCATAGCACTGGTGAAAACAGGTTCAACTAAGCTATGATTTTTATATGGAAAGATGCGTGCCCTGGATGCGTGCTATGGATACGTCCTACGGATGCGTGCTATGGATTAGGGATGTCACGAATGTCAAAATTTACACATTCGCGAATGCGAATGCGAATGCGAATGTCCAGGATGCGAATGTTCGAATGCGAATGCGAATGCGAATGTTCGGAGAAAAAATTGAAATACCACAGATAAATAGGTAGTAATTTTTAATAAAATCAAACATAAAAAAGTTATTGTTACAAAATCAACATTGTAATTGAATACAAAAAGTATTTTTTAATGAAATCTAACATAAAAAAATTATTGTTACAAAACAAGTTACCGCCGCGCGCCGCTCGAGCGAGACAAGACGCGACCTACACACATTCGCATTCGCAAAACATTCGCATCATTTGATGCGAATGCGAATGCGAATATTCGTGACATCCCTAATCCCTACTATGGATGCGTGCCATGGATGGTCGCGAAAGTCTCCCCTCACCGCGCTGCCGCTCCGCGCGCCCCTGTCGATACATCGCTAGCTCGAGCTGCGCATCTTCTTCGCACAGCTGCCTCGCGGCTGCTCATCTACATAGCGCATCTTCCTCGCACAGCTACACAGCTTAGCATTGGTGGAAACGGTCACACAGTTTAATGCGGATTGGACTTCACTTTGGTTATCTCACGATGTTTTCCTTCACCATGATGTTTTTTTGTTTAGCTTTATATAAGCTCATAGTAAATTTCAAATGTAATTTCGCACGTGAATTCTAAAAAACTCAGAGGTGTGAGTCGGGGCTCCACTCTAAAGCTGCAATTACACTAAGTCGTTCCCCGCATGCTGCATGCGGTGACCGCAAAAGTGTAAAGAACACAGTAGTGAAAACGACGTTCGTTGGCCAGTAGTTTGAAACAAGTTCGGCGAACGCGTTAGGTGGCCGCGTTAGGTGAACGACTAGTGTAATCGCCGCTTAACCCACGGGCTTCTGCTTGAGGCCACTACCACGACTTAATAACGAATTCTAATAACGGAGCTTAAGCTGTAAGTAGTATTAGTAAAGTAGTAACTCAACTCAAAGGAAAAAAAAGTATTTCCACGAATATTTGCGACACACGTGAAAATAAGCTAATTGGGATTAATCGTATTTGGGCAGAAACGTAATTCACCTGATTCGCATTTGGCCACTATCGCTTTTGGACAGCTCTCATGTGGCCAGAATAGCACATTGCCTGTAACGCACTTGTAAAGAAAAGTAAAAGGACAGACTCGCATCTGGCCATTATCGCAATTGGACAGCTCTCATGTGGCCAGAATCGCACATTGCCTGCAACGCACTTGTAAAGAAAAGTAAAAGGACAGACTCGCATCTGGCCATTATCGCAATTGGACAGCTCTCATGTGGCCAGAATCGCACATTGCCTGTAACGCACTTGTAAAGAAAAGTAAAAGGACGCAGGGTCGCAGCTCTAACCTAACCTACTGTTCTGTCAGCCGTTTATCTTCTAAGGGGTCGCAGTTCTAACCTAACCTAACCTACTGTTCTGTCAGCCGTTTATCTTCTAAGGGGTCGCAGTTCTAACCTAACCTAACCTACTGTTCTGTCAGCCGTTTATCTTCTAAGGGGTCGCAGTTCTAACCTAACCTAACCTACTGTTCTGTCAGCCGTTTATCTTCTAAGGGGTCACAGTTTTAACCTAACCTAACCTACCTAAGGTCTGACGAGTTCTGTTTCTGTCGTAATGCGTTCTGGCTAAATTCTTATATGACCAATTGAGTTTATGGTGTACAGCGTTTATGGTCAACTGCGTTTTAGGAGTGATGAGTTTCTGTCGTAATGCGTTCTGGCCAAATTCTTATATGACCAATTGAGTTTATGGTGTACTGCGTTTATGGTCAACTGCGTGTTAGGAGTGATGAGTTTTTGTCGTAATGCGTTCTGGCTAAGTGCGAATCAGGTAAAACGCTTTTCAGGTCAAATCCGAACCAGGTGAATTAAGTTTCTGCTCAAATGCGATTAATCTAGATTTAATAGTAAGTAATGGACCATAGAAGCTTGCGTGAAAAGCGATTATTGTAACTAAAAATTTTATTCTATTTTACATTAATCATTTAAATTGGTTTAATCTATCTCTAATGTTTAGTTTTCACAATTGACGTAGTTTCGATCTTTCTGTAATCGATACTTTGTTACAAGATCACCTGTACGCACCAATGTTGAAGCGCTTTATTGCTTATTTTACGATAATTAGGAAAATTCATCAAAGTTCCCCTATTAATAATTTCACACGCCATTAAATGTGGGGGATCTTTCGTGGTTACTTACTAAACCACAGTATATATCAGTATACGATCATTAAGCTACGCGCTGAATTGCCATTCGTAATAGTAGATTGTTTACCAAGGGACTAAAACAAATCATAATGACACAAGATATTTAGCCACCCGAGCACAGCGAGGGTGGCTATAATTCGCGTGTCATTATGATTGTTTAGTCTCGCGTTAAACACTCTACTTTTCACTTTGAAGGCGAGGAAAAAAACGACGTTTTATACAATAGTAGATTGTTCAACAAGGGACTAAAACAAGCCATAATGACACGAGATATTTAGCCACCCGAGCGATAGCGAGGGAGGCTATAATTCGAGTTGTCATTATGGCAGTTTAGTCTCGCGTTAAACACTCTACTTTTCACTTTGAATGCGAGGAAAAAACGACGTACAAAATTACTTTTTTACAACGTATGCTGAATACGAGCAATGGACATCTGTTCAAAATGCAAATAGCAAAAAAAAATTCCGCTGTCTTTTCTTTTCTTTTATATTTTTTTGTAAAGTGACGCTTTAAATGCTTGCATAATTAGCCAACAGATTCTAACTTAAAGACTATGTTAAAAAATTGGACTATATATGCATGTAATAATGATATTTGTTCATTCATTAGAATCGGCTAATAAATTAACCTAATTGATCTAACTAAGTTCACACACAAAATATATTGTTAACTGAAACACTTACCCGTGAATAAAGAAACGACATTTTAAGTTTATTTTCTATATGCCATTTCTTTGTTAAATTATACCTAATTATACTTTCTATTTACTATTAAATGCAACTGACATCGCATTATTTTGAAGTCACGCCATATTAACTTTCAAACGTAACTGCTCTATCTACCGTACACTCCATCCAGCACTGCTTTGCCGACAGTGCGGATTGCTAAACTCAAACTCAAACTCTTTATTGCATTTAAATGTTGTGGGTAAAGATCTTAAAAATAATGTACAGCTTCAACATTTACCCTGTGAGGGTACAGCAATATGTAGGTATACATAATGGTGGTAGTAACCAAACCACATAACAATATGTACCTTAGTGAAAAGTTACAGTTATACATAGTTTACCTATTGACAATATGGCACTATTTTATCGACAGAGCAGGGAACTGCTTTACCGACAGCGCTTTTAAAAAAAAAAACAAATTAAAAAACACCTAAGCTAAAGGAAATCTTTCTTTACATGAAGAATAAAATGAATTCATCTTTAATATTTTATAATTAAATAGATTAATATTCGTAATTATTCATCGTGTTTCACGAAATTATTATTTTTTAAATATTTTTTATACAGTTGTCATTTTGAGGTTATTTCCACGCCCTAAAGGCTTCCACAGACCGAAGCGCAGGGCGCTATGGAGCGTCCGCAGCGCGTTTCGGTCTGTGGAAAGCTTTAAAATTGTCTATACCCAGTCACTGAAAATGGCGATAATCCTTCATTCACAAACACCGTGATTGGCAGTTTAGGGGTTTCCATAGTCAATTAAAAAAAATTTACTTTAATCCCTAGAGATCAAAAAAGAGCTTTAGTCCCGATATGCAGAGACTAAAGTAACATTTTAAGAGCATGAGAAGTGAAAAATTACAATATTACTTTTTTACAACGAACGCTCAATACGAATAATGGGCATCTATTCTAAATTCAAATACTATAGGTATGTATACTTAGCTAAAAACTTTATCCCGCGGTTTTTTCTTTTCTTTTATATAATTTTTTTGTAAAGTGACGCTTTAAATGCTTGCATATTCAGCCAACAGAGCCTGCGTAGTAAAATTAATTCATCCTATATAACTAATTAAATAGATTAATATTCATAATCATCATTTATCATGTTTCGCGAAATTAAATCTTTATTTTTAATATTATTGCACAGTTGACATTTTGAGGTTATTTCCACGCCCTAAAGGCTTCCACAGACCGAAGCGCGAGGCATGCGCGCAATGCCGCGGAGCATCCGCAGCGCGCTTCGGTCTGTGGAAGGCTTTAAAATTGTCTATGTCTAGCACTGAAAATGGCGAATAATCCTCCATTCACTAACACCGTGATTGGCAGTCTAAACAGTTTCCAAAGTAAATTAAAAAAAAATACTTTAATCTCTAGAGATCAAAAAAGAGCTTTAGTCCCGATATGCAGAGACTAAAGTAACATTTTAAGAGCATGAGAAGTGAAAAAATATATACTTATGCCGCTGAAACTGTTTTCCAATGACGATACGTAGACGATACTTACGTATTGTTAATATAAGCTGTCAAAAAATAAAGCCGAGTTGCCCCGGAGTTAGGTCCAAACTATTCCAGTGGCTTTAAGATAAATAATTTCATTAAATCATTTTTTTAATTAAGGAATATTTATTACACAAGTACCTAAATAATAAAATTAGGAGTATAAGATTATGACAAACAAAAGATTTGGTAATCTTCTATATAAATCTTCTTCTTTCTTCTATAAAAATAAATAAAACACCGAAAATGTATCACCGAAATGTTTGTACGCACATAACTTCCGATCGACTGCACCAAATTAGATAATTCTTTTTTGTTTCGTTTGTTACTGTCAGGAAAAGGTTTGTATGTAAGAAATTTTAGAAAAAAATAGAATGGGGGCGAAGCCGCGGGCATCAGCTAGTGTAATAATATTACAATATTGATTGACATTAAATCTAATAGAAATAAGATATTGTAACTGATTTAATTTTGCATAATTTATTCAATAATTTAAGAGTAATTATAATCATTATAATTTTGAGTACTTAATAATTTGCCAGGAGTTCGTATCAGGAAAGATAAGCGAACCGCGTTATACGCCGAACCGAATTTGACACGTTGTTAGTAAATCAACTACTGGTGTGTAAGCTGCGACTACACACGTTGCTCATTAGAATCAACTTAAAAGTTTACTTAGCCACGTTACTAAGCACGTAGTATGGTAAATAAATTTTCTGGGTGAGTGGAATGTTCAAGTTTGACATGAGAGTTTTTCGATAATGAGCGTAACAGCCTCTTATAAGTTTTCTGGCTTGTTTTCTGAATAATTGATAGATTCAGCGTTACTTTATGGATATCCATATTAATGAACTATTATATTTAGAAATTTAAGATACTCATGTTTTTTTTCTCTGTTCGATTCCCACTATCAAAAAATTAAAAAAAAACAAAAGAAGGAAAAAAAATTAGAACGGTTCGGTCAAAAATCCAAATGTCAATTTGTCATTTCGTCGCAGGATGTTGCGAATCCGCTTAACTGGCATTGGATAATTCCGCGTATCTGACAAATTTAGCCAATGTTTAATTCAAATTCGTGAAAATGAAACAAAAAACTCTGAAGTTAAAACTATTATGAACTGTAGATACGCGGTATCAGGTAGATAAGCGGATTTGCACTATCACCGACGGTTTCTCATTTGTAACATGTTGTTTAACATCATAGGCCTTGGAAAATGGCTTAGTAATAGCCAAAAACGGTACGGTCAATGTCCTAGTGATGTTCCCAATATTAGTTATTTCTGCGACCTTCAGCATAATGCGGTTCGCGTGACCCATTATCCTATTAATTAGGTTGGCTACCGTACCCTATAACTTTGGCCTTGTCTGTTGTTGACTCAGCCTAGTGACAGAATGCAAATATAACCTTTTTTCTAAGGTTCCGTGATCCGAAAACCAAACCATTGTAACATTAAGTTTACTTTTTTTTTGGTTTAAGACGGTTACAATTACTAACACACGTGGAATTAATCACGTATTATGTTATTATCCTTATACTAAGCGAATTTACATTTACACTGATGTGCTGGATCGTTAAAAATATATCCGTGGATTTGGGTCCGAATATGGGTATTTGGTGTCAAAATCCGCAGATACAGATACGGATTCGGATCTTGACTTACTTAATCGGTGTCGGTGCGCGATTTTAGTTAAGCGATAGTTGACGCCACTTGACGTTTTACGTGTCAGGATATGTTTCGTTCGACTTGTTCTCCTTGTTCTTGTTGGTTCTCCTGTTTTGTTTATGGTTTAGTGTAACACTAAACAGCATAGATAAAGAAATAAAGAGAGAAAGAAAATACATTAATTTACAACAACACAAGAACATCAATATTATTACAAATAGACAACACGAAGGATAAAGACAGCGTGTCATAACATTGCGGTTGTAAATCGGACACTGGCTCAGCATAATTCTGAGGCGTTTATAGCACCCCAGCACTGATTTTCAGCCAGCAGCGTCGGTGACACTCGGGGCTCGGGAATAAAAAAATAGTCTGAATGGAATTTAATAGTTTTTCATTGCTTCCTAATCACCTATCCTACTAATATTATAAACGCGAAAGTTTGTAAGTATGGATGGATGGATGGATGTTTGTTACTCTTTCACGCTAAAACGGTTTGACGGATTCTGATGAAATTTGGCACACAGATAGTTTATAATCCGGATTAACATATAGGATACTTTATATCCCGGAAAATTGCAAAGTTCCCGCGGGATAGCGATAAACGAATTCTTCGCAGACGGAGTCGCGGGCAGCAGCTCGTAGGTATATAAAATTCCATCTATGTATTGAACGATAAAAAGGTAAAAGGATCTTTCATCTCCCTCGGATATCCCCGGATACGGACATCACTAGCTATTACCATTCCCGGGGCTTAAACTACGCAAAATATTGTTCAATTGCTCAATGTTTCGGTTGAATTGCACCGGAACGCCATGAGTCGAATTTTATTAGGTACTCCAACTACTTTAAGATTAACTTGCTTTAAATTTTAAGGAAAATGTGTTTTAATACATTTAATAACACTATTGAGAACTTTTTTAATAAGAATCAAGGGTAATATTCTGATCAATTATGTTTCTGAATGTAAGCTTAAAGAATGCTAGCATTGAATGACAAGTTTAATTACAAGTAGCGCAAAGACTTCCGATTTCTAACAATATTAAGTAAGATAGTAGTGCACCAATTCGACTCATCCGTGAAGGTTGCACATAGGTACCGTATACATAAAAGTTCATTTCACAATGCGGAAAAAATTGTATTTAGGTGCGTTTGCATACACACACATTGTATATACACATTTTAAAATATAAATATCGTTCATATTTTTGCAGAGCATATGGCTCGTTTTCATGTTTCATTTTCTTTGTCTATTATCCAAGCCTTCATAACATGTTTCCCATTTCTCGTACAAAATGAGCACACAAAAACCTGGTGTTTATTTTAGGGGTGGACATTACCGAGTCCCCACGTACCTTCGGGACGTCATGACCCATAACCACGAAGTAAGAACTAAGTAATGCCGTTTTTGTTTGAATACTACATACTAGCTGTTGTCCGCGATTTCTCTCACGTAGGATTCGTCTATACCTTTCCGATTATAAAAAAATATATAATTTTTATATATATTTGAAGTTAAAAAATATTAACTCTTCAGGGTTAGAAGAGATGGGGTACCATCCGGCGTACCGGAGAACTCATGCTTTCACCCATGAACGGCTTGATTTCCCAAATTTATTGAGACATGTCAATTATTCTCTATTTTTAGGGTTCCGTAGTCAACTAGGAACCCTTATAGTTTCGCCATGTCTGTCTGTCTGTCCGTCCGCGGCTAAGCTCAGAGACAGTTAGTACTAGAAAGCTGTAATTTGGCATGTATATATATATCAGTCATGCCGACAAAGTTAAGAAAATTAAGAATTTAGTCGTTTGGAATAAAAAAACTAAAAAAAAATTTTTTAGGGTACCTCCCATAGACATAAAGTGGGGGTGATTTTTTTTTCTCGACTGTCCCTATAGTGTGGGATATCATTGGATAGGTATTTGAAAATAAATAGGGGTTTGCTAAAACCATTTTTTGATAAAGTGAATATTTTCGGAGATATTCACTGCGAAAGTTCAAAATAATGTGTCTAACTTTTGAACCGCAGGTTTAAATAATATGGAAAAAATCACGTAAGTTAAACTTAATAAAAACTTTCTAGGAAAATTATTTTCAACTTAATCAGTTGAGCAGTTATAAAATTAAAAAAAAAAATAATAATCTAAGATTGTAATTTAACCGCCACTGCAAGCATTTTTTTTTTCTTTGAGTACAATAAGATCACGCTAACAGTATCTTCTTTCATTAAAAAAAAAATTGAAATCGGTTCATTATAATAAAAAATTATGAAGAACCATCAAGTAGTTCTAGTAGACTGCAGTTAGAATAGTTACCCAATTTGCCTATAGATGGCGCTGTACCGCCGACGTTAAAATTCTAGGTATAGGTAACGCCACCAGAGTTGAGGCCACGCACACAACCACATCTCATGTAATGACAGCGGGATTTTGACGTTGTGTTGACGTTTAACGAGAACACAACGTCAAAATCCCGCTGTCATTACATGAGATGTGGTTGTGTTTGTGACCTCAACTCTGGTGGCGTTACCTATAATACATCGCGCTGTTCACCCTAGCGCGCGGTGGGAGTTGGGACCAAAACAACCACATTACTAAAGTATGCAAAGATTTTTTCGTACCTGCTACGGAACCCTATCTTGGGCGTGTTCGACACGCTCTTGGCCGGTTTTTAATTACTTTCACGTTTCTAATCTCAAAAAAAATCCTGTACTTCACCCCTCTAGCCCTTGAGACTTTTTTTTTCACATAGGTAGTTATAAAGTTTCGTATCTATGAAGTTTCATATTTTACGAAACTTGCAGGCAGTTTTAGCGACATTTAAGTCGCAATTAAGCTCTCGCTTAAAATGCGGGGTTAATGCAATAATTAACCCCGCGTTTTAGTTCCTTTAGGAGATTAATTTTCAACAATTCGTCCTTAGTACCTACTCAGTTTCATGATAAAAGGAAATAGTGAAAATTTTAAAGCTCCTGGTCCCAGTAAATAGTAGTTTGAGCTGTGACTTGATATATTATAATGTTTGAAATTTTCGATATTTTTACTCATAATTAAAACCATACGCGAGAGCTTAATTGCGACTTAAATGTTGCTAAAACTGCCTCGACTTTTTCTTTTATAAATATGGACTGGATTTTGAATATCATTTTTTGCTTCGAACTTAATTTTCCGCGGAAACTGCTTTTAATGAGCCTTGACTATGAGCACGTTCAATAGCTATTAAAAGAACAGCAAGCTTGTTGCTTAGTTTTTGAATCGTTTGTTGAATATTACCTTTACGTATATTATATTATTAGTTTGGTGTAATATCACCGGGGTTATTTTGTGTGGGCCAAGTAATTTACGTCAATTTACTAATGCACGAGTAAGGGTACTCGATCGTTGTGCCATGAATGAAAGCGTGAATGATGCGAAGAAAATCAATGGTGCGTGTGAAGTTCCTGATTTGCGCGGCTCAAGCTTTTTCAAGCATTCTGAGAGGAGGCCTGTGCCCTGCAGTGCTAGTAAATATTATAACGTTTAAATTGTACTGGGATGACAGCTGTCAAAAGTTACAAAAAAATCTTCAAGTCCACATCAGACGAAAAAAAATTGTATAAATTAATTTGAAAAAAAAAATGGTAATTCGGTGTCTTTTTGCAAAGAAGAACACAAAAATAAAAATAACCAAACATATTCTCATTTTCACATTCACAATGTTAGTGCACGTTGTTTTTAACCGACTTCAAAAAAAGGAGGAGGTTCTCAATTCGGTTGTATGTTCTTTTTTTTTTTTTTTTTTTTTTTTTTTTTTTTTTTTGTCGTGTGTTACCTCAGAACTCCGTCATTTATGAACCGATTTGGAAAATTTTTTCGTTGTTTGAAAGCACATGCTTCAAGGTTGGTCCCGTTGTTACCAAAATCCAGTTCTGATGATGGGATCCATGAGGAATTGAAGAAACTCCTCAAAAATTCAAGAGAAACTTATAGCGATTAGAGTATTTTCGGTGACAAGTCGAGCATTTGCATTCAGAAAGTATCATGGAACTCTGTAATAAAACGACATAACCCCGTCGAGCATTAAAAATAGAATTTTCAACATAACCTTATATCAAAGTCAAACTGATGATTTTATCCTACGCATCTATTTTATACAGAAACAACTAAAAAGCAAAAAATAAAAAATTTTAAATAAAAAATAAAACCTCCTTCAAAAAACATTCAAAAACCATGAAATAATAATTGAACTGAACCGACTACAATAAGCATGAAAATATCTTTCTTCTAATCTGTTTTAAGTCGGTGCCTCAGCACGAGCTTGCAGGAGTGTAGAAGCCCTATAGATAGTAAGGTATGTAGGTAAGTTAGATGACTAGGTCCACTCCTGCTGGCTCGAGCTGAGGCACCGACTTAAAACAGATTAGAAGAAAGATATTTTCATGCTTATTGTAGTCGGTTCAGTTCAATTATTATTTCATGGTTTTTGAATGTTTTTTGAAGGAGGTTTTATTTTTTATTTAAAATTTTTAAACTGTTTAGTTTAGACGAACGGCACCCAAGGGAGAAAGAAGGTTTCTTTTTGTGGAGTTAATAGACTAGTATGGTACAATCAGCAGCAGAAGTGGGTAAGCGGTGGAGATAATAATAAGACGTGACAGGCAGGGTAATATTTAAGTAGAGTAGGCTATCCGTCAGTACAAGAGCATGTGGGTGTAATATATACATGGTTATTACGCGTTATGGGTGTAAGGAAAAAGATAATAATGATGAATGGCGACTTCTGTTTTCACCCGACTGTCGAGGGTGGGACGCTCGAAATACATAACCCACCTTCGACAGTCGGGTGAAAACACAAGTCGCCATTCAGTGCTCATACGCATTATTATACATACATAAATATGTATGTATGTATCATTCTTTGGCACGCCCTGCAGCCTGAACGGCTCCAATGGATTTTGAAGTGTGAGGTGTCATTAGATTCGTCTCAGTTCCGAGAATGACATAGGGTATATATTTTCCTGGAATTCCCATGGGAACAGGAACTATGCAGGCGAGTTTTTTCATCTATTTTTGAAGTTAAAGTTAGAATAATTATATTCAAACTTTTGTCTCAGAATGCGCTAATATACCTACTTGTAGAGTTAAATTTATATAGATTCTAGTGTTTTTTCAAACTTTCTGTGCGTTTGTATGGAAATGATGATTGAAACAATGTTTATTGTTAATTTACAATTTTAATTTAAGTTTTCTTTGCCGAGTTTAGATTGAATGCTTATCTAATCACATTGTCACGCAGTCTAAAAAATGTATGTACAGTCGAGTTCACCAATATCTGTACGTACAGCCAACATTTCATAAATATCTATACATAGACCTTATTACGGTAACATAAGGTCTATGTATAGATATTTATGACAGGTTGGCCATGCATATATTGGTGAACTCGACCGTACATCAAACTTCAATTCAATGCGACCACTGAAAGTGGGTGTCTGTCTGTTACCTTATCGCGCTTAAATCGTTGAACCGACATAAATTAAATTTGGTATGTAGATAGTTTGAGACAGGAATGGCATAGAATAGTGTAAGCCCCGGAAAATTGCATAGTTCTCGCGTAATAGCGATGAACAAATTCTTCGTAGCCGGAGTCGCCAAAGTAAAGTCGAATCCGCATTCGGCCCTCGTGGGAACTACGGCCCAACCCCTCTCAATCTGAAAGGAGTCCTGTATCCTACAGTCGGACGTATAAAGGCCGAGATTTTTTTTTATTATGAGAGGGAGGCAAAGGGTCATCTGATGGAAAATGATCTCCATCGCCAATATAACAACAACTCAAAGAGAGTCACTGATATGTTGCTGGACTTTAAAGGGCTCAACACACAACACACACAACAACCAGGTAAAAAGTAGTCGACAAAAACAAGCTTACTAGTTAAATAAAATCTCGTAAAATAGGAAACTAATTTGTCTATGTTACTTGGTAATGAAAGCATTTTTCATTTTCAAATCTATTTTCTTAGATATTATAATACTTTTTTAAGAATATTATGAATCATTAATTACCTTTCTGTCTGTACTTGCCTGGTCTTTGTCTTGCTAAGGATTTCTTAGAAATCTCTTTAATAATATTTTCAAAGCTATAAGGCTCGCTATTACAATACGATGAAATTCAATATTGAGTGATATGCTAACAATTACCATTGATCATTATAAGGGTTTGCAAATTAACCGATTATCCCTTGGTTATCACTTTAAGGCATTCCGGGAAATTCAGAACGTAGAAGATGAATCAATACGATAATGGATTGCCGCAAGTTCACACAATCTACGTTATCCGTATGCTCCATTGTATCCTCAGTGATTACTGATTAACTAAAATAATGCCTATGCTATGATTTTCTAATTAGCAATTAAATTAGTGGCTAAGTAAGTTGAGATATCTTATTATTTAGTTAGCTGATGCCCGTGACTCCGTCTGCGAAGAGTTCGTTTGATGCTATGCAAGAATTAATAGTTAGACAGACAAAAAGACAAACAAACTTTTGCATTTTCAATATACTAAGATACTTACTTGCTCTTGCCCGTGACTCTATCTGGAAAGAATTAGGTTTTCGCTATCCCGCGTGAGCTATGGATTTTTTTGGGATAAAAATTATCCTATGTCCTTTCCAGGGTCTCAAATTATCTCGATACCAAATTTCATCTAAATCGATTCAGCGGTTTAAGCGTGAAAAGAGATGACAGACAGACAGATACACGCTAACATTTTATAATAATAAAGTGGATATGGATGGATTGCATGCACACGATTAACGCATATTTAAAGAGTTAAACGTTCACATTTATTTCGTAATGTATGAAATTTTCCGCTGAGGGTAAGAAATTGGTGTGGGGTCTTGAAGATGACGTGTCTAACTTTATCTTCAATCCATAGATGGCGTTGTTCAAGCGAACGTTGTGCTACACATTCATGACTACATATCGCTACGCGCTACACGCGTAGCAGTGTTTTTCCGCTTTGTAGCTTAAACTGCCTACAAAATTAAACACAGAACCTGTCTGTGGCACTGAATGTATTAAAAATATTACTGTAACCTTTTTTCAGGGATTCCTAACACGGAACTCGCGGGAAAATGCTAGTAGTTGCCGTTTAGTTTTCCACTTACCTACGAATATCCACTGCGGAAACAATATTGCGTTGCAGTTAGCTACATAAACAAGCGTTTCTATTTACTTTAGGCAGGGGTTATTATATAAAATAGCCGTATCTACGCATCCGAAACGCGAGGCGTGCAAATTTCCTGTCTGCCATAATGGGCTCCCACCTTAATTCATGAGCTCGCTTGCGACAAAACCGCCAAAAGCGTGACATAATGAATATTGCGTTTGCTATGAAAGGCCTGCTTTTAAACCCATCTTGTCAGGAAGCCGAGCGCTGAAGTTTTTGACTCAAAACGTGTTAAAGTTGCGGGAGAGGTATATTAGTTAATACTAAATTACGATCTCGTGTGTCACGTTACAATGCAGCGCCGTCATTGTTTCAGCCTATGTTACACGTCCCACTACAGGGCTCAGGCTTCCTCTCAGAACGAGAGGGCTTGGGCCGTAGTTCCCATGCGGGCCCAGTGTGGATCGGGAACTTTACACAAAAGCTAACGCAAAAGTAAAGCTCATGATAATTTTGGCGACCGGATGGCTTATGTAAGTGGTGGATTGAGGCCGCGGGCTGGATTGAACGATCAGTGGGATCGAGCCGCCCACAAAAAAAAATTGGTCAACTGAGCTCGTGGGCTCATTACTTTGTGGGCCCAGTTGACCCCGAAGGGATAATTTCAAAATAAAATTAATCAAATCATTTTTTAATATCTTATAGAGACCAAGTTCAATAGGGTTACTTTAGTTTCTGACCATAGACTGCTCGTGGGTCGCGATATTATTCTTAATCTCTTTTTAGCATTATGCTACATCGTATGACAGAAAAAAGTGGTGAAAACCATTGTGATTCCGAGTGCGTTAGACAATAATTCCTCAGGGCTGTCCCCTCGTTCTAAAACTTATAATATGCGTAAAATTACCAAACATTATACTAAAATGATAGTGCCAGGAATAATTTCAATGATGATCATTTAGACCGCAACTGCTCAGCCAATTTTTCAAGTGGTCCATAATTGAGATTCACTGTCAGCTGGCGGGACACCTGCTAAGTAATTATTTTATGTTCAGCCGATCACTCACGATATAACTTACCATTGGAAGGTAACTTTCACTAAAATTTTACTATATTAGGTACGTGGGTTGAATTCCGTTTTTTTTTTTTTTTTTTTTTAATTTATTTACACAAAAACAAACAAAAGAAGTACAGAAATACTCATGCTAAAATACATCTGCCAAACTGCATAGCAGTTTGTTGGCAGAAAGTTTATAACTCTCACTACTTATAAAGGTTCCGACACTCACTTGGTCCGGTTTTGTTAAAAATTCAAACCCGGTGCCGGCTGCGTAGGCACAGCGCGCCGCGGCCCTTTGTTATTGATTACTATTTTTAATATGAAGGTGGAATTACGCTGTGCGCTGCGCCGCACGCACCGACATCGGCAATACCAATAAAACAATGCATTATACACAATGACACAAACATACACTTCTCATAGTTATGCCTTTTCTATGAATACTTACTTGGAAATACTACCATAAAAAAAAAAAGTTAAAAGTTAAGGTTAAAAAGTATTATGACTACTTAGAGAAATTACGTT
This sequence comes from Archips xylosteana, assembly GCA_947563465.1. Taxonomy (NCBI): domain Eukaryota; kingdom Metazoa; phylum Arthropoda; class Insecta; order Lepidoptera; family Tortricidae; genus Archips; species Archips xylosteana. Next base: position 9,378,907 of record OX387350.1, on the reverse strand, counting down.
AAGACGAGACATAAAAAAATATTCCCACGCTAGCTCTGCCCACGTGATTCGTCAAAAGAATAAAATTATAATAAAAAGTAAACTAAAACTACTACGATTTTTAATTTCGTAGAATTCTGACAAATGACACATTTTGACACGGTTTGACAAACCATTTTTTATTTTAAATCTATTAATATTGCAGAAACGTAATAAAATAGGCTCATTACTAATTATAAAATAATATAGTGAAGGAGAGCTTTTACTATAAGAAGTTTTCAGGTTTTCATTTATTAGTCTATATTTATTGATTCGCGTATTCATGGTTCGTGTGAGACAGTTCATAATGATAATTAGTCCTCTTTAAAAACATAACACATAATGTACGGGCGTACATAAGCAATCAAAGATGGTACTTTTTATAAGACGTATAATGCGAAAGTTTACAAAAGAGGTACAATATGCGCGTGTGGTCGTTTCGGCTGCTAGGGCGAATGTAATGTGCTTGGCGGCGGCGGCCGCGGGGCAGCCTTCACCCCCGCGGTCGCCTGATGACGTAGCGCGGCCGCTGCCGCGGCGCGGGCGCTGACATACTGGGGGCCCTTGAAAGCGCCGCTTTCAAGAACCATGAAGAAGGCAGAGGCGGTTCAGTGCGCGTCTGATGACCCCTCTGGCGGTAGCGATGTCGGCGACTCGGGGAACGCCGTCTGTCCCAGGATGAAGAGTCTGTACTCGTCCCAGCCGCCATAGCAGGGGCGGCTGATTCTCTTCCTTTATTATGACAAGGTCCCCTTGTTGTAGATCTCTGCTACGCGTCTTCCATTTGAGACGTTGCTGCAATTCTGTGACGTATTCGGCCTGCCAGCGTTTCCAGAAGTGTTGTCTCGCTTGCTCCAGCCGTCTGTAGCGATCCAACTTGGTGATGGTGGTGTCCGTCAGGTCTGGCCCCGGGAGCGACGTCAGTGGCCTGCCAAGGAGAAAATGCCCGGGTGTGAGCGCTGCGTAGTCGTTGGGAGAGGAAGAGAGGGGGGCGAGAGGACGGCTATTTAGGATAGCCTCAATTTGAGCAAATAATGTCGACAGCTCCTCAAATGTGAGATGCGTGTTTCCTAGGATGCGTTTGATATGAAATTTGGATGACTTTATGCCCGCCTCAGCCAAGCCAATTGTGGTTCGGAGCGTATGCCGGCGCAAATTTGAACGTAATATTGTGCTCAGCGGCAAACTCTGACACAGAGTCCTTATATTGCGCAAAGAAATCATTTATTTCTCTTGCGGTTGCGACAAAATTTCTTCCGTTGTCACAGAATATTTCTTTGGGCTTGCCCCTGCGCGAAATGAAACGACGCAGAGACAGCACAAAGGCGTCCCTTGACAACTCGCTCACAGCCTCTAGATGGACACACTTAAACCTAAGGCATATAAAAAGACATAGGTAACATTTTGTGATTTTACAGCCACGCCCACGTCGATCAGTGATCATAAATGGCCCGGCAAAATCCACTGCTACTGTGTGAAATGGAAAGTCAGGCGTGACGCGTTGTGCCGGTAGGTTGCCCATTATATTTGTCATGGTTTTACCATAAAAACGGGTACAAATGACGCATCGGCGGGCCGTGCGTCGTGCCAGGTTCCTACCACCAATAGGCCAGAACTGCTCGCGCACGGATGCGAGCATGAGTTGCGGTCCCGCATGCAAGAGGCGTGTGTGTGTGTGACTGAAAATGAGTTTTGTCAGTGTGTGTTTTGAGCAAAGAAGTATAGGATGTTTAGTTGAGAAGTCATAGTTAAGACTTATCAAGCCTGCCCCCTACTCTCAGGATTCCCTGAGAGTCAATAAATGGTGCCAGCGAGTTAATATGTGATTTAGGATTTAATTTCTTATTATTACTCAGTAAATGTAACTCTTTAGAGAAGGATTGTTGTTGTGACAATTTCACTAGAACATTTGTTGCATTTTCGAGCTCATTTGCGGTTAATGGCCCCTTTATGCATTGCGCTTTGCACTTAATGTTGATGAAGCGCAGTACATATGCAACTATGCGCTGAAGCTGAGTGAACTTAGAGTATCTTTCAAAGTAGATAATGGCATTTAGTTTATGATCAATTTTTGTCAATAAAGAAGTAATGGGTTTAGATTCTGGGAGATTGATTGAGCTATTGTTGGTATTAAGGACAGGCCAACTTTCTTCGGGTTCTAACAGAAATGACGGGCCATGCCACCATGCCGTTGTAGACTGGACATATTGAGGGTCAATGCCCCTTGACGCGAGGTCTGCGGGGTTAAGAGAAGTGGGCACATAGCGCCATGATGAGGCCATGGTTAGCTCTTGAATGCTTGCGACACGATTTGCGACATATGTTTTTAGTTTGGATGGACAGGTGTTGATCCAGGCTAGCACAACGCTGGAGTCGGTCCAATATATACAGCGTGCTATTGGCTTACGAAGGGCAGCATTAACTGTGGCAGCTAGGCGGCTAGCAAGAAGGGCGCCGGATAGTTCCAGACGAGGTATGGTGGTGGCTTTGGTTGGTGCGACACGGGACTTCGCACACAGAAGGTTCACAGTTTGGTGGCCGGTCGGTGAAGTGGATTTTATATAGATGCAGGCGGCGTACGCTGCCTGTGATGCATCGCTGAAGCTATGAAGCTCAATACAGGAGTTTAAATTATTAATTACGTTCCGGGGTACATTGAGAAATTTTAGGTATTTTATATTGTTAATAAAATGTTCCCAGGCGCGCTGAATATTAAGAGGTATTGGGTCATCCCAATTTAAATTAAGGGTCCAAAGTTTTTGCAGTAATATTTTAGGTTTTATAGTACACAAAGTAAGAAGGCCCAACGGGTCAAAAATCTTAAATGTCTTAAATGTAGGATTGAGCGCTTTGTGACGGCGCTGGAGGAGGTGCTGATATCATCAATATTAAAATGAAGCAAATCTTGATTAGGGTTCCAAACTAACCCTAATGTATGAAGCGACTGACTCAAAGCTAAGTTATTACTTTGTGTACTTTCAGTTTCTGTAGAAATTAAAACTTGGGAATTTGATCGATACTTCCTCAAATTAAAACCGCCTGAGGCGAGTGAGCTGGGTTTCTTTAATTACAGCGTGATGTGGCAAATAGTAGGAGATAGAAGGCCTTTCTACAGTAGCATCAGAGAGATGCCCCAGGTCACGATATTCCTGTATGAAGTCAGAATACATTTTCTTTAGTTCGGGATTCCGATCAAGACGTTTTTCCAAGTTTAAAAAACGCCTTTTAGCTAGAAAGTATTAATTTCCCAGGCATTCTGGAGAATCAATAAGAGGCAATCTGACACAAAATTTACCGTTTGCTAAGCGAGTCGTATTTTGCTGGAAGTGCTTTTCACTTTCCGTTAAAATGGATTTAGATGGAAGAGGCATGGGGAAGTCTTCGTACTCCCAGAATTTTGTAAGTTGTGATTCTAGATTGCCTTCGGCTTCGTTTGCCACAAAGTTGCAAGAAGTTACTTGAGCCTTAGTGCCTCCCTTAAAGATGGGGCCGGCTATTAGCCAACCCAGTTTGGAGTTATGAAGAGTAGGAAGTCTGTCTCCTAGAGGGTGCTGTTCTGGCCCAATAAGGTCCCAGAACACGTCAGCACCTAGAAGAATGTCAATTGGAGAGGGCTCGTTGAAAGTTGAATCGGCTAAGTTCATGAATGATGGTATATTAAGATGTTCAATTGGAATGTATTTCTTAGGAAGCGTTTTGGTTATACGTGGAAGTACAAGAAAATCTAGCTTGCGAACGAATGTACTCTGTTTAGATTTAATTATTGCAGAGCAGCGTTCTGGAATGATGTTCAAAGATGTGCCTCCAATGCCCAGGATGCTTGTGGCATTGGAGCGCTGAGAAGTAAGGTAAAGACGTGATTTTAAATCGGCAGTAATAAATGAAGATTGACTGCCGCTATCTAGCAGTGCCCTGACTGTTTCTATTCTGTCGTTATGAGGATTAAAAATATCAATTAAGGCAGTGGAGAGCAGTACTTCTGAGGAAGACACCGCTGACAAGACTTGTGGAGAAGGGGAGGATTTTTTATCATTAGTTTTGTGATCGGGAGTCTTAAAAGAAGTCTGTGTGTTTGTGTCAGGTTTGTGTAAGATAGTGTTGTGCCGCCTCTTACATACGCGACATCCTCCCAGCCTGCAGCGAGACGTGTCGTGATCCGAGCGCAAGCAGTTGAAGCAAAGCTTAAGTTTCGTTGCCTGTGCCCATTTTTCGTCTGTCGTCAGGCTACTGAAGACCTTACAGTCGAAAATACGATGTTTTCCTTGGCACACGACGCACGGCCGCTGCGTTTTTGTATCCGCTGAAATAAAAAATGATTTATTAGGATGGTTTTCGGACCTCACTTGAGGTCTGTGTTGCTTGTCTACCCTTGACCTATATAATGTCTCCAAAACATTTGCACGAGTTTTCAAGAAATTTTTAAAATCTTCTAATGAGGGTAGTTCTGATAAATTATTGCGGTATTCCTCCCATTTCACACTGGTAGCCTGATCTAATTTAGTTGTAACCAGATGTATGATGATCGTGTCCCACTGATCGGTAGGTTGGCCGAGCGTTTTTAACGCTCGCAAGTTTTTTGTGACATGGTCGCTGAGGTATCTCAACGCCTTGTCTGATTCTCGCTGTAAAGGTTCAATATTAAACAAGGAATTAAGATGGTTAGTAATAAGTTGACGATTATTATTGTAACGCTCGCACAGAAGATCCCAGGCTTCAGAGTAATTATAATCTGAGACTTCGAGGTTGGCAATGACGCGTGCCGCCTCGCCTTCAAGGTATGAACAGAGATAATGAAATTTATGTATATTTTGAATTCTCGTATTTTTATGTATAAGAGATTCATAAGTATCACGGAATTCGAGCCATTTAGAAAAGGTTCCATCAAATTTGTGGATTTGAATTAACGGTAATTTAAAACCTAAAGAATTGTGACAATTTTGCCCACCTGAACAAGATGAGTTTCGGTCGGCGTCGTGAAAATTGTCCTTAGATTTAACTGTGTCAATCAAGTCTTGGGCTGTAGCGATGCAGTAATGGAGATTTGTTTCAATGGTATCTCTTTCTGTTAATTCGTTCGCGAGGTCGTCTTTATTCAGGACTTCTATGCGAGTTTGGATGAGCTCAAATTTGTTGCTAAGTTCCAAAAATTTATTCAACTTTAAAGTTAATTCATTGACTTGAACCGAAGTTAATGTTTTATTTTTATCAATGCCATTTAAATAATTGTTAAACCTTGTGATTTGTCCCTTAACTGAGCTTCGTTTAACCTTAAGGTCAGAAAGTGACTCATCTGTGGGTACATTAAAAGACGGTAACGGTTTGCAATGTCCTTGTGAGGACACGAATAAATTCGAATCAGAGTGTGGCATATTTAAATTGCTATTATGCGAAATAAAATCAATGAACCAGCTTGAAGTGAAGTTTGCAAGTTGAATAAATTATTTAACGTTAAGTTATAATGTAAATAAAAAACTGTAGGTTCAAATTGCGAACGGCTTACGCTCCTTTCTTTTGTGTCGGGGAATGCGCTGGCGTCAGCAGTCTACGCGGCGACGCGAGGCAGGCGCCGGCAGGTAGGTATGAACGGCGCGAACGGCTCAGCGCGGAGAGCTATCGCCCGCTCCCGGTTCGATGCTCGGGCGAGAATTCTCACTGAAATGCGTGTACAAATAGAGAAGGTTTATGTTCCGAGCGTAAGCAAGCGGTGAAGTAGGGACAATGATTTTAGAGGTCAAATATTTATGCAGTAAGTATAAAAAAGAGGGAATAATTAAAACAAGAACTTGCAAATAATTGTATCGTTAATTGTAATTGGCTTTAGGCTGGGCAGGCGAAGAAGTACGTAGGCAGATTTAATATTTTTTAAAGAGGGTAGGAAAAATTATGCAGAACGAAAAAAATGGAAAAATCAAAAATGAAGCAAATGGGGAAGTTGCACAATTAAATCCTTGTAAATAAAAGAAGGGACGTTGATGCTGCAAAAAAAAAAACAAGTTAAAGGGATGTAGCTACCTTTTAGATGCGCTGCTAGGGTGCCCCTTTTCTCCCATAATCTTTTTTATCCGAATTTTGAAAGTCATAAATTGATGTCCATAATATTCTTGCTCATAAATATCGATGGTCATAATTTTTGTAAAGCATATCGCTTAATAGTTCTAACTGCAATGAGCCATAATCCCATTGATCATAACTTTAAAAGGTCATAATATTGATATCAATAATATTTAAGGGAATATCGTTGATTATTCAGAAAGGTTATAGGGCATATATCTTAAAGTAATAATTGTTTTTAGTCATAATTTTTCATTACCTAAAATGCACTAACCATCTACATTGAATTCTATAACATCCAAAGGAACATTGATAATTATTCAGAAACATTGTAAGACATATCGCTGGCAGCGAGCGAGCGAAGCGAGCGAGCAAGACTTTCAGGGCAGAAGCGACTCGGACAGGTTAGGTTCAGAAGGCTAAGGCGGGAGCGAAGCGTAAGCGTAGCTCCCGCCTTAGCCTTCGATGTTAGGTATTTTTTTTATGACAGCACAGAAAAGGATTATTACCTTTAATATTATGAAATGTCATACAACCATGACATTGAATGTTATTACAAAGTAATATTGTGCCTTAAAATAATTATGACCTGCGAAAAAAGACCTTGCAATAATTATTATGAGTGACTTTAGTACCTTTAATATTATGAAGTGTGATGCTTCTTGACACTGAATGATATGAGTTTACTTATTAGTCCTTACAATAATTATGACTTAAGAAAATCGTAGCTCCAATTTATGTTGTTTAATATTATGACTTCCGATAATATGACAAAGAAAAATTATGACAGAAAACGTTATGGTCTTGAAAATTCGGAACAAAAATTTTATGGGAGTCATTATAGACCCGCGCTGCTACTAGGTATGAGTAAGCAGTGCTATAAAAGATGCAAGGTAGCGTTAATGAAGTTTATATATAGATGTAGATGGTAATGTGAGGTCTAAGCTGGGATGCCTCGTGTGCAAGTGAAATAGCCGGCTGTCTTACTCTCCGCACCGGAACACAGCAGTGAGATGAAGCGAAGCACTGCCGTTTAGCGGCGGGATTGGCGAGTAAGATGGTGGTAGCAATCCGGGCGGACCCGGCACAAGGTCCTACCACCTGCGATAAGATGATGAAATGCGAAAAGATGAAGGATGTACCAGCTTAATGATTATAAAAGATGATCGATGTAAAATGAAGGTAGGTAGAAAGAATGAAAGAATGAAGGGCTCAGGTTCCACACGCGTATATAAGAAGTGCTATCGCCCTTATATGCTCAAACTAAGGGGGAAAAAAGAAAGGAATTGATAGGTAAGCTCACGGCACTCCCCTTGGTAGGATGGTCGAAGCAGGCGCCGCAGTGATGTGGTGACGGCGCGGTGCGATGACTTGCTCCGGCGCAGCGACGTTCGAGAATCTTCTCAGGCTCCTCAGTGCGTGAGCGCGGCGCGATATCTTGCTCCGGCGCAGCGACGCTCGAGAATCTTCTCTGCACGAAGCGCGGCGCGATATCCGAAGCGTAGCTAAAGGACTCGTGTCCTGTCACGGTCGCCAATTTATGTACGGGCGTACATAAGCAATCAAAGATGGTACTTTTTATAAGACGTATAATGCGAAAGTTTACAAAAGAGGTACAATATGCGCGTGTGGTCGTTTCGGCTGCTAGGGCGAATGTAATGTGCTTGGCGGCGGCGGCCGCGGGGCAGCCTTCACCCCCGCGGTCGCCTGATGACGTAGCGCGGCCGCTGCCGCGGCGCGGGCGCTGACACATAACAAGAAACAAAAGTTTTGCAAGGAAATAATAATATCAATCAACGAAAACGACAAAAATAATACGGAAACAGGAGAGCAAGCACGTTCGAACATTCAAGACAGATGCCGAATGACTTTAATATTGTTTTGACAGAAGAATGACATTTGATGGTTTTTTTATTTAAGTATGTACCTTGTCTATGAAATTGTAAATTACAAACCTATTGAAACGACGATTGAGAATTAATACATAACTATTAATTATAATTTAAGTCCGAAAGTTTGCGATATATGTCAATCATCGCATTGATACCCGAGACAATTTTTTTTTTTCCATAATTAGGGTTAAATAATTTATTACGTCTGAACAGTTAGATCAAAAAATATTCTAACTACGTATTAATTAATGATTTATTATTATTACATTATGCCCAATTTTAATGTGTATAGCAAGGGATTTGTGCTCTGTATTTCCTAGTTATTGTTTTATCTCGTTTAAATTTTCGGGAAATATTTTTTGCCTAGTAACATTAAGAAATGTCAGAATTCCACTGAATTAAAAATCGTAGATTAAGCAACAAAATAAAATGACTTATCTCAGTTTGCGGGATTACCTAGACACATACATAACTTTATTGAACCGCAAAAAATACACCGGCTAATATAAAAAAAATACGGTCACGTACCGAAAGGCGAAATGCAGGTAGACCCTATCTGCATGCCTGTCTATCTGACTGTGACCTGTCTGTCTGAGTCGAACAAATAAACGAATTTGAATTTGACCCACCACGAGGTAGAGTCTTGACCTTAATTGGTCAAGTTCGGAAGAAGTCAGATAGCGCAGCACCAGTCATTGCTGCTTTATTTGCGGGAGACCTGTGTCTGGACACAGCTGCTGGCAGTGGACGTCTTCAAGCTGACGATGATGATAATGACACGGACTCGGGATCCTTAATGCCAAGTTGACACAAATAGATCTTACTTCCTTGTACAACGCATCCATCTTGATAAAGGTGCTACTGTTCCTAGATACAAAGTATTAAAGTTATGAAAGTGTTAGATAAATTTTACGGCAATGCTAGATATAAAATGGCAAGATATAAAACTGGTGTGTATTTAGCGAACGAGTAATATTGCATTTGCAGTCAAAGCTGCTTACGGATAGTTTATTTTTTAAACTACTTTAGAATGTAATACATGATGTCCGCAGAAACGTTACCAAGTTTGAATTAAATGCATGGATATTTTAATAAATATGAGAGGACGTCCGTACGAAATCGTAATTTAATCTCGTTTCAGTTTTGAAGGCTATATTTGTAAATAGCAGCGTTTGCGATTTCATGGCGATGGGGATTAAAGGCTTTAGAATATTTCAAGTTATTTGGAGTTTAGTCGGAGACAGCTTAGCGCTGAGTAAAAAGATTTACTTCTGCCATTCTTATCCCCTTTTAATTTAACGCCTTTGTGATAAAACTGTACTGAATTTTAATTTCCGATGACCCCATTTATAAAGTGGTCAGAGTCCAACGCTCCTTTCTAACGTTTTATTTTCTTGATTTATAACACTAAATATGCAAAAAATATTACTTTCCTCGTAGCTGAAGATGTGGACCAGAAAATCCAACTTAATTTACGTTGTCATAAAAAATTCTAAATGCTACCATTCAATAAAAATGGCAAGACCATGAAGGTTTGACATAGTTTAATTTGCAACGCAGTTTTTTTTTCTAAATTATAATTTATGCCATATTCAGCTCGTGAGTTCTACTTGTTGGTTTAGGTCTCTGTTCAAATAATTTTACTATCCCAGTTTAATTTTTGTCGAAGAGAAGGTCAACTACGGGGCAAATGTAGGACAAATCCACGTGACCTTTATCTGTTTGCCAGTACTTGGCGAGACACCGAGGCGCCGACATGACCTGGACTCGAATTTGGCTGGATTTCAGAATGCCCGAATCATACCAGTAACTATATCTTACTTCAGTATGTACGAAGAATACGATGTCTCTATATTTTGCAGCCAAGTCGTTGCAGTAAGTACAAACATAAATGATAAATGTTTAGTATCGCTGCAATAAGTGATTGATTAAAGCAAGCTCAGATGTGTGATGCATAGGGAAAATTAGTGTCTAAGTCCCGACCAGTTGTGGTTTTAGCACGCAGCACGGAATGCTGAGGACCTGGGTTCGATTCCCAAAGCTGGCCTTTTATCTTGGTTTTTCTGTGTTTCCATGTTTCAGTTTGAAGTAAAAAATTTGGAGTTGAAAAATAAAAATACAAAAAGACTCCAAAAAACTAATCTTGATCAATGATTGACTTTTCAAACTTAAACTTTTATCGTGAAATGGGTACCAATTAGTTACTGTTATGCAAATGCGATTTTGTTAAAATTAAGAATTTTATACAGACCAAAACGTTTGTGAACCGTAGCACTCTATTACCTGCTGTACACTACAGAAAATAAATGAGCATGCTGCGAATTCTTTTGCTCGACCGCAATCATGTAACCAAAACAGACAAGTTAAGTTCTACGCCGCCTAGCATTTTACCAAAATACCTGTGCATTAAATTTTGTATGCTTATTTAAATAACGTCTTTATCTTCTCCATAGACAGACAACATGGTAAAAGACTTTACTACTTGTTTACAATAAACATTTATAAGACACGAAACTGTTGTTTAAAAAAAAAATGTTTATTATTCTTTCGGGAATGCAATGTCTCGGAAAATACTCTTTTATGTTTATCAAGATACGAACATATATGTATGACCTTTAAAATTATACGTTTATTTGTGACTTCATTTTGATATTGGAGCATTTTCAATTTAAAGTGAACAATGTAGTACTTCTTTTCACAAGACACTAATCACGAGTACTATTCTTTTTCATAAGATAAAAAGATTCTTCATTCTTTTAATTTACTTTTGTGACTTTTTTTCATATATTTTATATGTCAGAAAACTGATAAAAATTGTTCGGAAAATTAGAGACAGTTTTAAGTATCAAAATCAATAACACTCTTGATTCTGAAAAAGAAAACCCCAAATCTATCTAATTCTGAAAAAAAGTAGCACAAAAGGATAACCAGTAAGCATTGGTCAATAGGGTATTGCTACATCTAACAGAATTTTTGAATTTGAATTTGAATAGTAAATTAAAACAATTTACACGGTAAGCAATGGGCGGCGTTATCGCTACATAATCTCTTCCAAACGACCTTTTATAACAGAAACAAGAAAGAAACAGATTTAGGCAGGTGGAGCAATTACCAACATATCAATAAAAATACCTACCTACATAAAAATAATATAATTTATAAGCACTACATACAAAATTAGGTATAACGCTGGGTAATAATAATACATTGACGAAGCAATCAAAAGACTCAGGTACAAAACGACAGATAGTGGTTAGTGGTTCATTAGCAGGGACTTTTTGACATTATATATAAGTGGTAGGTATTATTGAAGTGATCATTGTAAAATGAATCTACTTTAGACAGCGATTAAAAACACATCTTCTGAAAAAAGCTCTCTTATAAGATGAACCAAATAACCAATTAGGTCGACCCAAGACTTGAATTACCATATTCACATTCAATAACGCATTGTTAACGATCCCACAGATATCCGTGGGATGCTTACTAATCTGTTTACGTTGGAACTAAGCAGTTTGGTCGGACAGGTCCGCAAATGCCTTCATCTCTTACCTTTGTACTGGCTTTGGCACCGCAAGCTCGGTTTAGTGTTTGTGAAACGTACACTGCTTGCTTCCTCATTACAACCATCTATTTAGATATGTGCCAACGTTGCTCGGATACACGTTCAAAAAACCCTTGTTGTGAGCGGTGTGCGGTTGCCATTTTAATCAAAGGTTGGCAGGTTACTACGGTAACATTAAAAGTAAAAAACGTGTGGGAATGATGATTACGTTAAGTCTGTTGGTTTTTTCGTTTCTAAATACCAAAAAAATATTTTGTTTTCTTCCAAATTTCCTTTAGTTACACAAGACTGTATATGCAGTTACGATTATACGGATTCGATATTTTTTCTAAATATCCCGTGAGGGTATATTTTTTCTGTTTATCTATTTGTTATGTCAACTTAATAAAGATTCTTTGAAATCTCTGAGACGGACGGTATCAAAATAACAATAATGGAACTGGAGCTTAAAAATTACTTAAGCCAATAACTTGAACGTTAGTGAAACATGGTTTCATACCAGCTATGCGACAAAATAGCAGACAAAAGACAATCATGCAACCAGTCAACTACAAACTTCTTAATAGGTAACTACTTATTTCCTTTCATTATAATGAAAAACACAACCAGTTATTTATTTTGCAAATAATCTTGATAAAAGTGATTCAGCTTTATCATAATAAGGGTGTGCTTACCTAGTTTACGTTCGCATTGAAAAAACTAACCCGACTACCGCGTTATGTCTAAGGCAGTATAAATATCAGATTTCGTACCTGTCCCTATTTATTTACCAAAGAGATATGGCAACACGTGCCCCACATTTTCCCCGAATCTTGAAAGAAATGGAAATAAAGTTAACAAGACAATTATGGGCGAGGAAGGCGTTCCGGATTCCTTTCAATTTGTCAAATATTTAAGTTGAGTCAATTTGTAAAGTGTGCCCTGTTTCCTTGAGGAATTAACCTTTTTCTAAAGGTTACATACCTAATACTTAAGAGTTGAAGTGTTTTCGTAAGAAACATACTCTGGTAATTTTGTTTCACTTGTGTTCTTTGTTTTAGATATAGGTAAATGTCTCTGAAACAGGTCCATCATAATTGTTATAACCTTTTTGAAACTGATTTTGCATAAAAAAATATTTAATGTCAGATAAAAGTATGCCGTAAATTAGTTTATGAATAGCAAGTAAGTACGAAAATAAATAGAATCATATCGGGTTCATAATTTACACTGTGAAACAGTTCCTTAATTGCGTAAAAGACAACAAAAGGCGAAGTATTTCCTCAAGTAATCACCTCGGAAACTCGCATTTAGCCTCATTATTTAGACGTAAAGAACAACCCCTCTGGAGTTTTAAAAACGGCCACAAAATTGTTCCAAGGCAGACCAATTTATTTTTGTAATTTGCGCAAACCTAAATGTTTAATAATCGGTTCAATATTTCACTCGCTGTTAGGTTTTTATCGCGTCCGATTACAGTAGTTTGAGCATTGTAGTAGTAAATTTATACTAATACAAGAATATGTTTTTGAGTTTCCCGTCATTTTCAGTTTCTCTTTCAGTCCAGTAATTTGCTTTGATGAATTTAATTTTTTGATAGTCGCTAAATACTTGTAGCGACTACTAGCGCCATCTAGTCATCACATAAGGAACTAACTAATACAATCCTACATCACGCTATCGAAGTTTCTCAACTCGGCTGCATAAATACAACTTCCAACTTTCATCCATTGGACTTCGGTCCCCAGGCATAACATCTGCCTGGAGAGAGATCTCTCTATTGCAACTACCCCCAAATTGGTGACCCACGACATTGGACAAAATCGCAACCTTCAGACACAAGACGATGACGCAGTCTCACAGCAAGCCATACCCACCGCACTGTGCACCATTAGTATGTATCTATTATCTGCCTGGTGTCTACAGTTCGCAAATCCTCCTCCCACTACTTCCACTTGCCGATCAATCAACTAACGCTCGCCAACAAGGCTCCGAGCAATCACGCAACAGGCATGCATCCACAAGTAGCAGAGGAACAACAATGCTCGCCGACGAGGCTCTGAGCGACTGGCCCTTGCAAGCGCGCCCACATGACGCACAGACTGCACTCCACTGCAATTCGCATCGACCTCCGGTCTAAAAAGGGGGGCTGATGTAGCGACTACTAGCGCCATCTAGTCATCACATAAGGAACTAACTAATACAATCCTACATCACGCTATCGAAGTTTCTCAACTCGGCTGCATAAATACAACTTCCAACTTTCATGCATTGGACTTCGGTCCCCAGGCATAACATCTGCCTGGAGAGAGATCTCTCTATTGCAGCCTACCCCCAAATACTAATTAAATAGGATGAAACAATAATTTTGTTCGATTAGGTGATACATTAAATAAACATTTGGTTTACTTACAAGGTAAAAATTCTAATTATAGGTACGTATTTGCCAGACGCATTTGCTTCAACTTGCTTGCTCATGGTGACAAACAAAGGTAATTGTTTATTTCGATGTTTGCGACGTTTATTTGCTTCATAATTCGTTTTAGCCGCAGAGAACATTCGCTTTCACATGAAATTTTATCCTTGATAATATTGCAGAGTATATCCATAATTTGCTTATACCCATGAGTTTGTTGGTTGCAGAGTATTAAGGAGGAAATACTTATCCAACAGGAAAATTAGGGAACGAGCAGAGAACTGGGCGACTTTGTTACTAAACTTTAAAAAAAATATGTCCATATCTTTTTATCTACAAAGTTTTTCGTCAAAAATATTAAGTATAATAACTATAATAAGTATAATTTATTGAATCAGGCGGTACTTTCTTCCTTTTGCGGAGGTCCATATCAATGAACTGAAACAATTACTTTGCTCACCCGCGACTTCAGTCATTCAGTGTTTCAGTTCATTTAAATATAATAAGCATTAAAAAATATATTTGGGTAAAGTTATTGTAAAAAATTATAAATAAGCACCATAAAAAGCCATTTTACAATTTAAAAAAAGTTGATGTGTCTTTCGAAATTACCCACTTATAAATTTGAACCAAGCCTTAACATAGAATAGGTACACCTAGGTAACGATGGGATTAACTGATTAATTCCACGAATATTATAAATACGGTAGATTTTGAGTATATGCGTGCATGCATGTGTGTGTGTTTGATACTCTTTCACGCCGAAACGGCTAGACGGATTTGAATGAAATTTTTTCTGCAGATCGCGGAATCTTTGGAATAACACATAGGCTACCCCATTTTATTCCCACGGGATAAAATCCGGAAACCTTAACCGTTAAGTATAGAAACATGAACATTTTTAACCCCCGACACAAAAAGAGGGGTGTTATAAGTTTGACCGCTATGTGTGTGTGTCTGTCTGTCTGTGTGTCTGTCTGTGGCATCATAGCTCTTAAACGCTTGAACCGATTTGGATGCGGTTTTTTTTTATTAGAAAGCTGGTTTTTTGGCGATGGTTCTTAGATATGTTTCATCAAAATCGGTTCAGCAGTTTCAAAGTTATCGGCTCTTTTGTTAGCTGCGGAAGGGATTTTAGACGCATAATGGGTATTTACTTTATGCTCAAACATACGTGTGACATAATTGCGTTAGGGTTTTTAATTTTTAAATTTATAGTTATTAATGGTGTTTTTCAAGTACTTAACGTAAATGAAAATTTTTGAAAATTCCTATACGAACTAAGTAAAATCTTGGCATTTCAATTTGATAAATTAAATTAATATTAAATTAATATCAAATTAATATAAAATTAATATCATGGGACATTTCACACCAATTGACCTAGTCCCAAAGTAAGCTAAGCAAAGCTTGTGTTATGGGTACTAGGCAACGGATAAACATACTTATATAGATAGATACATACTTAAATACATATTAAACACCCAAGACCCGAGAACAAATATTCGTATTTTTCATACAAATATCTGCCCCGACGCGGGAATCGAACCCGGGACCTCAAGCTTCGTAGTCAGGTTCTCTAACCACTAGGCCATCTGGTCGTCTAAAGGTGATGACAGTAAGTAAGTTATAATAATATAATTTACTAGACTCCAGCTGCGAAAAATTCATTTATCACTATCCCGCGGGAAAGATGCAATAATATAAGACAATAAAAAACTAAATAAGATAAGATAAATAAATTAATAAGACATACAATCACGCCGCCTTCCCAGCAAAGAGGTAGGCAGAGACTATTTGTTTCCACCTGCTAGGATCCTATTATATATATATAAGTATAACGATTCCCATTAATGCTCTCGATGGCTTGGAGCTTGCAATTTTGCTAATACCTAATACCAGGAATGTCAGAATTATTACCCACTGGATGTTGGTCAAGTAGAGATTATAATTGATGTCCTCCAGTCCCCTTCAAACATCTTAACCCAGTTCCTGGATTCGATTGTAGGTACTCAACCGCCCGTGACGTCAATCCGGAAACATTATTTCTCCGCAGAAAGTGTATTCTTAAAATGTTTTAAGGATCTATGATCTTTATACACGACATGAACTAATTAAAAAGCGGTCAAGTTCGAGTCGAACTCATACGTGAAGGGTTCCGTACCTTCGTACATTGTTTTGAAAATAGTTCAGTAAAAAACCACGTTTCTTATATGACGACCCCCTTTAATTTTTAACTTTATTTGTATTATTATTATATATGGGATAAATAATTAGAACACGCGTGAATTAACAATGTTTTTTCTTTATTGCAAACAAAACTTAGACAGTCGTTACAGCATCGTAGTCTTTAGCTATCTGACAGTGAATTATTCTTTTTTTTCTTAATTAGAGATACATATGTATGTATGTATGTAAAACTCTTTATTGTACATAAAACATGAAAATTACCAGTTAACAAGAGAGACAAATGTACAAAGGCGAACTTATCCCTTAAAGGGATCTCTTCCAGTTAACCTTAGAACGATTGACAGGACATCTGAGATAAGAGTAGGCATACAAAGCAGAGTAAAAAAAACGAAATCAAAAATAAACCCAAACTAACAAAACATAAACAATACCCATACATACAAAGAATACACACAAGTACACACTTATATAATATATAATGAATACAATAGACTAATACATATCAAATCTACAAAAATAGACTACATAAAAACTACATATACATTAATATATACGCATATACACTAAACAGAGAACACCACAGAGGTAGTCTCTATTTATGAAGAACTGTCAAGCCAGTACGCCCCTAAGCGATTCCGGAAAATGGCTATTGACTGCGACTTCCTGATGTCACTCGGCAACCGATTCCACAGACTAACAGCGGTCACGGAGAAGGATTTGGAATAGGATCTGGATTTAGTTACAGGAAAGGCTAGCAGAAGATTATCACTTGACCGCAACCGGTACATATAATTATAAATTTTTAAATACGACAAGAAATAATAAGATAAAAGAACTTAAAACTATCCCACTCGGCCATTCTGATGACTCTGCTGCCTCAGATGAGTCCGACATGTTATTGCCAGTCCACGGGTTTATCATATCGGCTGAACTCGATGTATTAATCGGGCCTTCGCCATGTCAGACTTTTTTGAGATCAATATCTGTCATTCCTCTTTTCATTTACAATTTCATACGGACCCAAATACTTAGGGTATAGCTTATAACCCTGAACAAACTGTGTCCGCTTAATGGCAACGAGATCTCCAATTTTATATTGTTTAGCTTCCGTTCGTTGCTGATTAGTATAAAACGACCTTCACCAAACCGTTTAATGAATGAAAAGTATTTCATATTTAATTAAATATGTTAATATAGTTATTTGTTATACAAGGGGGGAAAGTTGTATTTTACCAGCGAGTGTTCATTTGAAACAAGAGCTACCGAAAGGATTCCATGATTGACCACGAGCGAAGCGAGTGGTTCAAAAAGAGAATCCTTTCGATAGTGAGTGTTTCAACACACGAGACGTAATAGTAGATTGTTCAACAAGGGACTAAAACAAGCCATAATGACACGAGATATTTAGCCACCCGAGCGATAGCGAGGGAGGCTATAATTCAAGTTGTCATTATGGTAGTTTAGTCCCGCGTTAAACACTCTACTTTTCACTTTGAATGCGAGGAAAAAAACGACGTACAAAATTACTTTTTTACAACGTATGCTCAATACGAGCAATGGACATCTGTTCAAAATTCAAATAGCAAAAAAAATACCGCTGTCTTTTCTTTTCTTTTATATTTTTTTGTAAAGTGACGCTTTAAATGCTTGCATAATTAGCCAACAGATTCTAACTTAAAGACTATGTTAAAACTAATTGGACTATGCATGTAAGAATGATAATTGTTCATTCATTAGAATCGGCAAATAAATTAACCTAATTGATCTAAGTTCACACACAAAATATATTGTTAACTGTAACACTTACCCGTGAATAAAGAAACGACTTTTTAAGTTTATTTTCTATATGCCAATTCTTTGTTAAATTATATCTAATTATACTTTCTATTTACTATTAAATGCAACAGACATCGCATTATTTTGAAGTCACGCCATATTAACATTCAAACGCAATTCAAACGTAACTGCTCTATCTACCGTACACTCCAGCACTGCTTTGCCGACAGTGCGGATTGCTATTTTATCGACAGAGCAGGGAACTGCTTTGCCGACAGCGTTTTAAAAAAAAAAAAAACAAATTAAAAACACCTAAGCTAAAGGAAATCTTTCTTTGCGTGCAAAATAAAATGAATTCATCTTTAATATTTTATAATTAAATAGATTAATATTCGTAATTATTCAATAAGTTTCACGAAATTATTATTTTTTAAATATTTTTTATACAGTTGTCATTTTGAGGTTATTTCCACGCCCTAAAGGCTTCCACAGACCGAAGCGCAGGGCGCTACAGTGCGTCCGCAGCGCGCTTCGGTCTGTGGAAAGCTTTAAAATTGTCTATACCCAGTTACTGAAAATGGCGATAATCCTCTATTCACAAACACCGTGATTGGCAGTTTAGGGGTTTCCATAGTCAATTAAAAAAATTTTACTTTAATCCCTTGAGATCAAAAAAGAGCTTTAGTCCCGATATGCAGAGACTAAAGTAACATTTTAAGAGCATGAGAAGTGAAAAATAACTTTTCACCCGTGTATAACACAAAACTTTTCACCTCACTACAGCGAGGAAAATAATTAGAAAAACATGCGAATATTTAATTGAAAAGTTTTGACTTCAGTTTTTTTTTATTATTTCGGATGCGTTTTGTTCGCACATCGACTTACTTGGACTGTCATAACATTTTATCCATTTTTACAACAAGAATGAAGGTTAATGTTGAATGCTGATATTTATGAATAAAGTTGTAAGACTGTATTTAGTGTTTTTTACTCGATGCAATTCATTAATTGTGATTTTAAAAATTCAGCACTTTTAACGTTTTACGTTTCGTTAGCTGTCAAATATCACTTAAGCTGCCCTCAAATGTCAAAACTCTTTCTTCACATGTGGATAAAAAGCGATTTTCTCAATAGATGTCAAACAAACAAAAAGGGCTTTCCGAGCTAGTGAGGTGAAAAATATATTGCACGTGGGTTGCCTAAAAAAACTCAGTCTGAGACGAGGCCTATGACCTGCAGTGAGACGTAGGTATATAGGCTAGGATGGTGATGGTAAATATAGAATTCTACGCTTTGATCAATTAGAAGATACACATTGCCGAACAAAATCCCCTTCAAAGAATGTCCGAACTTTTTTATTTGGTTGCGTAACAAATAAAATCATCACCTACACAGAAATTTTAACCTAGTCTTTACTTCATTACAGTCGAATTTCGGTAGCGGCAAAACTCCACTTGACAGCTAAACTTGACAATTTCACGCAACGTTCTGAGAAAAAAGAAGGCCACTTTTATCAAAGTGGCGCTCATTTGGCTCGGACATTTTCGGGCGCGCGACTGTGGATCTACATTATAATTGATCAAAGATGCTACGATCTCTAAAAATCCACCAAGAAATTTTGATCTAGCGCTACTTATGATGATCCGACCGATTTCGGCCATGGCGACCACTTCGACTCCTATTTACGTCATCGGAGTCCAAATCGGAAGCGGTCAAATGCGCAGGATATATCAAGGTGCGCTAGCGTTTGCGCAGACGCAGGCGCACGCACTCGTCCTCCCTCTCCTTGGTTCAGTGGAACGGTAAACCGCTACGACTGAAGGAGAGTTCAGATGATGTGTCTGACCGATGGCAACTATACGCCCTCTACCATCGCTCTAGGCCATTCACCTTGCCTTGCTGAATCGCCGAGTCCGCCAAGCCTCTTTGCATATCTGCATGAGGCAGCCTTCCTCGCCGTATCAGACTTTTATGCTGCACGGGAGGGAACCGCTCACTCACAAACAGTCGCCACAAGCTGCCTGCGTACTTACTACTTACTACGTGCTACGAGGATATGAAAGCTACGCTACGATACTATGTGACTGTTTTCACTAATGCTAAGCTATGTAGACGCTAGAGGAAGATCCAGAGCACTGATCCACAGCACGCACTTTCCATGTAAAAAACATAGCGTAGTTGAACCCGTTTGCAACAGTGCCGTGCTACGTGGACCAATGAATATTTATTCTTATTCTTATTATTCTTAGGGGACAATCTTACACAAATCGATCTAGTCCCAAACTAAGCAAAGCTTGTACTATGGGTACTAGACGACGATAAACATACTTATATAGATAAATAAATACTTAAATACGTAGAAAACATCCATAACTCAGGAACAAATATTCGTGCTCATCACACAAATAGATTGCCCTTACCGGGATTTGAACCCAGGACCTCTTGCTTCGTAGGCAGGGTCACTACCAACTAGGCTAAGCGGTCGTTGTATAATTGATGAATATTAAACGCGATCACAGCAACGTAGCATTCCACATCTCTGGTGAAAAGGTACCCGAACACTCTCCACTTACACTAGTAAGTGTATCCGCTTCTGAACCCACCCTCAGAAGGCCACGCAACTTAGTAAGGAGGTAATTGAATTACTAAATTCATTATAGCCACGTATATGATACGATAAGCCCAATTTAATTTTCGCCTGGCTTTGATTTGACACGATTCGTGCAAGGCATTTATAAATGACAAACTATCTGTTTAGGGATTCCCGTCAGGCCTGTTAATCAAGTGGGTATTTTAGGACTGCCGTGCATATTAATGAGGCAATCTGCATAATCTTCGTTTGTTAGCCCAGATTGGCTAGGCTGTCCTCAGGACGAGGCGAAGTTTGAGACGACAGTTTTCAACAGCGCAAATTATTTCAAAACACAAAGTTGTCAGGATTTAATTTCATTTTCAAATATAATATCGATGGAACGTGTAATTTACAAAGTTGGATTAGATTTCCAGTTTGTTAATAACGCCAAATCGATTTATTAATAGGGCTATGTGTGTGCGTTAAAACTGAAGTTAGCGAACTAACTAACTGAACTTGTGTCTCTAGGGAAAAACTTTGCTAACAGTGTTCGTGTAATTTTCTGAGTTACGTAACTAAGTACTATACTTTAAATTACCAAAAATTATTGGCAAAATATACCTACAAGTAAAAAATTGTAGTAGTGACCATTGCATTACTCGGTTCTCTTATTGTATCATGTAAAATTTTAATCCTATTTTCACTACCACTACTTTCACCATGAAGCACATGGTAAATTTCAAATGTATCTAACATCAATTTCGAAACACCCCCGAGCGAGCCCGGACTCGAATCTACGACCCTGCTTGAGAGACCATAGGTCAAACTATGCCGCCATATACTAGTTATGTTATGTGTATGTTTAACTATGTACTTGTTTGCTAAATATTAGGAGACCCTTGTATAAGAACGGCTCTCACAACTGCGATTTACTTTCGTTCAATTCTTTCGTGCCAGTCTTCTGAATCAACCTATACATATAATAGATCATACGTGTTAATTCAAATCTAATGAAGCCGTTCTAATTTCGCAGGTTAACCCCTAAAATTATTATAACGCTCAGCATGCAGCAAACACATTTCATAGGATTATCTCGGTAACAGCCCTGGGGAACGGACGCAGAGCAGATACCACGAAATATTGCTTTTTAAAAGCTTGTAAATTATCGGTCACATTGCCGGCTTGGCGAGCCGCTATACCGTCACTGGAAGCTGTGACGCAGCAATGAATGTCGTCCATAAATTACCAACGCCTCCTGATATGTGGCCGGCTGTGCTACTATGTCACAGGACACGGGATATTGGAATTCTAGATTACAGATTCAACTCATTAGCTGACACTATTCATTATCAGTGACAGTTCAGTAGATATATTTGTGGTTGTTTGCTGTATGTTGAAAAAATTCAACGTCGCGAGGCCACCGTTGCATTTTTTCGTCCATAAAGAGCAGATCCCAGGGTCGTAAAATATCAGACCCGCAAAATATCAGACTCGGGGGATACTAGAATTGCAAAATATCAGGCTGACGCTATATCAGAGTCGCAAAATAACAGATAGGGAATACCAGACTTTGGTACTTAGGTCATACTGAAAGTTTCTGGATTCTAAAAAAATAAGACTACGCATTATCGTTATGACACATTTATTGTTTTTCAAAGTATATACCCTCCCTATTTACACACTTTTGCATTCGCTGGAACCATTGTGAAAAGCAGTGGGTCCAGTCTTCCTTAGGGACTTCTTCGATGACCTCGTGGAAAGCATTCACTGCCATTTCCGGACTTGTAAACCGTAAAACTCTAAGTTTATCTTTAATCTTTGGGAACAAAAAGAAATCGCATGGTGCAAGATCAGGGCTGTATGGCGGATGAGTCATTAATTCTACATTTGAGGCCTCCAAATACGCATTCGTTGCTTTAGCGGAATGTGCCGACGCGTTATCGTGATGAAGGACTATTTTGCTACGAGGACGCTTTTCACGAATTTTTTCAAACACTTTGGGCAAGCACGTGTTCACATACCAATCTGCAGTTACTGTCTTTTGGTTTTCAAGTGACACAGTGGTGTAATGTCCCGATTTGCCGAAAAACGAAGCAACCATTTTCTTACCTGTGCTTCGACTCTTTTTTACTTTCGTCGGCAAGTCTTCAAAAGGAAAGACCCATTCAGCCGATTGACTTTTTCTTTCCGGTTCAAAGCAGTATACCCAGGTTTTGTCACCTGTCACGATGTTATATACAGCCATTGATTGTCCTCCGTCAATTTTTTTTATCATTTTGCGGCACCACTCTACACGCAGTCGTTTCTGGTCTTCCGATAAATCATGCGGTATCCATCGGGTGCAAAGTTTCCGAACCTTCAGATACAAATGCAATATCTTTTGGACCTGGCTCATTCAAATTCCTAAGGTAGTACGAATTTGCTAACATGTAATTTTTTTGTCAGTTTCAATTAGTTGTCGTACAGTATTAATATTAATATCGGTAACCGCAGTTGCTGGCCGGCCTTCACGTTCATCGTCATGGAGATGGTCACGTCCTCGTCTAAACTCACTAAACCACGAATAGACAGAGCTACGACATGGGGCTTCATCACCAAATGCTAATAAAAGTCTTTGACAACTCTCTTGCTGACTTAATCCACATCGGAAATCGTAAAAAATCATGGATCGAAAATTTTCACGACTTTAATTCATTGCAACAGCGACACACAAATTTTAATCCAACACCACGATGAAAAAACAAATGACAGTCTCGTAAATTAAGAAGTAATATACTGCCAGAGAGTTACTTTTTCAAATCCTATTTTTGGTTTTTTAATTTTCTTTTTATAAGTGGCCAGTTCCAGAAATTTTCAGTATGCCCCACGTATTACTTATGTATTTTGTATATTTGATATTCGACTGTATTCTCCCCTATCAGGTATTTTTCCACCCTGGTAGTCTGATATTTTGCGATTCTGGTACCTATCCTGCTAATCTGATATTTTGCGATTTTAGTAACCAGCGAGTCTGATATTTTGCGATGCTGGGCTTCTGCTCTGGAAGGTTTGTCGTGCAGTATTATTTAACACGTTCACTGTCCCCATACGAAATGATTTGACATAGTCACACGTCCAAGTGTGCTTCCACTTTGAAGTTATAAACTCATAGTGGAAGCACGGACTCCAGAAAAAAAGCTTTACGAACCCACATTGTGGCTACCCGGACTGGGAGGGTGTTAATATTTGCAAAACGTTGTGATTATGTTTCTTCAAACATAGAAACAAAATAACTCGCTAAATCGCATTATAAACAATTACTTGACTTTTCATAGTCCAGTATAGCAAATTGCATTGGTACTTTAATATTATTATTGTTTCCTTTAAGCAAGCACAACATGAAAGGTAATTCCACTCTAAAATTTAGTTTACAAACTTCTACATTGAATAGTCAGCGAGCTGGCTAAAGTTTGTCTCGTATTGTGAATAATTAAAATACGAATAGCTAGACTGATCGATCCAACCCGAATATAAAACAGACACCGAAAACTTGATCTGTGGCAATGCGTTAAAAATGATAAATATAGAAATTTGTTGATTCAGGCATTACTTTGCTGTGGTCCATATCAATAAGATGTCATTAAAATACGACCCCGTATTTCATCATCATTATCCCAGCCTATATATGTCTCACTGCAGGGCACAGGCCTCCCCTCGGAATGAGAGAGCTTGGGCCGTAGTTGCCACCCTAAACCCAGCGCCCTTAGAGTACAGTGCTTCTGGGAACTTCACACACACCATTAAATTCCCGCAGTCTTTTCCTTCACCGTAAAGTTCATGGTAAATTTGAAATGTAATTTTGCACATAAATTCAGAAAAACGGAAAGGTGCGAGCTGGGGCTCGAACTCACGACCCTTTGCTTGAGAGGCTATAGGTCAAACCACTAGACTACCTTATTAAAATTTGTACCCCGTATTTGTTGACCTGGAATTAACGACAATATTGCACGACCTGATATTGATTGATGATGTTTGTATTATCAGGTCATCCATTATTGTCGTGAATTCCGGATCGACAAATATAGGTCGTGTTTTATCCGTACCCATATCAATGAACCTTTCCTTGCTACTCCGCAACCACGGTACATGTGCAGGACAAGTACAGTATGCGACACATACATGTCTTCATGCAGAAACCTGCCCTCTACTTCTACAAAACTCACTGCCCACACGACCATTCCCTAAAATAACAAATGCCGCACAAGTACAATAAATACACAAAGAAATAATGTACATATCGTACTGACAGCTACCTTGCACGTATGGTTGCTCATGGCAAGGCAAAACGGCGTAGTTCATAATTAAAAAACTTGGGTGCTCCTTTAGGGGCTGTCATGTTTGTAATTTCCATAAAGATTCGTCCATTAATAATTTTCGAGCGGTGAACAGGGCACATAATGGTTGTTTAATACATTTAATGGATTCGGCGAGATACAGGCGTTTGCTGAGGGCCGCGGTGATAAATAGCAGCTGAGTTGCATGTTCCGAGGGCGGCCGTTATCACTGAGTGATTGTGTGCTCACGCATACTGATATTAGGAGTGAACATTCAACAGTGAACATTTTGTTACTGGGACAAGTAGTACGATTTTTAGCGTGTTCCTCGAATCGTTCCGCTTAATTTAATGAAGGTTTTCTATGAGAGGCTATTTGGCGCTAGTATCGTCAGGTCCGTTTGACAACTTTGACATTTGTTGTATGGGTGTAACGTCAAATAGACCTTACGATACTAACGCCATCTAGCGATATTCCACCTGTCAGAAAACCCTCATTTGTCCTTATTTTTAACCGACTTCAAAAAAAGGAGGAGGTTCTCAATTCGGTTGTAATTTTTTTTAGCGTGTGTTACCTCAGAACTCCGTCATTTATGAACCGATTTGGAAATTTTTTTCGTTGTTTGAAAGCACATGCTTCAAGGTTGGTTCCGTTGTTACCAGAATCCAGTTTTGATCATGGGGTCCATGAGGAATTGAAGAAACTCTTCAAAATTTCAAGAGAAATGTATAGCAATTTTAGTATTTTCGGAGACAAGTCGAGCATTTGCATTCAAAAAGTATCATGGAACTCTGTAATAAAACGACACAACTCCGTCGAGCATTAAAAATAGAATTTTCAACATAAACTTATTTCGAAGTCAAACTGATGATTTTATCCTACGCATCACGCATCTATTTTATACAGAAACAACTAAAAAGCAAAAAATAAATAAATTTAAATAAAAAATAAAACCTCCTTCATAAATATCCAAAAAACTATGAAATGATAACTGAACCGACCACAATAAGCATGAAAATATATTTCTACTAATCTGTTTGAAGTCGGTGCCTCAGAACGAGCTAGCAGGAGTGTAGAAACCCTATAGATAGTAGGTATGTAGGTAAGTTAGATTACTAGGTCCACTCCTGCTGGCTCGAGCTGAGGCACCGACTTCAAACAGATTATTAGAAAGATATTTTCATGCTTATTGTGGTCGGTTCAATTATTATTTCATAGTTTTTTGGATGTTTTTGAAGGAGGTTTTATTTTTTATTTTATTTGTTTATTTTGACGACCAAATGAACTGTGGTTAGAGAACCCGAGTACGTAGCTTGAGGTCACATTGCTTCGATTCCCGCGTCAATGCAAATATTTTTATGAAAAATACGTATGTTTGTTCTCGCGCGAGTCTTGGGTGTTTAATACGTTTTTAAGTATGTGTGTCTATCTGTATACATTTATATTTATCCGTTGCCTAAGTATTACGCATAACACAAGCTATGCTTACTTTGGGACTAGGTCAATTGGTGTTATATTTACTTTTTTAAAAATTGATTTATGAATTAAAAATTACAGCATTACATTAAAGAACCAATGCGCTGTAAAATACAACAATACAAAAAACAATTTAATACAACTACTTAGACACAAAGCAAACAAACAATTACAGGTATTTAGGGATTTTTGAAAGTAGTCTTCGTCGATTACCTAAAACGATGGACCACCGCACCCTCCGGCCAGAAATCGCCTTATACTCGTAGAATGCAGTGGTTATGTTATTTTAATAAAAGTCCTAAAAAAATACTGCTACGTGACGTTGTAATAAAGCACTATTATTAGCAGATCATAACTGGTTGGGACTCTAAAGCTTTTCAACAGATGCATCCCGTGTGTTACGAAAATCGGAAATCGAATCGAATCGAAAAATTATGCCCATCAACCAAAAATCCCAATGCGTGAAGTGTTGTCGCAGAATTGCAATTGGTTTTAGTTCATAGATGTCATCCTTAATCCTTAGATTTTCGTAACACGTAGGATACGGCAGTTGAAACCCAAACACTACATTTAGAACCTAAAGTCTCCCTAATGCACCTATTCCTCACAAATTTCAATAGCTATGAGGCAAGGCTTACTTACTAAGCCTTTTTGATGAAGTAGCTCTATTGAGCGAGCAAGAAACCTCATGTTGAAAGAGTAGCTACTTAAGAGGCGATATGTCTTCTGCTCTATTGACGCTTCCTTCCAGACGATATTAATTGACGTCCCCTTAGCTTTTTAATGTATCTACGTTAGTGATTCCCTCATCCTACGTAGTTTAGTGACGTCTAATTTTAATTCCATTGCTTTTACTAAACAAAAAGTGTTATTGCGCCAAGATAAAGACAAGTTAAGGAAGACTTAGGGGTTAATATTTAAGCAAATAAATATAGCTGCTGCTGCATACCGTTTAAGTATATAGCCAAATATCTATCTATCTAGGTAAGTATGTAAAAATATAATATTTCCCTTGGTTACGCCATATCTTGATAACGAATTTACTGGTTTAATTCTCTTATAAATAACAGTTTGTATAGAGTTTTTCCAGAAAAGTAATTATGAAAATCACGCAGAATATTAGAAAAATTCAGAAAACTTACTGACTATATAAAATTTTCTAATGTAACCTCAGCGCGTTGGACAGTCCGATGAATAATCACGATGATGGATGTTTGAATGTTGCCATTGCCGGATTTTTGTTTTATTAAATGAAAAATACGAAGAAACTTTACCACAGAATTCTCCACGGGCGAAGTTGGAAGCAAAGGCTAGTACAAGATGATGACAGGAATTTACAAATAATTACGTTTATGAAGATTAACCCAATTCAACTCGTATGGTTCCGTACACAAAAAAGCCCTAATCAGTCTACCAGCTGTCTGTCCACCAACAGATACCTATAACAGATACAAGATTTCAATCTAGATAGTAATTACTGACTAATAGAACATACATCTTACAGATAGTAACTGCATGCATCCCGAAATATCTGCGGTGCCCTTTTGAAAATTAGCTCTAGCTGAGTTGGCTCTAGAACAGACTATAGAAACCGCAAGCTGGAACCGAAGCTGCATAGCGTTTAATTGAATCGACGAAATGCCTTCAGTATGGCGTGCCTATTTCTCTGTTGAACCTTATGAACAAATAGCTGCTGCCCGCGGCTTCGTCTGCGTAGAATTCGTTTATAGCTATCTCGCGGAAATGATGCAATTTTTTGTTACAAAACCACTTAATGTTTTTCCAGGGTCTCAAACTATTTTTATACTTTGATATAAATAATTTAATCTCACTCGCTTCAGCGGTATAAGCGTGAAAGCGTAGCTAACAAACTACCTTACAATCGCATAAAATTAGTTCGGATAACGATGGCAGAAAGGTCTTGTCCCGAAAAGAACTTAAACAAAGACGTGTAAATATTTGAGCTTTCATTATGAAAATGAAAGGGATACTCTTAAACTTAATCCAATATTAGAATTTAATAACAGCTTTCCACGAAAGGTTCATCTAAGGGCATGTTTTACTAGCACCTAATAACTTTTCTTCTAAAGATAGATACAGACTGTTAAAAATAACGCAATAAAAATTAATGCATAATGATAATGTTCCAATTTCACGTACCAGACAAAATGTGTGTGACGATAGTTAGAATGAACTGTCAAACTCACGCTTCAATTAACAACATTTTGAAGTATCCTCAAATCAATGAATCAAATTTATAATATATAATATTATATAATATTCTTATGATGTAGATCAAGAATCCAACGTTTAATCAAGTCGTTTCAAATGCGTTTCAGATTCGTCTCGTGAATTGGTGAATTTCGCTTCGACGTTTCTAGTTGCCGTCAGTTATAGGGGGGCTGAAGTTTCTGCATCAAGCGCTCGTACGCAGAACTGCGGTCCGCATTCGAGGTTTAGTCGTTGGGCCCGACAGAGGGCGGTTTCTGCTAAATCTTATCACTTAAATGGAAAATGAGATATGGGGGGGGGGGGGGGAGCTTGTATTATTATTTTTATTTCGTTTTTTTCACATATCCATCCAATGTTAATAGAAGTTTCGTATAAGCAACTATTAATCAACTATTTGTCGTGTTGACTCGACTAATGTCCGAGGCCACTGCAATGTAGTTGAGACGTCAATGTAATTTTTAGCAATAAATAGTTCGAAATTAAGTCCCGACAAATATTAGGTTAAGTATATAGAAGTAGTCACAATTAAGTTGGTAAAGATTTTGCACGTAACACAATAATGTGCTCAGTCTGTTAGTGTGTTAAGCGACCGCAGCGCGTTCATTATGCTACGCCGACATAATGTGATACTAGTTTTTGCCCTTCGTCCGCTCGTAGATTTATAGTCAACTCTTTTTCTCTATCTCTTGTGCACTTCTGTGATCCTAAAGGATATGTCCCAAGTATTAAGTCTTTATATAGCAGCAACAACTAGTCAGTTACTTAAGAATAATCCTCTTTACAGTAAACTAATACATATCAACATAAATAGACTAGGTACATTAAAACTACATATAATATTAGGGGACAATACAACTACATATAATATAAGTATGTTAAAATTAATACACGCATATTTATAAACAAGAAACGAAAAACACACAATTACCACTCTCATCGCTCATCATCAGCTTACTTTTTACTAATTTTTATGTAAACTGCTGAATTATAAAATTATACATCACAATGCAGCGCAAAAACAGAATCAGTGGAGTTTTACATCCTTTTCCTTCAAGTTCTGAAGACGACACGACTTCCTGGAAGAAAAAGGAAACTCTTCTTCGCTGAAATAACTTTAGTTGGCTTTTAAAACACCGAATTTGAATAAGTTATTCTGTTTTAGTGCTAATGTTCACTTTTGCTCGAAGCAATAAAGATTTCAAGAAAGAAAGTGTTCTGAAAAACTTTGGCAATTTACTTAATTTGTTGTTACGACCATACAAAATGTTTTCAAAATCATCCTTAACAACGACTTTCTCATAATTTCTTAGCTATTTTTATTTCCGTTGAAAAAGAGGTTGGGATAAAAATTATGGATGTAGCTTTATGTATGTTTGTTATGAACATATCAAACAAATTCAGTCCAAAACGAGGTGGAAGAAACAGGTCGCTTGTTATTGTGATGTCAAGGTGGTTAAATGTATGTGAAAGTGTACATTTGGGGACAATTTTTTAATACCATCCGTTATTTTTATTCCATTTCATCATTACTCCTTAGATTAGTTAGCTTTTTAGAGTTTGGCTTGAATTAAGGTTACGGCAACATCACTACATAGTTGAAACAAAGTCGCTTCCCTCTGTCTGTCCCTATGTATGCTTAGATCTTTAAAACTACACAACTGATTTTGATGGGCTTTTTTATTAGATAGAGTGATTCAAGAGAAAGGTTTATATTATACATGCATAATTGCACCCGTGCGAAGCCGGGGCGGGTCGCTAGTTTTATTTTAAAGCACAATGACCGCTCGGATTGTAAAAATGTATTAAGGTACTTCAATGTTCTTAGACAGCGCCCTCTATTCTTGCTTAAGTTAAAATATTGTCTTACGAGAATGCATTACCGGGATATGTATCCTGTGTTTTAATCCAGGTCTTTGTATTTGTGGCCAAGTTTCTCTAATTGTAGGCCCATTAAGCCGTTTTATTGTGTGATTGAGTAACAAAAATCCAAACGTCTAAAGAAGCATCTTCACAAACCTTCTCATTTATAATTTTAGTAGGATTATCACTGTGTAGTATCAAACATGAATTCCTATCAAAACTTAGACCGATAATTAAGACTTTATAAATAGGTAATGAATGTGATACCAAATAGAGCGTTTTCTTAACAGTCATAGGTTTGACATTTATTGTATTTATTTTATTTTATGATCTGGGCCCAATTGCAAAACAAAGTACAACTAATATTACAAGCGGAACTCTCGCTTCAGTTATATTAACTAGAAAAGGAGTTCCGCTTGTAATATAAGTTGTACGTTCTGATAGTTTTCATCTCAGTGTGATTCAGCTTTAGAAGTATTTTTCGAACATTAAACCTACCTTTTCTAAAAGAGTTTCTTTTTGTAAATGAAGTACCTATCATAAATTTAACAAAAAGAAACATTTCCCTACTATTTGAATAAATACTTTTAAAAACTTTCCTTTGTAATATCAACTTCAAAACAATAACACTTAACCCGCGATAAAGTTTTTATGAAAACGAGAAAAACAAGTTGGCGAATAAACTCCTCCTAATAAGTTTACCAGCGATACACCGCGCTTTTCAAATAACACCACAGTGCGAACTTTTATTTTCAGAGCGTACTCTTTATTTTGTCCTCCGTTGCAAGCTTTCGCGCGGGAAACAGAACTGTGAAGAGCGCTTGTTACGCTAGCTAACAAGAGCGTTGCCATACTTTTGTGAACAGATTCGTGTCACAACCTAATAGAATTCTGGTATGAATCAGGAAAATATTTTCATGGTTCTTCCTGCTTGATAAGCTGTATAAATAATTAAAAAAGGGGGAATGGAACGGAAAAGCACAATAGCATAAACAATTAGTTCAAAGAGAAAAACCGGCCAAGTGCGAGTCGGACTCGCCCACGAAGGGTTCCGTACCATTATCCATAAAAACAGCAAAAAAATCACGTTTGTTGTATGGGAGCCCCCCTTAAATATTTGTTATATTTTAATTTAATTGTTTTTTTTTAAAGTGAATATATAACTAGACTAGACTAAGAGGCATATCGCTAGACTTAAGGGCCTACCGTGTTTTTGGCGCATTTTTTGCATTTATTTAATCTCGTGCTGTATATCAAGTAAAGCTATAGCTATAGTCTTGAAATTCATGTGTAAGATATTTGAGGATTCACTCTAATGATAAGTTTTTATAGAAATACGATTACCTACTTATAGTTCGCTCGATAGAAAAAAATCCAAAGTCGTCTCTAAAAAATAAAATAAATTCGTAGTACGACGCTAATACCGCACGGCAGGTCATGACTTTTTGAATGTTAATAAAACAAGATGTTTTCTAGGGCGTAGTTTTGCTAAATTTTTAAAATATGGATTTATTTTAGTAATAAAGTAATAAGATGAAAATACCCAAAAACACGCGCAGTCCAACCAACCTATCTTGAGCCATCGTGCCTCCCCCACGCCCGAAATCGCCCACCCAAAATCGATTAGCGCGAAAAGCTCGGTAGGCCCCTAAATGGGCAGTGGGCAGGGCACATCGCTCGTAGAACTGACTGCCGATGGGGCCGAAAGGTTCTCGAGTGGCGTCCGCGGACCGGAAGACGCAGTGTAGGTAGGCCTCCAACAAGATGGAGCGACGACTTGGTGAAGGTGGCGGGAACGTATTGGATGCGGATGGCGCAAGACCGATCTTTTTGGGAGCCTTGGAGGAGGCCTATGTTTAGCAGTGGACGTCTTTCGGCTGAAATGATGATGATGATGATGATATAACTAAATATTTTGTGAATATTTCAAGCGTCTTCCTGTTGCCGTTATCAATATCGAGCAAAAACGAGCAAAAATATCACATTTGTTGTATGGGAGCCTCCTTAAATATTTATTTTATACTGTTTTTCAGTATTTTTTGTTATAGTGGCAACCGAAATACACCATATGTGAAAATTTCAACAGTCTAGCTATCACGGTTCGTGAGATGCAGTCTGGTGACAGACGGACAGACGGACGGACGGACAGTGAAGTCTCAGTAATAAGGGGGGGGGGGGAGGGAAGGAAAGGAAAAAGACACAAAAAGTTTGACCGCTATTTGTGTGCAAGATGGGAATTTACATTATTTTCAAACATAATGTTTGACCAAATTGCGTTGGGGGTTTTTAAAGTTTTTTTACTTTGACTTATTTTTTACGGTTAGGTACCCAAAGGTCGCCAACGGGACCCTACCTATTACTGAGACTCCGCTATCTGTCCGTCCGACTGTCACAGGGCTCTATATCTTGAGCCGTAACATATAGACACTTGAAATTTTCACCGATTACGCGATTATATATTACTGTGGCCGCTAGAACAACAAATACTTGTAACTATAAATTAAAAATTTTAAAAACCCTCAACGCAATTATGTCACACGTATGTTTGAACATAAAGTAATCGCCCATTATGCGTCTAAGATCCCTTCCACAGCTAACAAAAGGGCTGATAACTTTAAAACGGCTTAACCGATTTTGATGAAACATATTTAAGAACCATCGCCAAGAAACCTGCTTTCAAATAAAAAAACCGCATTCAAATCGATTTACCCATTTCAGGGTCATGATGACACAAACAGACACACACACACACACATAGCGGTCAAACTTATAACACCCCTCTTTTTGTGGCGGGGTTAAAAAGATATACGCAACTCCTATTGCTGCAGTTTTTATTCTCTTGCGACTAGTAACAACTGGCTTATCAGAAATTTTGCTTCTTATTCTAAAAAGAGAACAGATACGAGATTCAACCTACTTATTAATGCCAGACCCTTTTCATCTCGTACGAAAAATACGAATATTATGATTAAGTAGGCAGATACTTACTTCAATCAGTTTTTACAAGAAAGGTATCTTAGCAATTGATGTTACACTACGAGATTATTTTGTGTGAACCGATGTAGATTTCCTCAGAAGTATGTATTACTTACATCGATTAGCTCTGAAATCCGCGAAATGTATTAATTATTACGATCGCTATATTCCACAAAGTACGACAGCTACTATTTTTTCAGTAAAATGACTTAGCTATTGAGTAAGTTCATACAATACCAGAAGTGTAAATCACTGATTCATTAACAGCCTACTCACTCAAGTCTTGAAAGAAAGCGACGGCTGATGTCAATAAGTATTTTTCTGCCTGAAATTTACGATCTCATTTTATATTTATCTCTTTTGTTTTCGTTCAAGTCTTCCTCACACATGCCAATATAACTGAAAATTGCTTGTCCCGCTAACGACTGTAACAGGGCCGGGAGCCAATTGTCTCATTAAGGGTGTCAGCTGTCCGGCGTAACCAGCCGATGCGTAATCAATCAAGTATGACATCCCTTTTACCATATGCACCATTAATTTTATACGATTACGAAGAAAATTAAAAACAAAAAGGTTTTTTTCATCACACTTGCTCGTCAATGGTCTTATTCCATGCCTGTATACTAAATGACAATGGCCTAAATTGTTCTTAAGGGAGTTATGGATTTACGTACAGTTTTTCTACCCAAGGGAGTTCTAACTTTAGTTTTAAAATTTGCAAACAAGTCATTTCAGACTAAGGAGGTTTCAAGTCAGCCAACGTTTTTTTATTATCTTTAAAACTTAGCTATAACCCAAATTTTACAACACAAAACTTATCTACGCTTCATGAAAATTCGTTATTTTTATATTTTAAATTTATATGAAATAGTTTTGCAATAATTTTAGTAAAAATATTTTTTTAAACATGTTGGCAGAATCTGGCCGTATGACCTTTCGAATTCTAAACTAAACACAGTTTACACTATCTATGGTAGATGACTTGAAAAAAGTGACATTCTGTATTGGCGGGTAGCCATTATTTTATTCAATTTAAGTGTTTAGAGACGAAATAATTTTTTTTTTGGATTTTTTTTCTCGCAATGTGATGAAAATCATTGTGTGTATCACGGGCAGTAAGGGAATTACAAACTCGAGTCATTAAAAGCCCTCCGCCTTCGGCGTCGGGCTTCTAATAGACTCTCGTTAGTAATCCCCTACTTACGGCTCTAGATGCACAATGTACTATTACGGAATATGTGCCTTATGACAACTTTTAGGTACGTTTTAAGCTAAATGACCAGGTATGTAAATCGATATTGGATATTGCGAAAAATCTGCAAAATAATTGCGTCTATTCAATTCACACTCATTTTTATAGACAACTAGCTGTTGCCCGCGACTCGGTCTGCGAAGAATAGGGGTATAAAAAATAGCTTACGGCCTATTCTCAGACCTACCAAATATAGACAAAAAGTTTCATAACAATCGGCCAACCCGTTTCGGAGAAGTTCGATAACAAACACCGTGACACGAGATTTTTATATATTAGAAGATTTTATGTATATGCGGGCGTAAATGGTACATGAAAATTTAAACTACATGTAAGCATCTTCTTGCTGTTATGTCACTTATTAATTTGACATCTCAAATGATTAGATATGAAATCATTTCCAAATGACAAAAATAAAATTTTAAAATAATTGAAAACAAATCTCAGGGATATACTTAGCGTGTTTTTTTCAAACTGTGTCTTGGAATTATTATCAAATGGTGTCAGCTAACTAATGGGATGTATTTACTTTAATATATGTATATCAGTAGGTACGGTCGACCAAGAAAGTGGTCTACCAGTTTTGACAAAAGTTTCTGTAACATCTAAATATCCCTAAATCACTGTAATCATGTTATTGCAAGGGAAAATCGACCTCGTTTTATCATGACGTGCAAATGAACTTCGACCGTAGGGGGTAGACCATATTTTTGGCCGACTGTACCTCCACGTCAATCAGCAGTAAAAATCTAAATATTTGAATTCATATAATGGTAGGTTAAGATGATTTTTAGGGTTCCGTACCCAAAGGGTAAAACGGGACTCTATTACCGAGACTCCACTCTCCGTCTTTCTGTCGGTCTTTCACCAGGCTGTATCTCATGAACCGTGATAGCTTGACAACTGAATTTTTCACAGATGATGTATTTCTGTTGCCGCTATAACAACTTTTTTTTTTTAATTTATTTCTCTAATAAACAGAATACATTTTTAAATTAATTATCTGCCAAACTGCATGACAGTTTGTTGGCAGAAAAATTTCACTTTCTGAAACTCTGATCTTAATCTAAATCCTTTACAAAAAAGAAAGAAAGAAAAAAAAAAGAAAACTACATACTAAGCTATAATACCTACACTTGCATACAAGAAGGCATTCAAATTTGCCGAATCATATACTTTAACTCACTTTATATAGTATATACTCAATTTATTTTATCCTACTCGCTAACATCAGATATCCTTACTACTTAATTCTACTCAACAATGTACTTTTAATTTTATTTACTAATACTAAAAATAAAATAAAGTTAAAAATTAAAGGGGGTTTACATACAAGAAACGTGTTTTATTTCAGCGTTTAACTCTATCTTTATACACTTGAAATTTTCACCGATTATGTCTTACTGTGGCCGATACAAAAATAAATAATAAAAATATAATTAAAATAAATATTAAGGTGTCCTGTCCTGACTAACCAATATAATAATGATCTCACACTGCATACATTTTACTTAGAGGTATCTTACATTATTATTAAAACAAGACCTATTCAGCTTTTAAATCCATCACAGTCCGTATTGATACGCTCGCATGCATTGACCAAAATACAAATTTAAACATACGATTTCATTGGTTATACTTAAATTATTGGCTGGCCGTTAACCGAAACGAAGCAATGTCAAACAAAATGAAACGTGATCAAATATTTAACTTCAGCACAATGTAACTATCGTATTTATACGTGTGTTATTGTTTCAGGGATGAACGCCTTATTAGGTCCATGGGGTCTTTAAATGGGCATAAAAAACAATTTTACTTAAAAAAAACAATACGTAGTGTAAGGGTACCTACCCTAAATAATTTACAGTTTTACTCCAATGCAATAATATTGTCAGATCGTGGCAGTTTTAAACGCTGCACTGAGAGGGGGACCCCTCCTATTCTATTATGAATTATTATCAAGATGTTATCAATTGATACCAATTCAAATAGCCTTGCCAGAATAACATTCATCCGTTTGCCAAATTTGCAAAGTATCCTTGAGCACACTCTGTCCAATTACAGCAATAAAAATACTAACTGGGTTACTAGTTCGTTTATTAACCAACATGCATATAATGTATGTGTTTTTTACGCGCTATGATGCGCGTAAAAAATACCTATGTATGTGTGCATGTGCATTATGCTCACAGACAATTCGTGATTTAACCTCCCTCAAAGATTATAGGTAGCCCTGCCTAAAAAGTTTTAGCCAGCGGTGTATAATTATTCTTAATGAAAACGAATGTTAGTTTAGTGTAATAATTATTACGTACGTATCATTACGTGTAATCACGCCTATTACTGATTATTAAAATTACAACCCTTTACTCGCAGATTCGCTCGAACAAATAATGAAATATGGATGTCAAATAAAAATTCTCGAATTTAATAAGTTCGCGTGGAAATTTTCAAAAATTACGCTGTGGTAGTTTACGTTATCTGACTCTTGTGTTACTCGAGTAAAATTTCATGTATCTAGATTCATCGGTAGATCGCGATCCATTGAAAGTATCGGAATAAAAAGAAGCCTATGTGTTATTCTCGAGACCCCAGCTATCTACACAACACATTTTCATAAAAGAGTAGGTATTTAACAAACACACGTGTTTGTGAATTAGTAGGATTTTTATTGGTATGGATTTCCGAGCGCTTGATTATAAACCAGCCCGAGTTGTCTCATTGTTACAATGTTAACAATAATACACTTTTTAATGAAGTTATTCAATCGTTTGATGTCTTTGTAACCCTAAATAATGACAGCAAATTTAAAAGCGACCCAAGTAATTCAATCGCAGATCGTAGCAGTACTTAGAAAGTTAGCGCCACGCGGAAAGAACCATCTCATAACAAAGTAAATTTAATGCTCGACCCCTTTTAAAATTTAGTTAAAAGAATGAACTTTTATAAGGATTTTTATGTAAGTATGTAAGACCGCGCGTAGGAAAGAGTGCACGTAGCTCGTAAATAATAGAACAGAGACGGTTGTAATGAGCAGAGTGTGTTGAATGCTAAAGCAGTTTCTTTTGTTTCAGTTTGCCTCACATCTTTCCAGCATAGGTATGTGAGGCTTTATTTAACATAGACAGATGTCCGAGCTTCTTCTATTTTACTGATTTCAGCATCTATATTTGTTATTAGTTTGCACAAGTTTTGGGTGAAAACATTGAAATCCAAAGAGGTAAATTAATTAAGCATTTATGGCATCCAGCGAGATTTAATTTCGGAGACAACTGAGATAAGATTATAAAGGAAACGGAATCGAGTATCTCCGTACTCAAGTCACGCATGATAGACATTTTGATGTTAGCCAATGTCTATTTCCATATTTGAATGCACCCACTAAGTGTGGGAAGGAATCTTGTTTCCCTAATAAAAGAAGCGGGAACGCAGACACGCATTAACGTCGGCGACACGATCATAGCCCAGTGTGACGTTAATACGAAACGTGACTCCGCTCATGAAGGCAAGAAAAACTCTGTAAAAGACTTGTATAACTTATGTAGGTATACTAGCCCTTCACGAAATCATGTTACGCGGTCAAAGTAACGTATCTCGCGACTGCTTGTCGGGTTACATACGACGCTGATTGGACAACTAAACTGTCAGTCATAGCCTATCAGATAGACCTATTTTTGCAACGTGTACAATATACCGCATTACTCAGTGCAATGACAGCTGTCGAGGTTTAAAGTGTCAAAGTATGAATAGAACGTAGCCACGTCATACATCCACAAATTTACAGTCGACTGACACCTTATGCACAATAAAATATCTAAATAGATACTATATTGCATTCATTCATACTCGTCTTATTTATCAAACAACTTTCTAACCTCAAAAGGCATTATTTTTAGCTAAAATAGCTACTTTCTCGTAAAGAAAGCTACCAGAAGAAACATTTTGGATACCATGTTAACTTTCTGTCTAGAATTGCTTTAATTATAATAAGTAAAATAGCTATTTCAGCTAAAAAAAAGTGCGTTTTAAGGTTATAAACTTGTTTACTAAATAAGAAAAGTATGGATAAAATGAATGCAATATAGTTGACTCGGCAAACGTTGTTCTGCCATATAAAAATTAAGATAAAATAACAGGGGATGGAGTTAGGAGGGTGAGAAATATTTTTCGACCTATTCCCTATATCCTACCAAATATACAAGAATAAAATCATAAAAATCGGTCGAACCGTTTTGTAGGTGTGCGATCACAAACTCCGCGATACGGGATTTTTATGTATTAATGAAGATAACAGCTATCGTGCTCATAGCGTTTTTTTTTCTTTTGGGTACCTACATAGATCAAATAGCTTACACGATTCCTATATTTATTAAATTTACCCAATGAATAAATAATACTTTTCCGAGCAAAAGAGAATCCGTAGGCGCGAGCCTTAAGTTAATTAGTTGAATAAAACGGACGCGTAATCCCTTGACGAGAAGAAGGCTTCTCTGTACAAGTACTATCATAATAACGCCACTTTTGTTTATTATTCTTGCAAGAAACCCCGTTAAAAAGAATCCCTATTTGAAGACTAAAGTTAAAATATCTTTACTCAATTTAGGTTATAACAAGCATTTATGAAGTTATGACTGTCGAAGAATCTAACACCGGTTCGTAAAAACTCTGTTGTGAAGATTTCAACAAGGTATTTTTTTTCCAAACAGTTTTACAATGTTGCTTTATTATTTACCTACATCTAAAGCATTTAACAGAACCGTTTTTTTAACATAGGTAGTCCAATACGGATCGGAATATTTCCAAAAATCTCAATTAACATAGCGATCTATAACAAATTGTAACAACTTTATACCTATGTTTTACAAATAAATAAATGATGATGATGAAATGATGATGAAATCATTCATTTTATACTCGTAATACTTAGATATTAGTGTCTTCTTGACAATGGATTTGAGTATCAACATTTTCATATTAATAGTATTTAGGTAATACATACGTAATGCCTTACATTGATAACAGCAAAAACCAACTGATGAAGATTACCTGAAACACAAAAAAAAATCTCAACTCTAAAGAAACAGATAACAGAAGTACCAGAATAAATCAAGAAACTCGCATACTAAACATTTAATATTGGGTTTACGAATGTCAGTACTATCTCCACTTTTTCACGGATAGCTGGGTCCCCGTTTGACTCCGATCATACTAGACAGAAAAGTTTTATACACTCGTCAACTGGCGCGTGGAAATGTTGATTTGTTTTTTTTTTGTTACAGCACATGCGCCAGTTTGTATTGAAATATAATCAAGTTGTGCAACTGCGTGATTTAAGTTAGCAGTAAAATTCTACTGAATGAATGAGGAATAAAACAGAAAACTGTTTTTTTGTTGTAGGTTTTGTGAGCAGAGTGAACGTTAAATGTAATCAAAATTAGAACGTTGTCTATTTAACTACTAAACTACTGCGCAAATGTTATTAAGAACATTACAAAACATAGAAGCAGAAAATAATTAGGCATACATATTCTTTTCGGTCAATGATACCAAAAATAACGGGTCATATACGAAATAAAAGCCAAAATGGTATCCACGTGAATATAATATAAACTTGTATTGTAACAATGCAGTATATGTATATAGGTACGTCATTTTTAATCTTAACGACATAAAAAACATAAAATCTAGTAAAAGAGTATTAAATCTCCAAAATATGTAGAATCTTAGTCTTACAATCTTTTGTCACGAGCTTGTCACAGTCAGTTATTATTATTAGTTCCAACCGACAAAAACTATTCATTAAAACTTCACTCCGCAAGTGAGGCTTTATTTACCAAGACGATTTTTAGCACTGACATATCATCTTTAGTATTATTTACCGAAGCTTTTCTGGACTACCATTTCTAAAAAAATTACGAACTGCTCTGTGTAACTTAAATATCTCGTTCAATAATTGTCACTTACTCGTAATAATATCAATATTTTTGCAACATTTCACAATTGTTGCCCTAAAACGTTATCAGCAGACATCGGATTTAAGGGGGTAAAATTTAATGACAGGCAGAGAGTCAATACATCGATAAAGTCAACTACTAGATCGCTTCAAGTTTTGTTTGTAAAAATACAATTTCATATAAAGTATAAAATGATACAAAATAATAACTGAATTCTGTTTTTAATGGTGCAATGGTATTCATTAATTGCCCAGCTATCATTTAAAATACGCTTTGTGTAAACTTTGTCATCATTTCCAAAATGAAAACTAACCTAAAAAAAAAATTTACAAACAAACCTGGGGGCAATCACTGCTATACGGGAAAAGCGTCGATAAATGAGTTTATCGATAGGGACTCCATGCTTGTCATAAAAATTTGCCCCTTAAATTCCTGTCTGGTTATCAGAGTTTGGACGTGAGTAGTTCTCACTATTGAGCGCCTACTCCAGTGAACCCGTGAGTGCTGCCTGACAGGTAAAGCGCTTATCTTCACACAATATGCTCCCGTGGCCTTCCTGACGCGCGCGCGCCGTGACATGTCTGAGATAGGAACTTGTTAGTGTTGTCATCTACCAACTGACATTATCAAGGAACGTAGAAATCCGTGAACTTTGTTACTTTTAAAATAATCGCCAAATAATGTCCGTGGCTTTCAGAGCTAAATAACTGGCGTCACAGGCACCTGTTCAAGCGCGATTTTACAACGACAGAAACTAGATTTAATTAAACCTGGATTCCCGAATACGGATTTCATTTGCTTTTCTGTGAGCGATTCTCGTCTGCCGGTCAGTTGAGCTTAGTGGAATTAGTGCATTCGTTTACTTATAAAGCCATCCGCTTTAGCTAGTGAGGCGATTAAACGCTCTGTGGTTAGCAAGAAACTACCCCTCGGCGCTGCCGAATCTAATTTGGGACACAATTAATCGAGAGGGATATTTTACTTCGCTAGCACCTTCGGTTTAAAACATTGCAAATCGAAGTGTGAACACAACGCCTCTGCGGACTAATGGCCCCAGGCGAAATTGGTTCAGACGTCTGTTTCAGAAATAAGAATTTCGATATCGACGTTGGCATCTTTGAAGTTGGATATTCCTACACTTCACTCGCTTTTAGAGACAACCAACGCATTCTATTTAGAATAGCGAACAATTGACGACAGTTTTATAGTTTGTTATTGCTTGCGTTTGTTTACTAAACCCGTTAAGAAAAAATTTTGTACATAATAAAGTTCATCCTTCAGGCCTCAGCATAAAGTAAAATTGGAAGTAATAACTGCTCACACAACATATTTTTGCAATAAATGTTCAAAGGCCCAGCTGTAAAGTTGAATCCTCGGGGTCGGGGGTTTATTTTTGACAGTCCATAAAGTTAGTGTGTAAATTGTGTCTGGGACTGACAATAAATATTTATTATGTACTAGCAATTGTACAAGGAGTGTCAAGCACTTCGATGTTTGCAAAAGCAGGGTCCCGGGAGGTTAAATTATTATTGTTGAAACTTAAAATTAGATGAACAAAATACATCTAAAACCTAACACACAAAAGCAACCTATACAGCTTGTAGTGTAGGTACTGATTAAATTTTATGATTATTAAACTCATCATTTCTAATCTTAAGCTGATCATTTATTTTGTACAGATAATTATTATTTATTCTTATGCAGATAACTAAGTATTTGCATAAGAATTATTCTTATGGTATTTGGATCAATAAAACACAGAAAAGCGGTCATAAAATACAATAAACTTTGGACACCAAATAGGTATCCAAAAATCAATATCTAGAAACTCGAAATTTCTATCGCCTAGTCTTACAAAATTTCCTCTACTACAAGACTTACCGCGCAAGGTTGCCTTGCCACAAGAGATGAGCTATGCTACTTTGCTATGGATCCGTTTGATATCCACCAATCACATTCATTAGTCGGGCTGTTCCGTCTATCCCAACTGGCTATCCGAACCAGTTGGGATACATGATTTTTTTTTTCCACTCTTCCCAACATAGCTAAAGTACAATTTCACAATATTGCTTTACTAGGCAGTATGTGCCTATAATGTGTGTCTGTTGCTCAACGTGCTATGGAAAGGGCTATGCTCGGAGTTTCTCTAAAAGATAGAATTCGTAACGAAGTGATCAGACAGAGAACCAAACTTATCGACATAGCCCACCGCATTAGCACGCTGAAGTGGCAATGGGCCGGCAATATAACCCGAAGAACCGATAACCGTTGGGGTAGACGAGTTCTTGAGTGGAGACCACGGATAGGCAAACGTAGCGTAGGACGTCCTCAGACTCGGTGGAGCAATGATCTTCGCAAGGCGGCTGACAAGAGCTGGATGAGAGTGGCCGAGGATCGTGCTCAGTGGCATGCCATGGGAGAGGCCTATTGTATGTCCAGCAGTGAACGAACATAGGCTGATGTGTGTGTGCCTATAAACAGGAAGTATCTAATGTAGCACACGAAGTAGGTACTTCAAATATAATAAGTAAATAAAATGTGTTATCTCAATTAATGTACAAGTTTTTCACAAGTTGGGAAGAGTGGAAAAAAATCCATGTATCCCAAGTGGTTGGGATAAACGAAACAACCCCATTGGTCCACATAGCATACCGCTGGTGGAAACGACTTCAACTACTTAAGCTATGTTTTTATAATATTATATTATATTATATTATTATATTATTTCATATTATGAAAAGATTCGTGCTCTGCGGATTTGTGCTATGGATGCTCTGGATCTTTCTCGAACGCCTACATAGCTTAGCTTTAGTGGAAACGGTCACATATTTTCGTAGCGTAGCTTTCATATCCTTTCAGCATAGCATCATAGCACATATCTGATGGAAAAACACCCTTACTCGTTTGTCGTGCGACATATTTCGCAGCGTGTTACAGGCGGCATTACGTTTTGTATGGTTTCGCGCTCGATGCAGCTTGTGCTAGTGCACTTAGTCGCAGGCGGGGCGGTACAGACTACTATATTTTAACCTTCCTCTTTAAATCAAGGAAATGAAATCGTTTCCAATACTTGGTAAAAACGAAAGAAATGGCTCTACGATCGGATGATTCAATGTAATGCGCTTAGTAATAATGCGGGGTCTGTTTCGTAACCCAGTCGATGTCGCTGAAAAGTATTTCGATTTTCTAAATTAGGATATCTATTTCCTTCCTTTGACCGTGTGTGTATAAATTTTCGTAGTTCTTGCAGTACCTAACTACGAGGGATTAAAAATATTAAAATATTTTAACTAAGTTGATCCAATCCGTTCTGGATTCGCAAGGAAACTACAAACCACAAACCGAGCTCTTTCATTCTACAGGCCATAGGAACCACTACTACATACTACCATGACAATTGATATTGATTACAAATAATGATATTATGCTTGATGTTTGATCATCATTATCATTATTTTCACTGTCCAAGTCATTTATTTCATAATATTGCAATTATTTGTGTAGGTAAGTACTTACTTATAATATGTAGGTAATGAACTAGCGTCTAGTATTTCTAACGTACAAAGATGGTGGATCTGGGAAACCTTTTCGCATACTTACTTAGAAGACATTTCCAATGTTTTAAAAAGCATCCCACGCTAAACGGATAGTGTCAGTGTTTTTTCTTGTTCTAGCTATCCTCGAGAAACATTTTTAAATTTTCTTTGTATATTTTTAAACATCGTCGAACAACGCAATATCAGCGGCACACCTGCTGTCCCAACTCGTCTGATTTAATAACGGGAGCTGGCGTTCAATTCCTATGACGTTATAAATTTAATATTTTTACGCCACCCGTCTATGGCTGCATTGGGCTTGCGCATGTATAAATAAAATATGGCGTGAAATTCATTTCCTACATCGCCCGCTGATTGCATCGATCGCGATAGAAATCACCGCCGCGATCTGTCATATAATGTACAGTCACGAGCTTTAATTTGGGACCCACTTAAGGTTGACAGTCCTGTC
Source organism: Archips xylosteana (assembly GCA_947563465.1). Classification (NCBI taxonomy): domain Eukaryota; kingdom Metazoa; phylum Arthropoda; class Insecta; order Lepidoptera; family Tortricidae; genus Archips; species Archips xylosteana. The sequence continues at coordinate 9,334,377 of OX387350.1, read as the reverse complement.
ATATTGTATAGGAATTCAAAGGATATTTTTTCGAAATGGGTCTCAAATTAAAGCACGCGTCCGTACCCACTCCTTATTTTACTATAGGCGACTTAAATACGCATCATGCCCTTGCGGTACTTTTACGCGGCCTATAACATCGGTAGTCTCATTTCGGTTTTGTTAATTTACCATTTTCCCTTCCGAAAGTCTTTTTCTGTTTCTACTTAGACGAAAAAACAGGGTGTCCTAAAACTTGACGTTAATCTGGTACTCGTGAATTTGGGGCAAGTTATACCATTTTTGGAAAAAATAAGAAAAAATCTGTCACTTACACTTGTTAGTTAAGCGATAATAGAGTCACATAAAATATAATTTTTAGTATAACATATTTCCGAAAACATCTATTAAGTATCACATAACTAAGTGACATTAATCTTTTTCTTATTTTTTCTAGAACTGGTTATAACTTGACCTTTCGCCCGGTACCGGGTAATCGTTGAGTTTTGGGACATCCTGTATAGGTAGAATTATAGAAAAGAACATAATAAATAAAACTGGGGGAGAAATCAAACTCAGTTTTTCATCAGCCCGTACCTACACTATAGCCAGTGATAAATGAGTCATTTTCAGAAAAAATGTACTCCATCAAGGGATTTAATTAAAACGAAACTTAATTGATTCCTTTGTGTAACTAAAGTTACCCATTTAGTTTGTATGACTAACTTTCGTTACACAAAGGAAGCGATCGTGATTTTGTTTTCATTAAGCCCTTAATTATGTACAATATTTTTGGAAACGACCCAAATATAGGTACGAGTATATGCCGCAGTAAGATCTTACTGCGGCATATATTATATCATCGTCATATAGCTTTAACCATGTTACTGCAATATACAGGATGATTCGGTTGACGTGAGCAAGACCAATTTCACCGGATTCAGTTAATTATAGTCTACTATTACGTACTAGTATTAGTGAGATTAACGCTAATTCATTTAAATACTGAAGGTGTGGTTGTTTAACTTAAATATCGTCGAGGAAACTGCAATACCGCGTAACCAACAATTGCTAATGCCGCGTAACTGGGTTGAGACTAAAGGCCCATTTACATTATACAACTTTCTAGCACTTTCCATACAATAAAATTGAGACAATAATACATTGCTCAGTCTAAACCTTAGAATCCTTAGGTCTAGACTGAGCAATGTTTTATAGTCTCAATTTTATTGTATGGAAAGTGCAAGAAACTTGTATAATGTAAATGGGCCTTAATTTTACAGGAGAGCATGAACATTGAATGTCTTTGTGTTTATTGATGCCATACTTACCCAAACTTATATTTGATACATTTGTTAGTTACGCGGCATTAGCCACGGTTGGTTACGCGGTATTGCATTTTCATCGACGATATGATGATGAAAGATCCATGTAGGTGTAGGGTTGGTCCGGATCACGTCTCCCGAATGACCCTGTATACAGTCACTAATATACTACATTAAACCTCACCCCAGCTTCACTTTTCAGCTAAATATAAGACTATACAATCTCAATTAAGTGACTTGGCTCACATATCATAATAACTTCCGAACCCCGAAACTGCGCGTACAAAAATGAGGTTTATGCCGTATAAAATATTTGGTTACATTTAGGCCAAGCCGTATATCAAGCTTGCAAAATCCGAGGTGGTAAGAATTTTTCCCGCATTAATTCTTTATGTCTCCACTTGGAAAATTACACTGCTGAAGATTCCTTTTTGGGGGAAATTATTCTAATACATTTGGGCATTAGAATAAAAACGACGTTTCAAATATCGTTAACAAGTTTCCGTAAATATTTACGCTGCATAAATGTATAATATTAGCTCGGGTAGCAATTTTTGATGGGTTACAGAATCATTTTTCTACTGTAATACATAATCGGTGAAAATTTCAAGTACTATCTAGAATTTTCACCGATTGTGTATTACTGTAGCCGCTATACCAACTAATACTAAAATAAAATACAGGGTGTTTGGTAGCTACGTGCAAAGCTTTAAGGGGGTGATAGCCGAGGTATTTTTGGACATTTTTAGCCATATATGTCTTAGCCGATATTTGATATTTTTTTTTAAACTGATGACTTAGAAATTTTAGGAAAATACCCAGAATTTGACAGTCACGAGTCAATATTGCCCCAATGAGCGTTAATTTGGAAACCAAATCTTTTATTTCGGATAGTTTAATGTGTATTAGACCAAATGAAATAATTTTTAAGTGTCTTTCTTGCCACAAAAACAAAATGGAGGCATTCGAAATTACTAAAAATGTCTTAGGTTCGAACAGAGTCATTTTTCTGTGCCATAAAAAAAAATAAAAAAAAATCCTTGAAATGTTCAAACATTTTTAGAAACATGCCTGTTTATTGTTCTTTCTTTTAAGGTATCACTCATTAACATTGCTTGCTAAATCTGAGATGAAAAGTAAAAACCAAACTCAGGGAGCACTCGCTAAGAATGCACTAGTCTTGAAATTTTACTAGTAAATAACATGTGAAAAAGACAAGTCTACGTCATTTTTCTGTGCCATATTTAAAATTTCCAAATTAACGCTTATTGGGGTAATATTGACTCGTGACTATCAAATTCTGGGTATTTTCCTAAAATTTCTAAGTCTTCAATTTCAAAAAAAAAATCAAATTTCGGCTAAGACATATATGGCTAAAAATGTTCAAAAATACCTCGGCTATCACCCCCTTTAACACGTTAACTGCGAAGCGAGGCCTAAATCACCCCTGATGCAACTTCCCTGTGGTGCGGCAAGCAAAAAAGTGAATTTCTCTGTCGTGCGAATGGCATAGCTTTGGTTTGGTCCAGTGTAGGAAAGAGATAAATATATATTTGAGATCACTAAATGGTTCCAGACTCGGTGGTGTACTTACCTTGGTACCGGATGTCTTAGGCCTCGTGCCGCACTGAATTAATATAATTTTAATGCAGTGCGGAACGAGGCTAAAACGTCCCATATCCCCCCTGACCTCGTACCGCACTGAACGCGAGCTTCCCGCGACCAGTGTTGTGCATCACGTCGATAGATAAACCTTATGCATAAACCGTAATCCATTATTTTCCAATAATAAGTCTGTAATAGGTGCCTGTTAATGGTATAGAATGGAACGCTTCGTGCGCGAGTCCGACTCGCACTTGGCCGGTTTTTTTTTCTTTATGGCGCCTTCAAGCACAATTTAGATTATTTAAAAAAAAATGTATCCTTTGATAGCTTTGTGTTGTTTTGCCAGGTTTTGCCCTTAAAACGATCTAATGAGATATAATTGATCAAAATCGGTCAAGTCGTTGCGTAGTTAAGACAGTTTAAAAACGTCGATATTATTTTTCCCATCACTAATCGCAGCGAAAATTTGCCCTATTTCAGTGCGTTACGAGGTGTATAAGATCCCATATTTTGTTTTGCTAATAATTCCTAAACTAGCCATCAGATCCCGGGGCGACGGTGGATTAGGGTTCATCAATTCACTGTCTATATCAATAAGGACCAAAATTCTCATTTATCTTTGATTTCGCGCCAGAAAATGGATTTTAGTCTGTAAAAGAAGGTGGGGTCTAATAGACCGCGTGTCGCCCTAACGTCTGGTCACGGTACGGGCCGATTATACCTCGTGCCGCAGGAACGGAAAGTATGCAAAAATTGGTGCCGCAGCTAACGTGTTAAGCTTTGCACGTAGCTACCAAACACCCTGTATAGTTAAAAATTAAAGGGGGTCGTCATATAATAAATAAATAATAATAATAATAGTTTATTTTCCTTAAACAAAAGTGCTTAGCATACAATAAGGTTGAGACCTCCTATTAAGTTATAAACTTGTGTCAGGAGGAGGAGGAGGATAATAACAAAGTACGGGCCTTTTTCAGCGATTTTAACTGCGGCGCTGGTTGCTAGGCGACATCTGACAGTTGCTAAGCAACGATTAACAGCCATCCATGGCCGCGCGCATGTTGCGAGCCTACCTATAAGTTTGCGATTTTAGTGCTTACGTTTCGGCGATTCTTTAATGAACTGTTTTTAAAACATTACACGGAGGTATGGAATCCTCCATGTACGAGTTATACTCACACTTGTTTGTTTTTGTTACCACCATAGAGGAATGAATGTATTTAATGAGGTGAGGGAATATAACTAGATGGTATTAGTATCGTGAGGTCAGAGGCCGTATTGTCTGACGCGCGGGCGCTTGTCTTTGCTTTAACCATCTCTTTTTGTCACCATCTTATACCGTTTGACAGAAAGAAATAATAAATACGAAAGTAAGCGTCAACGTGTTACACAATAACTATACGTTTGACATTACAGTTTTGCTTGAGATTGAATCATCCTACTAAACTAATAAACGTCTGCAAAAAAATCATGGTGTGTGTGAAGAAGGTGTGAAGTTCCCAATACGGATTAGCCCCGTGTATACTACGATCCAATGTCCTCTCATTCTGAGGGGAGCCTGTACACTGCAGTGGAACGCATACACGTTATGATGATAATGAATTATCATTACATTAGTCTTCACTTCATACTATTTAGTTATAAACCAATCACGTGACACAAATGGGTCGTTATCAAAAAGTAAACAAAATCACGATCGCTTCCTTTGTGTAATGAAAGTTAGTCATAATAACTATCTATCTATCTATTGGGTATCTTAGGTGTGCCTAATTTTTTTTTAAACTACTCATATTATCAAATGGAGCTCATAATACTGCACCAACAGACTGGCCTGTTGCAAAAACCCTCCTTATGGTTACCGTGCATTCAGCTCTGGGATCATCATGCAGGTAGTAACTTTTAAGAATGACTAGACTAACTTATTCTCAAAGTCGATAACGGACCCGAGGGTCCGTTGCCTCGTAGGGAATCAGATCCTACCAAGCTGACTCAGATTGGCAGAACACTCAGATGACTTCTCTACAGGAAGTAATTCAGACAAGTTATACCGAAAGTCGATAACGACACCATACTTTTTAAAGCAAAACCAGTTACAGCTTATAATATTAATTTAATTTAACGCTCCTAATTTGGCAACTGAAATAATACTTGTGCACTTAAGTCACTTAAGCACATAAACTGAATCCCAATAGATTAAATTGAGTACTACAAATGGCTGAGCTAAATGGCCGCTTTTATAATATTTTTAACAATAAATAGAAGCAAAACAGAAAACAATTAAGCAGCGGCGATCGTTAAAGAAAATAATTGTTGAAATATTGCGTCGTTTTCAGCTCTAGGTCGATGGTTCGTGAGAAAAAAGCACATTATACGCCGTTCTGAGCAGGAGGTGCCACCTGCCTTCATCGTTACAATTCGGGTTATTGCTTCTAGAAAAATAAGAATCCACTCCAAGGCGAAAGCCGAGCATTAAGAGCTATTATTGCAAGCTTTTGATGCTGAATCGTACGCAAAAATCTTTAATAAGCCTAATGTATTCTATTTCTATGCAAATTATGCTCTAAATAGCTGTAGGATTTGAAACGCCTATTCATTTAATTAAAATTAATTGAAAAAACATTTCAGTGTTGTTTTGTTTGAACAAATCTTGAAAATTACATTTCAATTCTGAGGATATTATTTAAGTAAAAATATTCATTTAGGTAGAAAAGTAGGTTAGGTTAAGTTAGAACTGCATCCCCCAACAAAAACGAACTGCTACCAGAAAAGTAGGTTAGGTTAGGTTTGAACTGCATCCCCCAACGAAAACGAACCGCTACCGGAAAAGTAGGATAGGTTAGGTTAGAACTGCATCCCCCAGCAAAAACAAACTGCTACCGGAAAAGTAGGTTAGGTTAGGTTTGAATTGCATCCCCCAACAAAAACGAACCGCTACCGGAAAAGAGGTTAGGTTAGGTTTGAACTGCATCCCCCAACAAAAACTAACTGCTACCGGAAAAGTAGGTTAGAATAGGTTAGAACTGCATCCCCCAGCAAAAACGAACTGCTACCAGAAAACGTAGTTTATGAAATGTACTTAAATAAGCTGATATAAATACTTTATACCCTATGTACTTATGTAAATACTTTAATAATTAAAAATGCTACCCAAAGTCACTATTCCACGCGGACGAAGTCGCGGGCACAGCTAGTATAGTATAAATTTACCTGCTTGTCGTAGTAACAGTAAATTTTAGATCATTGTCAGCTCTTTGGGTTTTTGAATTAGGTAACTAAGATTCTTCTTAAGTTATTTTTTATACTAAATTTATTCAATAGAGTGATCTAATTGTTCTAAGAGACCTTCACCACAGTTTTTACATAACACGGCTATCTAAAAATGTTCTACAAAAATTTGGCTATGCAAATTGTATTTGCAGGTTACAAGCAGCATCATCTGCAATAGTGTCTTAATTGGGTCTGTATGGATTCACAAAATTATAATGTATCATTCTTTACAATCAACATTAGTCATAAAGTGATTTATTTCTGAAAAGGTTTTTTTCCTGAAATGGTTAAAAACAACCTAACCCAACATACCGCATTCTATATGGTGGCATATAAAAAATCCTGAAAAAAATACTGAATCAGAAATAAATCGCTGTAAATACATAAATTGACTAACGTTGATCATGAAGAATTAAATAATGGGAAACCAAGGGATCCCATCTTAATTATCAAATTGAGTCATGTTCCTAAATCCTCCGTTCACTTATCTTAATCTATAAAGCTGACAAAAGTCCAATTGAACATTCCCATTTCACTGGAAGGATGTTTTAAAGTCGGGTAAAGTTGGAGTCTTAATGTCTCATTTCTCTGCGAACCAGACTATGATGAGACCACTAATCACGATATGAGGAAACTTGCAACAACGAGTAACAAGTCTTTGGAACTCATTTGCTTATATTAGCACCGCGAAGACATTATAAGAGCATTTTCACATTATCCGACCACGGCGGAGTAGAACTTTTACAATGGGTCACAACTTAATTATAACGCATAACTAAACAAGAGTACTATAACATTTAAAAAATGAGCAGTACAGGCTTAGCGATAGTAGATAGAACTGTTTAATATTAAAACACACTTCACAAATCCTCTACAATTGATATGTGTAGGTGTATACCTAATAGTTTCACGGGAGGTTTAATTAAATGTTATTCGATAGCTTGGCGCACAGGTGTCGTGTTTGTCCGATAGAATTACCCTCCATTAAAAACTGCCGGCTTATCCGAATTAAAGCATCTGTTGAGCAGTTTAGAGCTTTTAAGGGTTCCGTACCTTAAAAGGAATAAACTAAGATCATTGTTGGCAGTCTGTCTGTTGTGTTTTTAGTGAGTACGAGGCTTTAAGTTGTTGAGTAAAACTTGACACTCGTCAAGTTCTTCCTCCTCCTCCTTATTACCGATGCATACAAATAGCTAATAAAATACCGGAAACGATCTCCTTGGAAACCAAAGACCATGTATTTAAAAATAAATTAAAAAATTACTAGTAGAAAAATATTACTAGGAAATTGATGACTTTTTAAATGATACATTGTGAAATAATATAAATGCACATACATAGTTCAATAATAAAATGTTATTTATAAAACTAATTTTAAGATAATGTATAACACATAGTTGAATGATGACATGAATTTATTTATAATAAACAATATTTAAACTAGAAATTGATTATTATTAAAGATATTCATATCATGTTGTATTAGAAGTTTTTTTATGACATCACTCATCTGCCAAATCCAGATAGTAAATTAAATGTAGTTAATAGAATAACACAGAACTAGAATACAGACTGTGTGTATATAGACTGTGTTAGAATTAACACAGTCTGTGAATTCTCATTTTTGTACCCTAACAGGGTGTTGTGTACCTACTACTGCATAAATATGTCACCTTTTGTAATGAACATGACTTATAAATGAAATAAATTATATGAAGGAAAACCACACTTTATCACTTTGGGACTTTATTGTTGTTAGAAATTCCTGACAGCTTGAGTGACTCACCGACTGACTGATTCAAGGACGCCCAGCAAAAATTCTAAGCCTTAAATGTTTGAAATTTTGCATAGTCGTTGCCTACATGATTTAGGTTAGTAACATTTAAGGAGAGATTGGTTCGAAATCCCTCGTAATAAGGATGAAAATAGTTAATTATGAAAGCTGAAACTAATTTCAGTATTTTTCGGAATTCTCCCGGGATAAATAAAAAATGAGATTCAATTTAAGGTGACCCAATCTCCATACTAACTACAGATTTAGTGCAAAATGATTTTCCATCGGGAAAACTCGGATCTCAATCGGAATACGATGGCACCCGAACTGTCAATCAATGATTGTATTAAATGAGTGACGTTTTCATATCCATTAATATGGAACTTTATTGTTTAGTGTCAAATGTCACAGTGAAAAATGGAAGATGGCTACACACGGCTGTAAGATGGGTACTGGAGCTAATTGAGAGATTGATGATAAATACGAACTTTTCCGATAAAGTACGAAGGAAAATCATTTTGCACTACATCTGTACTAGACTCTCCAAATTCAGCATGAAAATAGGTAATTATAATATTTGTTTTAAATTCCCTTGGGTCAAACTAACTGACTTTCGTAAAGAATTTTTGAAATTTTCCGCGGGATAAAGAACGGGTGTTGACCATAAATTTCATCTTTATGCGGACGAAGTTGAGGGAAAAAGCTAGCTAGCAATAATAAAAGAAGGATAATTTTAACGAAGTTCTTACCTGCGCCAGAATCACTTATATTGTATTAGGTACGTCTTTGTATTCAACCTGTGTTTTTCAGAACAAATTCTGAACATAGTAAGATAAAAATATCTGTTTCATACCGATCGATACGAACCATTCGTTTAAAACGTAAAATAAACGTGTATCATACAAAATGAAAGGAAAATATTCTTCATGTTTACTGTTTCCAAGTGTATTTGCGACATATCAATTTCATTGACAATCTATTTGTATACTTTCCTGTTTATCTTCTTTTATGTCAGTTTTAGAGCCGGATAACGTTAGACTATTCCGTATATTTGCACCGTTTGGAGGTAAAGCCGAATCCTGCGCGAATATTTAATACAGAAAATAAGTAATTTAAGGAATTATTAATTCGTTTTTTTTTTTTTTTTTTATGTTAGATAGGCAAACAAACGACAATGTCAGACAAACAAACTAGTGGGTCACCTAATGTTAAATGAACACCACTGTCCATAGACACCCGCAGCGCTTTACACGATGCCAGTGCGTTGTCGGCCCTAAAGTTGAGGGAATAGGGGAAGGGGGAGAGGGAGGGGGAGAGGGAAGGGGTGAGGTATTGGGTCCCCGGCACTCTCACTGACCGTACGAAACGCAAGCAGGATTACTGCTGCTTCACGCCGGTGTTCTGTGAGAGGGTGGTACTGCCCCGGACGAGCCGGCCTATTCGTGATGCAGCGGCTAGCTACAACATGGCTCTACCACTACAAGCAAATTTGCTTATGAGTAAATCAAGACGAAAGTAACCTATGTATTATTTCAGAGATACGCCTATTTACTTATCAAATTTCATCCAAAACTGTCCTGCCATTTTAGTGTGAATGAATAACAAACACACAAAAATATACAAACTTTCGCATTTGTAACATAAATAGGATATTCTTACCTATCCTTGCAGGACAAGTTCGCCGTTGTTTATTTTCTTTGTGTTGTTTGTGTTTTTTTATTGTCTTTGTGTCTTATGTACCTACAATAAAGAATTTGCATACATATATCCGTCGACAAACCACCTAGCCACAGTGTAACACATTTAACAATGTGTTAAAGGAAATGGAAGCGTATAAGCAGTTGTTAAATATCATATTTGCATGGAATTTGTATACACAGATTGCCACCGGTCGGTTCCTCGCATATGCGGACGGGCGTTCGGCTGCCACCACATAAATTCCATTCCAATATGAAATTTAACTACTGTTTAGATGCTTCAATTTCCTTTAATGCATCGTAAAATGCGCTCGCTGTAGCCTATTTGGTAGAAATCGTACAACATTGGTAGTCAGTCAAAATAATACATAGACATAATAGTAGTAGACACGACTTTAAATTACTGGGTATGAGACGTCTATTAACTACAGTTATCTATTAGCCAGAGGCCACTTGAGTTAAATTTCATCGGTAAAATTAAATATGAAAAAATCGTGTTAAAAACATTTATTTCGGGTTCTAGTTCCGTTTCATACACCATGTCAGTTACATCCCAATAAAATCTATGTAAAATCTATGTAAATGATATAAATAGGAAGGCATTAAAAATTGGAATTTTAACTAGGCACAAATTAATATAACATTGAATAATTAAACTACCTAATAAATTATATTATACACTAAGAACTATAAACTGTGTTGTATTGTATTAAAGTGTAGAGTCATGTGGGGTAACTGTACGCAAACCCATGCATTTCAGTCCGAAGTTAATGAGATTGCGTACACTTACCCACTGCGTACAGTTACCCCACATGACTCTATTCCTAAAATACTATTTTATACTACTAATGGTTAAAATACGCAAACCTTATTTATTATATTATTTGAATGTTACCGATAAAGCTCAATCGGTCCTGGTTTTCAAACTAAAACTCGAGCTCTTTATAGCATCAAAAGTTGTGATGATGATGAAACTGATGAAGATCTAAATAGTATATACAACTTCAACATTTACCTGTTAAACTACAGTAATATACATAATAGTATAGTAACTACATAGCAATTTAATAATTTAGTCGCACAATATGAACGATTCTTACAGCAGCTACAGCTACAGCTTTGTACACTTTCAAATATAACTAGCTTTTGCACGCGACTTCGTCCGCACAGAATTCAAATTTGTGTTAAAGCTTCTTCTTCTCTCTCATTGAATAAAGCAAAAATCCTAAAATCCGTCATCATCGTCGATATCAGTTAGTTAATATATAAAACCCGTTATATTTCCGTGGAAAAATTCAAAAATCCTAAAATCGATTTTTTACTGTTATGATTTATACCGAATTAGAAGAGTCTAGTATTTATACTTACAGAGATAGAGCCCCACTGAATTGAATAAATAAATCCCGATTTATGCATATTACGTGGTAATTTCCAAAATTATTGGTATAAATTTTTTACTGTTATAATTAGCTACTTGTATGCCAAATTTAAAGTCTCTAATAATTATAATTACAAAAATAGGGCCACTCTGAGGCGAAAATATAAATCCCATGAGAATTAAAAAAACCTTTAAAGTAATGCAGACAAATAAGCAACTAGGTCATTTGATGGTAAATGAGCACTAACACTCAATAAATTTTTCAATGAATTCTTGTTACACTATTACTAAAATAAATATTAGTTAATGTGAAATTCAATAAATTAAAAAATCAGGAAGCGAAATTTCTAAAGTTAAATAATGATGTATCAAAATAATGTTTTTATTTTTAATAATAATTTCAATTCAAATGCACCCGCAAAGTTAGCAGAGGTTTACGATATAAGCCATTATAGGTTACGAGTATAACATCACACTCCTATTATAACTATAGAACTTATTTGTCTACCGAAGGAAAGCTTAACCAAATCCACTTTGAAACTACACACAAAGCTATTTAAACTATTGTAAACTTTGGCACACATCAATATTCGGGCGTGATATTAATTTGCCAACAGTTATTATAATAATGTCAAGTGTATTTCAAACTACACCAAATATACTATAGATATTATATTATAGCCCTGTATCGCACATGTTCCTAACAATATTCAGAGGTAAATAAAAAGATAGTGGAGTAAAAGGAACTGTGTTGATGATATTTCATCAACCTTTGAATGGCCGAGACCATATTATTTAGTTAAAACTAGTTTTTTTCCCGCGACTTCATCCTAGCAATCAACTCATAAATGGATCGAATGTGCCTAAAGCATTGTTTTAGTGGTCTAAAAGCATTTCGGATTATTGCTTTTTAATTGAAAACGGTTTAAGGATTTGCCACACTGGATGCGTTCGTCGGTCTGCCGTTAGGTCAAATTGTACGCAGCCCGCATTATGTATGATGTGCGTGACCCACGGTCAGATCGCATATCTATACAAAATATATAGAGACCGACAATGTTGTTCATACATAATGCGGGCTTCGTTCAATTTGACCTGACCGCAGACCGCAGGACGCAACCAGTGTGACAAATCTTTTAGTGCACATCGGTTGTATGGTTTCATAAACGTAGAAATAGTTTTTGTGTTTTATATTTATATACGGGAACTTTGGGAATACTCTAGATTATTCATACAGTTCTAATAAAATTGATCCATTTAGACTCTAATAATATTTCACGTCACTTATTAATTATTGGACGGTACTTGGTATTGGGGTTCCAATAAGTCATAATGTAATGGGGCTTAATACAAATTCGCCTATCTCTTTTAACTTGTAGCTCTTATCGTATCAGCTGAGCTCTTTAAATCAATAAATCTCATTGACTTCGTAGTTAATTACGCACAAATTCGTCCTGGCAGCTAATAAAACTCCTATTACAATTTTCGGTGGCCGGGTCGTATGTCAGCCGCTCAATCTGGCTTGTCCACTGATTAAGTCAATTTAAAACGAGTACGCGTCACCACACCACGAACTTTATGTCCCGAAGGGAGATCTGTCATCTTCACTGTGGATTACAATTTAGTCAGGACTGAAGCTGACATTTCATTTCCTATTCCACATTCGTGAAACATCCCTAATTTACTCATCAAATTTCCCTACCCAAAATTAATTTTGAATTTAGAAGCGCCACAAATCATACACGTATGAAGGTAGGTAGTGTTTTCCCGCGGGGATCGCGTGCACTGGCTCATAAATTGGCCGCCTTTGTAAAGCGGAATTGGTTTTTCTCCAAGTTCGATATAGACATCGGTGGAAAAGAAAAAAATCCGTTATGAAAACAAATGGTACTGATAGAGGAAATAGATAGTGATCGGCAACCCTTGCGGGCAGGATGAAAATAGATCGGAAAAATGGATTTTCCGTCTGCAATGAAGCGATGAAGTGGTTAGTATCAACGTATGATTATCTCATAGGAATAATGGAATAAATGAACTGTTTGAAATAGGATAAGTTATTTTATGGAGCAGGAAATTCCAATTGACATATTCTTAGTTACTTTGACAAAAGTGACACGTTCTAAGAGTGTTATTAAAAAACTACTTACTTTTTACTACTACTCTTTGTGTATTCTTAATTTGAGTTAGTATAAACCAATTGGAACATATTAATCTTCTCTTTAATCTATCATCCATTAACTGGACCCGCGTGGGAACTACGGCCCAACGCCTTTCATTCTGAGAGGAGGCCTGTGCCCTGCAGTGGGACATAATATAGGCCGGGATCTTTGATCAAGAATACGCTGAAATGATGATGATGATGATCCTTTAACATGCGATATTATTGATATGTCTACAGTAAAGTAGTAAACGAAGAACCAAGACTTTGTACTAAGAATTTAATTAAATCAGTTACGTACTTCGCCTTTCTTTGTCATGGAGCATTGTAAACAGATTTTATTTTTATTTGCTAGTATACTTACAATGTAAATTAGCTCTAAACGACATTCTCTGTTGGTACTCGTTTGAGTTTTATTAACTTAACTTAAGGTATTAAATTAACTCGCGCTCTAGGACGCCAATTAATGTAGTGTAGGTACTAATGTACTGTCAAACGTGACTTATAAAGGCGACAAAGTGTCAATACTACCTTTTAGTAAGTAAACAGCAATATAATTACTAGACAGGATTTTTTTCTGGGATAAAAGATTATATTATGCCCACCACGGGACTGTTTATTTATGTGAAAAATTACAATGATACCCGTACCTGTCTACGACCAACAACCAACAAAATTTCACGTTTAATATTATTAAAAGACGTATCCAGCGCGCATACAAGTTACCAGTTTAATTTGCTTTTAAAAATGTTTGACAGTTAAAGTGTTAATTGGCTGGCGCAAGATCAAATATTATCATCGCTATCGATATAATCATCATCATTTCAGCGATTCCGTAGCAAATTGTAATATTTCTAATGTAATTAAACTTAAGTAATTAAAAACTCTATCAACTATTCAATGAATAAATCAAATTATTTGTCAAAAACTGTCACTAGTGCTCTAATATCATAAAATTAACATCGATAATCTACGAGTTCAGTTAACCCCCCCCTAAGAGCGGAGCGTTATGTGGCCGTATGCATCAGCACGTTTCGACAGTAACACCGTCGAATATCGCTCGGGGCATAACCGGCGCTGGCGGCACGCGGTGGATGCTGTTCTCTTGCTATTCGTACGATCGAGCATGATGAGAGAATTTTGGAATTGGGATTCGTAATAGGCAAGATTACTGGATACAAGATACCAAATCTGGTTGTTGTATGGCAGATTTCAAACTTCATGCTAACTAGATGAAAAGAAAAATGACTAATAGCAATTTTGGTACTAATGTTATCTGTTAGTACTTTATACTGTACTGTGAAAATTTATTATTATTTTAGAACAACTATTTAGTGACCGTGACTATGAAACTATATAGAGGTCCTGGGTTTGAATTTCGGTATAAATATAAATTACCATCATCATCATCCCAGCCTATATACGTCCCACTGCAGGACACAGGCTTTCTCTCAGAATGAGAGGGCAAATAAAAACAAATAAAAATAAAAATATTTGTGCTCAATTATTGATTTTATTTGTTTAACGTTACGCTTATTCTTTGTCTAGCACCCATTAGACATCCCATTTTATTATTATAATTATTTATTTCGTAAATTAAAGTACGATTTCCACGATCACAAACTACGTTAAATTCATATTCGTCTCTTATAAATATTATGGTAACCTGTTTCCTATTTGAAAAGAAACGAAATTTAGTTACACAACATCCTGGCGAACTGCCGTTGCCATATTTGCACGTGAATCCCTTTCATTACCTTTATAGGAATAATATTATGAAACTCTTATCTGAATACGAAGTTGTACAATCCAATGCAAAAACAATAGACAGAGTCCGATTCAGCGTATTTCCCCTGTGACTTCCCGCGTGAAGTGATTTTGAGTATCACGTACACGAGAACAGAACAAACAAACGAGATTCTGAAAAGATAGCACGTGCTTTAGGAGCGACTTGAATTTTAAAACAAATAAAAACGTAACTAAGCCTTAGTACCAATTTCATGGCATGGTTTTGTAGCAATTTTTGTAAATCAATCCATTGTTTTTCGGCTTATATACTAGACAGGACAGTGAAGTTCTAGAAGCAAATTGTATAACTTTTTGGTATATACAGTGTTTTCGTACTAATTTGATTTTACTGGTTTTATTAGCCTAAATAATTGTGCCCCCCTGCTGTGCAAAAGCTTCTACTCTTGACCTCAACATCTCCCCATCCAGAGCTATATTTGGCCACTCCCTCAGTTCCGCGTCCAGGTCGTCTGGTAATTTCTGCCCCGGGCTGCGTTCGCTAATTTAAAGGCAGCAAATGCTATGCATATGCATTGTATGGAAACTAAATACTTAAAAACTAAAAACTACTTAAATAGGTGTCAGTCTTAGCAAGGGAGTGGTAACAACAAGTGGACTTAGTGAGTACTTTATTGTACGTTATGTTACGTACATTCTTTTTCCATAGTCATCCATTAATCGAGACCTTAAGAAGTCCACAGATACTTCATAAGATTACACCCGTTTAAGCGATAAGACTGTCCAATGTTTGGATCTGTATCTGTGGAGACATGAACACTAATTTTTAATCAACTCAACGCTTTTTTTAGCGTTCTTCTTTACGGGTCATAGACACCGTAAGAAACAAAAGTTGTCTTTTCTGTGGATATAAAATTAGCGATTTCAAGTCAGCAAACTTAAGATTTATTTCAATGGGCCGAATGTTCGTCAGGCGTCCCACACGTCGATGTAGACTTGGCTAAAAAATATTGGCTGTAGACCCTTAACTTTCGCCATGTCCACAGGTGAGACGTGAACAGAAAAAATGTGTACGATCCTTCGTTTTTCGAAAACAAACCGTTTGCTAAATTTAAACAGGCACTCCAAAATAGCGAACGTAGCATACCATTCCTCAAACGTTCGCCACATTATGCATGATAACGGCAGGCGACGCGCTTTGACGTTCGCTGGCGACACGATCTAATGTTCCGAATGACCCCGCTCGGACACATGATATTTGGTATCAGTATTGTCTGAATAATGGATGGAATTAGGCGTTGCTCTGCGGAAGTCTGCATCCATACACACCATAATACACTATAGGGTTCATGTCAGAAGCCACGCTCTTAGCGCTTCCAGAAAATTCAATCCAACACAGATCCAACGCAACACTAAATGCAAACGCGTTTCAAATTCTATACGGTTATATTCTCTTAATTTTTTTTTTTTTTTTTTTTATTTATTTTTAATATTAGCACATACCTACATAACAATATATTTAAAAAACGCCAAACTGTGAAACAGTTTGTTGGCGTCACGTTCTGACAGTAAGATTATTGTGCCAAGTGATGCTTACTAACTAGGTACATAACCTTACTAAAAATAAAAAGATAAAATATACAAACGAAGACTCAGTCACCATACCCATGCAGTTTTTATTACAGGGCTATCTGTATACCATATAGATATCTGTTTACCATTCGATAGTGACTGAAGTCTTCGCTGGTACAACCCTATTAAGTACTAACCTTAATATTACAGGTGCACAATGATATTTTTAAGATGCAAAACCAAACAAATTGAACAAGTAGATACATTTAGTTATCATTATCATTTAGAATCTTTTTCAATTTAATTTTTAAACTCCCTATTTTTAATTTTTCCTCCTCCAGCAAAAAGGGGTACTTATTATATATTTTAGGAATTAGGTATTCTTTGGTTCTTTTTGCGTAATAATTTTTGGCAACCGGCTGTAACAATAATTAATAATAATCGAGCACGACCGTTTCTTCTCCTTATAATTTAATATTATTATTATTTAATTTATTAATATTATTTCTTCACCTGGTAAAAACGACTGGTGACCAGAAGGCAGGCGGCTATTTCCGCCAACAATTAAGCCTGGCCTTTCAATGCGGGAACGCTGCCTGCCTCCAGGGAACTATGCTGTCGGGTGATACGCTAAAATATATTTCAGGTTTATTTTTTATTTTTACTGTCAATTGTATTTTGAATAGCTGTAAAGTTGTATCCTAATAAATGATTGTCTAACTAGAAAATATTAAATAAAATAAAAAAAACTATCATAAATTTGAATTACCTACTTTTTTAACTATTTTAAAGGTAGTTAAATATTTATGTAATCTGAATCACCATCATTATCATCCCAACCTATATATCCTTAGGCCGTCGTTCCTAGTTAGGAACTTCACACACATACCCAATTGTATTTCTTCGCAGGTGTGTGCAGGGTTCCTTCCGATGTTTATTTAAGTATTTATTTATTATTAAGGATCACCAACATATATTACATCATACAAAAACTTACGTAACTAGTAGGTAAAAATTCCAGGTAGATGCTTATCCAATTACAGGTAACCACAACTTAATCTTGTATCATGCCATTCGATAAATTAAGATTCGATTATGTTTTCCTTAGCCGTAAACCTAAGCACAGCACAGGTCTCCTCTCATTCATAAATTCCGGAAAACTCGGAGGTGTGAGCCCGGGTTTGATTCCAAGACCCTCTGTTTAAGAGGCCACAGGTCAATCCACTAGGCCACCACGGCTTAACCTATACTTCATTTAATTTAGAATTAGAAACCACAACAACATTATATTGCGGCTCGTGAACTGTAATCTCTTTACAATTTGTACTAGAGTAACAATTGACGACACGCTAATAAAGTGACATTAAAACAATTCTATTTTGCGGCTCCCAGACTATTGTACTGTACCTACTATTTGCTAGGTAAGAAATAGTTGACCAGACGCAATATAATGTTATTGTGGTTTCTAATTTTAAATTAAATGAATTATAGGGGTTTGTAATCTGTTTCAATTCAATTCAAATGTATGGATAATTTTAATACCACGTCGATTTTTTTCCAGTCAGTCATTTTGTATGATAAACAACCGCTTAACTTGAGCCAACTTTTTTAAAAACTTTCGAGCATTTTTACTTTAATAAAGTAGCAACTAATAAATAATCATAGTTTGCTGATGGCCGCATCTGTGAGTCTCTTATAGTGTTATCGCCATAATGGTTTAGCACGGGTGCTAGTAGAATTAACTACATAACTTGAAACACTTAGTTTGAATTAACTACCGGCTCCCTCGATAGAATACCTAATCAACAAGATGAGTGCTATGCATTTTATGGGGCTTTTATGTGACTAATTGCTCCAATTTATTTGAATAAAAGAAATAAAATAGTTAGCATTCTTAGGAATAGCTTTTTTAATAGTATTCCAGCGCCCTAAAAGATACGATTCATTTCCGGGTAATATTTAGTTCCGACCTTATTTTAACCCACAACATACCAAAAACAAGTCATAAACATAGAGTAACACATTGAACGTAACCTCGTGAGTTCTGACGCACTTTATAAAGTACAAAACTAAGACAAAATTTTCGAGGTAGGTATAACTACATATTTTATATTCAGTGCAAAATGCTCAATACTCAAAAGCACTTTAAATAAATTTCCAAAATTACAAAATTGTTGACTGTCGTCAGTATCTCAGGATTCTCAGGCGACCTGTCTAGCGGAGCTGCGGATTGTGTTTGTCTATTGGCGCGGAGCTAGATAGCGGAGCGAAGCGAAAATAAGTTTTTGTTAAAATTTTCATTTTAAATGCAAGCTTTTTCACTGACTGTACTTTTTGTTTACTAAGTAGGTACAGTCAACAAAAAGTACAGTCAGTGAAAAAAGCTAGCATTTAAAATGAAATTTTGTCATCCAACCTACATAAGTATACCAAATTTCAAGTGAATCCGACCACTGGAAGTGGGTCAAATTCAACTTCCAAGATTTGACCCGTAAATAGATAGGTATGTATCATTACACCGAAGTACGAAAGACTGATGTATTAAAACACCGAATGGATCAAAAGACCGAATGGTTTTTTTTTTCTAAAACCGTAAACTTTTTAAGATCGCGTTATAAAACTTTTTTTTCCGGTGGGAATATGCGTTACGCATACGACCGCGCTATACGATGCCGTTTAGATAAATTCTGAGAAGTTTACGGTTACACACAAAACTTCTCGATCTTTTGTCGCATTAGATATTTAAATACATTCGGTTTTTCGTACTTCGGCATTATAATACAGTATACTCTGCGGAAAGGTGTTGTGGACTGTTACAAGCTTTTATTTAACTTGTAACGTATATGTATCTATGTATGTACGGGTCAAATCTTGAAAGTCGAATTTGACCCACTTCCAGTGGTCGGATACGCTTGAAAACTGGTATACTTATGTAAGTTTGATGACAATGCAAGTACAGCCAACAAAAAGTATAGTCAGCGAAAAAGCTTGCATTAAAAATGAAATTTTGAATAAAAACTTGTTCCATTCGCGGAGCTAGGCCGCTAGCACAGAATAAGTAATATGTAACCAGTAATCCAACTTCATACTAGAGCGCCCGATCGACGCACGCACACAGCCAAGCGTCTTACACGGCCGCTAACTAATCTTCGCTAGACAAAACAATGCAGTTCCCACGCTCGCGCCGTAAGACGCTTGGCTGTGTGCATGCGTCGATTCGGGCGCTCTAGTATGAAGTTGGATTACTGGTTACATATTACTTATTCTGTGCCGCTAGCAATGCGACGATTTGAGTTATTTGAGCTACCATTGTTCCCAAGTCCAAAAAAAAACAAAAAAAAACCATTGTTCCCGCTCTTCTTCCTCACTCCGTGTCCTTGCTCCGCTTCCTGGTTTTGTAGAAATTAGTTAACAACTCCCCGTCCACTGAAGAGGAGCAGAGATTTTATGCAATTCTATGGGTGCATTTTTATCTCGTTCACAGCTTCGCTGCCTCGCTTTGCTCCAGTGGACAGACAGCTTTATGTAGTACATTTGCTAGACAGAGTGGAGTCTCAGAAGGCTGCCAGAAAGTTATCTTGGCGTAAATACAAGTGACTAACGTAAAATAACATTGAGTTTCTAAATTGTCCCAATAACTCAAGTTGACGCAATGAGGTATTGAACACGTCAAGCTAACGGCGTCAACCCAGTTCTCTAAAGCTTCATTTATACGGTGCGAGAAATATCGTAAGAGTTTCATTACATTGCGGGGCTGCGCTTCTATGAATTTATAAGTGATAGATCATCGAGCGATTTGCAAGCACATGTTATATTTTTAAACTATATAACTCGCTTTGGTTCATTTCGTCAACATTCGCACTTCGTCCACATTCCCATTTCGTCCACATTCCCATTTCGTCCAAATCCCACTTCGTCCACATTCCCACTTAGTCAACATTCCCATTTCGTCCACATTCCCACTTAGTCAACATTTCTAGCCGATTTTAATGCGGTTTTCGTTATCACTTAGTTTAATTCTCAGGGAAGATTTTATTTTGTGATTTAGGTATTCATGTTAAGAAAAATATTTGCTAGGCACGGTGCAGGTCAATACTATTCAGATACACTACCAATTTCGTTACTATTTTGTTATGATATGTGAATGTGGACGAAATGGGAATGTGAACGTATTGGGAATTGATTGTGGACGAAATGAGATTGTTGACGAAGTGCGAATGCGGACGAAGTGGAAATGTGGACGAAATGAATCTTAACGATATAACTCACCAGACTATTGCATAGATAATGATGCTTAACTATTTGACAACAAGGTTAAAATTAATTCGAACCAATGTTCCTCGACTGTAAAAAGTGGAGCTTTAAAACGTTTCATACCTTCTATACCTTCTCTGATAAACGAAATGATAAAACTTATTTATATGAGTACGATGTTTAGAATAAAATGCAAACATGTTCTGTCGATATCATATAATTGGAATTTCGTCTGATACCTTGATGTCAACAACTTGTTTAAAAGCAAAAGTCGACTTTAAGATGACGAATCTTTTCATTGCGCGACAGTACCACAACTCATACGATCTTTCACGCACCATCTAAGTGAACTTTTAGTCTTGTTTCGTAGCACGTAGACTTGTGCGTAGCTTGCTACGGCTACGGCACTGACTTTCGAATGACGCTGTGTAAAATTAACTGCTTTTTAAATGCGATCCCGTGAAGTTAAGCCATAGTTCCGACTCTTTCACAGATAGTAAAAAGATAAGTAGATTTTTATTCATCCCAGCTTATATACGTCCCACTGCAGGGCACAAGCCTCCGCTCAGAATGAAAAGGCTTGGGCCGTAGTTCTCACGCGGGCCCAGTGCAAATTGGGAACTTCACACACCATTGAATTTCGTCGCAGGTGTATACAAGTTTCCTCACGATGTTTTCCTTCACCGTAAATCTCATGGTAAATTTCAAATGTAATTTCGCACATAAATTCCGAAAAACTCAGAGGTGCGAGCCGGGATTTGAACCCACGACCCTCTGCTTGAGAGGCCATAGGTCAAACCGCTAGGCCACCACGGCTTTTTATTACGTAGATTTTTATTACTTAGCTAGAAATTAGGAATTAAAAAAATAGTAAACGCTTAATTTATTTCAGCACCAGGCCCTGAATCATCAAAGAGATGTCACTTAATTGGTTTTTAGGGTTCCGTACCCAAAGGTTGCCAACGGGCGGTTCGGTAATATCTGAGACTCCGCTGTCTGTCTGTCACAGGGCTCCATCTCTTGAACCGTAATAACTAGACACTTAAAATTTTCACCGATTAGGTATGTATTATTGTGGCCACTACATCAAAAAATCGCACGTTTATAACGATACTGACACTATACGAAATTATTCTCATTTCAAAAATTAACTTCGTGTTAAAAGAAAATCAGGTTTATATTTGAAAAGAAAATAATTTCGTATAGTGTCAGTATCGTTATAAACGTGCGAAATTATAATGATACCTATTAAACAATAAGAGCTAACAACCAATGTAAACTGATACTATATAACTGCATGCATTTTACTTACAAACACCTGCTAACACTGGATTATTATAGTTACGGCGTATATTTTGACATAAATACCTAAAAATTGGTACGGAAACCTCGGTGCGCGAGTCCGACTCACACTTGGCTAGTTTTTTTAGTATAGCTTGTCTAGTTTAAAATGACGCACCCCACCACCGCACTCACGCACAGGATTCGAAACTCAATTCAAGCTACAATAGACTTTATTGTAGCTCAAATTGAGCTCCAAATCCCGTGCGCAAACGCGGTGGTGGGGCGCGTCATTTCAAACTATACAAGCTCTACTGCAGCAATCACTTCAAACTGATTAGTCAAGCATTGCTTAGAGCTGGGCAAGCATACATTCTTACCGATATCGATAATAAATGTTTACTTGTTTCGCCATCCCAAGTGAATAACACGCACTTATATTTATGAAAAGAAAAATAAAATATTAAAATATTGTTGTAATTAACAGGATTATTAACATTATACTGTTTTAATCTTTCGTGATTTTCACTCATAATTACTATACTAAACGGGACTTATCACGCCACATTGCAGCAGCCGTGGTCACGAGTTAACTCACCGATTAGGCGATTGCAATCTGGCCGAAACCTCGAGGTAAATGTTAATTGCGTGATAGATAAGTCCCGTTTAGTATAGTAATTAGGATTATTAACTGCTGTACATTGAATATTTATGCAAAGACGTCGTTAACAATATAAAAACAACAGTTGAAATCCGTCGCTAATCCGACTGCAAGATAAAAAAACAGTTTGTTTGTACTGATTTGGAGCTTAATTAGTTCTTTTTACATCCATTGAATGATTAACGAATGTTAATGTACAAATAACTATAAATTAAAAATTTTAAAAACCCCCAACGCAATTTCGTTGCACTTACGTTTGAAAATAAAGTAAATGCCCATTATGCGTCGAAGTTCCCTTCTGCAGCTAACAAAAGAGCTTATAACTTTGAAACGCGTGAACCCATATTTTAAGAGCTATGATGCCACAGACAGACACACATACAGACAGACAGAGACACACGCACACACACATAGCGGTCAAACTTACAACACCCCTCTTTTTGTGTCGGGGGTTAAAAACAGTTTTCCTGATAATAGTTTCATTGGATCGTAAAATATACTTAATCCTAAACTCAACTTTGTATTGCATAACTTATCTATTCAAAGGTTTATCTTAAAAACAAATCAAACACTTATCCATTTCTAGCTGTCGGAAACAGTTTACGATTGTCGAAAACGATAACAACCGTTTTCAACTACTCACTTGAAATCGTCGAAAACTTTTTTCGACATGAGTGACAGAAATTTGCCAGCGTTGTGTAAAGTTTACAATCGTCTAGGACCCTTAAAAATATCAAAATGTTAAACAAACTTTGCTTTTTAGGGTTCCGTACCCAAAGGGTAAAAACGGAAACCCTATTACTGAGGCTCCGCTGTCCGTCCGTCCGTCCGTCCGTCTGTCACCAGGCTGTATCTCGGGAACCGTGATAGCTAGAGAGTTGAAATTTTCATAGATGATGTATTTCGGTTGCCGCTATAACAACAAATACTAAAAAATGGAATTAAATAAATATTTAAGGGCTCCCATACAACAAACCTGTTTTTTTTTCTCGTTTTTGCTCTATATTGATAACGGCAACAGGTAGACACTTGAAATATTCAAAGAATATTTAATTATATATTGACTTTAAAAATAAATCATTAAATTAAAATAAAGAAATATTTAAGGGAGGCTCCCATACAATAAACGTGATTTTTATAGATAATTGTACGGAACCCTTCGTGCGCGAGTCCGACTCGCACTTGGCCGGTTTTTTAAGGTTCCGTACTTCCAAAGCTAAAACGGAACCCTTATAGGATCACTTTGCTGTCCGTTCTGTCCGTCTATACGTCTAACCTTCTATCCTTCTATCCGTCTAACCCTCTGTCCGTCTGTCCGTCTCTCCGCCTCTCCGCCTGTTCGTCTGTACGTCAGTTCATGTGTCCGTGTGTCCATCTGATTGTCAAGACCCCTTTTCTAAGGAACGCGTATCAAATTCAAATTATGATAAAAAAATTTAGCGCAAATGAAGATTAGAAGCGCAAAAAAAATCGCAACTTATGTCTTTGTATGGAGGCTACTACAAGAACAATAGTTATTTACATACAAGTTTTTACGGAATCCTCGGAACGCGAGTCCGACTCGCACTTGACCGGCTTTTTATTTGTTATATATATTATACGCCGGTCATTATAAATAGGTAAAAATATAAGTCCAACAGGGGCTAAATTCAGGAACGGCCCAAACGGTTTGCGAGCGGTAATTCAATCGTTTGGGAGAGGATAGGAATGGGTTCAGCTTGAGATGAGCCTTATTTTCCTGTTAATTCGCTTTGTAATAAATAAATAAACAAAGATATAAGACTCATCCCAAACTCAGCCCAAACCTCTCGCAAACCAGTGATTTATGGCGTTCCTGAATACCAAACGATTGAATTACCACTACCAAACCCGTGAATTTAGCCCCAGGAACTCACGTTACTGATTTCGCAGATAGAGCTCAACATTTCCGGGAACACCTATTTAATTTCCTCCAATGCCAAGCGAAATGAAATGAAACAACGTAACGCAACGGTAAATTTTAAATAATTTCCGTACATTTTGTTACTTGACTTGCTTTTATTAAGAAAATTACGGTTTATTTGCCTATTAGTAAACCTCAGTTTGGAATATTATGCGACCTGCGACTGTGTTCCCTGAACGCTACAATCTGGCCGTTTTCAAGTCTAGGGTAAATGAGCATTTAAGAAAGAAAGAAAGAAAGAAAATACATTTATTTACAACAACACAAGACACATAAATATTTTTTCACTTCTCATGCTCTTAAAATGTTACTTTAGTCTCTGCATATCGGGACTAAAGCTCTTTTTGATCTCTAGGGATTAAAGTAATTTTTTTTTAATTTACTTTGGAAACTCCTAAACAGCCAATCACTGTGTTTGTGGATGGAGGATTATTGCCATTTTCAGTGACTGGGCATAGACAATTTTAAAGCTTTCCACAGACCGCAGGCGCTGCGGACGCTCCGAAGCGCTCCGTAGCGCCCTGCGCTTCGGTCTGTGGAAGCCTTTAGGGCGTGGAAATAACCTCAAAATGACAACTGTATAAAAAATATTTTAAAAAATAATAATTTCGTGAAACACCATGAATAATTACGAATATTAATCTATTTAATTATATTAAAGATGAATTCATTTTATTATGCATACTTAGTCCAATTAGCTATGAAATAATTTTCAAGTTTGAACCTGTTGGCTAAATATGCAAACATTTAAAGCGTCACTCAACAAAAAAAAACGCGGAACAAATTTAAATTGCTATTTGAATTCTGAACAGAGTCCATTGCTCGTATTGAGCGTACGTTGTATAAAAGTAATATTGTAGATTAGTATACCTAAAACATCGTTTTTTTCCTCGCATTCAAAGTGAAAAGTAGAGTGTTTAACGCGAGACTAAACTGCCATAATGACACGCGAATTATAGCCACCCTCGCTCTGCTCGGGTGGCTAAATATCTTGTGTCATTATGGCTTGTTTTAGTCCCTTGTTGAACAATCTACTATTAATTTCATTTCATTTACGCAGAAGGTGAATAAGCGTGTATATAGAAAGGCCATTTACCATATTCAAAAGCAACGTTTCGAATTAAACTTCAGAGCATTAAATAGAGGAAACTGCTCCAATTTTACTAGTACGTACCATCAAAAGTTTGTCAAGGGTTTAAATAATTAGGTTTGAATAATTATTAAAATACAGGGAATTACCAGTTTAATAGATGTATTTACGCAACTCAAACCACTCGCTCCTTCCTTTGATGATCTATCGCGAAGTTTGTTGTTTATATCCAACCTCCGTTCCATAAATAACTTGAGTTTACTTTTAATAAACATAACTAAATAAGGGCGGGACATTAATTTATTTCCCCGGGATAAGTAACAAAATTAAACTGCACGGTATTTCCATGGAGTAACGTTATTAGAGAAAGTATATTAAAACGCAAGTCAGATTTCGAGCCTATTAGTACACAAATACACTCTACGGTTCTCCTAATATTACATTTTTTACGTCTATTACAATTTAGCCAATAAACCGAGAAACAAAGGCTCAATTTCACTAATTGTTATCGACCTACTTGCAGAAATAAACTTTTTGATTTTGACGGATAAGACAAAAGTCATGTCAAGTCGAACGCCCATGTTGTACGGTCAGCTGCAGAGTAAAAGTGTGGTTACCGCCGTTACAGCGGGGTACCTTTTCTTTGCAGATGACTGTACTAACTCCCGTTATAATCGGAAACTCTTTGCTCGAAGTTGTTTAACGACTAAGTCTCACTGGGACATGCAGTCCAATTATAAGTAGGTAGATCCAACTTCGTGAAAGAGGTGAAGCGACGAATCCCACTCGGCTGGGCAGCGTTCGGGAAGTCCCACAATATCTTTCTTTTCATCTAATATACTTACTGCAGTGTCTCAAGTCAAAAGTGTTGCCAGTGATGTGATGACTAATGACACTGAGACGTGGCCGCTAACGATATTAAGGGGCTGTTTCACCACCCATTGATTAATTTTAACTGACGGATAAATGTGATGCCGTCTCCGTCAATTCGAACAAAACAAACAGAGACGGCATCACATTTATCCGTCAAATAAATTTGATCAATGGATGGTGAAACAGGGGGTAATACTTATAAGAAAGCTCAAGGTCACTCCGAAGGCGATGGAGATGGCTGTGCTCGAAGTTTATCTGCGGGATCACATCAGAAATGATGAAATCCGCGCGAGAGCTAAAGTCATTGACATAGCTCTATGAATTGCCAGACCTAAGTGGCAGTAGAACTGATGGCTACTGGGGCCAAAATGTGCAGTTTAGGTAGGACTCCAAAGAGATGGAGCGACGACCTGGTTAAGGTTGCGGAAACGGGTGCAGGACCGATTTTGTTTGGCGCATTGGGGGAGGCCTATGCTATGTTCAGCATTCGACTGAAATAATGATGATGATACAAACGGGAAAGTTTGTATTAATTGATGGATGAATGGATGTGTGAATGTTTGTTACTCTTTCACGCTAAAACGATTTGACGGATTCTGGTGATATTAAGCTTAGATAGTTTATAACCCGGTTATAAGATACTTTTTACCCCGGAAAATTGCGTAGTTCCAGTAGGATAGCAATAAACGAATTATAAAATAAAGACTATATACAAATAAAGAAATACAAAAGAAGATTATACAAAAGTATAATTTTATTAAATAGTATTTATTCTATCTATCTATCTATCTACAGCCATTGTCCGTCCACTGCTGGACGTAGGCCTCCCTCATATTGCGTCAAAATTCGCGATCCTGAGCTTCCCTCATCCACCCACTGCCAGCAGCTGTCCTCCTAAGGTCATCAGTCCAACGTGTTGCAGGGCGTCCCACACTACGCTTTCCTAAACGTGGTCTCCACTCCAGGACACGTCTGCTCCAACGATCGTCAGTTGTACGGCAAACCATTGCCACTTTAGCGTGCTAATCCTTCGGGCTATGTCAACGACTTTCGTCTTTTGTCTTATATGCTCGTTGCGGACCCTATCTCTCAACGAGGTACCGAGAATAGCCCTCTCCATGGCACGCTGAGCGACTTTGAACTTATGGACTAGTCCTCCTGTGAGTGTCCACGTTTTTAGTATTTATTAGTGAATTTCAATTCAAAATTGAGTAATAATAGTTTTTATTATGTATTGAGCAGTATATGTCTTTATTATGCAACTGGGTAATGATGTCGCTTTAACCAATTGAAATTTTCACATGTGACTCGTGTCACAATTTCATTTTTTCATCTCCAGTCTAATTTCCTACAGCTGGGCTCAGACCTCCTCGCATATTGAGAGGATTCGGGTGTAGGTGCCACACGGACCCAGTGCTGATTGTGTAATAAATTTCGTCTACATGTCAAAAATTCGGGTTATAGTTGAAATTAAATTAAATAAATTTATTTGCTTTAGACACGGTATTGCACATTATTATTGATCTTATAATTTTATTATTGTGTTGAACGATGACATGTCTACTAACCAGGTACGTTGCATGCAAATATCTTAATTTGTAGTATAAATAATGTGAATTCTTAAATTTACACAAAATGTTGATTATCTATCTAATCTAATACCTTTAAACGAGCAATTCTTGTATATATGTATATATATATATATATGTATATATATATATATATATATATATATATATATATATATATATATATATATATATATATACATATATATATATACATATACATATATACAAGAATTGCTCGTTTAAAGGTTATATATATATATATATATAATCAGGATCTCGGAAACGGCTCCAACGATTTCGATGAAATTTGGTATGTGGGGGTTTTCGGGGATGAAAAACTGATCTAGCTATGTTTCATTTTCAGAAAACCGCTTTTACTCGTGTTTTCCGGCTATTTTTGTTTGCATTAGAATACAAAGCTAAATTTCGCCGACTTTGAGCAGATCATAATAGCACGTTAGAAATCGGGTGGTCGCGGATCCAGCCGACCTCGGTTCGATTCCACGTTTTTTTCAAGATTTTTATTTTTTTTTTAAGTTTATTTTTCATGAGAAAACGTCAAGTTTCTTCTTTTGTGAGAAAAAGTTACTTTTTTGTGAGAAAAAGTATTATAGGGAACGTGCAATAACTATAGGCGGCAGCACTAATGCGACAGAAGAGACACTATGCGGACAGTAAAACAAACTTATCAAGGTAAAACATTCAAATTGATGGCACCCTTATGGCACCAGTTGGCAGCACCGTCTATGTGCACGTTCCCTATTGGGAGCACAGAACAGGAAAAGCCGGTTGTCTGTAAAGTCGGTTTACGGACGATAGTTTAACGTGACTCACCCCCCCCCCCCCTCTGGTGTTTTTGTCAAATATCTTGAAAACGGTGCATCCTACGGCAAAATCAATGAAATTTTCATCCCCCCTTTAATTCCCCCGTGCTCCCTCCCCCGCATCCCCTCCCCCCTCTCACCCCCCCACCCCTCCGGTGTTTTTGTAAAATATCTTGAAAACGGTGCATCCTACGGCAAAATCAATGAAATTTTCATCCCCCCTTTGAAACCCCCTGAACCCCCTCCCCCGCCCCCCCCTCCCCCGCACATATATAATAAGGATCTCGGAAACGGCTCCAACGATTTCGATGAAATTTGGTATTTGGGGGTTTTCGGGGATGAAAAATTGATCTAGCTTGGTTTTATCTCTGGGAAAACGCTTGGTACCGAGTTTCTGCCCGAGCAGAGCTCGGTCGCCCAGGTACTTATGATTATACTACTAAGTAATTAATACGATTCAATGTCAATATGGTATTTTTTAAATTATTACTTAATTACCATTATTCCCTAAGTATTCCTTGATTGAATAAAAGGTTTTGTCTTTAAGCTATTTAAATAGTTTAAATTTAAATTTATTTCGGGGCAATGCGGCTATATTTAATAGTTGTCTAGTCAATTTTATTTCATTTACCTATATGTCTATGACACACCCAGTATCGACACTATTGATTTTGTGGCAATTTAAAACTATCAAATAATTTTGCCAGTCATCCCGTTTTACAGTATCCTAAAGTGAATAAGTTTGACTACGGGCACTTGCATAGGAAATGAATCCGCTTTTGTTCGTATGAAAATTTGTGAAAAGTAAAAGTCGGCTAGCGTTATAATTTTATCGTGTATCTTGTGCTATGCTAGCTGAATAGAACAGAATACACTAAACAGTAAACTTTTTATTACAAACGTTTCATCTAAAATCCTCTACCTATTATGTTACCGTGGATATAAACTAAGCCATAAAACGGATGCACATCAGGGTTATTAGCACAAACATTTGCATATTACCAGCGCCTGCATCAAGCTGTTAAAGCGTCACGTAATTAGCCTATCACGACAAATGCATATTTAGATTTGGCAATAACACGCCACTTGCACGCTGTGATTTAAATTTATAACTGCCAAGAGAATAATAGTGTTAATTACACTTGTTACACAGCTTATATAGACCATTATTATTTAAGTAATAATTGTTTATAAAAATCAAGACTAACGTTAGATCTAGGACTGTAGAATGATATTATTACAAGCTTAATTTATTTAAAATTCAATGTTTGTATCTAAGTTTCACAACAATCTAGTGCCAAATATGATAGTGTCTTAACATCGATAGTACAGTTTAACTTAGGCTGGACTTAACCAAACTTTTATTCCGAGAATAAACCTTACTCTCAGATAGTAATGAATGTCAAATCACTATGGCGGTTATTCTCGGAATAAAAGTTTGGTAAAATCCAGCCTAAAATGTAGATAATATACCACGCATAATTATCTAAGTATATTTAATTCCTTATCTATTTTTTAGAAGCCTTAGGAGTCTAGTATCTTAGATAACATCATTTGACCTTTAGAATGTGCCCTTGAAGTTCAATAAATCAAAAATAACACGGTGTATATTTTGAAAGACAACGAAAGTACAGTGAACATACACCACCACCAGTCAGTTAAAAAGCTCTTTTTAGGGTTCCGTACCTCAAAAGGAAAAAACGGAACCCTTATAGGATCACTTTGTTGTCCGTCCGTCCGTCCGTCTGTCTGTCAAGACCCTTTTTCTCAGGAACTCGTGGAGGTATCAAGCTGAAATTTATATCAAATACTCAAGTTCACTGTCCCTTGGAGCTGTGAAAAAATGAAACATCTAAGCCAACGCAATCAAAAGATACAGCCGTTTATGACGCAAATTTCCGCATATTTTCGAAACTCGCAAGGGAATCAAAACCTACAGGGTAC
Organism: Archips xylosteana; assembly: GCA_947563465.1. NCBI lineage: Eukaryota > Metazoa > Arthropoda > Insecta > Lepidoptera > Tortricidae > Archips > Archips xylosteana. The sequence continues at coordinate 9,303,436 of OX387350.1, read as the reverse complement.
TTCCCGTGAACTCAGAATATCTTGAAATTTGGTACGAAGCTAGGTCTTATAGCACAGATAAAGGAAAAATTGCGAAAAGCATAAATTTTTTTGTCTGTCTGTCTATATCAGTAACTAACGCACATTTTCGACACTCGCAAGAGAATCAAAACCTACAGGGTACTTCCCGTGAACTCAGAATCTTGAAATTTGGTACAAAGCAAGGCCTTATAGCACAGATAAAGGAAAAATTGCGAAAAGCATAATTTTTTTTGTCTGTCTGTCTATGTCAGTAACCAATCTACAATGATCCCACACTGCGCACATTTTGCTTAGGAGCAGGGGTCTGCTAAGACTGGATGTTCATAGATACATATAAATTTGTATGGAACCCTCGGTGCGCGAGTCCGACTCGCACTTGGCCGGTTTTTTTTTTAACATAAATTTATTACTCTTTATATCCGATATTTATTCCATCCGGGTCGTAAAGTTTAAGCCGATGCCTGCCTGGAGTTGGCTTACACCACTGGTAGACTTGTGTCACACATCATAATGGACCTATTTCAGACCAGTTATTCAAATTTCTGTAGGACAAAAATTTATGCAATTCTTATATTTCTTATTGAATCAATACGGAAGCTATGAAAACAATAACTGAAAGCACAGAGTTGCAATAGTAAAACCTGTTATGTAAAAACTTGGAACTGTATCAAACTTCTTTGGACGACAAGTGAACTGAGTAAGTTATATAACCCCTATAAATTGAGCAGGTCTTAAACAGTAAACAGAACAGGCGTCTAAAAGTCGCGTCACCCTGGCGTTACATGACGTCATGGAGAAAGTCTAGGTCAGCGCCAACCAAATACTGGATCTATTTGTCATACAAAACATTTGTCCGGTGAGCAACGAATCGCAAGGCGAAATCAATTCGACTGAAGCGAGAATATATCACGTGATGCGCGAACGTGACTATCGAAAGAGAATTTATTTCTCGGACTCGCTAGAGTGACTTTAATTTGACTGATTTTTACTGCTTCCGTTGTGATGGCCGTCGTTTTATGCCTTGAAATATGTTCGGGTAATAGAAGATGAGGCGGTTTTCCGAGTGCTGATTCAACAGCTCCTTTGGGTTGTTTTATTGAGGTTTTGTGAATAAAAAAACATGGAAGAAAAATTAAGGCTGGATTTTGTAACCGTCAGACGGGGCAACTCTACCTTCCCAGATTAACATGTAACGAGGCTGTCGTAGCTCTTTGCAAACTTGTACCTTTTGAAAACAAAATGCCTTCTGTTCTTTTCAAAATTTCTAATTCAAAATTCATTTTCTTTCTGGTCCTTTGATTTTTATTTCGTTTGAGCTCCAGCTCTAAAAGCGTACAATCGCACGCGCGCACACACACACACACACACACACACACACACACACACACACACACACACACACACACACACACACACACACACACACACACACACACACACACACACACACACACACACACACACACACACACACACACACACACACACACACACACACACATCGTACCCATTGTAATTTTTGTATCCTTATTTTCCCTTTCGTAATAAACGTAAAATTTTAAGAGTCATCTCCTTTTCAACAAAACAAACGTAGCATCCTCTAAACCGCTTTTTCAGCTGCTTGCAACGTGACAACTCTACCTCAGTCTGCTTTGAATCCCAATATAGTTCAGTTGTTGTATAATAAGTATCGTGCTAAATCCAGTGTAGTGAATTATATCTGGCGATACCTTCCAAGAGATGATCGTTGTCAATTGAATTTAAACTGCGCTGCATGATTTAAAAATATTTTAAAATCCTATGTAATAACGAAGCCACTTTTAAGATTCGTACAATTTATGGGAAAAAAATATTGATTTAGATAGAGTACCGAGGCAAGTCAAGGAAGACTTTCAGATGTCTGAACAAACCTGCACCAATATACTTGTAAGTTAAAGAAAAACTAACTAACTGAATCGTTCCATCATTAACATAATTTTGTTTTACTATCTCCATTCAACTCAGTTAATAAGACAATATTCAAACAAATCAATCCCACCATTTGATTAACGAGTTCTCAATCGATCAAGTTGAAAAACGGAAAACAGTTCATTGAGGGTCTCAACCCTTGGGGAACAGGATAATGTCGTTTCGGTCTGTTAACCATTTTCGTAACATTTATAACCTAATGATGCTACTTTTTCTAGGAGCGGTCAACGTTATATCTCAGGTAATCCACTGTAATAAGTTGCCATAGTTACGCAAAACTAAGAAACCCTAAATATATTCGGCAAATGGCAGCTATTTTGGCGGTTGCTCTTATACTAATATTGAGTTCCTTCTAATCTCATTACTTGACGACAGCAAATCCAGTAGGAAGAGTTATTATTTTAGCAGTCTAAGTATGTTTTTACTTGTAATGTTAGTGGTTTGGATACTTAGAATTAATTTACGTCTAGTAACGTTAAATAATTTGGAATCATGTCTGGGGTTCAGAACTTTGAAGTCGAAGCGAGATTTCAATCGGAATTCGTAAATATAATTCACGAAAGATATTGAGACCGAAGTTACAAAGGTTTTAAATTTGTTGTCAAACAATTCTCAGTCAAATAATAAATTTTACTTACAAAATTGTGGCGTTTGCTAGTTTCTGGGGTTGAATAGTCTAATTAAGACATTATTTTTGGATGCTCAATATAAATCCTGCAAAAAAAAACCGGCCAAGAGCGTGTCGGACACGCCCAAGATAGGGTTCCGTAGCAGGTACGAATTATACATCTTTGCATACTTTATTAATGTGGTTGTTTTGGTCCCAATGTCGGCGTTAGAGCGCCATCTATCGGCGAATTGGGTAACTAATCTAACTGCATTCTACTAGAACTAGTGTGTATGTTGATTGTTTTTAGATGTAATATATTTTTTATTTGAAAGAAGATACTGTTAGCGTGATCTTAAAGGTAGGTACTTAAAGAAAAAAAATGCTTGCAGTGGCGGTTTAATTACAATCTTAGTTTAGAAATATTTTTTTACAAAAACTTGATAACTGCTCAATTGAATTAGTTGAAAATAATTTTCCTAGAAAGTTTTTATTAAGTTTAACTTACGTGATTTTTTTCATATTTTTTTGACGTGCGGTTCAAAAGTTAGAGGGGGGACACATTATTTTGAACTTTCGGAGTGAATATCTCCGAAAATATTCACTTTATCAAAAAATTGTCTTAGAGAACCTCTATTTATTTTCAAATACCTATCCAATGACACCCCACACTATAGGGTTAGTCGAGAAAAAAAAATCACCCCCACTTTACGTCTATGGGAGGTACCCTAAAAAAATTTTTTTTAGTTTTTTTATTTAATCACTTTGTCGGCGTCACTGATATTTATATTCATGCCAAATTACAACTTTCTAGTACTAACAGTCTCTGAGCTTAGCCGCGGACGGACAGACAGACAGACGGACAGACATGGCGAAACTATAAGGGTTCCTAGTTGACTACGGAATCCTAAAAAGCAATGAAGGTTTATGTGACTGGCTAGATGGCGCTAGTTTCGTGAGATCCGTTTGACGATTTTAATATTTGTGCCACATTTTGGTTGTTTTGGTACTAATTGAGATTTGTTCCAAATTCGACACTTTCCTAACTGGTCATATTCCTAACTCATCATATTCCTGATTCGTCATAATCGTACTTTATCATTGTACAGTTAAATAAAATCGTGAACATGGGCGTGTGCGTGCGCGTGCCATGAATACTTTATACAATTTACTTAAGGCGGAGTCCAAAATAAATGGCAAATAGTGTTAAGTTTGTGCAGACACAAGAGTTAGAGTTAGGTATATGACCAGTTAGGAAAATGTCGAAATAGGAATATTACCAATTAGGAATATGACGAACATGAACATACAAATCCTCGTTGCTTGTTTTCGCCATCTAATTTAGCCTGTAAGCGATTAGATCACCTATTGCCTACCTAATTCCTGCATCGTATTGATTTCTGATGTTCAATAAAATTATATTTTGAGATAAAATTTATTTCATTTCTTTGGGTATTTTAAAGCGATACAAATTACATTTTATAAGGTAAAATAACTGTTAATCTGAGCGACATGCTGAGCCGGGTCCCTTTTTGTAGCAGCACTAATATGTACCTACATTCCTATGTCTATGTCTATGTTTGTACTCTTATTTTTGCCTGTGTATGTGTTATTGTTGTTATAAAATAAATGTTTTTCTTTCTTTCTTTCTTAATCTAACTTAATATTATTTTTTGTTAAACAAAGCATTCACATCCACATTATGTACTACAACGTTTACAGCGAAGTCCAATGGCCTTGTTGCTTTCAACGTACGAAATATTAAAAAACTTTTTAATTGAAACCTACGAAGTTGACGAGAGGTCGACGGGGCGTTAGTTCAGGGGAAATTCTATGCAGATCAGTTTTTGGGCCAATATGTCAAACTTTTAAAAAAGTGGGCGCAGCTTTTTTAAAAAAAAATTGTAAATACAATACAAATATTCTTTATTTGTCACCAAAAGTAGTAAGTACAGTGAACACTACAAAAATAAAAATTCAGGTAGACAATAGGCGGTCTTATAGCTAAAAAGCGATTGAGGTGAAAAAAAATACGAGGCATCTCACATGTCTGTAATGGTTATGGGTCAAACACAGCGTAAGAAACAAAAGTTGTCTCTTCTGTGGATATAAAATTAGCTACTCAGAGTCAGCAAACTTAAGATTTATTCAAATGGACCGAAAGATGGCCAGTCGTTCCACACGCTGTTGTAGAATTGACTTAAAATATTGGCGATAGCCCCTAACTCCGGCCATGTTCAAGAGAGAGCCGCAAATAAAAGATGCGTATGATCCTTATTCAGTCCATACCATAAAGTACGTCTCCACCGCTATCATTGCCACGTAGACAGTCATTTTATTCTCTTTGAAAGTTAACACAGTTGGCGTTGGGCCGGCTGGCAGGTAAATACATAGCGGATGTTAAACGCGAGCGTCGAATATGTTACGTAGTAACTGTTGAATGATATGAAGGGAAAATAAGAGAACTTCTATCCTATCATAATCTTACTAACATTACAAATGAAAAAGTAGTCAATCACGCAATAACGTCTGAACGGATTTGGACGAAACTTGGCGTACATATGGAACAAATCTGGATTATTTTAACTTGTATTTAGAAGGCGCTTTCCAACTTCAGCTTTTAACTTCGCCTGTAATCAATAGATGGCGTTATCCGAGTGAACGATGTGCTTTATAGTACATTATGATACAAGTGTGCTACGTTGGTCATTACATACGAGGCATTATTGTAAGCGCGAGCCGTTAGGCGAGCGCGATAAGGAAGCCGAAGTGTGTAATGATCAATGCACACGAGTTGCTTACGACGTTTTTCAACACAATTGCGAGGAAAAAAACAAACTTGTATTGTTAGTAACTTTTGTAATTTTTACAAGCAAAATTTCACCGTGGGTTTGTACATCCTTGGTTGTTATATTTATTGAGCTCTTGACGTTTACGTACACGCACCAGTAATACCGAATATTAACGGAACCTGCAAAGAGATCAAATAAGTATATTAGTAAAGTTGTAGGAACGTATTGCCATAGTACTTAACGCAATTATAGAGCTGATACATAAATTTACATTTATAAAGTTCAACTGACCTTTGTTGTCAAGTACTGACTGTCCGGAGCTTCTTTTAAAAACTTTTCAACATCGGTTGGTGACGACACCTTTGACTTTCGACCAATAGATCTGCCAGGATGTCTCTTTAGAAATGCCGTCAAGTTACTAAGTATAATATATTTATATAGCAACTTCATTTTTGGTCTTTACTGTGCTTTTCAACATGGAGTATAACGAGCTGGGCTTGTATTTATTTGCCAGTTTATGCTATCACTCGCGTTCGTGTCTCGATAAGTATTTCCGGCGGGGTTGAATTAGTATTTTGCTCGTCTTCACTATTTGAAGTAGACGTTTTTGATAGTAATTAACCACACAGCAGCAACTTTACCAAATATTTACGTAAAATGGCACACTAGTTTTGTTTTTTTCGCGCGCCGCACTTTCGATGCGCGCGCAGTTTCATTAAAGGCACTGGAAAAACGGCTGTTCAGCCGAGCAGCAGCAATATAAAAAATAAAATAAACAATAAATTTAATGTTTGTAAATACGATGATTAAGTTAATTTGTGTTTATAAATATACAATTTGATGAAATAAAATGTTTATTTGTCATCTTAACCCTAAAATAATTTAATATTCGTGAAAATATTCAATGTTCTTAGATATAAACTTTTGCTCAAATTAAAAAACAGTTTATATTACAGCACTTGTACGATAATGTTTATACAGCACATGTGTGGTAATATGCTGAATTATGAAACTAAAAACGGTGTAATAAGAGTCAATTTACGAGCAACTGTGTTGAAAAAATATTACCGTAACCTTTTTCCAGGGCCAACTCTCAGATTTCAAATGTTTCTCGTGAAAGTATATCTAACGCGGGCCGAGCCGAGGGTTCATTGTCATCACTTCAGCCGTAGGACGTCCACTGCTGGACAGGGCTCCCACATTGACGCCTAATCATTACGGTTGGAAGCGACTTGCATCCACCCTGAACCCTGAACCATCCACCCTTGCCAGTCACTCGAGAACCGCGGGTTAAATCTAGTTTAAAACAAATTTAGGGTACTGATATATATTATTATTGCACGTAGATATTGTATCTGTAGGATTTCCGAGACGACATACATAACTTAAGAACTTTCTAGAAACATCCATCATTTTCTAAAAGGCCATCTTCCCGTTTGCGATCTTTCTAATGTATCTTATTTTCAATGCTGACGGTGCACTGATTACTTACATATAAGTGGATCTATATATTTGAGGTTCATATTTCCAATTTGTTAAAGTAACCTTTCCATGAACGGTAAAAATACTGTCATAAAAACCTCGGCGAAATTTATACCGTCTGGTTTATTTATACTAACTTAAATATAATGTTTATTTTGTCTGTGTCTGGAAAAGATAAAATTTCAAAATGATGGATAAAAATGAAAAAGTTTAAAAATCAATATACTCGCACTTAGGTTATCATCATCATCATTAATTTAAGAGCTTAGCTCTTGTCGGTGGAACTTAGGTTAAGAAAGGTTTATAATACGTATTGTTATTAACAATTCTGTTGATGGAATGTGCTTCAAAATTGAAATTCTGCTATTTATCAACCGACGAAAACAAAAGGAGGAGGTTCTCAAGTCGACGTGTATATTTGTTTTTTTTTTTTATGTATGATCACGCATAACTTTTTACAAAGTAGTCCGATTTAGATGATTCTTTTTTTATTGGAAAGCGTATACTTCGAGGGTGGTCTCATTTAAATTTAAAAATAATATTCCTACCCTAAGGGTAGGAAAACAGGGCATGATTGATTGTTCAGTTACTGATTGTACTATATGACCACGCATAACTTATTACAGAGTAATCGGATTTTGATGATTCTTTTTTTATTGGAAAGCGTATACCCCAAGGGTGGTCCCATGTAAATTTGGAAATAATATTCTTACCCTAAGGGTAGGAAAACAGGGGATGATTGGCTAAGTTTTTTACAGAGTAGTCTGATTTTCATAATTCTTTTTTATTGGATAGGGTATACCTTGAAGTTGGTACTATATAAATTTGGAAAAAAAAATTACCCCAAGGATGGGGAAAAAAGTATAAAATAAAAACTTTTTAACAAAAAAATTAAACCGCCGAAAAAACTGAAAACCAAAAGATAATACCTTTTTTGTTTGACCTTAATCTAGGAACCAGTTTGAAGTCGGTGCCTCAGCACTAGCCAGGAGGAGTGATAGAAGCCAATCAGGTAGACGATTATAGGTCCACTCCTCCTGGCTAGTGCTGAGGCACCGACTGCAAACTGGTACCTAGATTAAGGTCAAACAAAAAAGGTATTATTTTTTGCTTTTCAGTTTTTCGGCGGTTTAATTTTTTTGTTAAAAGTTTTAATCAATGAACTCTTCAGTAAGTCCTTGATTCAATATTCGATAGAATTCAGTAAATAATACTTATTTACCGATCAGTTATTCGACGTCGCCCGTCGACATATTACTCCTGTTCAACATGGGTTCTTCAGAGGTCGGTCTGTTGATAGTAATTTGCTAATCTTCACTAATTCTATCTCTAGTGCCATGGATGAGGGTTATAGTGTTGACACTATTTATACTGACTTTGCTAAGGCATTCGATAAAATTTATCACTATACTTTGCTGCTTAAGCTTTGGCAAATTGGTATACATGGTGATCTTTTCAGATGGATAAAATCCTATATTGAAAACAGAACCCAATCTGTGGTCCTGTTGGGTTATCAGTCTCAATGGAAATCAATCGGCTCTGGAATTCCACAGGGTTCGCACTTAGGTCCTTTGCTTTTCACATTTTACGTCAATGATATTATTAAATACATTAAGAATTCTAATATATTGCTTTATGCTGACGATATAAAAATTTATAGGGTCATTAAAGACACCAGCGATTGTGAAATGTTACAAGATGACCTTAACAGTTTAGTTAGCTTTTGTAATATCAATAACTTATTTCTAAATCTTGATAAGTGTAACGTGATCACTTTCTCAAGAAAGAGTAATATAGTCAAATATGATTATAGACTATTAGATAAGACCTTGAACAGAGTTACAGAAGTACGTGACCTTGGTGTAATTATGGACAGCAAGCTATCATTTATCCCACACATAGACAAAATGTTAACCAAATCCTATAGACAACTAGGTTTTATTTTGCGTGTAAGCAAACCATTTAAAAATCCTTCTACATACAAAATTCTTTAAAATAGCTTTGTCCGAAGTCACTTAGAATTTGCCTGTTCGGTGTGGAAACCTTATTATAATGTTCATATAGATAGGATCGAAAGATTGCAAAAAAAGTTTATTAAGTCACTAGCTTTTAGGACTGGAGAACGTTATACAGATTACAGAAATAGTTGCAACCACTTCAGGGTACAGATGCTCAGTGATCGCTGAGACTCAATTGACTCTGTTCTTCTTTTCAAAATAATACATTCAAAACTCGAAGCCCCGACACTATTACACGAAATTAATTTCAGAGTTCCCCGCAGGCGAGAACGCCAATGTCGTAGAAAAGAGCTGTTTTCTATGCCTCGTAGCAGGACATGTTATGCTAGAAATATGTTTATTAGGCGTGCGTGTCGCATTTTTAATAACTGTGAAAAACTGGTGGACGTTGATATAATTTATTGAATCAGGCGTTACTTTGCGGAGGTCCATATTAATGAACTAAAACAATTACTTTGCTCACCCGCGACCTTACAATAGTTACGTTTATGCAAGAAATGTGTGTTCATGCAGTTCTTCCACCTCCACACTGTACGAACACTCACAAATCACATAAACACAACCATCACCACCACCAAGCTTTCTTATACATGGTGATTCTTATACTTAGTATCTTTGCAAGTTTTTACTTTCGAAAGCTTGAGTTAAGATTGAACTTTTTTTTTTTTTGTTACACACTTACACATACACACACGTACACGCACACACACTCACGCACACATACACACACACGCATACACACGCACGCACACACATATGCACACACACAACTTACTAATTACTTATTTATAATTATTATAGTTTTTTGAAATTATGTATTGTATCCACTAATTTTAATTTTAATTTAATGTAATAGTCTGGTTGGAAGGAGCGGTCCCTCCCAACTCAAGTATTGTTATACTTACCGGGAGGGGCTGGACGTAATTGTTGTATCAATTTGTGTGGAAATGAATAAATATTTTTGTATTTTGTATTTTTTGTATTTTGTAAGCTACACTGACTGTTGAGTTTAAAACGCGTCAGTGTAGCTTGGTGGTGGTGATGGTTGTGTTTATGTGATTTGTGTGTGTTCGTACAGTGTGGAGGTGGAGGAACTGCATGAACACACATTTCTTGCATAAACGTAACTATTGTAAGGTCGCGGGTGAGCAAAGTAATTGTTTTAGTTCATTGACGTTGATATATTTAATTGTTCACTTGAGATGCTGAAGAAAGCTTTTAAGGAGCCATTGAATTGATTTGGATACATTGGTTTTATTACTAAATTTTTCCTACCATTTTCTATTCAATCATTCAAATATATTTATTGCATATCACATTATATTTCTTAGAGGTGGAATAGACATCAGGTATACATGCATGCTTATTTGTGTATGTATTGTATACTTGTTGTCAGCTTTCCTGTCTAGTCTCATTTGCAGGGAAGTGTATATGTACAGAAATTTGTTTATATTATTTATTTATTATTTTTTTTTTCTCCTTATATTTGTGATAGATACTTACTATCAAACTTTTAGTAATATTATTCCTTTTTTTTTAATTACAAGCCACGTTATCTGCTAACATAAACCTTAAGGAAACTATAGGTCTATATTATGTTAATTTAAGTCTGTTCATTACTTTGTATAAGACTGTTTGTTTCTTATCAATAAATAAAAAAATAAATAAAAAAAATAACCTTTGGGCCTGAACTTGGATGCTACTAACTTTTTGACGTTATTTGTTTTAGTTTTAACAAAACAGAGAAATATTCTATTACCCTCGTTTGTGGATAATAGGTATTGTTTATTTTTTATCACTCCAACCCCTTTGATAAAGTAAATGCAGTGGGACAACACTTATTTAAAAAAAGGCTATTTAGTCTCACAACTGCATGAATAAATGCGCACGCCAAAAATGTTTTTGAAAGCATCAGTACCTGAGGTTCTGAGCTTCGCTTTGATTACATGCGTAGCAAGCGAAATCGAGCTCGTCCTCAAAAACGCCCCACATATCGAATTTTATTCAAATCCCCAAATAGACAAATATATAAGATTGAATAATTTATTGAATCAGGCGTTACTTTGAGGAGGATATTAATGAACTAAAACAATTACTTTTCTCACCCGCGACCTTAAGGTCGTAAGGCGAAGGTCGCGGGTGAGCAAAGTACTTGTTTTAGTTCATATAAGAATTGCTCGTTAAAATGTATTAAATTCTCCCTGATCCTGTTTTATGAACCTACCTAACCTAAGCAGACCGTTACTTAGATAATCAGAAACTAGCACCACCATCATAAAAACGCTTTTCGCAGGAATGATCAATTACGAGAAAATAATTTTTATGTGCAAATTTGTAATTAACAGTTTTTGTATTTGCAAGTTCTGCGTATCTTATTGCTCACCCGGCTGATCGAGGTCAGAGGATTTTATCATCCCCTATGGAGGGTGCGTTGGCGTCAGGCTGGCGCGCCGCACTGTCGCCCTCGCAGCCGCGATCGATGCCAGCAGATGATCGCCTTGTGATCCCGGTGCCCAAGTAATTCACCAGTGTCTTGGCTTTTACATATATCGCCGCGGACGTCGGGATTTTTTTTATACAATACTTGCGTGTAGATCAAAACGGAGATGGCGGGATGACTTGGACCGTTTTGACCCATTTTGGCGGAATTTTGCGAAAGACAGAGACGGGTGGACAGAATAAGGAGAGACCTTTGCCTTAGCATTGGGACATCCATTAGGCTACTTTTAGAAAAATAGTCTTGCGTTTGATTTACGCCTGAAAGTGAAGATGCAGTCTATAATGGAGCACGCTTGCCTAGTAAATGCTCCTTCACTCTAGACTTGATAGTGCAAATCCGCTTAACTAACATTGGATAATTCCGCGTATCTGACAAATGTATCCAATTTCCAATTTTTACTCCAAATTCGTTCAAAGTCAAAATATTATTATTCAATTTACCTACTTAGACTAGGTATAATAAGTACTTACGAAAGTCGAAGATTCTACCACAGGTTCGGAAAACCGTGTTCAGAAGAATCCGGCAAGATAATCAGCAGGTGTATTTTTGTCAAGCAGATCTATAATGTTAATAAATTACGTGAATCTAAAGGAATTACAGTTGGAATAAAATAAATTTAAAATTAAAAACATCCTCTGTAAAATTACATGCAGTGCAGAGTGCAGATACGCAGTATTTACGTATGGTAGATAAGCGGTTCTGCACTACTGAAGATATTATTATTATGAGATAAAACATTTCGGAACTTTGTATGTCTTTGTATTCAGGTAGCGCCTTGATTGGTCTAAGTTGTCGGTCGACTTTTTTTTTATTACCTAATGCGGTTTTTCATTTCAATTATTTGGGAATCTGGTACACTAGACGATCTAAGTAGCTTTTGCACGATTAGCTATAAATAAATACCTTACATATATATATGTTTTCTCTAAACAATTTTTAGACGTTACATTTTATTTCTTGAATACTTTATTATATCCTTGGTTTCTACAAACAATAACAAATTGAAGCTATACAGACATCATACCGAAAATTCCTTGTTTTCATGAAATATTTGAATAAAGGAGAAGAAATACAAGTCGATGCATTTCTTGCATGTCACGAAGGCGAGCGGGCAGTACTTATATAAATTATGCTAATCGCGTATCTGCATATGTATCAAAGTGTGCGAGAGAGCGAAGTTGTGTACAATTAACATAAAAATATATAGTGAAAATAAACGGATCACTCACGTCTTAAAACGAGTTTAACTTGACATGTTTTGGGCTAATTCGTAGCCCTTCTTCTTAGAGTCGCACGTCACGGCGGCTTAAGTTTATTTCCTTCGCCGAAATTCACACATTCTACACCTTCTCTACGGCATTCTTTTTAATACTGTAACTCCCTGCTACCTCAAAGAGCGATTTAGCTATGTTACTTCTGTTCGATGCTCTCAGAACTTTCTTCTTACTGTTCCTCTTTCCAATTCTAAATTCTATGTGTCCTCTTTTACTGTCCAGGCTATTCGGTTATGGAACTCCCTACCAATAGACCTGCGGCGTGCTAAATCTTTGCCTATTTTTAAATCTATGCTTATGCAACACTATCTATTATCCTGTGCTTGAAAATTGTATTATAGTCCTTTTATTTACAAGTATATTATATATCACTTATCTATGTATGTTTTATGATGTGTATTATTGGATGTTTTCAGTTGTTTTATTAAAATGTTTGTTTTTTTTTATGTTATTATTTATTAAATTTTATATTGCACCACCTGCTGAAATGCACTCCTTGCTTTCTTTCTTTTTTTTAAAGGTTGCCTGGAAGAGATCGCTTCGAAGCGATAAGGCCGCCCATTGCTTACCTTATTTCTTTTTTTTTCATTTTTACTGCATTGAATTATTTGTGGTGTACAATAAAGAGTCATTGTATTGTATTGAGTAAGTCTCACGGTAGTTTCATATAAAAAATATAAAGAACTATGATCAACAAATTTCTCGTACAACACACTATGCATTCTACCAAAATGTGCATATACATGTCATTACATGTTCAATCACGAGTAAAGCCCGCTTCCTTTCGTGACTTGCAAGATCTGTAACACAAGTAAACCGCACTAAATCCAGTTGATATGTACTTTATACTTTCGAAAAGGTTTCAAGTTTGTATACTTAAATCTTAGAGAAAAATTGAAAAGCAGAAAGCTTTGAGCCTACAATGTGATTACGAGTGCGCGAAACCAAAACAAAATAAGCAAGATCAAGTAAGGTGAGAGTTGTTCGTTGCACTACCGATATTGCACAAGTTTCAACCTTCAGGGCCGTAGGCGCATAAACTTTGGCCTCTACTAGGTGTGCCTTCCTGCCCCACCACCGCCAAAGTTAGACAGATTTATTTACAAGTTTTATACCAATTTCGAGCGCGTTTAACACGCTATCTTTTCTAACGAAATATAGTTCAAGGACTCGTGCTATAATTATTGTATTTTCTAAGCCAGTCTAGTGCGAGTTGACCCGAAATTTAAAGCCTTAAAGACCTTTTTAAAGCTAAGCCGATGAAAAAGGCTTCCAAAGAGCTATTCGTTTTAATAAAACTAGTCTTAAAAGAGGCTACAGCTTTTTAGAGAAGCTCAAGTTTTTTCAATGTCAGGCCGGTTTTAGACTCAATCCTTTTTAAGGCAACCTTTTCTTAAGGGTTTGTTTACTTTTTGAATCTAAAAATATTATTTATTATTTTCACAAGTCTTTTAGCGTTTTAGGTTGAAAAAAGAGGTGAACCTTAAAAAAGGACTTAAAGGCTTAAGTTGTTTTGGACAGTAACTCACACATAACGACCGCTTTAGCCTAGTTGGTAGTGACCCTGCCTACGAAGCAAGAGGTCCTGGGTTCAAATCCCGGTAAGGGCATTTATTTGTGTGATGAGCACGAATATTTGTTCCTGAGTTATGGATGTTTTCTATGTATTTAAGTATTTATTTAAGTATGTTTATCGTCGTCTTGTATCCATAGTACAAGCTTTGCTTAGTTTGGGACTAGGTCGATTTGTGTAAGATTGTCCCCTAATATTTATTTATTTATTATTTATTTATTATTTTATTTACATAAAGATAACGATACCACCGTACTTTAGTGACATTGTTAAGATCAAGCAAACAAATTATCTTATACGAAAACACTTCTTACACCCCTCTTAAGTAAACAAAAAAAAATCTATACATATAAAAAGAAAAATCTTGACTGGCTGACTCATTAACGCCCAGCCCAAACCCTTGGCTCTAGAAAACTGATATTTTTCATGATGTTGTTCTTAAGATGTTGGCAAGGAACAAAGACTTATCTGTCAAAATTCCCACGGGATAGGGAATAAACAGGACTTGTATGTTCGATTCAGAGTGATCCCATCTCCGTAACTATGTTTGCTAGACTACTAGAAAATAAATATAAAATATAAATATTAGGGGACAATCTTACACAAATCGACCTAGTCCCAAACTAAGCAAAGCTTGTACAATGGGTACTAGACGACGATAAACATACTTATATAGATAAATAAATACTTAAATACATAGAAAACATCCATAACCTAGGAACAAATATTCGTGCTCATCACACAAATAAATGCCCTTACCGGGATTTGAACCCAGGACCTCTTGCTTCGCAGGCAACTCCGAAGCAACTCAAAATCTACTAGAAAATTTACCACAAATTTGAATTCTTCGCACTGAAAAGCCCAGGCAAAAGCTAGTAATAAGGAAGGAAAAACAACACTCTAAGAACTTTTTTAGTAGGTAGCAATAGAGTAACACAATACGATAACGTAATATGCAAAAAAACTCAATTTGGAAATGAGTTTGATTAAAACCATTGTACAAAAAAATAAGAAATCAGACTCTACAAACAACACACAAAATTTAAAATACGAGTACAGTTTTGAAACGAGCCAAAATTTGATCCAAAATGTCACAAGTGAACCTTTGTGAAACTTCGATGGAAATGTAATAAAGTGTTTGGAACACGCGTGAGCATCACGAACATACCGACGCGCTTTGTGATTGCGCGAATTGCGAGTAATTTCATAAACGTTGTACCTACATACCACCCTCATGAGTTGAAACTTGTTCATTCTGTTAATACTTACGGCACAAAAAACAACCTACCTAATAATCCTTATTGAATCAGGCGTTACTTTGCGGAGGTCCATAATTATTAATGAACTGAAACAATTACTTTGCTTACCCACGACCTTAAGACCTTCTGACCATAGGTCGCGGGTGAGCAAACTACCTAATTGTTTCAGTTCATTAAGTTATTAGGTTAGTTTGAGAACACCTTTTTATACATTTTTCGTTTGAATTTTTGCTTCAAAATGCAGCCGCACCCTTGATGCAGTACACTTTGAACATCGACTAGTGTATGGAAACAGTTTTCAGCCACCATATAAATCAAACTTACCCAGTCAGCCGATAAAAAATCCGGATTAAGTTTGATCACAGAGTTTGATACACCTTGCCAAGAGATACAAAGCGTATTAGAACACATCCAATGGCAAAATGGCAAAATAACCAATTTATAAAGATAATATTTTTGTGACACAGGGCACGTAGGTGGTATACATTTGCATTCCATTTATCAAAATTTACTGTACTTAGTTTAACTCGTGACAATAATAAATATCGGATAGAAATGCCAGAAACTAATATCGGAGAAACACATGTTACTACTGTGTTGAACTTAAACGTGCAATCTTTATGTAGACAAGTTGGAATAATAAGGTGCAGGATGAAACCATATGAAGTTATATAAGTTTCTGTGTTGGGAAACCTTGTTTCAATGAACTTTATTAGTTTTTAAATAACTGTGCTTTATTTGACAATAGTATTTAGTATCCTTACGCTTTTCTTTTCGCTGTCCATTGTTTATTGTATATTTATATATTTTCTCCATTTACAGTCAAGGAAACTGAATTGCATACCAGAGAGGAACCTTTTCACAATCAATTTCACGATTGTTTCTTTGACAGATGTATGGATGTGTGTATGTATATTATGTAGGGTAAGGTACGTTGTCTCAAAAGATCTCTATACTATGTTGTATGTAGTATTCATTATTTTGTGGTTAATAATCTAATCTAACTACTATCATATGAAATTTACTTTAATACAAAAACTATTGAACATTTCATACGACAGCGAGATAGAGATAGAGAGACATTTATTTACACATATTCAATACACAGGAATAAATACATTTGGAAGGGTAAGATAATAAAAAACGTTGAATAATATAAATTGGGGCCCACTCAGCATAATGTTATGGCAAACCGCAACGCTGATTTTCAGTGAACCCGTAATTTTCAGGTATAATTTTTTTTTCAGTCTAATTTAAATTATACGAAATAATACATTAAGACAAAATAATATTCGACCAACCGATAGATATATGCTTTTGCTAAACAGAGAACCTCCATTTATTTATGCCACTATTTCGTTAACAATATATCTAATAAGTAGTTTTCCCCATAATGTATGCATGTAAACTAGATCATTCCTCTTTGTTCACAAAGCCAGTGCACTGTCTATGTATTTAAGCGCATATTGGAACAGCTAGCTTTGTTGGTGGCCTGTTGGTCTTTGTTATATATCGATGAGACAGACCGCGGTTATCAAACATTTTACATGGTTGCGTTACATAGTTAGTTAGTTTTTAATTATAGGAACGAGGTAATGGACACGAGACACGGTAAGAAAATCAAATCGTCACATTTCATATGTACTATACTCGTACGTACGTAACTTTATCTTTTATGGATTCAGATTTATTATTATTATTAATGAATATTATTATTTTTATATCACATATCATTTGAAAATTTATTTAAGTATACAAGTTAATTTACAAAGCAACCATCATAATAAAATCTTAACGGAAACTTAAATATAAATATAATACTTAAAAATATTTTTTAAGTCATTATAACTGTTCATTTGGATTTATAGTAGATATCTATTTTATTAGATTAGTGACAAATTTCTGACTCTGGGCAGGTCACAGTGTTTTTTTGAACTTGTAGTCATTATAATCGCCCTGGTACCTATCACTAAATTATTTCGGAATGTCAAAGTTAAAGTAAAATATCTTAATTCAATTCAGAAATTATTTTTCTTTATAGGTTTGTATAACAAGCACTTATGAAAGTCTAAGATTCTACCACCAATTCGAAAAAAACCCTGTTGATAATAATCCGGCAAGAAACTCAACAAAGTACATTTTTTCAAACAGATTATAATGTTATTAAATTAAATAAATCTAAAGTAAATACTAAATACCACACCTTAATTTTTTAACACAGTAGATCAGATATGCTATTTAAATTAAGACTAGGGATTGCCGATGCGGATCGGAATTATTTCCAAAGATTCCTTATGATATAATCAATCATTAATTTTATATTACGCCTTAGATATTAATGTTTTCTTGGCGGTGGGTTTGAATTTTGTATCTGAATGAAAAATATACTATAGGTTTAAAAGATCAACATAGCCACAAGCTTCAGTAATTAAACAAATATCCTATGTCACGTTTTCACTCTTGTTTCTACTCCAGTTAGAGATAACTTTGAACTAGCCAAGCTCAGTTAGTTAATCTAAAAGGATTGAGTGGACGAGATTTCCCTTTGATGGCTGTTTACATGTTTCATAGGAGATGATCCGCTCACTATTACGCTATCGTAGGTATAAAACAGTAAAGCCTCTATAAAACGCTTGCATCTGCAACGATTAACGTTTCCGTTTTAGTTACTGAGCATTTTCCACTTCAAACATACCTACAATACAAATATTCTTTATTGATCACCAAAATCAGTACCTACTACTCTTTTCAGAAGGTACTTTCTTACTCAGTACGTATCAAGATTGCTATTGATTTTGATGGTTAAAAAATTATCCTAATCCATAGGTACATTTTGTGTCAGTTTTGTGACGATCCGTACAAACTGTATGAAAAATGTCACAAAACTGACTAAAAAAAATCACTATTTTTTTTATTTAAATGAATAGTACCTACTCATAATTTTGAATAACAAAACCCTACCTCATTTAAGAAAAAAAAGTAAATGGTAGATTCACTTTAAATTGAAAATGTTCTACCTACAAGCTATGTTTTGAAAAACTACTGCTGCAGAAGGGTGAGTTGTGTGTAGGTACATAAGAACAATATATTTCATGTGGACTTATCAGTCGACGGAGATTCCTTCTGCGAACTAAGTACCTAGGTATGTTCCGCTCGCATGAATGAATATGACTCGTGAATCCCAACTTTGTGCTAAATGTGCGATCATAAGATGCACGGCACAGCTGTCTTGAAGAGCTATGAGTGTATGTATACTCCAGGTTGAGGATTAGCTTTCCGCAACAAGAGCTTGGAGTCAAGATCTTGAAGGCAAACAATATAAAAGACATTAGGGTGAATCGAAAATTGTTGGAGATTTTTTATGTTTAATAGTACTCAATAGTCAATTATTTATTGTTCTTCCACAATGTATGTTGCAGATGTTAAATAAGGATTTATAGATTTATCATCATTAGGCCTGTTGGGCACAGCAAACATTTAGATGAGAGGGTAACTTTTAATTATAATTATACTGAATATTTTTATGTTAATGGCGCCTAAAGGCGACGAGGGCCGACACTACCATGTGATGAGAGAAGGTACGGAAGTTGAAGAAAAAGAAGATTATTATTATTATGTTTTGCAATTGGTACCTACTGTTTCACAATCTTTATTTAACTTGCAATAATAGTATATTGTTTTAAACTTTAAACCTTTAAACTTTCGCGATTCTCATCTAATTAATATATTTCGGGAGTCTATGTCTTGCGAGAATATGTTTCATGAGTCGACTCATGACCATGACCGCTCCAATGTGATTGAAACGTCGAGGTAATTTTTAGCAATACAAAAATACGTACCTAGTTCGTGATTAAGTCCCAAATAATATTAGTTGAAAACTCGTCCGTTTAAAATATTATAAGTGGAAATTTCTCACTTCCGGGAGATTAACTTGAAAATTAGTAACAATACGTCTAATTATGATGACAATAATTCTTGTATACAGTCAATAATATGTTAAAGTGAAACAAAAATGCTTGTATTATTTAGAACATAGTCAGCAATTTATTGGCTCTTATTTTATTAAGAAGCCTGACAATAATCGAACACGCTCTAATGTCAGCTTCGGAATCGTTGCACATGTTTTCAATACCACCCGCTGTCCTATACTTAATCGTGGCTGAACTGTAATTAGACTTTTGCTGACAGGTCACGCTTTCGGAATAAAACAAACTCAATTCGCAATATCATTAATTACTTTGAAAATAAAGTCTTATCTCAGATCGACGTGTAAAAAACACAAAATATTTAGTGAGTAAACTTTAATTTATTACACTACCGATTTTGGGATGCAAGATATTTTAAAAGTAGTCACGACTCTATAGCTCCAAAAATAAACATCGTTTGAAAATCTCATCAATGGAATTTATCTATTTTTTTTTTATGTTAGTGAGGCCAGACAAACGAACTAGTGGGTCACCTGATGTTAAATGATCACCACTGTCCATAGACACCCGCAGCTCTTGACGCAATGCCAGTGCGTTGTCGGCCCTAAAAGGGAGAGGAAAAAGGAAAGGGAATGGAGGAGGGGGAGAGGTATTGGGCCTTCAGCGCTCCCACTGACCGTACGAAACGCAGCAG
This sequence comes from Archips xylosteana, assembly GCA_947563465.1. Taxonomy (NCBI): domain Eukaryota; kingdom Metazoa; phylum Arthropoda; class Insecta; order Lepidoptera; family Tortricidae; genus Archips; species Archips xylosteana. The sequence goes on along the minus strand of OX387350.1, from coordinate 9,283,322 downwards.
GAGTACTGCTGCTTCACGCCGGTGTTCTGTGAGAGGGTGGTACTGCCCCGGACGAGCTGGCCCATTTGTTTACGTTTGTTGTTTGTTTGTTTGTTTGTTACGTTTCGTCCGGTACTATGTTTTCGAAATTAGATACTTAATATCATATGTTAAGCTTTCGTTAAAAACGTGTTTATTGATACAAGCTTACCTTCATGTATTACTTTCATCAGATTACTTTCTACTCCTGTTAGTAAAGCAGATTCAAAAGGGCAAAGGCCATTATTATGTATGAAGATTTTTATTGTTATCGACGAGGGCGACATCTGGCGTCACGCACCGCCCAGCTGCGTAGCGAACTCTTCGCAAAACCATACGCGGACGTGTTCTATTGCCTTCACATTTTATACCCGATATTGAGAAGGGATGCAGAAATGTGATAGTAGATATTTTATCTCGGTCGGAAAAAAAATTTTTTGTTTATTTGAACAGGACCGTATTTTTAAAAACTGTTGGACGAAACCTTTATCCAAAATTCAAAAACCCACTTGGCCGTTTTTTTTTGCTTTAATTACTTATTTAAAAGTTGTCGTTTCAGAAACGATAGACTGATTTTTTTTTGTTAAAATATATCAATAAATCTAAATATTCTAAATGTAGGTACCTTTGTTTTTTAATGGCAATGTTTTTTTTGTGTTTTTTTGTTTTGTGACTTTGGTCACATAATGCGCAATGATAAATATGACCTACTCCAACTTATTATGCAAGGAAAAATCCAGGGAAAGCGACCACCCGGAAGAAGGCGTACTTCGTGGCTTAAGAATCTCCGGACTTGCTTCAACCTTAGCACAGGATCCTTTGTCCGAGCTGCTGTGTCAAAGATAAGGATAGCACTAATGATAGGAGGATCCGGTAGGAGATGGCACCTCAAGAAGAAGAAGAAGAATGTTTTAACAATTTTAATGTACACACTTCATTACTTCTTTTGATAACAAAGTGAAAGTTTTCTGCACTACAGCTCTTTAAATAAAGAGCAAATAATTAGGTAGGGTTTACCTGGGCTCGACCCGACAAAACCCTTTTCTAGTTGACTTGTCTAAATGGCTAGTCACCAGACATGTTTTATCCTGTTTAGTTTCGTTTATCTTTGCTGTATGCTACATGAATAGGTTGATTTCGCCTTTATCAATATAGCGCAAGCGAGCATACTATAGATAATCTTTAAACTTGAGCGCTGGAACAGAAATTCCACTACAGTTGTTTATAATAATAATAGTGGAATACGAGAAAAAATTTCATTAAGAAAACATCACCCTTGGATAACTGCTATTTTATAGAACAAGAATTTGTATTTTCCTGTACCCTGCCTTGTCACCGAAAATTATTCCCAAATGATTCATTTCCCATTTGTAAACTATTCGGGATATATTTCAGGACTGTTCTGTAGGTTAGGTTAGGTTTGTTTTATAACAATCCTGAAAAGATTACAGTTTCAAAAAAAATAAACAGTTGGCAAATGAAACAGTTGGCAAAAGAATCAGTTGGGAAAAGGCAGAGAACCGTATTTTTTTTTCATACAAATATCTGCCCGACCAACCCAGGACCTCAAGCTTTGATGGCAGGTTTTCGTAGCACTTGGCTATACCTAAAACATTTAATATTCCTTGGCTGTAACAGATACAGGGTAGCAGCGCACGTATTAACTAGTGTTAACAAGCCTGCCGAGTAACTTTTGCGTGTGAACACAACACACGTTGAACATCTAAAACGGCGCCCGCATTTTCACAATTTACCACCTTTTCCTAAACAAAAGAGGCAATCTAATTAGGGTCCGAAACCGAGACCACCCCGAAAATGGTGCCCTGAATAATTCTCACCTGCTATGGTAATTAATTACTTTAGAGAATGATTACAACAGATTGCCTCCCTTGTTTCGTCGTGTGTGGTAAAATACGCGTGCATCGAATAATGAGGTTAATTAATAACTGACCGATGTAACGTTTGAATTGTTTACTCGTGGTCGTCGGCGGTTGAAAGGTGAAATAAGGGAAGTGACATATTTTTGGTGATGGTTTCCTGTTCAAAGATCAATTGTACCTGTGCTGCTGTGTGCATAAATTACTAGCGCATCCGTTAAATTACCGGCATACTTAGCTACTGCTAAGCGGGCAATATTTCTGCATTGCTCTGATCTTGCAATGTCCATGGGTAGTGGTGCTTACTTACCATCAGATGACTCACTAGCTAGTTTTCTATCCCGTTTTATAAAAAACGCAACTCTTAAATAATAATATCATGATGTTTCTAACTATCCGCGAAAGTTTGTATGGGTGGATGTATGGATGATTGATACCTACTTTTACACGCAAAATCTTTTCTAACCTGGATTAACATAAAGGTTACTTTTTATACCGGAAAATTCCATAGTTCCCGCGGGATAGTAATTAACTAATTTTTGGCAGCCGCAGTCACGGGCAGCAGGTAGTAGTAAATATTTTGTTAATTGTTCTAAATAAATAATGCTTTCACAAAAAACTGCAGTCTGAGAACTATTGAAATACAAATGAACTGAAACAATTACTTAACTTTGCGGGTGAGCAAAGTAATTGTTTCAGTTCATTAATATGGACCTCCGCAAAGTAAGGCCTCATTCAATAAATTATTGAAATACATTCCCGTCATTACGTGTACTATTATTACTACATCGAAAATATTTCACAGTCTAATTTATTGTAACTTAAAATAGATTAAATTGTTTGTTTGAAGTTAGTGACTATTACATAACTACCATGTAATTTTAGATAAACTTCGTGCAAAGTCTACACTTGGGCATTATTGGATAGTTCAAAACAACTACTTCCAGCCGTTAACCGTCATTGTCTGCCTTTGTCCAACACCTCTTAACGACTGGTACATAGTTGTAACACTTGTAATAAAGTGCCTGAATGCCTAACTTTATTACAATGGGTCAAGGGGCAAACGGCTGATCTAAGCGTTATTGAGTCAACGACGTCGCCAACGTAACGTTCATTATTTATTATTTCCTTGCTTCAAATGAATATTTTATTTTTTGTACAAAGAGTCAAATAAAATGTTGGAAATATCGTAGCGACAGGCCTGTACTTATTAACAATGCGCAACTAGACAATACGGCAAAAAGTAAGCCATGCGTCTCTCAAAGACAAACTTTGCAATACTTTATTGAAAGCAAACTGTGCATAGTACGTTTTTTGAGCTAGCTGTCATTAACCACAATGTGTAAAGTCTAATTGAAAACGTTTTTTACAATAGAAATGAGGATAGTTTGATTATTTTACATCCTATCCTACTAATATTATAAATGTGAAAGTTTGTGAAGATGTTTGGATGTTTGTTACTCTATCACGCAATAACGGCTGAACGTATTTACATGATGGTATGGAAATAGTTTCAGACGTTAGGAATAATATAGAATAGTTTTTGTCCCGGAAAATCGCATAGTTCCAGTGGGATAGCAATAAACGATTTTTTTCGCAGATGGAGTCGCTAGCAACAGCTAGTGGAGAAATAAAACTTATTTAACTAGTTATAAGTAATGAAATGGTTCATTCAATATGCAGAAACTTGGGTCAGTGCGGCGACAAAGCCACGAATGCCACAGTTATCTTCATTTCCTTTGTTTTGTCAGCGTTTCTACACAGTCTGTTACCTTACCTAACTATTCGTCATTATCATTATCTTAGCCTGTATACGTCCCAGCTGGGCAAAGGCCTTCTCTTAGAATGAGAGGGCTTAGGCTGTAATTCACACGCGGGTCCAATCCGAATTGGAAAGTTCACACATACCATTAGATTTCTTCGCAAGTGTAATACAGAGGCCGTATTGTCTAACGCTTCTGACGCTTGCCTTCGCTTTCACCATCTCTTTCTGTCATCAACTTATACCGTTTGACAGAAAGAAATAGTGATTGCGAAGGCAAGCGTCAAAAGCGTTAGACAATAAGCCTGCAGGTTCCTTCGCGATGTTTTCCTTCACCGTAAAACTCGTGGTAAATTTCAAACGTAATTTGGCACCTAATTTCCAAAAAACTCAGATTTGCACGTAACTTATAGTTTGTTTTAATAGTATCTTATGCAACGGTTGCATAAGTAAAGTCTTAAAAGGCAAGTGACGTGAATTGCGATATATATGAACGAAGTGAATATCACAATGAAAGACGGCACGAGCCGTTTTTAGACCAATATATAAACCGTTGCATATACAATATTTTTTCTACTTCATCCATATTTTCTTCTATTAATTTTAATTATGGCAAACTGTGGCAAAAGCAAACAGTAATTAAACCTACATTTAATAATCTGTGGCAGCTGGGCGTATCGTTATAACGACATTACGACACAAGTGCTGTTATGGGGAATAGAACATAGATTTTTCTGAAGTCATATTATCTATGTTCTTATTCAATTGTTCGTGACCACGTAAAACAGAGTACAGACGTAGAAAAACATACATATTAATGAAAGTTTCAAGTACCGAATTATCGTACATCTATAAATGCATCTAATTAAAATGCTGACCATAAACACATCAGCTATGTATGCGTGTATACAATTCCATTTGCATTTATATTAACGCATAGCTTTTCTGCTAGCTGTATCGACCGACACTTATTGTGCAGAAGTGTCAGATGCACGCCTGGAATGCGATTAATTTAGACTCTGAATATCCTTCCACTATCACAGTCGCCGTCTCTCTCTCACCGAATTCCATCCAATAGGATGAAAAAAGATGATGAGATATTCGGTATTGCGCTAAGCAAGCCTTATATACCGCAGCCAGCCGCTGCCAAAAAATTTAAAATGATGATTCCAACTTCCAAACAGAATAGTCGTAAAGTCAACGCTGGCGTTATTTATGTCCGAAAGTTTTTGTATGTTCGTGAAATAATGTATGTATAGCGTGGTGACCTTTCTCTAGTAGGGTTGATTTGTTTCACAGGCTCTCAGGTCATTGTTTATGGTGAACTTTTTGTAAAGTTAGTGTTGGTGTAGAAATTTTCAAAAGCGATATGTGGTTATTTTGGAAGCGTAGTGAAAGTTTCGTACAATAAAAATGTCGTTTAATTCAAAATGTTACAACAAAATTATCTAAATTTATATATGCACTAAGCGTACTGTAGGTAAACAGGGATCTCAATTGTGCATTAACTGCTTATTATGCGCATGCGTTCGCATGGTTCCGATACTTCGTGGTACTGTGGGGCGGGACCACAGAAGCCCAGCAATTATTCATCTTACAAAAAAAGTGCATTCGGATACTAGCCAATATACGCATACCAGAGAGCTGCCGTCAGCACTTAATAAAACACAAATTGTTAACTCTACCCTCAATTTACTTACTGGAATCGGCATTGTTTGTACGCAAACACCCTGAACTATTTAAAGAAAAAACAGACAAAAGTACAACTAGGACACAATACAGAAATAGATTATTATTACCAAAATCAAATTTAAAAATGTTCAAAAATGGTCCTCAATATAAATGTATACAAATTACTAATAATATCCCAGAATCCATAAGACAAGAGTCCCGATACAATATCTTCAAAAATAAATTCAAGACATTTTTAATTAATAAATGTTATTACCCTGTTAATGAGTTCTTGAATGACAAAACTGCTATTTAATTTCTATTAATATAAATTAGGTAAAATTTATTATTCTTTTAATAAATATTGACAATTTGAGTAATTATAATTAGAATCAGAAACGAGGAGATCCGTAGAAGAACCGGGGTCACCGACATAGCCAAACGGATTAGCTCGTTGAAATGGCAATGGGCAGGCCATATAGCACGTAGAACAGATGGCCGTTGGGGGCCAAAAGTTCTGGAATGGAGACCACGGACTGGCAAGCGCAGCGTGGGACGTCCACCAACGAGATGGACGGACGATTTGGTGAAGGCCGCAGGTTCAGGGTGGATGCAAATCGCTTCCAATCGTAATGATTGGGCATCAATGAGGGAGGCCTATGTCCAGCAGTGGACGTCCTACGGCTGAAATGATGATGATGATGATGATGATAATTAGAATTAGATACGCGTATTATTTCAAAATGACATTTTCAATAACTTATTGACATAAAATATCTATTAACGGCGATTAATATTAAGTGTATGATTGTAATAATAATGTAATTTTCTAATTTTATATAATTTCTAACATTTCATCTTAAGTTTGGTTATTATATTATTCTTATGTGCCTGCCCTACAGGGCGTCATGGACAGACTTAAATATTATAACCTTGTTCTATATGTACATGACTTAATAAATAAATAAATAATTGAACAGCTTCTTAACGAAATCAAAACGGGTAATTTGTTCGAATTTTCATTTATTGGTTGCTTATTTGTTTAATACCTAATTGACTTTAATTATTATTATTAATTTTGTATGGTTTATTTTCTATTTGTTATGATTATGTATTTGATTATGCCTGTTATTTTATTTTGTGCTTCTCTAATAATAATGTGTGTATACTTTAAATGATTGGAACTAGTTATAGAACTGCATGTATAATAAAGTGTAAAATGTTTCTTGCTATACCCTACCGGGGTCCATGTGGCACAATTATATTTTAAGACCTGTACAAACACCATGGTTGCATTATATAAATAAATAAATAAATAAAAGTATAATTTCGTGCAAAAAGTAGCGTACAACGTATAAAAGCAAGCACACAATAAATTTGATGTGAAAAACAAGTTCGTGTAGGTCTGCCTTTTTTTATTCTATGTCAACAAGAATATCTGATCCACGATTTTTGTATAAAAATGTATTGAGAAAAACGATCCTCGGCGCGAAAATAGACAGAAGACAGTCAACGAAATGATTCTATAAGAGTTTTTAGGGTTCCGTAGTCAACTAGGAACCCTTATAGTTTCGCCATGTCTGTCCGTCTGTCTGTCTGTCTGTCTGTCCGCGGCTAAGCTCAGAGACTGTTAGTAGTAGAAAGCTGTAATTTGGCATGAATATATATATCAGTCACGCCGACAAAGTGATTATATATATATTTTTTAGGGTTCCTCCCATAGGCGTAAAGTGGGGGTGATTTTTTTTTCTCGACTAAACCCATAGTGTGGGGTATCGTTGGATAGGTCTTTTAAAACCATTGGGGGGTTGCTAACATGATTTTTGTATTCAGTGATTTTTTTGAGAAATATTCAACTTTAAAGTGTAAGACAAATAAAACGAACGACAGCCATCTTACAACTCATTTATTTCTATCTCGCTCTAACCTATGTTCTTAATCATTGTTTCTTTCTCGCTTACACACTAAAATCTAACTAAGGCTTGTTGCAACCTTACAAAAGTGAAAATTTTCATTGAAATCGACCGTCCCCCCTCTCTAAAATCTAAACTGTTGGGTGGAAAAATTTGAAAAAATTCAAAATGGTAGTAAATATATTAAATTTACAAGGCAAATTACAGCGGCTAAGATTGCTTGGGAATTATTTGTAGTTTAAGAGTAAACAGTAGCCTAAGGTATAAAACATACCGTCACTACTTTGAAAACTCGTATCTCAAATCAGCATGTAAACAAAACTGAACCTTGATACGCGCGTAATAAAGTTCACTTTGCCAGATTATCGATTTTGAGATATGAGCTTTTTAGGGTTCCGTAGTCAACTAGGAACCCTTATAGTTTCGCCATGTCTGTCCGTCTGTCTGTCTGTCTGTCTGTCTGTCTGTCTGTCTGTCTGTCTGTCTGTCTGTCTGTCTGTCTGTCTGTCCGCGGCTAAGCTCAGAGACTGTTAGTACTAGAAAACTGTAATTTGGCATGAATATATATATAAGTCACGCCGACAAAGTGGTTAAATAAAAAAAAATAAAAAAAATTTTTTTATGGTACCTCCCATAGACGTATAGTGGGGGTAATTTTTTTTTTCTCGACTAACCCTATAGTGTGGGGTATCGTTGGATAGGTCTTTTAAAACCATTGGGGGTTGATTACATGATTATTGTATTCAGTGATTTGTTTGCGAAATATTCAACTTTAAAGTGAAAATTTTCATTAAAATCGACCGTCCCCCCACCCTCTAAAATCTAAACTGTTGGGTGGAAAAATTTGAAAAAATTCAAAATGGTAGTAAAATATTAAATTTACAAGGAAAATTATAGCGGCTAAGATTGCTTGGGAATTATTTGTAGTTTAAGAGTAAATAGTAGCCTAAGATATTAAATATACCGTCACTACTTTGAAAAACTCGTATCTCAAATCAGCATGTAAACAAAACGGAACCTTGATATGCGCGTAATAAAGTTCATTTTGCCAGATTAACGATTTTGAGATACGAGCTTTTTTCAAAGTATTGATGATACCTAACTTGGAAGATTCCGTACACATACGAAATCCTTAGAAAAATATTACTTGATTTTTTCGTAATGGCTACGGAACCCTATCTTGGGCGTGTCCGACACGCTCTTGGCCGGTTTTTTTTTTCTTTAACTGCAGCGCCTTACAAGTACAGTCAACCGGAAGATGTCTACTGCTGGACATAAGCATCTCCCAAGGATCTACACTACACGACGACTCTTTTATGGTTCTGCGAATAATGTACGATGTCAGTGATATGCGATTTGTCGAGCTACGTCGGTAACTTTAGTTCTCTATAGATCTAGAATTCTAGTTTATAACCAGGAGTTTATTCAATAATAATAACGTTTTTATAATAAGCTCCAGTAATTGGATCCGTGCTTGATGCGTTTGAAAGATTGTACATCAAAGTTACGTCTTATAAAATGTCTGAACTATTTTCATCACGAGCGCGGATACAAGTATTGATGAAACGGAAAATATAAAATGTTTTCCGCGTATTCTTTTGTTTCTGCCGCTCAATTACGAAGAAAGCATGTTCGAAGAATCGCTGCTGTATTTTAAAATCTAGGAAACGGGTTTGATACGACAATGATTTTTAAGGGAGATATCATTATCTGCGGAAGTGTTCCAGGCAAAGATAGATATCGAATTGACAGTTTAAAGACAGCATTGGACGCTCGAAATTTATTGTCTCTCCTTTCTCGGTTTCTGCTTGTCAATTGGATAAATATATCGCTTCTCGGTCGAAACTGACTATTACTATATATGGCTGCTTAGTAAATGGAAATTGGTTTATCGTGAACAATTTATTTGTTAGGTAGTACCTACTAGCCTTCGGCGACTCAGGATCGATCGCTTCTTGTCTTAAAGCGTAACAATTTGAAGAAAATGCAATATTGAATTTTTAAAGACGTTATCTTCGTTTTTGTTGTGTAAATAATTATGTTATACGAACAAGTCCTATAAAATGGGGTAAAATATATATACTGACAAGTGTAGAAGGAACTAAACACGACCAACTCTTGAGCGGTTTTCAGTATGCTTTCTTGAGAGTGACCTAAAGTACTGCTCGTTATGGACCTTTTTTAGGGTTCTAAATTAAAGGGTGACAAATGGAATCCTATTAATGTCGCTACATCGTCCGTTTGTCCGTCTATCCGTCACAGGACTGTATCTCGAGAACCGTAATATAAAGATTGCGTAAATTTAAACATAATGTGTATTATGCCGATGCAAAAGCAAATAATAAAAACTAAATTAATTTAAAAATTAAGTTTTCATTGTGTCTCTTTAAAGTTTAAACATAAAAACCTCAAACTCGAAATAAAAATCCAGATAAATATTCTGCATATCATCAATTTTTTTTTTTAACTAAAAATAAACCGACCTATACTTTTTACCCTTAACTTTACGAAACCATCAAAGCGCGAGCCCGACTCGCGCTTGGCCAGTTATTTAATGTTTAATATTGTTTTATCCATGAAATGGGGGCAGTCATCATCATTTTATCAGAATTAATGTGCTTTACCTATATTTCCAAGAGGACAGATAATTTCCATAAATAATATTATACTGTTTAGGTACTTGCCGTTAACAACACGGTGAACAATATTAAATTATAAATACACGAACGTTTATAAATTCATTAATGCGCCTAAAAGCAGGCTGTAAAATTGAAAATGCCGAGTGCAATCAACGTACATTATGAAAATGGAAGCAAATTAGGGTAACATTGTGGGTCACTTAGAGCCCCGTATTGACAAAGGGACGCCTTAGAACTCCTTCATTAAACGCCAACGCTATTACCCATTTCGTAGGAAAGTCCGTCTTCAAGGCATTTTACTACTTCGCCTGTTATATAAATGCAGTTATTGTTACACAGGAATTGGCTACGTAATGCTACGAGTAAATAAAGATTTAGTATTGCGGTCTGTATCTTCGACAGGGCGAACAATTTAAATTTATGGATGGTATAACCTATTTAAAATCTTAAACTATAGGTAGAGCGCAGAGCATTGACTTTCTGTACCTAGTCGACTAAGTAAGTCTTTTACCAGTTTTTATGACAGTTCATACATCAAAATAAAAACAATAAGGCTGATTGTCACATTTCAGCATTGAGTTATTTATTAGTGAAAGTAGCCTTTGATATCCTAAGCCGTACATAACTTTAGGGTGGTAAAAGAATTAGTTGACTAGATACAAATAACTGGTAATGTTATTGTTAAGCGTGAAGACCACAATGTTAGACCACGTCAAATCATAGTTAACTACACAAAACGACAATCCTATAAAATATTCACACAAGAAAATTTAAAATAATTATAATTTTTATGGGTAATTTTCGTGTCACAACGGAACAGTTTCATACAAGCTTTAACTGTCGGAGGTAAGGTGTCCAATTTTTTTAACTCCAACTATGTTCACTTTAGACGTAAAAGACTGGCTCTGTGAACAATACTAGATTTCAAGTACTAAGCTTAGAATAGCCGAAATAGAATAACAAGCATTGACACTGAAATCGAAATTACGGATTTATTTTAGTTGCGGCATCAGCAATACAAGATAGCGAAGTCGTGTTGATTCATGGCAAGTAATAAGAATGTACAACATAAATAATGAAAACAAACTGGCAGGAAAGGAGTCATTTTATCAACCACAATGAGCAAATTGTTATGAAAAAAAAGAGAGTCGGCTAGCACGGCGATCCATCGACGACAATTACTCGACGCGCGTCGAAATGAATTCAATTTGCGGGGACCGCCGTACGCGCATCAGACCTCGTTCTACGAATTGAAGTGAACATACTACATATCCTTGGATTGAACTTAATTGTCATGATATCCACTCGCGAGAGATTTCGACACGACAACGTTTAAATCATTTTATCCGACGTAGTCGTAACAGTGGACACAGTCATGTTAAGATTCTCTTTAAGTTAGATTTCATCATCATCATCATTTCAGCCGAAAGACATCCACTGCTGAACACAGGCCTCCCCCAAGGCTCGCCAAACAGATCGATCCTGCGGCATCCGCATCCAACGCGTTCCCGCAAACCCTAACCAAGTCGTCGCTCCATCTCGTTGGAGGCCTATCTTCACCGCGTCCGTGGCGTCCGTGGACGCCACTCGAGAACCATTTGGCCCCATTGGGCATCAGTTCTATCAGTTCTGCGAACGAAATGCCCTACCCACTGCCACTTGAGTCTGGCGATTCTTCGAGCTATGTCGGTGATTTAAGTTCTTGGGAGGAAGGGTAGGGGTAGGAGTTGTTAGATTTGTCTATAATTGAATTAAGTAATAAATATGAAATCCAATAACTAAAACACATACCTATAGTGAAATACTAGACACAATATACTGTCAAGGGCATAAATATATGTACGTTATCAAGGCGTCAAAAATATCTAAACAACTCTATGCCACTAAACATAAAGCTGGTATTTGCATATTTTTGATGCGATGGCTGTATAGATATTTATGCCTTCGACTGTCCAAACTTATGTAGGTACTAAAGGTAAGTGACCAGAAAGGCTAAAGATGCAAAGTCCTTGCTTTTGTTTGCAGGGTTAATAAAAGTGTTTTTTTTTTATCCTACATAATGTCATGTAGTCATGTAACATAATTTTCGGTGAAACTATCAAGGTAAACTTTTTTGATCGTGTAATATTATAAAGATTGATTTAAGACAGGTTAGATTTATTTTATAATTTGTTATACAAATAGCTTTCTAGAATGATCTGATCACGGCATAGAGACAGATCAAAGTTTACCAGGCGGTACTTATTTTCAGACACCGTCCTTGATATTTACTGAATTAATTAATTAAGTTACTGAACAATCACTTCAACTTCAATTAACGTGATCAACAGGTTTGTATAATGTCAAATATCCCAGCGAAACAGTAACGATTTTAAATACAAAATTATATACAAACAAGTATATTGTATATCACTTATCTATGTATGTTTTATGATGTGTATTATTGGATGTTACCAGTTGTTTTTTTGTTATTATTTATTAAATTTTATATTGCACCACCTGCTGAAATGCATTCCTTGCTTTCTTTCTTTTTTTTAAAGGTTGCCTGGAAGAGATCGCTTCGAAGCGATAAGGCCGCCCATTGCTTACCTTATTTCTTTTTTTTCATGTACTTGTTTTACTGTATTGTATTATTTGTGGTGTACAATAAAGAGTCATTGTATTGTTGTATTGTATTGTACCTGTCTGTTCCGTTCCTTTTTTTCTTTTTGCTGCGTTTTGAAGTAATCAAGCCACCTACCTATTCATCATTATCATCATCCCAGCCAATATACGTCCCACTGTAGGACACAGGCCTCCCCTCCTCTCACAATGAGAGAGCTTGGACCGTAGTTCCCACGTGGACCCAGTGCGGATTGGAAACTTCACACACACTATTGAATTTCTTCGCAGGTGTGTACAGGTTACCTCACGACATATAACTTCACCGTGAAGCTCATGGTAAATTTTAAATGTACTTTTGCACATAAATTCCGAAAAACTCGGACTCGAACCTATGATCCTCTGCTTGAGTGGTCAAAGGTCAAACCGCTACCACGTTTTTTACCACCACCACCCCTTTTAGCCAACTATAGTCCGACATGCTCAAGCGTGACCCTCCGCGGAACCCTGTCGCAGGCAGCGTTTGCCGCACTTGTTAAAAACAATCTTGTTAAGGACAGCAGAGGCTCCCTGTGACAGGGTTCCGCCGAGTGCCACGCACGAGCTTGTCAAGGTATAGTGCTTACCAATTATGACTTATACATATATTATTAAATATATGCACTGAGTATGTATCTATTAGCCTAGGATCCGCTAAACAACGACCTTCACCGAGCTGGTTAATGGATGAAAAGTGTTTTATATGAAATTTAAAAATGTTGACAAATATATTGCAAGTGGGTTGACTAAAAATTTCAGTCCAGAATATGATTAATTAATTATTGTTATTTTTTTTAATTTTACCGTTTCGGTTAATAGACAAATGACGTACCAATCAAAAGTATAAAGCCTATAGAATATGCAAACGTTAGGGTTGACTAACCAGACCAGTGCAAATGTCGATTTACTTACCCGTTTTTACTTGTTAAAGTTCAAAAGTTCCGTTCCGTTCGGTCAAAAGTTATGACCGGAAAAAATAGTCAACCTAACGTTTGCATATAATATGTATACTCTATAGGCTTCAACCTTTTGATTGGTAGGTATTGCGTTTGTCTATTAACCGAAACGTTGAACTGTAAAAAAAAAAATTTACTGGACTGAAATTTTTTAGTCAACCCACTTGCAATATCGCACGTTAAATCCAATACCGGCACTATCCAAAAATGTATATTTGTTCAGGAGAGACAATAATAGATTTTTGATGAATAAGATTAGTTACAGCGAACTCGTTATGTACATGTAATGCTATATATTATTTTTATCTTAAGGATTAATGGTTGGTTGTCTATTTTATGTAACAAAATTAAACATTTTACATTTCTTAGATATTTTTTTTAAATAAACAAAATGCTTATGACATTCTTCCACTTAACATTTTTCATTTAATGCTAAAACTGTTGCTGACTCTACTAAAATATATGAATAATCGAATTTTTCTTTGTAGCTTACGTTATTATAGCAATTTTTATCTAATATATAAAAATCTCGTGTCACGATCTTTGTTATCGAACTCCTCCGAAACGGCTTGACCGATTTTTATGAAACTTTTTTCTCCATGTTCGGTTGGTCTGAGAATAGGTCATAGGCTATTTTTTATACCCCTATTCTTCGCAGACGGAGTCGCGGGTAGCAGCTAGTCATTAAATAAAAAGAAAACAATAAGTTATCTAGTAAAAACAACTTAAAAATGTAATAAGTTCTGCACTTAGAAGTACTTTAACAAAAAATATTTAAGTTCGTATTTGACAAAGGCTGTTCGAAAAAACAATTCCACGATCCAAAACATTGGAAGCCGAAGATGAAGAAGAGGAAGAAGTAGAGCTAGAACTTTAAGAACTAACTGACTGACTTCGTTTGTGAGTATTGGAAATTGAAGCCTCCACAATTTTGCGTGCGTTTCTGTTAGAAGTGAACTTGAAAACGTACAGGCATGATCTTGTTTTTTTAGTTCCGGATTAGTAATTGAATTTATATTATCTTGGAAAGTGTTAAAACTGAGAGAAAGGGATAAGCTGTTGGAGCGTTTTAGCTTGAAGAGCTAACCGATCTTCGTCGTTTTGCATTCACATTAATGTGCATTTCCGTAGAATTGGAAAAATCATTCCAATTAAACTCGGATACCCTTGCTGAAACCTTCGCATGTTCTTTGTTTTGTCGACTTTCTTGTGCTAGTTTCAATATTTTACTAGCTCTGTACATGCTTGATCCTTTAACAAAGGAAATAAAGCTTTATTTTTTAACACTGTAAAACCATAATGTCATAAAACATTAGTTTTTTAACTATTAATAAAAAGAAAAAACTATTCATGAACTCAAAATTGTTAATAACGAATAAATAATAACAAAATAAAGAGTACTATTTTGTCTTCTTAGGAATAAGATTAATAACTTTTGCGTTTTTCCATTTTAAATTAACTGCAACAATGTATTTATTCGAGAATCGTCAGTCATATTTTGGTATTTAGTTTTTATTCAAATAACCGCAAGAGTGTTCTTTTCCGTTACCTGTCCATATTACAATTAATTACACTATGAAACTATATAGATGAATAAGCTACAAAATGTCATTAAGACCAAGATGACAGTATTCTATCAAAAAACTCACAAAACTCACCTTTTGCTTCTATGGCACACCGTCATTAAACACAATAATGGCACTGTTCCACTTATAATTTTACTAAATATCGCTGAGTGAAACCAACTTTTAACACAAAGTGACACTGTTTCTGTTATTATTTTCCTAATTGCCGCAAGTGACGTGTTGTTACCAGCAAAAGGACAGCCTTGAACTATAAGCGACGATCAAATTTTGCGAAATGTCCTTCGGGTACCTACGCCATCTGGCGGAACCGATGCGTATTAGAGTGTTTCGTTCAAATGACAGTGTAGCTTATCACAAGTGTCGTAAGATGGTGTACAAAACAAAAAAAATGCATTTTTTTTATAGTGACGGTATTGGATTTAACGTGCGATATATTTATCAACATATTTAATTTCATGTAAAGTACTTTCATCCATTAACCAGCTCGGTGAAGGTCGTTGTTTAGCGGATCCTAGGCTATTATGTATAAGTCATCATCAGATATGCCGTCCAGACCAATGACGCAGATAAAGTCTTACTTGAAAATTTACTTAACTAGTACAGTACATACGAATAATTAAATGCAGTCCAGTAATTTTCAATTACTTAGGTTTTACAGTTAGTTACGCACCGCAACAATGTCGTTGACCCCACTGAAATGGCAAATGGGAGTGCCCATCGCCACACCTCGCGCCCACTAATGGCTAATATACCTATAAAATTATAATCCCCTGGAAAACGATGGAATTGTCTTGTACTTTTTATGCTCATATGAAACTTTATTTCGTTTATCAGCGGCTTGATACCGTCATCAATCAACCTTTCAATATTAGGGTGAAGCATTATTGGATGTGTTGAATCGATAACCTTAAAAAGCTTTAAATTTAAGTAGGTAATAATCGGTACAGCTCCTGTTGCAGAACCTTTTTGATGAAACCTTTATTACCTATTGTTATGATTTTATTTAAATATTGGAATTTGACACTTGACATTAAAAATTATTGCTGAAAAGACTATCGAAAGAATTTTGATTTGATACAGCTCCTTTATTTTATCCAAGTTATAGGTGAACTTTATATTAAGGCTGTATCGTATTTCTGGCCTTTGCCTTTGTATTCTGGCCTTACGCCACTGGCGGGGATGTAGATAGAAGGCGATACTAGTTTCTATTTGGATCAAAATGGTAAAGCACTCGCTCGGTCGACTATACCATGCCCTAAACCTATGAAAAAAAAGCCTAATGAAAAGCCTATGAAAAAATTGCGGGGATTTCAAAGGGGGGATGAAAATTTCATTGATTTTGCCGTAGGATGCACCGTTTTCAAGATATTTGACAAAAACCGGTTCACATCCGATCGCCGAGGTTAAGCAACGTCGTGCGCGGTCAGTACTTGGATGGGTGACCGCCTGGTTTCATTTTTGTTTTTTGAATGTTTTGTTATGACGTTGTCACGTTAAACTAGCGTCCGTAAACCGACTTTACAGACAACCGGTTTTTTTTAGTCATAGCTTTATGGCATAGTATAGTCAACCGAGCGAGTGCCATTTGACAGTTCCTACATCAGAATAAAAACAATATGGCTGATTTTCACATTGACTACAGCCTTTGAAGATGAGAAAAGCCTTTGATGTTTAAATCCGTGTAACTGACATTGAACCTTTCGACCAAGAAGCTAAAGGAATTTCTTGGTCGACTATACCTACCCGGTCTGCCGATTTGCATGCTTAACTCTGTAAAACCAGATAATAATGTCGTATTTGTTCCTATAATAAATTATAAGGTACTCAATTATCGAGTCGGATCAGTATTTAAAGTGCTTGAAACGGGCACTTACGTCATTTTCACTATCTTAATACTAGGTGTGTAGCTTTATTAGTTGAACGAACTATAATTGACACACCGGCTGACCCGCCAATTAGACGGGCTTGTGCGAGCATATGTGTCATTTTAGAACATTTATTTATGTTCTACCTATAGCCTAACTGTTTTTTGTTTAAAAATTGCCACTTTCAAAATCTAATACGAACTTACTCTAGAGTAATGTAGTGATAAATCTTGATGTACTTTAACTATAATATCACTGCTGCTAATATGAGAAAGTTTGTGAAGTTGTTTGGACGTTTGAATGTTTTTAGTCAATTTGGATGAAACTTGGTACATATATTGACGAAAATCTGGTCAAAAACATGGGATACTTTATATCTTAAACGTGACTCGAAATTTGAAAATGTTTTGTGTTCCCGTCTCAGTAAAATTTAAAACATATCTAATCAGAACTACATCGTAGCGTAGGTAGTTGTAAACTATGAATCACTCATGCTCTGCAGAGTTGCAGTCTGTTGTCGTCGATCTTGAGTTAGTAATTAAACGACAGGTCTAACTTTAACTCTTTTTCAGGCCCTATGTATTCAGATACGCTATTTACAAAAGTAATCATTGTTTTATATTGTTTATCTATGCAGCATTCATTTAAAAGCAAAGCATGTTTTAAACAAATTCAATTGATTTTCTACCACATTATAAAGGGAGCAAGGTCAAATACTTATGTAGACTTATGCGGTTGCTATATGCACTATATGCCTGGAAAAGGGTTTAAAGACTTAGCAGCACAAAGCAACAGCTTCGCAGCGAATGATTTCGCATAATAATATATGTCTGGGGCCATGATTAGGTACGTTATTTAAATCAGCAAGATCAATCTCAAATTATTATGATTTTATTTCGTATAACTTAGCTCTGCTTCAAAAGTGGAAAAATATAAAGTGTTTTAAAAAAGTGTATTACGTATTTCCTTAAGAAAAAAGCTGAGCAGATAAATTACTTTTTCATCTCTCATACTCGGAAAGTGAGGCTAATCATATCTGACATACGGGAGGATAACTATTATTTTCTTCCCTAGGGTAGAAATGAATTAAAAAAAAATAAGGTATTGGCTGTCAATGGAACACACACGCATTCAGCCAAGCATTACGGCATATACATGGAATAATTAAGTATTGAGTTTTTTTTTCTTAATTAGTCATATTACAAATTTTATAATGCTAGTGAAATATTATTAAAAATTAAATTATTAATTTACATTAGTTTCTAAGTTAGTGAATTAAATCAGAAAAGTTAGAAAATGTTAAGAAAAAAACACGGTAAACGACAATGTTATTGTCCACACAGCCTATCTCTATACAGCTTAGCTCCTTGGTTCAAATTGGTTACTTACATATTTTATAAATAAATTTACTAAAATACCTACTTTATCTACTGTTTTCATTGATTATTATATTGAAAATGCTAAATTTTGTTTTAATTAATTATTCCTTAACAATAAACTCCATTGAAATAGTTTACAACGATCATATTGACCAGTTTTGACATTTTTATTTATTTATACTTATATTTTCTTACTTTCCTTGTAGTCGAAATGAAAAGCAGAGTGTTTAACTCGGGAAAAACACCAATATAACCCTCGGAATATTGGCACCCTTGCTATGCTCGCGTGCCAAGTAACCTCGTGTCATTATTGCTTATTTTCCTCCCTTGTTGAACAATCTACTATTCTGTATGGCTCCCATTATTATAATATCAGTAGACAATTCAAGAGACTACACCTTTTCAGTGAGCTGTAAGAATCCTAATGAAATAAAGATGTTTAAAAAATTACATTAATTATAAGATATAAATCAAGTCCAGTTAATAACTATGTATAACTCATTTCCGTGCGAAAGAAAACCCATGAAGCTGACTGCATTTCTGAGCTTGGCGCTGGCCTAGACATATACTAGACCTATCATGAACATACCAGCCTATATATATCTCGTTGAAGTGCACGTGTCTCTTCTCAGAATGAGAAAGGCTTGGGCCGTGTAGTCCCCATGCGGACTCAGTGCGGATTGGAAACTTCACGCACACCATTGAATATCTTCGCAGGCCCATGCAGTTTGTTTTCTTTACTCACGATGTTTTCCTTAAAGCTCACGGTAAATTTCAAATGTAATTTCGCACATAAATTCTGAAAAACTCTGATAATGTGAGCCAGGGTTCAAAAACACGACCCTGTGCTTAAGAGGCCAATATGTCAAACCACTAGGCTACCGCGGCTTTTTACCAGATCTAAGTATGGTCCCGAATAGTTTCAAATAATTAATATTTTACTTGTAGTAAAAAACAATTAAAATCTCACTCTAAAATCGGTTAATTATGTATATTGTAGTAGTTTATTTCTTTAGATAAAATGTAAGAATCGTAATTAAATTATTGATTTCTCGCAGCAAAACTGACTACGGAAACTTTAAGGAAATCATAAGTTTGAATCAAAGTTCCAGTTGCAATTTGTAACAAAGTGCTAACTCTGTGTACAAGTCCATCCCGTAATAAACTTGGTCAGTCCTGATGTCGCTGGAACTTTATATTTTTACAAAGTTAATATTTTAACACTTCTGCCTTGCTGAAAAGTTCTTCAGTTAAATGCGGAAAACAATGTTCAGGCTTAGAGCAACTATATTTTGTGTTAATTTCCATTTTTCGTATTTTTCTATTAAAAAACAATCTTATTGACGCGTTCACATTCTTATTGATTGATGCAGTGCAAATATAGTTTATTTTTTAAACTAGAAAACTACCTTCAAGTTTCGACTTAATTAATGTACGTGAGTAATCTAATGTATTTTTTTTTATTATGAGAGGGAGGCAAACGAGCAAGAGGGTCATCTAATGGAAAATGATCACCACCGCCCATAAATATCAACAATTCCAGACCAATCCGTTGCCGGCCTTTAAAGGAACCCTTTTCTTAAAAGCCCCGATGTCATAGTTATCTGGAAACACTGCTAACACTGGTATTTCATTAAACTATAAAGTAAATCGATGACTGGTACACAAAAGTATCCTTCATACAAGTGTCTACCTCTACCGGATTAGAACCTATAACCTCCAGCTTTACAGTCAGTATCACAATCCACTAGGCTATCTGGACGTCAACGGTATTTTCTAATGCTTAGCAGAATAAATAGTTATTTGTTATACAAGGAGGGAAAGTTGTATTTTACCAGCGAGTGTTCATTTGAAACAAGAGCTATCGAAAGGATTCTATGATTGACCACGAGCAAAGCGAGTGGTTCAATAATAGAATCCTTTCGATAGTGAGTGTTTCATCACACGAGACGTAAAATAACTTTTCACCCGTGTATAACACAAAACTTTTCACCGCACTACAGCGAGGAAAATAATTAGAAAAACATACGAATATTTAATTGAAAATATATATTTGATTGAAAAGTTTTGACTTAATGTTGAATGCTGATATTTATGAATTAAAATAAAGTTGTAAGACTGTATTTAGTGTTTTTTACTCGATGCAATTCATTAATTGTGATTTTAAAAATTCAGCACTTTTAACGTTTTACGTTTTGTTAGCTGTCAAATATCACTTAAGCTGCCCTCAAATGTCAAAACTCTTTCTTCACATGTGGATAAAAAGCGATTTTCTCAATAGATGTCAAACAAACAAAAAGGGCTTTCCGAGCTAGTGAGGTGAAAAAAATATTGCATCCAGACAACCAGCAAAGATGTCATTCTCATTTTGCTTTAAACGCGTGATCCTCGAGTCGTATCCGGTATAGCAAAAGTTTTTTTCCGCCGTTCGAGACGTGACAAGAATTCTTCAATCCAGAAATGTAATAAGGTATCGATTTCATTATTCCTATTCCATCGATACGCAATGAAATATTTGCTTCAAGTTGTTTTCAAAGAGACCTTTGTCTTTGGAATCACGATCTAAAATATTACCAAGAAAGCCATGCCCTCGCGGTAAATTCGAATAAAATATCTCTAAAAGTGAAATAATGTTTCAGCTATTGAAATATTATAAATTAAAAACAAAATATGTTAAATCATGTCATTTTACCTTCAAAAAGTTCTTGAAACGTTTTTTTTTTCTATAGATTACGTTCACTCATAAATTCAAATGGTTATGCTGGAAGTGTGTGTGACGTGACGGTGTGACTTTTTTTTATTTACTAAGCTAAAAATATGACACGTAAGTTTAAAATTCTATTTACTTAATTAAATAAATCTAGATCAACACTAAACACTGTCAATCTCGATAGTTTCCTAAACTTACCTGTACACACCGCTCCACAGAAAGTGATCGCCACTAAGAGCCACCGCATATTGCTTGTCTAACACTTAGCACGTCATAAAACTTTGAATGCAAATTAAACTTAAACTTGAATTTTTCTGAAACTTTTTCGTGGGAGCAAGTGGAGTTGTTCCGAGGCGCCGATGCCGGCGGGTTCGAATGAGGTACTAACGGCGGGATGAGCGCGACGTTACAACTTGACACGAGCCTGTACGCATGCGTGACACAGGCGCTTATGTACTTTTAATATGCGAAAAAAACGTCCAGCTATAATCATGACTAATGTCAAGAAATAACACCTACTGGGAAATTTTGCACTTTATTAAAAAATAACCGGGCAAAAGCGAGTCCAAGGGATATTACTGTAGCATCGTAGCAATAACAAAAACAAGTGTCAGCGTCTAATTCTAATTCAAAAGTAACAGTATATTAAGAGACTATACATATAAAACCTTTTAGCTTCCTATACTATAGGACTATTATACTTGTACAACCAATAAGCAACGTAGGTACGTTTGCTACATATAAATGACGGCAAATGAATATCTGCAAAGTAACGCCTAAATTAATCAATCGACAGTAAATTAAGCATTCCTCGTTTTGATAAAATTAAAATTCTCGTTTTACCCACGATCCCTATTAAACTCAAATATAATGAAATCGAACGGTAAACACATCCAACCCCTTTATCGTAGACTGTTTATTAGTTTTGCTAATATTTCTATCGAAACTATTGACAGCTAATATTTAATTACGAAATAATTATTCTCCGAACTTCTAACGTAGAAACGTATAAATAGTATAAAACAATGTCGCTTCCCGCTGTCTGTCCCTATGTATGCTTAGATCTTTAAAACTACGCAACGGATTTTGATGCGGTTTTTTTTAATAGATATAATCATGTGAGGTATAACTGCACGCAGTGGGTAAGTGTACGCAATCCCATTAATTTTGGACTGAAATGCATGGGTTTGCGTACACTTACCCACTGCGTACAGTTACCCCACATGACTCTACAGTGATTGAAGAGGAAGGTTTATAATATGTATAATACATGCATTGCACCCGTGCGAAGCCGGGGCGGGTCGCTAGTGTTTTTAAGTTGAGGAGGCCATATTGACGATTACCTTACAATTATTTAAAGTTAGTTGTATGTTCCAGTAACAATTATTGACCGGTCTTACTGAAGCTCCCATTTTAACAAGCTTGTACAAACCCCATGCCAAGTTTTTGTAGGTCAGAGTAACTACCATAATCTATCCTACTTGGCCTAGCTGTGCGAATTGTATTGCCAAGTTTCTTACACACTGCGTCATTCTTAATAGGTATAACCTAAAATCCCGAATTCAGAAAGCAATGAATAAGCGATTTTAATGAAGTCAGAAGAGAGTGGAATTAATCAAAGCTAAGGTATTATCCTTCTAATATTATAAATGAGAAAGTTTGTGAAAGTTTTTGAGTGTTTGTTAACGTCTAAACCAATTTAAAAAGGATTCAAGGAAAATATTTAGCGAGTCTAGTATATCGCGTTTGAGTGAGTCAGCTGTGGTTTTCTAACTGTTCTGTACGCTTAGTATAAGTTTTACTTCACCAAAATACTTCTCGATCGCGTTTACGTAAAAATTTCAATTCTATGAAAACATGGACGCGCGCGCGCGGAGGCGCTGTCCATGTTTCCATAGTAATTGATTTTTTTACGTAAACGCGATCGAGAAGTATTTTGGTGAAGTAAAACTTATACTAAGCATACTGTACGCTTAGTATAAGTTTTCCTTCACTTCAATACTTCTCGATCGCGTTTACGTAAAAAATTCAATTACTAGGGAAACATGGACAGCGCCTCCGCGCGCGTGCGTCTATGTTTCCGTAGAATTGAAATTTTTACGTAAACGCGATCGAGAAGTATTGAAGTGAAGGAAAACTTACACTAAGCATACAGTATGCTTAGTATAAGTTTTACTTCACCAAAATACTTCTCGATCGCGTTTACGTAAAAATTTCAATTCTATGGAAATATGGACGCGTGCGCGCGGAGGCGCTGTCCATGTTTCCCTAGTAATTGATTTTTTTACGTAAACGCGATCGAGAAGTATTTTGGTGAAGTAAAACTTATACTAAGCATACTGTACGCTTAGTATAAGTTTTCCTTCACTTCAATACTTCTCGATCGCGTTTACGTAAAAAATTCAATTACTAGGGAAACATGGACAGCGCCTCCGCGCGCGCGCGTCTATGTTTCCGTAGAATTGAAATTTTTACGTAAACGCGATCGAGAAGTATTGAAGTGAAGGAAAACTTACACTAAGCATACAGTATGCTTAGTATAAGTTTTACTTCACCAAAATACTTCTCGATCGCGTTTACGTAAAAATTTCAATTCTATGAAAACATGGACGCGCGCGCGCGGAGGCGCTGTCCATGTTTCCATAGTAATTGATTTTTTTACGTAAACGCGATCGAGAAGTATTTTGGTGAAGTAAAACTTATACTAAGCATACTGTACGCTTAGTATAAGTTTTCCTTCACTTCAATACTTCTCGATCGCGTTTACGTAAAAAATTCAATTACTAGGGAAACATGGACAGCGCCTCCGCGCGCGCGCGTCTATGTTTCCGTAGAATTGAAATTTTTACGTAAACGCGATCGAGAAGTATTGAAGTGAAGGAAAACTTACACTAAGCATACAGTATGCTTAGTATAAGTTTTACTTCACCAAAATACTTCTCGATCGCGTTTACGTAAAAATTTCAATTCTATGGAAACATGGAAGCGCGCGCGCGGAGACGCTGTCCATGTTTCCCTAGTAATTGAATTTTTTACGTAAACGCGATCGAGAAGTATTGAAGTGAAGGAAAACTTATACTAAGCGTACAGTACGCTTAGTATAAGTTTTACTTCACCAAAATACTTCTCGATCGCGTTTACGTAAAAAAATCAATTACTAGGGAAACATGGACAGCGCCTCCGCGCGCACGCGTCCATATTTCCATAGAATTGAAATTTTTACGTAAACGCGATCGAGAAGTATTTCGTGAAGTAAAAACTTATACTAAGCATACTGATTAGACAGTGACAGCTGTCTCTCTCGAGCGCGATCTTGCTCGCGCGCCGTGCTGTGCTAACCGTGCTGTGATGCACTGTGGCCTGTGTCTGGTGTTGCATTTCTAATGTGCTACATTGAGTATCAGATGACAGATTTCGGAGTTTCATAATCTCCGTTAACGATCCTTCATCATGTAATCAGTTTAACAGTTTGTTAGTGCCTTTGATCAATTATAACTGAAGATACACATTGCCGAACAAAATCCCCTTCAAAGAATGTCCGAACTTTTTTATTTGTTTGCATAACAATTAAAATCATCACCTACACAGAAATTTGAACCTAGTCTTCACTTCATTACAGTCGAATTTCGGTTGACGCTTGACAGCTAAACTTGACAATTTCACGCAAAGTACTGAGAAAAAAGGCCACTTTTATCAAAGTGGCGCTCATTTGGCTCGGACATTTTCGGGCGCGCGACTGTGGATCTACAGTTATAATTGATCAAAGGTTAGTGCCCAAATCGGTAACAACTATGCCATCCAAACTTCGAACACGACTCAATGCGATATACAATTATTGTCCCTTTGCAAAGTTTTTTCCTGCCAAGGTCAATCATAGCCCTTTTGAGGATAGCACCCTGTGTGCATGCGACGCTCCACATCGCCGTAACCCCAAGTCGCCTGAAAAGTAGTGCACGATGGAGGTATGTGCATGCAACCGCCTGTATCCCACATGTTTACCACCCATTCTGAGTCTGTTTTAGTGACATCTGTACGCATTACTTACAGAAATATTTAATTTATTTTTATTAGATATAATTAAACATGAACCCTGGAGTGCGAGCAAATAAAAACAATGTCAAAATGAAGGTAAAATTACGGAATGCGTTTCGGTAAATTTTATTACAATTCCAGCGGTACATCACTATTCCGCCACCTTTAACAATGAAGTTTGACATCTGTTCCTTTTATATGTTCGCTGTCAATATTTAGGAAAACGTCAAAAGAGCCATTACTCGATGTCGCTACTTTTTTTGTGTAATATACGTACGTTTCCACTCTCGTTGGACAACGTACAATTGTTC
The DNA here is from genome assembly GCA_947563465.1 of Archips xylosteana. Classification (NCBI taxonomy): domain Eukaryota; kingdom Metazoa; phylum Arthropoda; class Insecta; order Lepidoptera; family Tortricidae; genus Archips; species Archips xylosteana. The sequence continues at coordinate 9,257,963 of OX387350.1, read as the reverse complement.
TATTTTCGCCGGCTGTCAAACACAGTAACGTTTCGATTATCTTCAAATGTTTTCAATGCTTCATTACACCAAAGGAACTGATCGATTCAATTTGATCAAAGGTAAGGTTTTCCTCTAAAGTGAAGTACGCATTCAGAAGCCTTTCCAGATTATTATTTTAGACCGGGAAGTTTTATCAAAGTGTCATCATCATCATCATTTCAGCCAAAATACGTCCACTGCTGAACATAGGCTCGCCAAACAGATCGGTCCCGTGCCGTCCCATTCGCATCCAACGCGATCCCACAACCTTAACCTTAACGATGGGCCTCATAATAAAGCTCAAAGTCACTTAGAGAGCGATGGAGAGGGCTATGCTCGGAGTTTCTCTGCGGGATCGCATTAGAAATGATGAAATCCGCGCAAGAACTAAAGTCAGATAGTCACCGTCATTGCTCGAAGAATCACCAGACTCAAGTCAAGTGGCAGTGGGCAGGGCACATCGCTCGTAGAACTGATGGCCGATGGGGCAAAATGATTCTCGAATGGCGTCCACGGACCGGAAGACGCAGTGTAGGTAGGCCTCCATCCTCCAACAAGTTGGAGAAGAGTGCCATAAATACGGAAAATTAGGTATTTAATAATTTCATATCCATATTAATGAAATATAATATTTTTAACTCGCTTCTCTGCTAGACTTTGGCCAGTAAAAGCTGATACTAGAAAATAGCAGCTTAAAAATCGGAGTGTTGCAACACCGTGTATAATAGGGCAAAAAAACGATTAACAAAAATAATAAAAAAATAATTATTAATAAATTAATTATTTAAAATAATTTTACATCACAATCATCATCATCATCCTTGCCTATAGAGCTCCACTGCAGGACACAGGCCTTCTCTCAGAATGAGAGGGCTTGGGCCGTAGTTCCCACGCGGGCCCATTGCGGATTGGGAATTTAACATACACCATTGAATTTAAACGACTATACTACCACGGCTAAAACATGTTAAGTGTTGTTTTTTTTTCATACTTTTGATACAATAAACATAATTTGCACAGTTGTGGCCTTTTCTTAATAAAAACATATTTTTTAATGCAAAAGGGATTTATCTACTAATTTAACATTCTGGATGTAAATTACCATAAAAGTAGGTACATTGAAAGAGGTTTAAATTACGCATAGTTTGATATGCGACACGTATGAAGAGATAGGTAATATAAAAACACGAAATTTATAAAAAACTCTTTTTTTATGTTTTGAAAAAGTGGAATTTTGACTTGTGTCGGTTTTGTATTTAAGCAACGATATACAAAAACCTAACAAGCGCCTAATTTTCACAATAACATATTAGTATACGTTACTTACAAAATTCTTGCTCTATTGCTCAGTGAAGGCGTAACCCAACAAACATTTAAGTGTTAAAACAAGCGTTAGTGGACCTGTATTTAGGTTCTGCTTAGATACTTGTGCGTTATAAGAAGAGTTATAAGAGCGTTATAGAGTGATATACCACCTTTATATCTTCGATTTTGGCACAAAATTCTGACGCTTAAGCCTGTATGTATAAACCCGTTATAGTGGTTCTCTCTAACGTTTACTAGAACTATACAAAGGTGCTATAAGATCGTCAGTTAACGCTTGAAACTTTATTGCACCGTCATAATAGAGTTTCTTGACACCTTTAGTGATATAAAATATCTATAACGGGGTCAGATAGAACTTAGACCGGTATTTTGGTACCTTATAACTCGTTTGTAGCGTTTTCGGTGTCAAATGAGATATTTAAAGCGTTAAAATCTTCAAATTATAGATTTTATAGGTTATGTTTTACAAATGGTGTTTCAGTTTATCTGCGGCCATATTGCGACATTTTCATCACGAAATGTAAATATTGTTTTGATTAACAGGTTTCTTAAAGTGTAGGTATCTATGGTTAATTATTAGTGCGATTGCTAGTTTAATGTGAAAATGTATCATGTTTTACATCTCAATTTTGACGGGTACGGGTATGTATTACAATACCGATGTACGAAAGACCGAGTGGGTCCCGCCGGAAGACCAGCGCTGGCTCCACCTCAGGAGTCCGCATTTATGCTGAGGCGGGACCTTTTTCACACACTATTTAATGTTTTATTTTTTTTATCTGTTGTAATTTTATGTGTTTTGTTTTGTGTGTGAAATAAACTTTTTTCATTTCATTTCATTTCATTTCAAAATAATCGTGTCGGTCTTTTGAGCCATTCGATGTTTAAATACATTCGGTCTTTCGTACTTCGGTATTGTAATACATACCCATTTTGACGCGCCTTCAAAAAATAATGATTTAAAGAAAAAAAAGGAAATCAATTAAAAGTGATAAATCAGTTTTTAGACATTCATTTTCAAATACTTGTTAGTTTTAGTGATTGTGTAAGTAATGTATGTCATAATATTTAGGAAAATTTAGGTACTTTCCTTATATAAAAGTGATTTTGTGTAAATATTTTTTAGGTTATGTTGACAGAAAGTATTCCAAAATGGTGGTTTTTTTCTTAAAGCTACAGTCTTCCCTTAAATTTATTATGATACTCAATGAACTACAACGCCGGTTGGCAAGAGCATTCTACAGCTTTAACCTACATAAATGAGTTGTTTGACACTTCTAGTATCTTGTGTTACAACACTCTTAACAAACTCTATTTTACCACCCTTGCCTGCCGTTATAGTCAATATAACACTATAAGAGTTAACAAGAGTCAGCGAGAACTCTTGTACAGGTTTAAGTACTACAAACAGGTTAAAGCTATAAGATCTTAACTCTTCTTGCTTTGACTAGCACTATTCTAACTCTAAAAGCTGTTTTAAATCGTTCACTAAAGCTCTAGTACCACTATTGGCACTAATTTATTTTATTAACTCTTCTATAACTCTATTAGTTACAACTGAGATAATTATAACTCAGTTAAACACATTAAAGTTATACAAAACCTGTAACTGACCCCAAAATGTTAGTTGGGAAGCGAATCAACTGCTTCATTTGTTATTTATTTCGATTAACTCTGACAGTTGAATTGATATTTCAGAACTTTACAAACATTACATTGGAATTTGCAAAAATAAAACATAATTCTTCATTTACGTTGTATGAAGACGATGTACGAAGATGTATGAAGACCCGTGCAATATATCATGTGTCTAGATTGCGTTTGTTGTGTTGTGACCCTAGCGCCACCTAGTCATCAAATTAAGAAACTGCTATAAATAACTTCCAACTTGAATCCTACTACTACAACAGTAAGGCATAACATCCTGCCTGGAGAGAGATCTCTCAATTGTGGCCAAACCCCACACGAGTGTGTTACAATTTTACGAGAACTCAGATACAGCTATCTACACACTGTCAACCCAATTCGTCCAACTGTCATCATCATCGTCATCATCTTTTCAGCTGTAAGACGTCCACTGCTGGGCATAGGCCTCCCTCATTGATACCCTCATTGAAGCGACTTGCATCCACCTTGAACCTGCGGCCTTCACCAAATCGTCCGTCCATCTCGTTAGTGGAAGTCCCACGCTGCACCCAACTGTGTTAGTGTGAAAGAGTAACAAACATAGACAGGCAGGCAGGCAAGCAGTAAGCATTAAGTATTATTTTTGCGATTTTGCCTCTTCGATATTCGCAGCGCCAGCGTATTTTGAGCTTTGGTACTGTGCACAAAGTACCTATAAATAGATACGGTACCTTCCGCTTTTTTTTCTACCCAAAAATGACGAGAATACCCTAATCGGACAAAAAAACGCTGAGTTGTATGCTTGTTTTGTTTTGGTATGACTTTGCAGTAACATAACAAATTTTGACATGATTGTCTGAGCCTCCCGTAAAAATTGGCAGAAAAATAACTGTGGAAAGATGAGCTAAAAAGCAAATTACCGTTTGTAAAAGTAAAAACAGGTCAAGTGCGAGTTGGACTCGCATGAAGGGTTCTGTAAAAAAATCAAGTATCTAATTGGGGATGTCTAAAAAAATTACCAGTGGTTTTTATATTTTTTTTGTATAGAAAAGTCAATTGTAAGGAACTAATTTCAATATTTTGTCATTTAGTTCTCTACTTTTTTCAAAATTAATTATTGAAACTATTTTAGTTGATGACGTCAGATTATAATTGAGGGCTCCCACAATGCCAAATTTCTAAATCTATCTAAATGCGTACGATAAGGCAACCCCTTTAATTATTTTTTGCGTAGTGGTACACTATACACTGTGTCACTTTACTGGCACTGACAAAGTGCTAGATGTCAGACAGCGGGTCCAAATCAAACTCCGTAGTATAATCCACGCGTAAATTGTGAAGAATTCTAACCACATAGAATAAAGTACGACTTGAACCGGTCACGCAATTTACACCAATGTCAAATGAAGGTCATTGCTTATTTGTTATATAATAAATTCATTACATAATATTAAAATTAAATAACTACAGAAAACGAGTTAAAAAGCATTTATCTTGAAATGGTTTTCGATTTACTATACATTGCAAAAAAATAGACATCCCCAATTAATGCCATTGATTTGCGTTAAAAGCGCTGAAAACAACACGTTTCATGTACCTTACATACATGACCTTCTTTAATTTATAATTTTATCTTTTATATTTTTAGTATTTGTTGCTATTAGCAACCAAAGCAATATATACCTAACACAAGTCAACAAAAAAAAAACTTTTTTTGTTTGTTATTTAATGTCTATTGTCTGATTTTTTACATTGAAAAATAACCAAAAACTCAATTTATAAAAAAAGTTTGCATTTGTACTTTATACGATGATGAATAAAAATACACGATTTCTGCCAAATGCAAACGTTATTATTCTGATAACTACAAAAAAAAACTTTATGAGATAAAAATATTATTTCTTTTATAAATTAGGTATAAGAAATCAAAATCGGATACACAGAACTCAGGCACCAAATTCGTGTTGACTTGTGATCGGTGAAAACGGCAGGTGTCTTGATATTACGGTTCAAGACGTAGAGCCCTGTGACAAACGGACGGACAGAGAGCAGAGTCTCTATAATAGGGTCCCGTTCACCCTTTGGGTACGGAACCCTAAAAAGTGGTGTGTCCTTGGGCGGCAAACATAACTTACCATTAGAGTACTCGCATACTCGTTTGTCGGCTACCCTTAAAAAAAAATAAAAAAAAAAAAATATTAGGGGACATCTTACACAAATCGACCTAGTCCCAAACTAAGCAAAGCTTGTACTATGGGTACTAGACGACGATAAACATACTTATATAGATAAATAAATACTTAAATACATAAAAAACATCCATAACTCAGGAACAAATATTCGTGCTCATCACACAAATAAATGCCCTTACCGGGATTTGAACCCAGGACCTCTTGCTTCGTAGGCAGGGTCACTACCAACTAGGCTAAAGCGGTCGTTAAAAAACGCTTTAGTAACGTATGTAACGGTTTAGTAACGGTTGTGGTATGGTGGACTCTTTATTACGAAACTATTCCAACCCACCATTGTTTTATGTGTCATTTAATTATCCTATATGTACTTCTGTCTACCTAACATACCAACATAAGTCTAATCCTTAGGGATAAGTTTACTCACCTAACGAGGCTTCTTACTTATCTCACTTAATGCCTTTTAGCTGGTCGCCGAACCGTGAGAGGGGAACTTGAGTTGTGTTGCAGTCTAGAGTATTTACTGAACTATCAGCATCATCATCCCAGCCTATAAACTACCGCAGCAGGGCACATGCCTCTTCTCAGAATGAGAAACCTTCGGCCGTAGTTCTCGCACAGACCCAGTACGGATGGGGAACTTCACACACACCATTGAATTTCTTCGCAGGTGTTTACCTTCACCGTGAAGCTCTGATAAATTTCGCTGTACGTGGCAGGTACTGCCGAAGAAAACCTACAGTGGTAGACCGCCATTCATCGAGATGGTGATGACGGCACTTAAGACTTTCAATCTAGACTTTCAATTAATATTTTAAACTAGCTCTTACCCGCGACGTCGTCTGCGAAGAATCTGTTTATCGGTATCCTGGGGGAACTACGTGATAGTCCAGAAAACTGTCCTTTGTTCTTCTAGGATGGAATGCAAAATTTTGTAACTGTGTGCGTGTGTCAGTGGGAAAGTGCTAAATTACTTACTACGTGATACATACAAAGTTGCGAGCAACAGCTGTAATACGTATTATAACTAGGTAAACTTGATCGGTTTGTGTTTGTAGGAGATAGCTACTGGTCCTATTCTAAAAATTCTTTTACTGATATAATATAATTACCTATATCAAGGCAGGGAATATAGGACAGATGGACGTTGGGGCGAAGAGTTCTCGAATGACGGACTGGCAAGCGCAGTGTGGGACGTCCACCAAAGATTTGGACGGATGATCCCGTAAAGGCCGCACGCAGGTTCACAGTGGATGCAAGCTGCTTCCAAACGTAATGATTGGATATCAATGAGGGAGGCCTATGTCCAGCAGTGGATGTCCTACGGCTGAAATGATGATGATAATGGTATACCTAAAACTACACTATGTCTGATCGACTAGGTTTTGTGACCACATAATTTAATACATCAAATCTATACATATAATAAATCTGTAACAAGTCGGTGTCTGTACATTGAAGATATTTGAGAAAAACTGTCACTAGGGCTATTTATTAGCGCAATAGAACCCAAAACAATGATTTTTAGAATTATTGTCTGTTTGTCTGTTTATCTGTTTGTCTGTTTGTCTGTGCGTTTGTGCGCGCTAATCTCAGAAACGGCTTAACTTAGAAGGATGCGGTTTTAACTGTTATGTTGGTATTTTCTTGGATTAACATTTAGTGTTTGTTTCATTTGAATCGGTTGACAAATAAGAAAGATACGATACTTTCAGTGTTAGATAGCCCATTTATCGAGGAAGGCTAATAGGCTATAATATCATCATGCTGGGAGTACGGTGGTGAATGTGAACGCAGGTGTGTGGGGGGGGTTCGGTGGGGGGGTTCGGTGGGGGGGTGGGGTTGGGAGCGGGGTGCAGGGGTGGGGGGGTTGCGGGGGGGGGGTTATTTTTTATATCGAGGAACTAAGGAGAGCCATAATTGATGAAAAAGCAAATTGGATAAAAAAATAAGCTGCCCAAATTACTAATTCCACGCGGACGGAGTCGCAGGCAAAAGCTAGTTACTAATAAAGTAATCTCTGTTTTACTAAAAATATTGATTAACTTTCTTTGTGTATCTTCATTATTGTGCCTATTCATGACGAAGTCGTAGGTATAGAATCTTTCCTAAATTGAACAAATTACTTGGAGACATTATCGGTAGTCAGACCAATTTAATATCCTGTCATCTTAGACCCACTTTATTCCACTTTCTTCTCATTTACTTGGACTCAGTCGTCCTTTTGTCGGCGATTTTTAAGCACCTATTAGATTAAATATAAAATGGCGAACGATCCCTTAAATAAAATATTTAATTCCGTCTAGCAAAGAAGCACTTAGGTATAAATTGTTTTGTAGGTTTAGATTGTTATGTTATTTGCTTCGATCAACAAATACAACTACAAATAGTAGTATTGTTGATCGAAGGTAATTTGCTTGTTTGTTTTTATGCATCAAAAGTATTTGGATTATATTTAATAACATTTTAAAAACTATCTTTTGATTTGTAATATCAATAATAATTTAATATTTATTTCTGAAAATTCATAGAGGTTACTTCAATTCATTAAAAAATTAGGAATTAAACCTTTTTACCTTTTTGCTGGCTTGCTGGCTTTCTTCGTTATGTATGTACCTAACCATGCTATATCACAGTTTTTTAGTAAGAATAGTCTTGGATCTAAGCCACAGACAGATTAACAAACGAAAATGATGAAACAGTAAGGATTCTGCTTTAGTCACTTTGAGTACTGTGCAGAACCCTAAAAAGATACCTAACTGATTCAATTCAACTTTTACTCCATGTCAGCCGCGTTACCATGAATTAATTCGGGTATCTTGAAAAGTTTGATCGCGACTAAAGAAGTTTATGTCGCGGCAGACCGATGTGTTCCTGATTGGAATAGTTTGCAACTACTATTCCGAAGAACCGTTAGAACGCCGTCTTGATGGATGCGAACTTAGGTTAGTAAGTTTAGGGTCACCGTAAAAATAACATAAAACTGTAATTTACTTACAATGCGTGACGTTTATTGCGTGTCAAGTATATTACCACAGACTACATTTTAATGGAAGTATGTATTATTCTATCATTATGGATGTCTTGAGGTATCGAAACACGGTTCAAAAGATATCGATGAAAAAATTAGAGGGTGAAAAACGATCTTACTTGGTCTCCTCTCTTAGGAAACGGGTTTTAGGTAGACATTTCAGTTTAATATTAATGTGTGGCCCCATCTTTTGACAGATGGTCGAATGCTCATAATAGTAATCAGAGATGCCCAATACTAAGGAGGTTTGTTGACTGTACCTCGGCATTGTATTTTGTCAACAGTCTAAAAATAGTTAATAAATTTTACAATAATGAATATTTTATTTTTTGTTCTCTATCGTATTCCCGTGTGGAAAATTTTAAATAATTTATGGCCATTCTCAATCAACAATGCAATTTTAATTTTAATAATACGTCAGTTGTAAAAGCCATTAATTCGGAGCAAATGTCGCAGTACATAAATTATTCTCCCACATTATGATTATAATTACATTCTGAATCGTAATTAATCGGTCCGTGTTAATTTTTCGTCGAATTAACTAACAGATTTTTTAGGATTTCGTATACAACGGAGTGGAACCACGGAAACTTTAAAGCATCACTCGTGTGTCTGTCTGTCTGCTCATCTGTCATGGTAAATTAATAAAAAAACAATAAGAAATTTTTTATTTACAGTCAACGCGTTTACATAATCAATGTCCAGTGGGCTCCAAACTAGGCTGGGCCTGCTTGGGACCCGTGAAAAATTGCTACAAATGTGCTGGCTCGATTAAAATGAAATTTGGCACACCTATAGTTTATAGTTTATTTCAACGAGAGCGAAACTTTTCGTATGATTATATTTCATTTACTTTCACTTCATCTTCATTAAACAAAATGCATTTTAGCAACTCTCCAATCAACTCTTTAATCTGTCTGACGAGCCTTTAGGGAGGCCTGTGTTCAACAGTGGAGGTCTTTCGGCTGAAATGATGATAATGATGAACTATTTAGGAGGGACTAGAAATGAATATTATGAAATAATTGGCCAACTAAATTAGTATCCTGTGAGCTCTAAACCTCGCAAATTTGTATTTTACGTTTTCAACCCCCTTACTCTTAACTAAATCGACATAAAACCATATAATTTTATTATCCACCCTGCTTACAAAATTCATCACAGCCGTTCATACGAAAGTATTTTTACCGAAGGTAAAACTGAGACGCTGCGCTCGCGTTTCGAGCTTAAAAATATCGAAATAATACCCGTAATATTGGGATTGGCAGTCTCAGCGACGCAATCAGTCAAAACAAGAGCAGGTAAAATCAGAAATAATGCTCTAGGTTTGTTTATCATTAATTATACTAGCTTGTAGGTACTTAAGTAATAAAATTTATATCGTCTTCTACCTTATAAAAACAGTAAATTTAAGATATTTGTTTATTTTCATCGTATGTTCATAAAAGTACCTGACGTCTCGGGGATTTTAGATGTATCGTTAATTTCCATAGCGAGTTGTAAATCTTATGTTTACTAGGAGTGAGAAAAAAAAAACAGCAATTTAAAAAACCGGCCCGAACGCATAATTTAAACAGGCTTGACTCGTGACATACAGGTAAATATGAATATACCTATAAAAAAATTCATCTTTAATTACATAAGGTCATGATTAAGGCTGCGTTTCCACCAGAGATGTGCGAGGTAGCTAAGCAGTGCGAGGCTATGTAACGAGGATATGTAACGGTGTGATTGTTTCCACCAAAGATGTGCGAGGTAGCTGAGCGGTGCGAGGAAGCGTAGCGAAGATGTGTAGGGGGCTCTTTTCAAATAAGCGGGTTTGGTGCGGTGAGGCGGGAGCGGAGCAACACCGCCTAGCAACACATCCCTCGCAACACATTCCTCGCACACATCTTTCCCTTCTTTTGTTTTGTATGTACAAAAAACCTCGCTCCGCTGAGCTGTGCTAAGCAAGGATAGGTAAATGAAGTGTTTCTATTGGTTCATGATCATGATAAACACATCCCTCGCAACGCATCCTCGCACAGCTCCGGTGGATACGCAGCCTAACTTGAGTTAATATACGATCTTCTGATATATTTTACGTGTTTGTTTAGATATATTTGCTACGAGTATAGAAAGAAATAGTATTGAAGCCGTGGTGGCCTAGTGGTTTGACCTATGGCCTCTCAAGCAGAGGGTCGTGGGTTCGAGTCCGGGCTCGCACCTCTGAGTTTTTCGGAATTTATGTGCGAAATTACATTTGTAATTTACCATTAGCTTTACGGTAAAGGAAAACATCGTGAGGAAACCTGAATACACCGGAGAAGAAATTCAATGGCGTATGTGAAGTTCCCAATCCGCACTGGGCCCGCGTGGGAACTACGGCCCAATAGCCCTCTCATTCTGAGAAGAGGCCTGTGTGCCCTGCAGTGGGACGTGTATAGGCTGGGACGATGATAGAAAGAAATAATTTTATGCTACTTTCTTTAATTATTTTATAGAGCTGCTTGCAATATTATTTGATAATGATACAACACAAATAGGCGTTTTTATTTCGTTTTAATGTGCGTCATTCTATATAGGTAATACTTTACATTGAATTTAAGATATTAAAAATTGCAAGTTTATTGTGTGTGTGAAGTTTCCGATCCGCATGCGTGGCAACAACGACCCAAGTTCTTTCATTGTGAGAGGAGGACTATGCCCTGCAGTGTATGATATCAAGACTGGGATAATAATGAAATTACAATACAAAATTTATTTTTCAGAAAATTTGATCAACAATGGAATTTAACTCTTCAAATCTGGACCAGCGATTGTTTTCGTCGAAGAAAATATTTGCAGCGACGCCAATAACTGAGTTTTATTCCGGAAAATCAGTGTTCATTACTGGCACCACTGGCTTCCTGGGGATGGTAAATTAAAAAAATAATAACCCGCTAAGGATTCCATACAAATTTAAAAACTAGCAAAGATAGCTATATGGATTTCGCGTATTAATAATATTCGGACATTTTCCTTTACTTGTGTTTTAAGGCTCTTCTTGGCAAGTTTCATAATTCTACATACATCAACGGGAAATACCCTATAGGTTTTTATTTCCTCAGTTAATATTAGAAAATACACTTTAAAACTTTATTAAACAGCTGCAAATTAACGGTGGGGATACACGGCTGTGTCCCGTCCCGCACTGCACGGTTGCCTTGTTTAGACAAGTTATCTTACTATTAGTATAGTACACTATGTCGTAACTTTACAAAATATTAACTCGCACTTGCAAATCGTTATAAATCTTACTTCATACTTAATATTAGAAAAGAGAATGTTTGTTACTCAATCCAATCTACCGAAGGACTGGTAACCGCTGTAGTAGACAAGTTCTTAAGTGGAGACCCCGTACCTATCAGTATATAATAATCAGCAAGCATAGTGTAGGACGCGCTCCGGCCAGGTAGAGTTCCGATCTGTGAAAGGTAGTATCTGTGATACATGCGTAGAGCCAACGTCACGGCGCAATGGCGTTCATCAGCAGCTGCAGCAGGCTAATTGTCTAACTCCCTCGCAATCGCCATCACGTTCATTTTGACAGTTCTTGTATGGGCTGACAATTGGTATCGGAAACAGCCAGCTGCCACAGCCATACAAAAAAACTGTCATTGCAATCCGATGCCTATTAGTGTCAAAAAGTTCACAATTACCCTGCCGGAGAGGCTACATTATATCCAACAGCGGATCACTATTGGCTGATGACGGTGACGATAATTATGATGAAAAACAATTAACTAATCCATAACTAGTTCTGAAATTAAATAAAATTATTTATTGTGCCTGAGACATGGTATTACAAAATATGTTGTAGAGGAGTCTATGCCGTGATAAAATATGTCTAGCCAGATAATATTGGCATGCAAAAATTCTATTCTATAATAGATTACACTGTAGACAGTAAATTAAACAGTCTAATAAATTATTACTAAAAATTATTATAAATTATTTAAATAAATTATACAGAATTAAAATAGTTACAATAGTTCATGTCTATTAGGTTTAAAAGTCAATCAATTTAATATTACGTATTATCAAATCTTTTATGTGTACTTACTTATACTTGTACCTAATTATTTAGTTGTGTACTTAATAGATATTCCGTAATAGAATAGAACGATTTACCCTTAATATGGTGGCCATACACCATCCTTCCTATCGTCCAATCGGCATGACGCTACCGATTGGATCAGTTAGAACTGACCGTGTGTGGGAGTGGATTGGCATGATAGTTATATTTGACGGCCCAATTGTTTTTTTTTATGTTCAATTTAAACTGATCGTGTGTGGTGTATATAGACGAACTGCAGATTGGATCAAGCCTGCAGCGTCATGCCGATTGGACCAAAAATGGAAGTGGCCACCATTCTGGTCGCCACTGGAATAGTTTGGACCGAAACTTACTTCGGGGCAACTCAGCGATACTTTTCGGCAGCTTATTAAAAATTCGTAGAGCCATTGGAAAACAGGTTTTATGTCTTTAGAATAGCAATTAAACAGTTTTTTGGATCTCACAGGTCATACCTCTAAGTTCTTGACAAAAATCTGAATGCAAAAATTTATAATGTAAATTTATAAGCCAGTTACCTAGTCATTATTAGTTATTAATTAGTAGTACCTGGGCGACCGAAGTCTGCTCGGGCAGAAACTCGGTACCAAGCGTTTTCCCAGAGATAAGACCAAGCTAGATCAATTTTTCATCCCCGAAAACCCCCAAATACCAAATTTCATCGAAATCGTTGGAACCGTTTCCGAGATCCTGATTATATACACCGGAGGGGTGGGGGGGGAGGGGATGCGGGGGAGGGAGCGCGGGGGTATTAAAGGGGGGATGAAAATTTCATTGATTTTGCCGTAGGATGCACCGTTTTCAAGATATTTGACAAAAACACCGGAGGTTGGGTGAGTCACGTTAAACTATCGTCCGTAAACCGACTTTACAGACAACCGGCTTTTCCTGTTCTGTGCTCCCAATAGGGAACGTGCACATAGACGGTGCTGCCAACTGGTGCCATAAGGGTGCCATCAATTTGAATGTTTTACCTTGATAAGTTTGTTTTACTGTCCGCATAGTGTCTCTTCTGTCGCATTAGTGCTGCCGCCTATAGTTACTGCACGTTCCCTATAATACTTTTTCTAACAAAAAAGTAACTTTTTCTCACAAAAGAAGAAACTTGACGTTTTCTCATGAAAAATAAACTTAAAAAAAAACTAAAAATGTTGAAAAAAAACGTGGATTCGAACCGAGGTCGGCTGGATCCGCGACCATCCGATTTCTAATGTGCCATTATGATCTGCTCGAAGTCGGCGAAATTTAGCTTTATATTCTAATGCAAACAAAAATAGCCGGAAAACACGAGTAAAAGCGATTTTCTGAAAATGAAACATAGCTAGATCAGTTTTTCATCCCCGAAAACCCCCACATACCAAATTTCATCGAAATCGTTGGAGCCGTTTCCGAGATCCTGATTATATATATATATATATATATATATATATACATATATATATATATACAAGAATTGCTCGTTTAAAGGTATTAGATAGATAGATTAGATAACAAATCATGTTGAACTTTGGAAATATTCTTATAAGTGTTCCATTTTTTAATAGCAGTGTTTTTTTCAGTTATTATTAGGAAAGTTGCTCACGACCTGTCCAATAAAACGGGTGTATGTTCTAATTAAACCAAAAAAAGGCGTGAGTGCTTCAGAGAGGCTCACGGAGTTATTGAAGTCCATGGTAAGGATTATCTAATTATTTTGTACGTAAAATTCTGTATTGTACACAAAAACATATAAATACAATAAGTAGGTAGTAAAAATTTAATAAAACTCTATATTTTGAACGATCACATTGTTGACGTTCCTTGAATGTGGCAAAGATTAAAAATTATAATTTTTACTTTTAATTTTACCCGAATTCTTCTCTTTATTTTCCCTTTGTAAAAATGTGATATTTACATCGCTCACCACTAAGCAATGTGGTGGCATTTGTGGATGTAAAAAGCAGTCATAAAAAATCTCAGATAAGGAATAAGATAACTAGGTACATTAAAAACCGGCCAAGAGCGTGTCGGACACGCCCAGGATAGGGTTCCGCAGCCATTACGACGTGTACTATCTGTATACAACAAGTAATATTATTCTAAGGATTTTGTATTTACGGAAATTTCCAAGTAGATATACTTATTTTCTAGGTCAGGCTGCTATTTACTCTTAAACTACTAATAATTCTCAAGCAAACTTAGCCGTTATTGTTTACCTTGTTAATTTGCGATATTTTTTCCCATCCTGATTTTTTCAAAATTTTTATACCATTAGTATAGCTTTTAGAGGAGGGGGGGAGGGCGGTCGATTTTAACAAAAAAATTCAATTTAAAGTTGGATATTTCGCAAACTAATCACAGTATCGAAAAATCGTCTTCACAGCCCCGTAATGTTTTTAAAAGACCTATAAATCACTCCTACTTTACCTCTATCGGAGGTACCCTAAAAAAATTTTGTTTATCACTTTCTCGGGGTCATTGCTATATATATCCATTATTATCCATGCAAAATTACAGCTTTCTAGCACTAATAGCCACTGCGCTAAGCCACGGACAGACAGACAGACAGACAGACGGATGGACAGACAGACATGACAAACGAAACTATAATGGTTCCGTTTTGCCATTTTGGCTCCGGAACCCTAAAAAACGACTTTGTTTTGAAGATCAGAGACGAGTTTACTGGCGTTTATTTTTAATTCATTTTCAAACTGTGCCACTAATATATAAGTAAAACTAGCTGTTGCCCGCGACTAAGTCTGCGAAGAATAGGGGTATAAAAAATAGCCTATGACCTACCGAATATAGAGAAAAATGTTTCATAAAAATCGGTCAAGCCGTTTCGGAGGAGTTCGATAACAAACACCGTGACACGAGATTTTTATATACAGGGTTATTTTTAATTCACTGACATCCTCTTAACCCTGAATTCCTATCACTCAAACAAATGTTTTTTTGTTTTACGACTTTTTAAAAGCACTTTTTTCCCATACAAATACACAGAGTATCGTAAAAATAAGAGGAAATCTCAAATTTTCAAAACGTTATCACACCAAAAATATTAAGTTATGATAAAGGCCGTAAAACAAAAAACATTTGTTTAAGTGGTAGGAGTTTAGGGTTAAAAGGATGCTAGTGAATTACAAAAACCCTGTATAAGATTAGATAAATAAAATAAAAAAAAATCATTTAATTCAGATCACAAAAAATCCATAGTTTTGTTAGTAAGTATACATTTACATCCTATAAAGTTTATAATACTAAGTAACATAGTTTAACGACCGCTTTAGCCTAGTTGGTAGTGACCCTGCCTACGAAGCAAGAGGTCCTGGGTTCAAATCCCGGTAAGGGCATTTATTTGTGAGATGAGCATGAATATTTGTTTCTGAGTTATGGATGTTTTCTATGTATTTAAGTATTTATTTATCTATATAAGTATGTTTATCGTCGTCTAGTACCCATAGTACAAGCTTTGCTTAGTTTGGTACTAGGTCGATTTGTGTAAGATTGTCCTTGATAATAATAAATATTTAATAATAAATATTTATTTATTTATTATTATTATTTATTTATAGTATTTGCTAATATGTAGGTATAAAAATTTCATGTCGTGTAGTGTTTGCTATCGAACCCCTCCGAGTCGGCTTGACTGATTTTTATGAAACTTTTTTCTTTGTAATCGGTAGGTCAGAGAATAGGTCGTAGGCTATTTTTTATATCCCTATTCTTCGCAGACGGAGTCGCGGGCAACAGCTAGTAAACTATGTTAGTGATGAATTTAAATAGGTAATGATAAAAATTTAATCAATTACATGCAATTAATATTAATATGAAAAAGAAAATTTCACAAGTTAAATAATTTATTTCGAAATGCTTAAATATCAAATAATTAATCCAATACAATTAAAATTAATAAAATAATAATAATAAATATTAGGGGACAATCTTACACAAATCGACCTAGTCCCAAACTAAGCAAAGCTTGTACTATGGGTACTAGACGACGACAAACATACTTATATAGATAAATATATACTTAAATACATAGAAAACATCCATAACTCAGGAACAAATATTCGTGCTCATCACACAAATAAATGCCCTTACCGGTTTTCGAACCCAGGACCACTTGCTGCGTAGGCAGGGTCACTACCAACTAGGCTAAAGCGGTCGTTAAAATTAAAATTGAACTTAAATTAAAATGCCAGCTGCTTATGTAATGACCTATTTAATTATATTTATCCGTTCTTCTAGTACCGTGCCTTATTTTTGTATAGTAGGAAAACTGGGCAAGGCTTACGCTTAATATCATGGGATCTGTTGGCAATACCATCAAATTAATATGGTAATATTTTTTATCTTTAAGACTGGCAACACTGAATGTCTCTCTCTCTTGCTTGGCTCCCTCAATTTCTGTAACATGTCGTTCCGTAATGAAATTTATTTGTACCATCTTTATGCCTTTCCATCATAATTAAAGTCAGTGCCCTATAATCTACATAGTCTGCCCATTATTCATAAAAAATAAACAGCTTAATTTTTTTGTCCTTTAGATTTTCGACGAAGTAAGGAAAAGTAACATCAGTGCATTAGACAACATAATCCCAATAACTGGAGATATTACACAAGCAAACTTAGGAATAAGTAATGAACACATTGCACTTCTAAGGCGAGAGGTAACCAGTCACTGAACTTATATTTTTAAGTCAGCCTTATGAAATATTACCGTGCAAGTGGAAGTAGCACGTATGAGATGCGGCAAATGAAAGAAGTCTTAGAGCTGAGTCAAATGAGTTTTTTTTAGTTGCAAGTTGCGAAATGTGGTTACATACTAACCAGTCAACTTATTTTACGTCTTAATGTTAATTTGACTAATCCTTACTTACTTTGTTTTAAAATCATATTATTATGGCTCTGTTCATTGGAGTAAAATATTGAAAGTGTCAAGTAGAAGACAGTTAATAAAACATATTCGGCCGTGGGTGGGTAAAATTATTTCAGACACGTCCTCCCATGTCGGGTAATCAGCCATCGGTCAATGAATAGGTATACACAATAGATCAGAAAATCATTGAACGATTCCCACTGTGCTCCAGCCCAAGCACTACTCTTTTCCCGGACACATCTAGAAGGGAGTCCCAGCACTTGGGCACTAGAGATTACTTGACACGCATCCGGACTACGCCCTTAACAGTTTTTTTTTTCTGATTAATAGATAAATGTGGTATTCCACTCGGCAGCTAACATAAATATGAGTGCGAAACTCACAGATGCCATAAATATCAATACAAAGGGTACAGAGGAGGTGATAAAACTTTGTAAGGGAATGAAACAACTGCAGGTAATGATCTGAATAACAAAGTTAAAGTAAATAATCATTTCGTTATTACGGACAATCGAACCGCCTTTTTAGTTTTCAAGAAAAGAATCCATGCGACCTAAATATAGGAAATCCCACGCAATGCCAATGTAATAATAAAAATTCAAATTCTGTAATAATTAGGTAATGATAGGTAGGTATCATTCAGCCGAAAGACGTCCACTGCTGAACATAGGCCTCCCCCAAGGCTCGCCAAACAGATCGGCCTTGCGCCATCCGCATCCAATGCGTTCCCGCTACCTTCACCAGGTCGTCGCTCCATCTTGTTGGAGGCCTACCTACACTGCGTCTTCCGGTCCGCGGACGCCACTCGAGAACCTTTCGGCCCCATCGGCCGTCAGTTCTACGGGCGATGTGCCCTGCCCACTGCCACTTAAGTCTAGCGATTCTTCGAGCTATGTCCGTGACTTTAGTTCTCGCGCGGATTTCATCATTTCTAATGCGATCCCGTAGAGAAACTCCAAGCATAGCCCTCTCCATCGCCCTCTGAGTGACCTTGAGCTTCCTTATAAGACCCATCGTTAGCGGCCACGTCTCAGTGCCATAAGTCATCACTGGCAACACACACTGGTCAAAGACTTTTGACTTGAGACACTGCGGTATATCGGATGACAAGATATTGCGGAGCTTCCCGAACGCTGCCCAGCCGAGTCTAATTCGTCGATTGACCTCTTTCTCGAAGCTGCACCTACCCAATTGGATTGTATGTCCCAGATAGATATAGTCGTCAACAACTTCGAGCAAAGTATCTCCGATTACGACGGGAGTTGGTACAACATGGGCGTTCAACATGACCTTCGTCTTGTCCATGTTCAATTTAAGACCAACTCTCTCGGAGACTCTTCCGAGGTCAGCGAGCATCGCACTGAGGTCCTCCAAGGTCTCAGCCATAAGCACCACGTCGTCGGCAAATCGAAGGTGAGTGAAGTATTCGCCATTTACATTGATGCCACGCCCTTCCCAGTCCAGAGTCTTGAACGCATCCTCTAGTGCAGCGGTGAACAGTTTCGGAGAGATAACATCTCCTTGTCTGACTCCCCGCTGCAATAGAATGGGCTTCGACATCTGATCCTGAAGTTGGACGGACATTGTGGCGTTATTATACAGACACTTCAGCACTTCGATGTACCGGTAGTCTACTTGGCACCGTTGGAGAGACTGCAGTACAGCCCAAGTCTCGATCGAATCGAAGGCCTTCTCGTAGTCCACAAATGCCAGGCAAAGGGGGCGGTTATACTCCTCGGTTTTCTGTATAACCTGCCGCAACGCATGTATGTGGTCCACGGTGCTAAAGCCTTTTCGAAACCCGGCTTGTTCGGGAGGCTGGAAGTCATCTAACCTGCGCGCGAGACGATTCGTGATGACTCTCGAAAACAGCTTGTAAACATGGCTCAGAAGTGAAATGGGTCTATAATTCTTCAATAAGGTATTATCGCCTTTTTTGAAGAACAGCACCACTACACTTCTGTTCCATGCTTTTGGTGTTTTCCCTTCACGGATGGCGGTATCGAATAGTTTCTGAAGGGCTTTGAGGATCGGTTTTCCACCCGCCTTCAGAAGCTCGGCTGTTATTCCGTCATCACCAGGGGCCTTGCCATTCTTTAGTTGTTTGAGAGCCGTACTAATCTCGTACAGGCTGACGTCCGGGATGTCTTCGGTATAGTGCCGGGTTAATCTAGCTCTCGGGTCTTCACCTAGATCCATGACGGGTTTCTTCGTTGATGTGTACAGCTGTCCATAGAACTTCTCAACTTCTAACAATAGCTCCGGTTTAGAGGTCACGATCCTACCTTCATCGGTCTTTAACTTTGCCAATTGGCTTTGCCCAACAGACAGATTCTTGGCAAAAACTTTAGAGCCTCTGTTGCGCTCTATCGCCACTTCAATACTATTAGTATTAAACTGGCGTATATCGCGCCTCAGAGACTTTGAGATCTGTCTGTTAAGCCGCCGGTATTGGCAAGCGTCACCAGATGTCTGTAGGATCATTTTACGTCGATCTTCCATGAGTTTTAGAGTAGAAGGTGTGATTTTTTTGGTTCTATTTGTACGGTGAGTCTTAAAGAACTTTGACCCAACCGTATGGACAGCTTCCACAAACCCGTCATTGTAGTCATCCATGTCGCTTCCTAGGCATTCGAAACGGTTTTGAAGTTCGAGCTGGAACGTTTCGAGGTTTTGTAGCTGGGCTGGTGCCGGGCGGAGCGTAGACTTTATCAGTCGCGATCTTTCAAGCTTGAACCGAATATTCAATGTGCCTCGTACCATACGGTGATCACTCCCGGTTTTAACCGCACTGATCACGGAGACATCATTGAATATTTGCTTCCTCGTCGACATAATAAAGTCTATCTCATTCCTCGTTACACCGTCAGGGCTCATCCAAGTCCATTTCCTGTGCTCTCGCTTCTTGAAGAAGGAGTTCATCATATAGAGTCCCTCCTTCTCCATAAAGCCGGCCAGTAGGTGGCCCCGGTGATTCCTACGCCCTACTCCAAATTGCCCCATTCGCAGCTCTTCACCATCCATAGGTAGGTAATTAAGAAATAATTAAGTTGTAGTAGTTGAAATCGTTAAGGTTACCCTATGAGGTTGGGATTGAAATCCAGTTAGACACAGGTTTATTTATATTCTCAATTAATTACTGAACAACAATTCCACGGTCTTAAACCTCTATGTTAGTACTTAAACTTAAGGAAGTTACCTTAAATCAAACGTCCCAGCATTGGTCTTTTTTCTGGGGTTTTTTCTGTGCATCTATATTTTAGTTTGTATTTAGTTTGAAATATATGGTTTCACGGGATGACCGTAAAAGTAATAAAAAATGAAGTTGAAAAATAAATACAAAAAGATACTTCATACCTAACTTGTTATAGGTTTAAGTTAACGTCTATCATTTTCGCTTAGTTTAGTAATTTAAGTCTCTAAGTGTTAAAATTAAGTTAAGATTATTTCTATACTTTTAGTGCAGTTGGAGCTTTTTTATTCTTTAATAATAAATTTTGCAGGCGTTTGTGTACGTATCTACAGCATACAGCAATTGCAACAGAAACCTTGTCGATGAGAGAGTGTATGGGTCCGGCACATCTCTTAACGCCGTCTATGAAATCTACGAAATGCTTGATAAAGTGGAAAACGCACTATATTTACATAATCTTATGGGTAAGTATAGTTTAATTTGGTTCGACTCGTCGTCAATGGGCGACGCAACAAAGAAGTGCGAGCACTATTAGAAATTATTATGATCAAACCTCAACATACACGAGGCAGTATTTAATGACAGGTAGAGAGTTCCTACATCGACAAACTCAATTATTGATGCTTTTCCCACATACAAAATGATCGCTTTAAGTTTTTTTTGTAAAAATAAAATGTTATTGAAGTTATACAAAACAAGCAGACCATCATGATGGGGAATGTGCCCGGGAAGCGAAAGCCAGGTAGACGTAAGATGTCTTGGCTCCGTAATATCAGGGAGTGGACAGGGATCTAGACCGTCGAGCAACTGTTCAGATTGGCGCTTGACAAGAAAAGATACAAGGAGCTGACTGCCAACCTTCAGTAATGGAGTGGCACTTGAAGAAGAAGAGAGATACAAAACATAATAGCAACATAATTCGGTTTTTATTTATTTTAAAAGAATCTTTGAACCTTCAGTTATTGTTTTTTTTTATTCCTCCTTGTGTATTTCAGAATTACTGTCCCATTTACAATTGTTAAAATAGACTAAGTATCGGAATGTGTTTCAGAGATAATATACCTAATAACTATTTATTTCATAGTGCAACAGTACTCATAACCTACCGATAATTTAAAATATACACTGTGTGAACTTTATAAACGTCACCAAAATAACTATTACATGCCAAAAAATACTTACAAAAAACGTTGGGGGCGATCACTAGTACGTGAGAAAAGCATCGATAAAAATTGAGTTTTAAGAACTCCCTACCTGTCGTTAAATTTTGTCCCGTACCTATATTACGAGGTCTGACTATGATACTGCTTTTTTACAGTATAAGTACATACTGTATTTTTAGAAATCGTGGAAGTTTGGAACAGTATAATTATTATCTGCTAGTCAGTTTTTAGGGTTCCGTACCCTAAGAGTAAAAACGGGACCCTATTGCTGAGACTTCGCTGTCCGTCCGTCTGTCCGTCTGTCACCAAGCTGTATATCACGGGCATAGCTAGACAATTGAATTTTTCACAAAAATGATGTATTTCGGTTGCCGCTATATACTAAAAAACAGAATAAAATAAATATTCAAGGGGCTCTCATACAACAAACGTGTTTTTTTGCCGTTTTTATAGATAATGGTACGGGTTTTATTATCTTAAAAACTTGGCCGGTTTTTCTAAACTTGCTATCACACTTTAACCATTAATTTAATTACAGTTTGCTTGCTTTGTGTCTTATTAATATTGTAACTATACTTTTCAGAGGGCAGACCCAACACGTACACATATTCTAAATCACTGGCTGAGCAAATTATCGACAATGAAATTCTTGGGACACCGGCTGCCATTGTTAGGCCTTCAATCAGTATGTTGACATTTGGATTAATACCTTTCCTTAATTCCTTAATTTAATAGGTACCTTTTATTAGCCAATTCTTGTATGTAGATCGGTGTTATTTCTGGGAAAACATGTGTTTGCTCAGGTTTTAAAGGGCTGTCCCTGTCCAGCTCTGGAACTGTATACCGTACTGCTACAAATTTGACGTGGTAATAAATGAATATCATGAGATAAATTGACACCGATTGACCAAGTCCCAAACTAAGCAAAACTTGACTATGAGTACTAAATAGCGGATAAACCTATACCTAGGGGAAGATTGGCACCATTCGTACAGTTTTTAGACTTCGATTTTAAACTCTTGCCCTTATTAGTGCAGAGATCAGAATAAATTACCAAACGATTACATAATTATACAGGGTAATTTTTTAATAAGTGCACAAATTTTAATTTGTGATACAGTGTCGTTAAAATAACAAATTTCAGTATTTTTCGTTATAATTTTTATCACTTATTTTTTTTATTTTTCATACTCGACCAATTTATCGGATGAATTACTATTTACAACCCAAATTTAAAAATGTAAAAAAAAATCTTGAACAGATAATCGTGATCGTTTAACGATACTGAATCACGTATCAAAGTTTGTGCACTGATTAAAAAATTACCCTGTATGTTTAGTTTGTGTATAAAAATAATATAAGTGACTAGTTCTTATCCTAGCTGCACAAATTTGGCTTTCGTGTAAGGTGGTAATTGTATGAATCTGCCCCGTAGTTAAGGCACTTTCGTACACCGGCTGGGGTACGTTCAGACAGCATGGGATGGGTCAAATTTTGTAATGAATCGCATAGGAACTGTAAATGATGAAACATTTTATTTTAATCTAATCAGTAGGAAAGGTGTAAATACAATTTGGAAGTTCTAGCGGTAGATGATACGAGTGATTAAGAGTTAAATGAATCAAAGTGATATCAGCAATGTTCACGCCATGTTTATCTTAAATATTGAGGAAAACAAATGTCAAAGTCGATCCAGGTGTTATGTTTAAAGAGGAGACTTTGTTCTCCACAGGAGAATATTAATTTGATTTTTTCTCGTAATGAACAAGCAACATTTTTACGCATGTTTAATGTAAGCAAAACGGTAATTTTTTAATAATATTTTCAAGTAGTGTACAGTTAAACTGGTATAATTGTGTAAATGCATAATTTGATATTTTTTTCTGATGAAACTTTTCACAATAATCTACTAAGGAGCATATTCGTTCACGTACGAACGTTCCCCGAAGTGAATGCACGAATCTACCCAAAGGTCCAAAACCAAATATTTTAACTTTAATATAAGAAACGTTAAGGAAAAATCGCAATTTTGTAACGATATTAATTATTATTATTATGCTTAACGTTCAAAAATAATTCTGTTATTATTCACAGTTTCCTTCGTCACAAAAGAACTGAGAACATCGATGTAATATTTACTTTGAGTGCGCGAAAACACATTACGTGGCCTCTCGTCTCATGCAATAGCGGTGCTGGCGTCGAACTTCGTTGACAAGTGGCCACCACTCGCAGCTACTCACATATTATATAAAATAATTGGCGATTGCAGTTAAGATAGATTTTAGTAGCTTTTGTATGTAAGTACCCCGTGCACGAATTGTGCCTATCTGCCCCTAAACACATTTAAACATTCAAGACTTGAGAACAAACATTCGTATTTTTAATAAAAATATCTGCGTCGACCGGGGATCGAACCCGGGACCTCAAGCTTCATAATCAGGTTCTAACCTAACCTAACCTAACCACTTGGCTATCCAGTTCCCTACAAGGAAGGAACAAAGAGTTTTAACTTAATCAAAATTATTGATTATGGAGTTTTATTCACTAACAAGTTTGAAATGAAGTATGTTTTTGTATTATTATTTTTCAACTTAATTTTTTATTACTTTTACGGTTATCCCATGAAAACCATATATTTCATACTAAATACAAACTGAAATATGGATGCACAGAAAAAAAACCAGAAAAAAGACCAGCGCTGGGAATCGAACCCAGGTCCTCAGCATTCCGTGCCGTGTGCCATTCCCCTACACCACAACTGGTCAGGAGTTTAGACACGAATTTTTCCTATGCATCCATATCTCAATCTGTTAGATCATCACTTGCGTGATACAGCGCCATCTATGTTATATCCTCATCGAGAGATTTCAACACTCCTCCGGAACTACCCGCTCACCCGGACAAGAGATGTCGCTACTAATCCAAACTTTAACAAGTCTGATATCTGGTTTGGTCTTTTTTCTGGGTTTTTTTCTGTGCATCCATATTTCAGTTTGTATTTAGTATGAAATATTTTATTCACTACTAAATTTATACCGCGGCTTCGCTTCCGAAGAAGAATAAAAAATTGGCTACATGTGGGAATTGAAGAATAAGAAAATGGAAAATATTGACAGCAAAAAACTTTACTTGATTAAAATGATTTCAAGTAACTTTCTTGGAAAAATGAACACTTTTAACTATTAAAGCATAATTTTTGGTCATTAAAGTTACCACATGCTGCCAAGACTTTTTTATCATTTGGTCTCACCTAGTTAAAACCTTTATTACATTTTAATGACACATTAATTTAATGTTTTCACCACAGGTTTCACTAAATAAAATAACATGAAATTTTTACAGTTTTAGCCAAGTTCTTCGTAGATATAACTCCAGGCTATAAAAGTAGAGTTTGATAGAGTTGTTTTAGTAGTTTCGTGAGAATTATAATTAATTAAAAATAAGACTAGGTAACAATATCTAATACTTGTTTTTGCCGTGATTATTAAGGCGAGGTTCTTGAAGCGCGCCACGTTAATTTACACCCCGCACCCCGCCCGCGCAAAAGCTACGATCGCCGCGCGCGCCGTGAACTCGCCGACGGAGGTCACGCTTGCAAGCAACAGTGTAATATAATTTACAGTAGTGTAAGTTGCGACCGAGACCAAGATCACGCTGTAATTTAAATGTTTAGGTGCAATTACTTAAATTACTTTTGTGTTATAAATGTAAAATATGAAACGTTTTCGAAGTGGATACTTCTTTGTCCGCAGCTTGTACAGTTCCAGAATTTCAGTTAGATACAAAACTAAACTATATATGGCGCTAAAATACAAATAACGGTAGTTGTCGGTCATTCTTCACGGATCAAGTGGTCAAAAATATGTATACACTCGCAGGAGCCTCGTAAGCCATATGACACCATACTTCTCACGCTCCCACACACTACAAAAATTGCTAAAAGTGGCACTGTCTCGGTAGTCAGCGGTCGAAGTCAATATTGTAAAAACCGAATTTGAGATTTATGAAAAAATGAGCATATACATAGTGGTCGGCAGTTAAGAAGTAAATCCTGACACCTGTCATTTCCATATTGTTTATAACCTAAAAGTCACTGAGATTATAAACTTTAGGATAATGATAGGTGTCAGGAGTCCACAATATTAAATTTCAAAATCGATGTCATTTTCGTAATTAACGTCCCAAAAAAAAACATTAAAACTACACCCATATTGATATTTAGATATTTCAACGCCTCGCACCCCACCGGGGGAGATGGTATTTCACGTCCGCCACGTTAGATTTTAAAATTGTTATTGTTTTCGTAACCAGCGCGACCCGATAAGGTCCCTAAACCATAGAAACAATACCCATGTTGATTTCCAGACATTGTCCCTTATGTTGGTCTTGTGACTTCTTTTAGGGGTTGAATTCCCAAAAAACCTGAAACACGTGTTTACTCATTTATCGTTAGTTCTCCTGAAAAATTTCGAATAAAATAGTCTAACTAATCTTGTTTCCCCATATAAACTTCGGACCCCCGTCTCACCCCCTTAAGTTGTGAATTTTGAAAAATCCTTTCTTAGTGCACCTCTAGACCTTATAAGGAACCTTTTGGCAATTTGGAATCTCTAGACCCAGCCGTTTGGGCTGTGCGTTGATATTTCAGTCATTTAGTCAGTCAGTTTCTTCTTTTATACACGATGATTTTTAATCGGTGATCAGGAACCAATTTTTCTAGATCAGTATTCGATGGCGACCACGTTTAAGTCGCAGTTACACGAAAAAATCCATCAATTTTTTTAAACAATAATTATTTGGAAAATCACTTTTTAACTAAAATCATTGTCACCCTACGCATGGTTTAGTCTATGAGCCTGAAACCTCTTTGACAAGTCAGTTTCTTTAACAAACTTTGACGTGAGACCTGTCATATTTCCCGCCAAAGCGATGACACTAAACTTGACAGAACTACTTAACTAAAACAAATGTACGATGACCATGCATTCGGTGGATGGAAGAAGTTTTAACATTTTTTTTAATTTATTAATTAACCAGAGACCTCATTGCTTTAAGATCTCGTCTATTAAATTCCATTTTGTCTAAGGATCACGATTTTTCAACTCCTGATCACCGATTAAAAATCATCGTGTATACTTAGATGTGTGAAACAGTCATCTTTGTCACCTTCATGCTGAAATAATAAGAATTATCATTTCGGCGATTGCAGCGGTAACATTAGTAAACTTTGTACTGTGGCAATTTTATCAATAATTGCGAATTTATATTACAGGCACTTGTAAAAAATTTGATAGACCCGTACCACAGAGCAAAAATGTAACCAGTTATTCAACTTCATACTAGAGAGCCCGAATCGACGCACGCACACAGCCAAGCGTCATAGACGGCGCACCGCGTGAGACTGCAGCATTGTTTTGTATTCCGAAGATTACTTAGCGGCCGTGTAATACGCTTGGCTGTGTGCGTGCGTCGATTCGGGCGCTCTAGTATGAAGTTGAATAACTGGTTACATTTTTACTCTGTGCTCGTACTGTTTTTCTTTGTACACTGTGTACTGTGTATAGTTGCGTGGATGGGTGTTTCTTTTTGTGTGTGGCGGTTACATTGAATACGAGTAGTGGTAAATAACAGAAATAAATGACGATACTACTACCCACATCAAGGATACCTATTTAGTCTTAATGTGGAGCGCTTCAAAAATTGGCAAGCGTCCGACCTCCAACACGTTCCGCTCGGGACTGAGCGGCGGGCTGGCAGCGGGGCGCCAGTAAATCGTGCCGTGAAGTTCGTTAATATTGGCTTAAAAATTATATATTTTACAAAATTAACAAAATTAAACCCGACGGACATTACATCATTACAGACGTTTATTTTGATGTGACTTTCAATACATCAAATAGTATAATATTGAAATGAAATGAGTTTAAAGGTACAAAATAGGGGTATGTTTGGATTTTTTTTCTATCGAGCGAAGTTTGTCCAATTATGTAACGGGTGCCCGACGTACTTACAGAAAGGTCTCAAAAGCAACATATATTTTTTTCACGTGTTTAATCATTACCGTTTCTAAATAAAATGAAATTAAAAATTACGTTTCTTCGAGGTACCTCGCCTTAAGCCTGCTTCACCTCACTTTGTTATTTTCCTGTTATTTTATGTACAGAGTCTCCTAAAACTCAATGATAACATTGATAACCTGGTACCAGGCGAGAGGTCAAGTTATACCAGTTCTGGAAAAATAAGAAAAAAAGCCATGCCACTTTGCTACGGCTACTCACATCGCAATAACGCGAATGTTCGCATTATCGCGATGTATGTAGCCGAATATTCGCGAATACTTCGGCGCTTCGCCCGACCGAAGCTGCAGACCCTTCGCCCCGCTGACGGTAAATTTGCGCACATCAAAGGCTGCTAAACTAAACTCTGCGGCATTGCTCTCTATAGCAGTGTGGTCATGCACATTCGCCGTAGACCGAAGACGAAATTTATCGCGATAATTCTATCGCGGTGTATGTGTAGCCGTAGTATTAGTTAAGCGATAATAGTCACATACATAACACATCATAGCCTATTAGATATTTTAAGTGACATGCATTTCCATAAGTGTTATAACTTAGCTTCTCTCTTGGTTGGTGGTTATTAGAGACCGGATTATATGCAACATAAAAGGCTTGAAATATGCATGCAAATATGCAAGAAAAATGTTACAAATATGCACGAAAACTGTCAAAATATGCAACATAGAGTTGTCAAGAATATCAAGAATAGTAAGACATCAAGAGTAAATTAAGAATTAGGTATTTAACATTTTGTATTCTTGTAGTGTAGACAATAACAATGAGGTACTTTTCCAAACTTTCTACTTTGCATGAACTAAAATTGTGCCTTTAATCACTCAAAATATATTTACAAGACAAGTGGAACCGTTCTACTTACACTGAGGCAAGCGGCCAATATTTAAATTTAGGTGCTATGTTATAGCACTTATTGGTTCAGGCAATGACTTATTAATCATCTTACCCAGAAATATTGCAATTTATCTAGTGAAAATATGCATCATGACAAGATTTTAGGTAAAATATGCAATGATAGATGAAAATGGGCTAAAGATGCAATTGCATATGCAAATATGCATTTGCATATAATCCGGTCTCTAGTGGTTATTGTTGAGTTTTGGGACCTGTATGTATACATATCTGTGATGTTGGGGGAGGAAATCGCTCGCGTCCGTAGGTTTACCCTCGGGACCCCTGGTGATGCTAAACGAGCGATACCTACAACACCGGTGGCAGGCTTCGGCCGTGGCTGGTCACCACCCTATAGGTTGAGCCAGGCCGCCAAGCGACTCATGTCGTATTCCGGCCTGTTGCCTATAGACGCCATTCTAGAGGAAGGGTCTGGGCAGTTGTGTTCCGGTCACAGTGCCCCGTATTTGTTGTACGGTTTGCACTGCTTGGAAGCGCGTGTAACACCGCGCTCAACTCCCTTCTTCCTGTTTATTCCCCTAAATTCAAGTCTAGAGTGAATGAGCATCTCAGTATTTATTAAATCGCAACATTTCATTCCAATTTTATTAGGCAAGTGTGTTTCATTATATAGGCCTCATTCTTCAGGCTTGATTGTGGTCAAACGCAAGCCTACGAGTATGGTATTAAAAAAAATACTATTTTTATATAATCGAACGATATAACAGAGACGGCATCATAATCAAAAAAAAAAAAATCAATATCGTTTATTGACCAAAATATTTTTTACATTAAAATACAGTGTCTAGTGGGCCCCAAACTAGGCTTAGCCTGTATCTTGGGGCCCGAGAGTGCAGTTGACAATAATATTTTAACAGTATAGGACTACTAAATTTAAACGGTAATTTAAAACTATAAGTAAAATAATAGTTAAAGGTTACAATATGAAGAAAAAAAAAAAAAACATGCGTGTATGTGTGTGCGTGTGTGTGTGTGTGTGTGTGTGTGTGTGTGTGTGTGTGTGTGTGTGTTTTAAATTCTTATAAATCTTTCCATCTCTTCATAACTCCATTCCAAGCACAATTTAGTTACTGTTAATTTAACATATAGACACATTGACATATCTATATGTTAATTTAACACATAGATATGTCAATGTCACATAAGGCGCAAGCCTCACAGAAGAGACGTGAAACGGGGGCGCGTCGCAGTCCGCGTCGTTTGTTGGCAGGCCGCGTCTCCGCCCCGTCTCTTCTGTCTGCTTTGGATCACGACGCTTCTATTATTTAGTATGAAAACTGATTCAAGGGGCGCCGCGACTGCAATGCACCCCCATCCCACGTCTCTTCTGTGTGGCTGGCGCCTAAGATAATAGGAATATAACAGAGAGTAAACAGGGGGTAAATCTTATTTTTATATCTGGCAGTCGCTTCCCCTATAAAAACTCCTTCTCCTGGATGGGCGGCCAATTGGAACAGCATAAACAAGATAGTATCAGCGATCAGCCAGGGCGCCCTCCACTGCTATTATGGCAAATACGACTCACCGCTTGATATAGTGCCCGGGGACAAAGTCGTGAATCTCCTCATGGCTGCAGCTTGGGATGCTCATAAGCGACAGTAAGAATAGATTATAGACCACATTAAACCTTGTATTTAGCTTGTTTAAGTTTTGCAGAATACTTTATTTATTTATTCCAATGAATATCCGCTGTTTTAAAAGTTTTGGAGGTACAAAACATACGGCTATTACAGTGGTGCATCAGCTACACAGCCTTACCTTCTCTACAATGTAGGACCTTAACACAAGAACAGCTATCCTGTTTAACGTCTAATGGGTGAACGAATCCGCTCGGATAGAAATATTAAATTTTAAATATGAACCACGTTTGCACTTGTTTACAGATTGAAAAAGGTGAAAGTATATAATTGCTGCACCAGTTACCAGAACCCGATGAGCACGGGCCATTTTTTATCGTCTTGTGCACGTATATCTAGAAAATACTCAGGTATATTAAGAATTCTACACTGTTTCAATAATTTTTAATGCGTTCATTTAACTACTATGGTTTCTCTTCGTGCTTACCCTGCTCAGAATAGTATTTTATGCAACTGTATCATAATAAGAGCCATTAAGTCACGAGTGCGAGTTTATGACATGAGGCGAAGCCGAATATCATACTCATAATTGATACGCACGAGTGTCTCAATGGCCGATTATGAATAGTTGCATACATTACTTTTTCTACGAGCTCAATATAAACAATTATTAAATAATTAAGACTTACATCCAGTGATCGTACATTTTGTAGCATTTTTGGTGCGATGACGTCAAATGACACACGACAGCGACCTAGAGTTGTCGACAAGTATAATATGATTGACGTTTCAAATAATGTAATATAAGTTGTCGTTGAAAATAAAACGCTAAATTTTTTACTTAATCTTTTGATTAACAACATTTCGTTTTTATTATATATGTTTTAATGTTTCTCGTCAAAACATGTTTCAATCGTGTAATTTTTTTAGCACAATAAATATCGAAGAATTTTCCTTAATAAAAAACTGTGCTTACTTAACAGTTTCCCATTGTGTTCAATCAGTTAATAATTATTGCTTATTTTCACACACAAAATCAACGCAACTGTTTTTTAGCACTTTACGGGACGTCATTAAAGAAATCAAATATTTATGGACTGCCATAACGCATTATACTGTCAATGCAAATATAGAGCAGAAAAGTTAGTATATCAATTTCTAATCATAAATAATAACCTTAACCTCAGATAAGGATTTATTGCAACACATTTTCTCATAATAGTAAATTAACCCTTCATTTCATTAAGCATATTGGGTTGGGCTTTAAGTACATGTTTTAAGAATATTTTCTGTATTTTCGATTTCTACTGCACACCTAAAAAAAACACAAACAATATTGGGCACTATTGACAACCCTAGCACTGCACCAAAAATGCTACAAAATCTACGATCACTGTACATAACGGACAATAAATGAATTTTTCTCAAACATGCTATGAAATATTGACGTTACGTTCCTTATAATACGCCACGAAGTGTCACAATGCAGGCGCGGCGTGGTGTGCGGCTAGACGAGAGGTCAATAATGGAATTTCATACAACCCATCATTTCATAGGCCAGCAATGTGATCGTCTATTGTTTCATACCATGACGTTTATAGGTCTATGGCATAATAGCATTTAGCCATTAAAAAAAAAAACTATAAGCAATATTTGCGTTTTGGTTCATTAAGACATTCTGCCACTACGCTTATTTAAGGTAAGGTAAGATGATGATGATGATGATGATGGTGATGTTGATGGTGGTGATGGTGTTGATGATGATGGTGATGATGATGATGGTGTGATGATGATGGTCTGATGATGATGGTGATGATGAGATGATGATGATGATGTTGATGATGATGATGATGGTGATGATGATGATGGTGATGATGAGATGATGATGATGATGTTGATGATGATGAACATGGTGATGATGATGGTGATGATGGGTGATGATGATGATGATGGTGATGATGAGATGATAATGATGATGATGTTGATGATTATGATGATGATGGTGATGACGGTGATGATGATGGTGATGATGGGTGATGATGATGATGATGATGGGTGTTGCTGATGATGATGGTGGTGATGATGATGATGGTGATAATGATGATGGCGATGGTAATGATGATGGTGATGATGATGGTGATGATGAGATGATGATGATGATGTTGATGATGGTGATGATGAGATGATGATGATGATGTTGATGATGATGATGTTGATGATGATGACGATGATGGTGGTGGTGATGATGAAGATGGTGTGATGATGATGGTGATGATGAGATAATGATGATGATGTTGATGATGATGATGATGGTTATCATGATGATGGTGATGATGAGATGATGATGATGATGTTGATGATGATGATGATGATGTTGTTGATGATGATGATGATGGTGATGATGGTGATGATGGGTGATGATGATGATGGTGATGATGAGATGATGATGATGATGTTGATGATGATGATGAGATGATGATGTTGTTGATGATGATGATGATGATAATGATGATGATGATAGTGATGATGATGGTGATGGTGATGATGATGATGATGATGATGATGTTGATGATGATGATGATTATGTTGATGATGATGATGATGGTGATGATGGTGATGGTGATGATGATGGTGATGATGACGACGACGACGACGACGATGACGATGGTGATGATGATGATGATGATGATGTATGTTTGAGAAAAACTCTATACAAGCCTTGGCCACGAACAGGGATTGCCGGCCTCGTATCTCTAGATGGCCTCGTTAACACTCGGCCATCTATAACTACTCGGCCGGCAATCCCCTATTTCGCGGCCGCTGCAGTAATGTACTATTTCGATTTTAAAAGTAGCAAATTATTGGCTCACTTCCATTGCCGCCTGTTTTATTTCTGGTGGCGTCAACATTTCTGCATCACTTAATTTAACAAAGTCACACATTCTCACAGATAAAAAGTCATTTAAATAGTGATTAAATCTTTTTTTTTTTAACTTGAAAGAACTCCATGCAAAAGCAAAACAAATTCCCGCTATTTTGAATTTTTTTTTATTACTAATCACAACCTAGGAATGGACCCGGGAACTTTAGGTCATACAGCCAAATTGAATGATGTTAAAATATTCATATTTAATAATGTCTTTAAAATTCATTTATCATCCGTTATTTAAGTACCTATTCATTATTTAATAATTGAAGACGTGAGTGGATGAAAGGGGTATGTCGCATTTTTTTCCTTTTCGGTTTTATGCCATATATGAAGGTTCTAAGTCATAATGCAACACCGGACGCTATCAGTTCTCATGTTTTTAAGCTATAACAGCTTTAAACCCAGTGTATGAAGGACCTATGTACAAGAATAAGTTACGTTCTTCGTTGATGAAGGTGCTAAGGGCACATGACTCTAGAAGTGGTTACCAGTTTGCGAGTGAATGTCAGAAGAAAGTGTCATGTACGCACTTAGTTCCTTCATCCATGTTATGAGACAAACTTTTATTTTCTCTTATTCTGACATATCCGATATCCAAAAAAAAAGAAAACATTATAGGGATCAGCTGAAATTTATAAACTCTGAATGCAGGTATTTTTACGAAGAAATTCTACTAAATCAATAAATTTTGTTACAATAAACACTTTATTTAACTTCTTTTCTTTGCAGAATAGCTCAAAGGAGAAAGAAGGGGTTATGTACTTTTTTTTATAAAAAAAATGTTTTTTAAAAGCATTTATTAAAAAAATCAATAAATCAGGCTATTTGTCTGATTTTTATAAAAGTAACAATACCAACCCTATTCAATTTAGAAACAAAATTACAACGTAAAAACCTTTAACTGCGATTTACTCGAAATAATGTTTTTGTGACATACCCCCTTCATCCACTCATGTCTTCAATTGTTTATGGAAACATATTTTAATTAATGTATAATGACTTTATATTAATTTCCCGTTTAATTTTTTTTTTAATTTGCGACCGAACTCGTACCATAGAGCTTGATCAGCGTGTTCTCAATTACGAAATTTCACTTGAAAAATAAACCTTACAGCGTGGCCAATTGCATAACAAAGTACAACTAATATTATAAGCGGAACTCTCGCTTCAGTTATATTAACTAGAAAGGGAGTTCCGTTTGTAATATAAGTTGTACTTTGTTATGCAATTGGGCCTAAGATGACATTTTTATTTGTAAATCTTAATTCAATTTTTATTGAGTTCATCTGTAGGTATTTTTAATTTTATGAATTTTAACAAACTTTCGAAACGTGTTTCCAGATAAACTTATTTGCACCAGCATGATGGTTTTGACAACCAATCGCATGTATTTTTTATTGCTGACGTTTTTTTTACACACTATTCCGGCGTTCTTTCTGGATACGTTGGCTTGGCTACGGAGTCGTCAAACCAGGTAATAGTTATTTGTGATACAAGGTTGGTAAGTATGGTTTTACAAATGAGTCGACGAGTGATAAACCCGAGCCGCACGGCGAGGGTTTTCATCGTCACGAGTTTGTAAAACCTTGCCAACCGTGTATCATACGACGTTTTTCAATACATTTGTGAGAAAATAGGCAATTACTAACACAAAATTGTAAAATAAAAACAAATTTCTCGAGATATTGGTGGCAAAAGATTATTTTGCGCGGTTTGCGCCTTACTTAAAATATCGGGCGGAGTTAATTCCATGTTATTGTTGACTTCATCACTTGAAGAACTCAATATGTTTGGTTTTTGTACGTAATAATATACTATAATCAACAACTCAAAACAATGCAAAGTTTTACAAAAATGGCGCGTCCGTAATGCGCCTGCGTAAGTTTTGTTTTGAATTAGGTTATCTAAAATTATCAGGCAAAGGTTCGACGCGTTCAGCCACTGCGATTTTTTCGAATAAATAAAAGGTGGAAATCATTAAAATCTGTGATATTTAAATTACAGTTTATATAATTACAATCAATTTTGCAAATTCATTACTTAGTTTTGTATATTTATACATTTTTCTACGTATAAATCGATATTTTTTATTTTTGTCACTTAAAACTCTTTGCTTGTAAACTTTTAAAATGGAGAATTAAAAAAAACTGTAAAAAATCGCACTAGTGCGGTAAAATGAACTTACGAGCCATGTATACATCCTTTAGAAGTGAATTTTTCGAGCAAATGTATGTTGTTATTGCTCGACACCTCAACGCCCAGTAGATGACACCCGTCTGTCACCTCTCTTACTATGACATAAGATTGAAGGTGCCATGTATTGGGTCAGTGTCGAGCACAGGGACGTTTACTTTATTCGCTACGCACTCGCCTCGCTTTTAATACGTTCGCAAATAGCCAGTGTGATAAGACTCTTAACGCTGGAGACTTCCAAAACATAAAGGCGGGATATCATCATTTAACGCAGTATTTCAGAATACCGTTATTTACATATTAAAATATAGGTGGTTTTGAGGTGTCCATACATTGAGTTCGTGATTTCATTTCAACTAAATATGAACATCCTAAATTTTATCAGACTTATTTTAAAATTTGCATTATGTTGGCCAACATTACTTAGTATATCCGACATAGGATATCCGACATAGGATATCCGACACAGAACTAAGGTCATCGACATAGCTCATAGAATTAGCAAGTTGAAGTGGCAGTGGGCTGGTCATATCTGTCGAAGAACCGACAACCGCTGGAGTAAACGAGTTCTTGAGTGGAGACCGCGTCGTGGCAAACGTAGTGTAGGACGCCCTCCGGCCATGTGGAGTGACGATCTGCGAAAGGCTGCTGGTAGAAGCTGGATGCGTCTAGCCGAGGACAGGGCGCAATGGCGCTCATTGGGGGAGGCCTATGTCCAGCAGTGGACTGCTATAGGCAGATGATGATGATGATGATGATGGCCAACATTAACTGAGTAAGAAACGTTAATTTTATATCACCATTTTTGTGTCATCCTGTATGTGGAAACATAAAAATATGTGCCCATTAATAGCATAAAGCAAGCAAGTTGTGGTAACCTAGTGGTTTGAATAATCATGGCCTCTTAAGCACAGGGTCGTGGGTTCGATTCCATGCTCGCTCAGAGATTTTCGGAATTTATTAGCAAAATTATATTTGAATTATATTAAAAGAAACGTATCCGCAATGGGCCCGCGTTGGAATTACGGCCCAAGCGCTCTCATTCTGAGAGGAGGCCTGTGCCCTGCAGTGGGACGTATATAGACTGGGATAATGGTGATGAATAGCAAGAAAGAAGTTCTGTAAAGAATTACAAATTATGTTATAACATTTAGTATATTTCTTTTATTTTTAAGTTTGTGACGGCGAGTTCCGATCGAAAGAAGTTTCTGTGCAACCGATTAGGGTTTAGGGAGTTTTTTCTGACATTGACTTATATTCCATTACAGAATGAGGAAGATCAACAGCAGTTTGGTGCGCGAGTGTGGTGTTTGTGAATACTTCGGCTTAAACAGTATCACCTTTATCGACTACAACGTGAGGCAGCTTCTGCGAGAAATGAATCCGGAAGACAAAATATTATTTGATTTTGATTTCAGAGCAATAGATTGGGAAAATTTTATGCATACGTATATCTTAGGTTTGAAAAAATATATGATTAAAACGTAGAACACGTGGTTATGTGTAGTCGATCAAATAAGTGCTTTACCATTTTTATGACAGTTCTTAAATCATAATGAAAACAATAAAGCTGATTGTCACATTGATTTGTAAGTGAAAGTAGCCTTTGATGTTTTAAACAGTACAATTGAAACTGAACTAAGGTTAAGGTAGGATAGGCTAAACGGTGGTAAAGGGATTTCTTGATCGGCTAATACTACGGATAAATTTACTTTATTTTGATAATTGATGAACGTCATAAATTTCATCTTCACAAATTATTTAAATTTAATGCTTAATACTACTATGTAAACTTTTCTATGAAAAATGACCTGTTATTTTTCCACTTCAGTGTACAAAGCGATATGGATAAATTTTTCACTGAGAATTATTTGGTGTAACATAATGATGTTAATTTTATAAGATAATAAAACTTATGAAACAACTTATTTTTCAATTTCGTGCGGAAGAAAACTGAGTTAATGATTCGGAGATCACATTTATCCGATAGTTTCTACATTTTCAACCGATTTTTATAAATTGGAACCACATTATGACAAGTTTAGTGTGATCATACTACAATGTAATTCTCAATAATGATTTTATAAATAAATTTATTCTTATTATTATTCTTATGTATAAATTATCGCTCTGTTGAATAACCTACTCTAGCTTACATGATTTATTGGGTCCGCAGACTGCCTTAAGTTTAATTAACTTGACATTCTTAATGTAAAGGACTCAGAAATTCCAACAGGATGTCAAGAATTTGGGTAATAGATTTATGTCAACCCAAATGTCCTTGGTCAACCTTTGACCTTCACTGAAGACCCGCTTCTAATAATTTTAAATTAAATCAATGTGGGTTTTATATTTAGCGTTTTGTCTCTCAAAAACGTGAGTGACCTCGGCCATACCTACACTGACGTTAAATCTGATGTATATTTTATTGATTCTGAATCTGATGTATATTTTATCGGTTGTATGTTCTTTTTTTTGTGTTACCTCAGAACTCCGTCACTTATGAACCGATTTGGAATTTTTTTACGTTGTTTGAAAGCACATGCTTCAAGGTTGGTCCTGTTGTTACCAGAATTCAGTTGTGATGATGGGATCCATGAGCAATTGAAGAAACTCCTCAAAAAATCAAGATAAATGTATAGCAGTGATGCAGTGCAGGCTTTCGCTAAGTACTTCGGCTCAATTTTCCACGCCAACTCACCCGTGCTTGACGTGGACGCGGCTGCCCGCAGTGCAAACCTAGGAAACGATTCTAGTTGTATAAGTTTAGGTGACATTTCCTCTTGCCAGCTGCGTGGTGTCGTTAGGAAGCTAAAGAATTTTTCTGCACCGGGGCCTGACAGTATACCCGCATTTCTGGTCAAGGATTGTATATCGGTGCTAGAGCAGCCTCTACTTTTCATTTTTAATTTATCCATTCGTGAGGGTGTCTATCCAGCCACCTGGAAGATTTCGAGAGTGACGCCAATACCAAAAGACGCATCTTCCTTCGATATATCTACCTTCAGACCCATTGCCATCCAGTCGGTTTTTGGAAAGGTGTTTGAGGGCGCTATTAACGGGTGCATTGTGCCAGTTATATCCAATCGCCTGGCTGATGCTCAGCATGGTTTCCGAGCAGGCAGATCCACTACGACTAACATGATCAACTTCGTTGACTACGTGCTTCTTCATATGGACCAGTCCCGGCAAGTGGATACTGCTTACTTCGACTTCCAAAAGGCTTTTGACCTTGTTGACAACGACATCCTGCTAAATAAGTTGTCCTGCTTTGGTTTCTCGCCAGCACTGCTGAAGCTTTTCGGAAGCTATCTGAGAGATCGTAAGCAATTCGTGCAGCTCTCCGGCTTCCGATCTGAAGAGTATTTTACTAGATCCGGGGTAAGTCAGGGCAGTACGCTTGGGCCGACCCTGTTCCTTATAATGATCAATGATCTGCCATCAGTTGTCCGGAATGTGAAATGCTTGATGTTCGCGGATGACTTGAAATTGTTTTATGCCGTTCATTCCCCTTCGGACTGTAATACATTACAGAGCGACATAGATGCTGTGATGGATTGGAGTAAAATCAATAGGTTGCAATTTAATAACAAAAAATGTAAAATTATTTCATTTAGCAGAAGTCAAAGTACGCTGATGAATTATTACCACCTTTCTGACGCTACCTTGGAACGCGTTTTTGCTGTGCGTGACTTGGGTCTTGAGCTGGACACTGAGCTGGATTTTCATGGCCATGTTAATATGATAGTTAAGAACGCCAATAGGACGCTAGGCTTTATAATGCGTTTAGCATCTCAGTTCACCAGTGCTACTGTTTCAATTATTTTGTATAATGCGTTTATACGTAGTAAATTGGAATACAACTCCATTATATGGGATCCCATAGAAGCCAACTACAGGCTTTTGATTGAGAGAGTACAGAGAAAGTTCGCGCGGTACCTCTACAAAAGGCAATTCGGTTACTATCCTTTTCTTTACCCATCACTCTTTGTTGGGGGAATGGTCGGACTTGAGAGCCTTCGATTCAGGCGGATGCTTCACCTTGCAGTACATTATTGCCTGCTGCTAAGAGGCTTAATTGACAATCCAACGGCATTGGAAGGTATCCGATTGTTTGTCTCCGAGCAATACGTGAGGGAGGCGGGGCGCCGGCGCCGGCCGCTGTTCGCGGTTGGCGCGGTAGGCACGCGGAGCGCCGGCAACGCGCCCGGCGCGCGCGCTCCTGCACTTCTTAACGCGCTTGTGCAGGGCCAGGATGTTGACGTGTTTGCCGACAGCTGGCAATTATTGTTATACAGAATAAACCGTCTTTATAACGAAATTGTAATATAGGTAATTTAATCATGCATGTATATTTATAAATAACATTGTAAGCGAGTTGGTATCTTACTGTTAGCCTACAATGTATCTTTTTTCCAAATAAATAGCGATTTTAGTATTTTCGGTGATAAGTCGAGCATTTGCATTCAGAAAGTATCATGGAACTCTGTAATAAAACGACACAAACCCGTCGAGCATTAAAAATAGAATTTTCAAAATAAACTTATTTCGAAGTCAAACTGATGATTTTATCCTAAGCATCTATAAAAAAAAATCTAAAATATCTAAGCATCTATAAAAAAAAATCTAATCTAAAATAAAAAAAATAAAAAACCATCCAAAAAAACTAAGAAATAATAATTGAACCGACCATAATAAGCATGAAAATATCTTTCTACTAATCTGTTTGAAGTTGGTGCCTCAGCACGAGCCAGCAGGAGTGTAGAAGCCCTATAGATAGTAGGCATGTAGGTAAGTTAGATTACTAGGTCCACTCCTGCTGGCTCGAGCTGAGGCACTGACTTCAAACAGATTAGTAGAAAGATATTTTCATGCTTATTGTGGTCGGTTCAATTATTATTTCATAGTTTTTTGGATGCTTTTTGAAGGAGGTTTTATTTTTTATTTATTTTAAGCCTGTTACTATCTTCGGTAGCGACAAGTTTCTGAAGCTTCGGTAGGTATCTCCACATGTTACTTGTATACGGAAGAGCCTAAAGAGATAATTTTCTGAACAGAAAGTTGAAAAGTTCTTTTTCACGTACACAATACTCACAATACTGGAACTCGAATAAGTTGGAATAACTTTGGAATGTGTCCGTCTCAAAGTTACATGAACGAAAACGAGACTGATGTGATGCCATAAACGTCTTTAGGCTGTAGTTTTTGAGGATCATTTTAATAAAGAATGTTATAGGACTGACAGACTGACTTGACAATTTTTTCATAGTTTACTAATTTATTAGTTTCCATTTTTATCTGTTATTACTTCCTAATGTATTTTTATAATGTATATAGAATATGTGTAAATAAAGTTATTTATGACCTAAAAGAATGTTATAGGTTTTGACATTAATAATGGCATGATGATAATGTTATTAAATAAAGCAATACGAACGAAGAGAATGATAGTTTCACATAATTATTATGAACACTTCGGGCTTAACGCGATTCAACCTATTTTTTGAACTTATCTAACTCTGACCGCTAAAAACGGCCTTGGCCACAGCTGCAGTGGCGGTCGAAGCGAAGAAGAAGAAGAAATAATCAGCTTTTTTTTTTCAACAGAAAGCTGCCGACAAGCGCCACGAGCGTCTAAAGATATATTATTTAAATGAAATTAATATAATTATATTTAATTTGCCTCCTATAAAAATACGTGCGTGATTTATGAAACCCTTGCAAACACTGCTCAAAAATGGTATAGATTTAGGGACTACTATCGTAGGTAGTCGTAACAAAAAGTAGTGTAATGTGTTATTCCAAAGATTACGATTTCTTCATACAAAATTTCAACCAAATCGATATTTCACACAGCATATTTCACCGCGCGGTTTTTTATTCGCAATTCTGTAACACATTGAATCTTTTGGACGTAGCCGCGCGTCTACGTCCATAAGATTCAATGTGTTACTTACAGAATTGCGCGGACGGGGCCTTAGCGTGAAAGAGTAATACACACACAAACACACGCGCGCACGCACGCACATACAACATCCTATAGTATTGGGGTCCCAAGTAACCGGTATTCCACCTGGCCGAACCGTAGCAGGAAAACCATCAAACACGTTTTAGCAATGTGGTGGTAAAGATTTACCGTATTGAAATGAAATGAAATTATTTATTTCGCATGAACATACACAGGTGTTACAAAATATTGCACATGTCAGAAGAATCTTAAATAGTACATGTAATGTATGCTCTGCCACAATTTGGCATGCAAAATCTTAAATCTATTTGGAAATAATCTTAATTTAACTAAAATAATAATAATAGTAATAAATCAATTATGTTAATCATAATATTTTATCAAAATATTCATTCAACTAATAAAGTAGGATTTTAATTATCTACAAAATTCATTATTACATTGCTTTATGTCCTTATTTAAATAATTATAAATTTTAATACTTACTATGATATTCAAGACTTCTTTTAAAATGCACATAATTGTTAGATACTGGTTATTGAATCTCAAAATTAAATTTACACAATCTACGTGGTCTACTATTGCTATTGCATCTAAAACTGGACTTATTTTTATAAATAAATATTATGGTCGTGCTTCACAAAATTAGTGGACGGCAATGTTCGATAGATTTTGCTTTTTCTACATACCTAAGAGCTTTCTTTTGCAGCAC
Source organism: Archips xylosteana (assembly GCA_947563465.1). Classification (NCBI taxonomy): domain Eukaryota; kingdom Metazoa; phylum Arthropoda; class Insecta; order Lepidoptera; family Tortricidae; genus Archips; species Archips xylosteana. The sequence continues at coordinate 9,216,089 of OX387350.1, read as the reverse complement.
GAGCACACGGCCCACATGAACACTATTACCCCAAACCTCAAGACCATACCTCATCAAGCTTTCAAAATATCCAAAGTAAACTGTTTTAAAAACTGTAGAGTCCAAAAATTTTGATATTTTTTTTAAAGTTACAGTCACTAGCCAGTTTTTTCTTTAACAGACTTATATGGTATGACCAACGCAACTGTGAATCTAGTTCTACACCTAGAAACCTGACAGTGTCAGCCTTTGCTATGGGTAGTCGCAAGTCATAGGCTATGCTGTTTGAATGTTTTAAAAAGTGGAAATATAGTGTTTTGTCCATATTAATTTTGAGGTCGTTACATTCAAACCAGTGTGTGAGTTCTTCCCAAGTCTTCCTCATTTGAACCTCAAACGCTGCATCACTTTGATTTGCAATAACAACACTCGTGTCATCGGCATATAAGCTGTTCCGTGAGTTATGTTGTATTGTAAATCATTAACAAAAATAATAAAAAGCAAAGGCCCAAGTATAGACCCTTGAGGAACTCCACAATTAATTTATCTTTTTGCAGAATTAACAAGTTTTTTGCACCCTAACCCATCCACCTCAGAAATTTGTACAAATTGGGTTCTATCAGTCAGATACGATATAAGGAGTTTTAATACAGATCCCCTTAGTCCATAATGAATATTATCCAAAAACAATTTATGGTTTATACAATCAAACACCTTGCTGAGATCACAGAATATACACATCAAACTGCATAAGTGACGATGGCAGGCTGGAATGTATGATGCATAGGAAAAATTTGCGTGTAAACTTCTGACCAGTGGTGGTGTAGGGGTAAGCACGCGGCACGGAATGCCGAGGACCTGGATTCGATTCCCAGCATTGGTCTTTTGCCTAATTTAGCGTGTAATCTATTGTACAGAAGTGGTGCCAGGAATACATAAAATCTGGAGGAGGAGGCATGTTTTTTATTAATATTAGGAGGGCAAACTAAATCTTTACGCCTTTTTTTGTAGCTTCATTGTTAAAGGGAAGTGCAGCGTGCTGTTTAAAAACTGTGCTCATTATAAATAATTGTCTAACTGTTAGTACATTACAAGATTTATATAGAAGGTCAGTAGGGTAAAGATAAGTGCGATTTGTAGAAACCTTTAGAATTGCTCGCTGTGCTCTCTCAATGGTTAGTAAAACCGATTTATACGTGCCACCCCATGACGTAATACAGTAAGTTAATATAGATTGACACAGGGCAAAATAAACTTGTCTGATTGTTGCCGAATCCATGACTGTACGTAATTTTTTGAAAACATATATTAACTTACGGACTCTGCCACTTAAAGCTTCAATATGAGGCCTAAAAGAAAGTGTTTCATCCAATATTACACCTAAATACTTAATATTATTAGTCATTGCAATGTTTGGGCAATTACACGGGTTAGTACGGGAGACTTCACATTGGTGGGCAATTACTGTTGGACTAGTTAACTTCGATTTGCGCATTGAAAATTGTACACAATTAGTTTTTCCCGCATTTAGTGTTAATATGTGGCTCCGCAGCCAATTATTCAGTACATTGAAACCTTGTTGAGCAAGTATATAAACCTCTCTTTTGGTGCCTGCTGAAAATAACAAGGCAGTATCATCAGCATATGAAATAATTTTACCACCATCCAATTTTAGATTACAAAGGTCATTTATGTAAATTAAAAATAAAGTGGGACCTAAAATACTTCCCTGTGGCACGCCAAAAGATGTATTTTCCAAATCAGAACTAAACGTTGTGCCAATTTTTACACATTGAGTGCGCTCATCTAGATAATTTTCAAATAATTTTAGTTGGGTCTCTCTAATACCTAAAGATTCAAGTTTCTGCAATAGAATAGGTATAGAAACTGAATCAAATGCTTTTGCAAGGTCCAGGAAAATTCCCACTGTCCGATTACCCTTGTCCAGTTCCCGCACTACATAGTCCGTGAGTTCACGCACGGCATCCGCAGTCGATAATTTGGATCTAAAGCCAAACTGTGTTTTTGACAGTACGGATTTTTCCTCCAAGAATTTTACTAGTCTAATAATAATAATTTTCTCTAATATTTTTGATATTGCCGGTAGAATTGAGACAGGCCTGTAATTTGTTATTTGCTCTTTACTGCCACCTTTATGTACGGGAACAACAACGGCTTTTTTTAAACATTTAGGAAAACATCCTTTAGCCAAGCATTTATTAAAAATATTAGTATAGGGACAAATAAGTGCATAAATCGTTTCAGTATAATATTAGATATGTTATCCCAACCAACTGCGGAGTCTTCCTTTAGGTTCATAATGATTCTGTGGACCTCAGCTTCGTCAGTATCTAACAGCACAAAAGAGTTTAGTGAACTGTTGTTGATTGGAAGCGCGCGGAGATGAATCTGCTGTAAACGATTGATTTTGGAATTGTTGTGCCAGATTTATTCCTACGTTAACGAAATATTCATTTACGCTATTAGCAGACGTCAGCTGCGATAAGTGCAATTGTAATAACCTTGAAGATGATTCATGCTGTTTTGTTGAATGTGTTACGTATTTAATAAACTGCCAGACTTTTTTTGCTGTTTTTTCCAGCTTTTTCTAATTGCTTTTTATCGTAACTATTTTTAACTTTTTTAAGAAGATTGTTACAAAATTTTCTATATCGTTTGTACGATAATTGTAAAATCATGTTGTCTGGATTTAATTTTGCCTTTTTATGTAATTTTTCTCTATGTCTCATAGACCGAATAAGCCCCGGAGTTATCCATGGTTTAATGTTGTATTTTTTACTACTCAGACGAACTATCTCAGAATTTTTCATAATTAATTGCTGCACACATTTTATAAGACTCAACATGCACGTCTCTGCGTTATCAGAAAGGTAAAGCGGGTCAAAGTCTACGTTGCATAAATCTTCTTCAAGTTTATTAAAATTAATTTTAGTAATTACTTTTGTGCTCGTTGCTTTAGGTAATTTGCAGTTTAAGGTTAGTAGGGCAGCGTTGTGATCGGTTATTGACGAGTTAGTTACTAGTGTTATTGATGGGATATAGGTTTTAAACATGATATGATCCAAACAGAAGCCGCTTTGATGAGTAGGTAGCGTGTGTGCGGGAAGTAAGCCATGAAAAGAGCATGCAATCAGGTGGTCCTGAGCAGGGAATCGTTGCTATCAGGAAGGATGTTAATGATTATGTCTCCTATAATTATAATATTTTTAAAATTAGATAGTTGTTGTAATGTTAAATTGAGTGACTCGATAAAGGTATTACTATTTCTAAAAGATGGCGGTCTGTACAAAGCTAGTATCGCAAAATCAGACCCAATTTCAATTAGCAGCCGATTACAATCTGATATATTTGGAGTATAAACTACTATATCGTCGTTTTTGTTGAAGTTTACAAGTGTTGTGCATGTTATAGCCAGGCAACAGTGGCAAGTGCTTGTGTCTACCTAACCAGCACTCTGTTAAAACGATAAATGTCACAATTAATGTTCAACTTATTCTGAAAAGTACAGTAATTGTCGAAATTCTTAAAATACTGCGTATGTTTTGTGTAACTATTGTAAGCGGCTCAATGAAACTGGATAGATATTGCTTGCACTCTTCAACTTCAGAAGTTGAGGGCTCGGATACAGAAAAATTATCTAGGTCGGATATCAAACTATCAGTCATAGGCGTAAATTTAAATTAAATAAAAAGTGCAGAAAAATACAGTAAGCGAGGCGCTCTTAGACGCCTTCATAATCAATTGAGTTTAAATACCGTTTTTCGGCCATTTTTTTTGCGGGACAATCAGGATTTCCAGTGCTGTGGTTGTGAGGCTTCTTGTAACGCCAACAAGTAGCACACTTCGCTGGCTTAGCTTTCTTTGTGCAATCTTTAATGCTGTGACCCAAATCACCGCAGTGGCCGCAGGTGTTGACCTCCTCCCGGCATGTCTTGGCTGCGTGGCCATACTGTTGGCACTTGAAGCACCGTGTAACTAGAGTAAAGTCCCTAACCGGGCACGACGACCAGTTGATAAATAATCTTTCCTTTATTATTAAGGCCTTTCGGATATGCGCTGGGACTTCTATGACGTAATTACAGGTCTCCGCTTCCCTCTTACCAGACTTATGGCTAAGTTTAATTGAGGTCAAAAAGTTTTCGATAGTCATACCTTGGAGTTTGCCGGCTAGATTTTGTTGATAAATGCAAGTAAAAACCTCTGTTTCTTGCATGGACGTGGGCACACCGATGACTGCAATCCTTGGCTTGCGCTTGAGCGGGTCATCCACAGTGAGCACGGAGGTCGCCAGTTGTGTCGACTTCTTCAGTTTCTCGATATCGTCCTTTGTGTCGGTGCTGATGATGACACCGCCGTTTTTGGTCTTATGAAGACTTCTCACTTGAAGCTTCATTTGTTCCGGAGGGATGATTTTCTGAACAAGGGCTTTGGTGTCATTGCTGGACTTATTTTTGTCAGAGGGGTATATGGCTACAGAGTTTACATTAGACGCCTGAATATAATTTTTAGGACCTTTTTTTATTATGTCGGCGAAGGAAACAGTTGCTGGGGCAGGTATCGGGACTAAACTGTACTGTACCCTACTGGACCCTACTGTGCCCTATTTTACCCTACTGTACCCGACTGTACCCTACTGTACAGTCGAGTTCACCAATATCTGTATAGCCAACATTTCATAAATATCTATACATCGAGGTCTTATGTTACCTTAATAAGGTTATTAAGGTAACAAAAGGTCTATGTATAGATATTTATGAAAGGTTGGCGATGCATATATTGGTGAAATCGACCGTACCCTATTTTACCCTACTGTACCCTAAGGGTACAGTACAGTACAGTAGAGTCGAGTCGTAGAAAAAATATTGTATGCAACGGTGTATAATTTGGTCTTAACGGCTCGTGCCGTCTTTCCATTGCGATACTCGCATTCGCTCGTATCGCAACTCACGTCACTCGCCTTTTAAGGCCTGACTTATACAACCGTTGCATAAAATACTATAAAAATAGTTATGAATCTTTGTCTTTTCAGATGTCCAAAACGAAAGAACGTATCCATATCATATGATAAATTCACATTAGAGTCTAATAAGTAACAGAATTTATATTTCAAGTTATTCTTACACAATAAACTGTTAAAAATTTCGACACGCTTATTGAACAAATCAGAAAATTCATTGAATGTCGGTGAACACATAACAATATTAGTGTGTTGAACTAAGCTCAACTGTTCTTGAATGTATCGCAAAAGGTTATAATAATGGGTACTGGTTTTAAAATCTGCGTCACCAATGTTAAAAACCGGCCAAGTGCGAGTCGGACTCGCGGCCGAAGGGTTCCGTACAATCTATATATATAAAAGAAGAAACTGACTGACTGACTGACTGACTGACTGACTGACATATCAACGCACAGCCCAAACCACTGGGCCTAGAGATTCCAAATTTGGCACGTAGGTTCCTTATAAGGTCTAGGGGTGCACTAAGAAAGGATTTTTCAAAATTCACTCCCTAAGGGGGTGAAACGGGGGTCCAAAGTTTGTATGGGGAAACAAGATTCGTTCGACTATTTTATTCGAAACTTCACAGAAGTACTCCTAATGATAAATGAGTAAACACGTGTTTCAGGTTTTTTGAGAATTCAACCCCTAAAAGGGGGAAAAGGGGTAACAAAGTCTGAAAATCAACATGGGTGTTGTTTCTATGGTTTATCGGGTCGCTGGTTATGAAAACAACAACGGTTTTAAAATTTGACGTGGCGGACGTAAAATACCATCTCCCTGGATGGGGTGCGATGGGGTTGAAATGTCTAATTAAACTAAATGACTGTTGATATATCAACGCACATCCCAAACCACTGGATCTAGAGACTTGAAATTTTGCACATAGATACCTTATACAATGTAGGCATCCACTAAGGAAGGATTTTTGGGAATTCCCACGGGGACGGGCAAAAACGGGATTTATATATTCGATTCCGAGTGATCCTATCTCAGTAACTATAATAACTAGACTCTTCAAACTTGATACACAAGTAGGTATTACATTAGTAAAAACATTAATTTCAGGATTTTTCTAAATTCCCACGGGATAAGGAAAAAACGGGATTTATATATTCAGTTCCACGGGATCCTATGAACTATAATTACTAGACTCTTGAAATTTGGCATAGAAGTAGGTAATTATAATAGTAAAAAACCTTTTTAAGGATTTTTGGAAATTCCCACGGGGTAAGGAAAAAACGGGATTTTTCGTTTTACTGGTCGTAGAAAGCTGAAATTCGGCATCTAGGTTGCTTGGAAAGTGTAGAGGATTGAGAGAGGACTTTCCGAAATTCCCACGGGAACAGGAAAAAACGGGATTTTTCGTTTTACTGGTCGTAGAAAGCTAAAATTCGGCATCTAGGTTGCTTGGAAAGTGTAGAGGATTGTGAGAGGACTTTCCAAAATTCCCACGGGAACGGGAAAAAACGGGATTTTTCGTTTTACTGGTCGAAGAAAGCTGAAATTCGGCATCTAGGTTGCATGGAGAGTGTAGAGGAGGATTAAAAGAGGACTTTCCAAAATTCCCATGGGAACGAGAAAAAACGGGATTTTTCGTTTTACTGGTCGTAGAAAGCTGAAATTCGGCATGTTGGTTGCTTGGGGAGTGTCGAGGAGGACTGAGAGAGGACTTTCCGAAATTCCCACGGGAACGGGAAAAAACGGGATTTTTCTTTTTACTGGTCGCAGAAAGCCAAAATTCGGCATGTAGGTTGCTTGGGGAGTGTAGAGGAGCATTGCCACTTTCCAAAATTCCCACGGGAACGGGAAAAAACGGAATTTTTCGTTTTACTGGTCGAAGAAAGCTGAAATTCGGCATCTAGGTTGCATGGAGAGTGTAGAGGAGGATTAAAAGAGGACTTTCCAAAATTCCCATGGGAATGAGAAAAAACGGGATTTTTCGTTTTACTGGTCGTAGAAAGCTGAAATTCGGCATGTTGGTTGCTTGGGGAGTGTCGAGGAGGACTGAGAGGGGACTTTCCGAAATTCCCACGGGAACGGGAAAAAACGGGATTTTTCTTTTTGCTGGTCGCAGAAAGCCAAAATTCGGCATGTAGGTTGCTTGGGGAGTGTAGAGGAGCATTGCCACTTTCCAAAATTCCCACGGGAACGGGAAAAAAACGGGAGTTTTCGTTTTACTGGTCGTAGAAAGCAGGAATTCGGCATGTAGATTGTTTGGGGAGTGTAGAGGAGCATTGAGAGAGGACTTTCCAAAATTCCCACGGGAACGGGAAAAAAAACGGGATTTTTCATTTTACTGGTCGTAGAAAGCAGGAATTCGGCATGTAGATTGTTTGGGGAGTGTAGAGGAGCATTGAGAGAGGACTTTCCAAAATTCCCACGGGAACGGGAAAAAACGGGATTTTTCTTTTTACTGGTCGCAGAAAGCCAAAATTCGGCATGTAGGTTGCTTGGGGAGTGTAGAGGAGCATTGCCACTTTCCAAAATTCCCACGGGAACGGGAAAAAACGGGATTTTGCGTTTTATTGGTTGTAGAAAGTTAAAATTTCAAAATTCATAAATTTATACTGTAAGTAGGCCGTAAAGGGCTCTTTAACCGACTTCAAAAAAAAGGGGAAGGTTATGCATTCCACTTTATGTATTTTTTTATGTAGGTATGTTCACCGATTTCTCGGTCAATTGTGGACCGATTTTAAAAAAATTTTTTTTTCGAAAGAAAACAATATACTCCTGAGATGCTCCCATTGTCACCAAATCAGGATCTGATGACGGAATCTCAGGGAAATCGAGGGTAAACCTCAAATTTTGTAGGCACGCATTACGTTTTTCGCTTACTTGCACGCTTTCTTGCACGCTTGCTTGCTTCCTTGCATGCGTGCTTGCTTGCATCTTGCTTGCATGCTTGCTGGCATGCTTGCTTGCATGCTTGCTTGCTTGCCTGTATGCTTGCTTGCTTGATATCTTGGTTCTTTGGAATACTCATGGTACACGCGAGCGAAGCCGCGGGCAAAAGCTAGTCTATCTATATATATAAAAGAGGAAACTGACTGACTGACTGACTGACTGACATATCAACGCACAGCCCAAACCACTGGGCCTAGAGATTCCAAATTTGGCATGTAGGTTCCTTATAAGGTCTAGGGGTGCACTAAGAAAGGATTTTTCAAAATTCTCTCCCTAAGGGGGTGAAACGGGGGTCCAAAGTTTGTATGGGGAAACAAGATTCTTTCGACTATTTTATTCGAAACTTCACAGAAGTACTCCTAATGATAAATGAGTAAACACGTGTTTCAGGTTTTTTGAGAATTCAACCCCTAAAAGGGGGAAAAGGAGTAACAAAGTCTGAAAATCAACATAGGTGTTGTTTCTATGGTTTATCGGGTCGCTGGTTATGAAAACAACAACGGTTTTAAAATCCGACATGGCGGACGTAAAATACCATCTCCCTGGATGGGGTGCGATGGGGTTGATATGTCTAATTAAACTAAATGACTGTTGATATATCAACGCACAGCCCAAATCACTGGACCTAGAGACTTGAAATTTTGCACATAGATACCTTATATAATGTAGGCATCCATTAAGGAAGGATTTTTGGGAATTCCCACGGGAACGGGAAAAAACGGGATTTATATATTCGATTCCGAGTGACCCTATCTCAGTAACTATAATAACTAGACTCTTCAAATTTGATACACAAGTAGGTATTGCATTATTTAAAACATTAATTTCAGGATTTTTCAAAATTCCCACGGGATAAGGAAAAAACGGGATTTATATATTAACTTCAACGGGATCCTATGAACAATAATTAATACTCTTCAAACTTGGCATAGAAGTAGGTAATTATAATAGTAAACAACAGTTTTAAGGATTTTCGGAAATTCCCACGGGATAAGGAAAAAACGGGATTTTTCATTTTACTGGTCGTAGAAAGCTGAAATTTGGCATGTAGGTTACTTGGGAAGTGTAAAGGAGCATTGAAAGAGAACTTTCCAAAATTCCCACGGGAACGGGAAAAAACGGGATTTTTCGTTTTACTGGTCGTTGAAAGCTGAAATTCGGCATGTAGGTTGCTTGGGGAGTGCAGAGGAGCATTGAGAGAGGACTTTCCAAAATTCTCACGGAAATGGGAAAAAACGGGATTTTTCGTTTTACTGGTCGTAGAAAGCTGAAATTCGGCATGTAGGTTGCTTGGGGAGTGTAGATGAGCATTGAGAGAGTACTTTCCAAAATTCCCACGGGAACGGGAAAAAACGGAATTATTCGTTTTACTGGTCGAAGAAAGCTAAAATTTCAAAATTCATAAGTTTATACTGTAAGTAGGCCGCAAAGGGCTCTTTAACCGACTTCAAAAAAAGGAGGAGGTGATGCATTCCACTTTATGTATTTTTTTATGTAGGTATGTTCACCGATATCTCGGTCAATTGTGGACCGATTTTAAAAATTATTTTTTATTCGAAAGAATGTAATATACTCCTGAGATTGTCCCATTGTCACCAAATCAGGATCTGATGACGGGATCTCAGGGAAATCGAGGGTAACCCTCAAATTTTGTAGGCACGCATTACGTTTTTCATATATTTTCTCAAGCTATTTAAGTGTTTGCGTCTGGTAGACATCATTTCATGTTGATGAGCTGATGATGGAAGGTAAAACTCCTTAACGGTTAGGAGTTGAGGATATTTTTTCAAATATTATAGGTACGTATAGACTAATAGTTGTATTCTTTCAGGTTATCCAGGTGAGCTGATGATGGAAGGTTAAACTCCTTAACGGTTAGGAGTTATAGGAAGTTTCTTTAAATATCATATGCACGTATAGACCTTTAGTTGTATTCTTTCTGGTCATTCAGATGAGCTGATGATGGAAGGTATAAATCCTTAACGGTTAGGTCACACAACACCTTAACAAGATACTATAATATGTATAATATCAATGCTAAATAGGTACACAGCGCTTCCAGTCACTCAAGTTTCCGTAGAAGGTAAGAAAACATTGAATTAAGTATACCTACTAGGCTGCACTGAAAGTTTCGGGAATCGATTATTTAATGGTAGAATAGTGTTTCAAATTTAACCTTTTTATAACCATAGAGGTCTTGTCAACTCATTACAGCAGGCAGTTTGAAAAAAAAAGTAGGCACTTTTTAGTAATTAATTTTCAAAACGGAGTCGTTGCCGCCAAAATTGAAATAACGCGAGAAATTTTAAGAGCTATGAATTTTTATGATTTTATGAGCTGTTTATTTCAAAAATAATGCCTTGATCGGACGACTTATGCATTTGGGGAGGGAGTTGCATGAAAGACGACTGCGTATCGCTGGTTTTCCGAATTTTACCGCGATCGTGTGAAACTCAGTGATGATTTTCGTGAAGGGCGGCCCGAATCTGGGGTTCCTGAAGAAAACGTCGATACAGTGCGGGACCTGATCAACAAAGATCGTCATGTCATATATCGTGAAATTCAGTCATGTTTAGGGATTGCAATGAGTCAAATCCAAACTATCTTGCAAACAGAACTGGTCGTGAGAAAGCCATTTCCGCGTTGGGTCCCACACCAATTTTCTGATGAACAAAAGGGGGTCTGGGTCAATTGGTGCCGAATAAATTTAGAAAGGTTTAACACAGGAACTTCTAACGCAGTATATAAAATTATGTTGGGTGATGAAACGTGGATACATGCTTACGAACTTGAAAATAAAAACCAATCACGAGTTTGGGTGTTCGAAAACGAACTGCAACCGACCAAGATTGTTCGCTCCCGAAGCACGGCGAAAAAGATGGTCGCCACTTTTGTCTCGAAATCAGGGCAAGTTGCGACTATTGCACTTGAGGATCGCAGAACGGTTAATGCAGACTGATATACTACAATTAGTCTGCCTGAAATCGTTCACATACTCAAAATAGAAAACTACAACCGATGCATCATTCTCATCACGACAACGCTAGCGACTACACTGCTCGTCAAACAAATGAGTATTTGGACTATTATAACGCCGAATTAATGACCCATCCACCATACAGCCGCGACTTGAGTCTTAATGATTTCTATACATACCCTAAAATTAAAGATAGCTTACGCGTTCAACGATTCCTGTCACTCGAAGCAGCAGTGGACACCTTCATAAGTGCCATTTCGGGGACTACATCTTTGGAGTGGAATAACTGTTTCAATAATTGGTCTAAGCGAATGAAAAAATGTATAAATATGCTTGGAGAATACTTTAAAAAACAGTAAACATACATTTAACTCTTAGCGCTGGTCCATTTTTTGTATTCCCGAAATTTACAATCCTGGTTATTTTAGTGCCCGCTTCCGAATTAGTGAAAAACATTCTATATAGGTACTTAAAGAAATACTGTAAAGGACCGTATCTACCTGAAGTTTAGTCGGGCTTGCTTGCACGCTTGCTTGCACGCTTACTTGCACGCTTTCTTGCACGCTTGCTTGCGTGCATGCATGCTTGCTTGCCTGTATGCTTGCTTGCCTGTATGCTTGCTTGCTTGATATCTTGGTTCTTTGGAATACTCATGGTACACGCGAGCGAAGCCGCAGGCAAAAGCTAGTCTATATATATAAAAGAAGAAACTGACTGACTGACTGACTGACATATCAACGCACAGCCCAAACCGCTGGGCCTAGAGATTCCAAATTTGGCACGTAGGTTCATTATAAGGTCTAGGGGTGCACTAAGAAAGGATTTTTCAAAATTCACTCCCTAAGGGGGTGAAACGGGGGTCCAAAGTTTGTATGGGGAAACAAGATTAGTTCGACTATTTTATTCGAAACTTCACAGAAGTACTCCTAAAGATAAATGATTAAACACGTGTTTCAGTTTTTTTGGGAATTCAACCCCTAAAAGGGGGAAATGGTGTGACAAAGTCTGAAAATCATCATGGGTATTGTTTCTATGGTTTATCCGGGTCCCTGGTTACGAAACACGTGTTTCAGTTTTTTTGGGAATTCAACCCCTAAAAGGGGGAAATGGGGTGACAAAATCTGAAAATCATCATGGGTATTGTTTCTATGGTTTATCGGGTCGCTGGTTACGAAAACAACAACGGTTTTAAAATCCGACGTGGCGGACGTAAAAAAACCATCTCCCTGGATGGGGTTGAAATGTCTAAATAAACTAAATGACTGTTGATATGTCAACGCACAGCCCAAACCACTAGACCTAGAGACTTGAAATTTCGCACATAGATACCTTATATAATGTAGACATCCACTAAGGAAGAATTTTTGGGAATTCCCACGGGAACGGGAAAAAAAAACGGGATTTATATATTCGATTCCGAGTGACCTTATCTCAGTAACTATAATAACTAGACTCTTCAAATTTGATACACAAGTAGGTATTACATTAGTTAAAACATTAATTTCAGGATTTTTCTAAATTCCTACGGGATAAGGAAAAAACGGAATTTATGTATTCAGTTCAACGGGATCCTATGAACTATAATTATTAGGCTCTTCAAATTTGGCATAGAAGTAGGTAATTATAATAGTAAAAAACAGTTTTAAGGATTTTCGGAAATTCCCACGGGATAAGGAAAAAACGGGACTTTTCGTTTTACTGGTCGTAGAAAGCTGAAATTCGGCATGTAGGTTGCTTGGGGAGTGTAGAGGAGCATTGAGAGAGGACTTTTCAAAATTCCCACGGGAACGGGAAAAACCGGCCAAGTGCGAGTCGGACTCGCGCTCCGAGGGTTCTGTACAAATTTATATGTATCTATGAACATCCAGTCTTAGCAGACCCCTGCTCTTAAGTAAAATGTGCGCAGTGTGGGATCATTGTAGATTGGTTACTTATATAGTCAGACAGACAAAAAAAAATATGCTTTTCGCAATTTTTCCTTTATCTGTGCTATAAGACCTTGCTTGGTACCAAATTTCAAGATTCTGAGTTCACGGGAAGTACCCTTTAAATATCTTGGTTCTTTCGTGTACTGTCTTTTCGGCAAATTATTTTTCGCAAACTGATTCATTTGGCAAATGTTTCATTTCCCAAATGTTAATTTTTCTGAAACTGTAAACTATTCAGGATATATTTCAGGACTATCCTGTAGGTTAGGTTAGGTTAGGTTTGTTTTATAACAATCCTGAAAAGTTTACAGTTTAAGAAAATATAAACATTTGGGAAATGAAACATTTTCCAAATGAATCATTTTGTGAAAAGTTTTTCGCCAAAACATTAGTAAACCTGGTTCTTTGGAATACTCATGGTACACGCGAGCGAAGCCGCGGGCAAAAGCTAGTTATCTATAAAAATCACGTTTGTTGTATGGGGTTGTTTTACAATACCGAAGTACGAAAGACCGAATGTATTAAAACATCGAATGGGTCAAAAGACCGACACAATTTTTTTCTGAAAGCGTAAACTTTTCAGAATTTATTAAAACGGTATCATACAGAACCCATTAGGTTGGGTTTGTTTTATAACAATCTTAAAAAGTTAACGGTTTCAGAAAAAAATCGTGTCGGTCTTTTGACCCATTCGATGTTTTAATACATTCGGTCTTTCGTACTTTGGTATTGTAATACATACATACCCGTTGTATGGGAGCCCCCCTTAACTATTTTTTTTATTTTACTTTTATGATTTATTTTGAAAGTCAATATATAATTAAATATTCTGTGAATATTTCAAGTGTCTACCTGTTGCCGTTATCAATATCGAGAAAAAACGAGCAAAAAAATCATGTTTCTTGTATGGGAGCCCCTTAAATATTTATTTTATTCCATTTTTTAGTATTTGTTGTGATAGCGGCAACCAAAATACATCCTCTGTGAAAATTTCAACTCTCTAGCTATCACGGTTCCCGAGATACAGCCTGGTGACAGACGGACAGACAGACGGACGGACGAACGGTCAGCGGAGCCTCAGTAATAGGGTTTCCGTTTGTAGGGAATCCGTTTAAAGTAAAATCCTGCAGCTTGTCAGCAAGACCAGTAAATAGTTCACGTGTACCTGCTCCAGGTGTTAAGTAGAGACACGTGTTCCCACCGACGAATTCACGCTGCAAAAGCTTCAGCATGTAATTTGGGTAATTACTTAAAATGCAGAATGTTGATTGCAGTAATGCACAGCTCGCGCTCCTAGATGAAGTAGTAGTGAGTGAGTAGTAGTGAAGTAGAAATAGTGTTAGTTAGTAGTTTGACGTGAGGCTTGCATAGGGAGCCCATTCAGAGAGTTTGCCGTGGTATTACCAGATGTATAATTCGTGCCCGGAGCACAGAATATATAATAGTACTAACGTACAGAATGGATACGCTCCGCCCCGCACCGATTCGAGTTACCCCTCCCCCCAAGGCACCGACTGCCGGACCCCGCCGGAATCCAAAAGAGTGCGCGCGCGATGTATGTAGGCGTACGCGTGTACAGACGTCGTCGTGCTTATGAAGATTCAAGAACGCGTATTTGTACGTCATGTCCGCCGCGTGCCCGGAGGCTCGAGAGGTTGAGTCAAACTATCAAATTGATTTCCCAATGCTGTTTTGAACAAAATGGTGGTAATTTTGTACCCTTGCTAAAATAATTTAAAGGATATGAAAACAATACATTTTATTCATTTTAGACATCATGTTCAAAGTAACATTTACTGCTTAAGATTTACACAATCGATATCTAAATAGAAATAGTGTTAGTTTTATTTTTCAAAACGTCCGGGTTCGATTCCCGAGCTGAGTACAAGTTTTTTTTTTAAATGTATGAATGCAGTTTTTCCTATTACGAAAATCGAAAACATGATTCCAAAGAACAGATCTTCGTATGTCTTATAGTTTCAGACTTTCCCATACTGGCCGATTTAAATGAGACATCCTGTCCTTTATAATCAGAATCTCAAAAACGGCTCCAACGATTTCGATGAAATTTGGTATATGGGGGTATTCGGGGATGAAAAATTTATCGAGCTTGGTCTTATCTCTGGGAAAACGCTTGGTATCGAGTTTCAGCCCGAGCGGAGCTCGGTCGCCCGGGTACTTACCTCTTATTTTGGTTAATTATAAAATTTAATAAGTATGTTATTTTAAACCATTTGTCTGTGTGCGTGAATTTTCGAATATTAATGACAACTATCTGACTAATTATTAATTATAATGCGATATTTACATCAAACAGCTCACCAAAACGCGGTGATTATACTTTTGCAGGTCGGTAGTGCTCTTATCTTGTTTCTTACTGGATTTCGTTGAGGTTTACCTACGACGTTTTTGCAATTATTTATCATAATGTCATACGTCGCACTCCAGCGGGCATTTTGCGGGCACATCATTTGGTATGGTTTACATAAAAATATTTTAATTAACGAGTAGGTTTACGTACTTAGTATTTGCAACATACTCGTTATCAATCTTAAATTGTCTACGTAATGTGATAATCCATTTAAGTGGTGGCATGTCAGAATGATAGATAAGGTTCACAAATCAATCAATTCATTTTCGAGTAGTCAGAATAAGGTATTTGTACTTAGTATTTGTAATGTGCAATTCCAAATATCTTAGCAACTAAGGCTGTAACTACGTTAGTTAGGTGTTTATTTTTTTTATATCAATTAAATTTTAAATAAAAATAAGATTGAATAGTATGTGGTATATTTATTGTGGCCACTTAGATGGGCTATCAGTCATCACTTCAAAGAGTATTTATACATTAAAGACTAATAAATGATAACGGGTAACTAATTAACTATGTTACAAATACTAAGTACATCATCATAATACTCGTAAGTTAAGATTTTTTCTGTAAACCTTACCTTGCCCCCAAACTGCATGCTGGAGTGCGACGTATGCAGTTATCATTATTGTGACAGTTCACACACACATACTCTATTCAACGTTCATACCCTGCTACATTAGAATTTTACTTAAGTGATTTGATCACAGTTGGTTAAGAAGCGCGGAGTGTCGCAGACGTGAAATTGAAGCAGACTAACAAATGGTGATGTGATAATAAGTCGTCCTTCAAAAAATCTACGTAAATACTGCAGCCTGGATCCAAGACTTATTTTGTGCGAAGTATCTCACACGTGTTATAAAATAAAACAGTGAGCTAATAATTTTCGTGATGTCTAACATTGTCAGTGAATACGTGGAGAACTCCCATCATAAGAGTAGTGTTTTTTTACTGAAAGTGAGGATATGGCTTCGGAGTTTCGTTTTCTTGTTTATGGCTTTAATGGGATTTATCCTGGTCCGAATAGACTTTACTGTGTCAGAGGATCCTGCAGTAAGAATCTATCAGAAAAACAGATGGCTCCTGATTACATCGTGGTTTAATGTTAGTATCAACTATAGTCATATTTATTTTTAGAAAAGTCTTTATAAATATTGTATTTTCATGAAACGTGTATTTAAATTCGACACACAGCAGGCGTCGACGGGACGGTACAATCTGTATGCTTAGTATTATTATATTGAAGGAAACGACTTTGTTACGCTGATGATATTAATGTATTTCAAGTATATTAAATATTACAGACAGGAGAGAACAGTTTCCGTTAAAGCTAAGATTTTTACATTCATATTAAGACCGTTAGTTCAAGTTACAGCCGCGTGAGGGCGCCGCGTTTCATTGCACGCATTATATTACAACAAGTATAAGTTTTACTTCATCAAATACTTCTCGATCGCGTTTACGTAAAAAAATCAATTACTATGGAAACATGGACGCGCGCGCGCGGAGGCGCTGTCCATTACGTTTAGTATAAGTTTTACTTCACCAAAATACTTCTCGATCGCGTTTACGTAAAAATTTCAATTCTATGGAAACATGGTCGCGTGCGCGCGGAGGCGCTGTCCATGTTTCCCTAGCAATTGATTTTTTTACGAAAACGCGATCGAGAAGTATTTCGTGAAGTAAAAACTTATACTAAGCATACATGTTTCCATAGTAATTGATTTTTTTACGTAAACGCGATCGAGAAGTATTTTGGTGAAGTAAAACTTATAAAGGTAACGCCACCAGAGTTGAGGTCACGCACACAACCACATCTCATGTAATGACAGCGGGATTTTGACGTTGTGTTGTCGTTAAACGTCAACACAACGTCAAAATCCCGCTGTCATTACATTAGATGTGGTTGTGTGCGTGGCCTCAACTCTGGTGGCGTTACCTTTACTAAGCGTACAGTATGCTTAGTATACGTTTTACTTCACCAAATAATGAATTTAAGAATTTCATACACAATAAATGATTATGATTATGATTATGAATACCAAATACTTCTCTAAATAGACGCCGTCAAACAACGCCGTTAGACGGCGTCTATTTAAAGTAGTCCCGCTGTGTGTCGAAACCTTTAAAACTAAGTATCGAAATGTGGAACATTATAGACATAGTGCATGTGTATGTATAGTGTGTACTAGTGTGTTTGAGTTGGGAGGGTATATGGAAGCGAAAACGGTGTAACTCATCCGGAGTACCTACATAACATACAATATAATAATAATAGTAGCTTCTTATCGTAAATAATAACAATAAACAACGGCAGGCATTATCGAAAGCTTCTGATGCTTGCCATCACAATCAATATTTCTTTGTGTCAAATACTACTATTATAAAGCTAAAGTGTTTGTTTGTTTGGTTGAACGCGCTAATCTCAGGAACTACTGCTCCGATTTGAAAATCATTTGGGGGGCGTGTGTAGGGGCTCGGGGGGGGGGGGGGGGGGGGGGGCGCGGAGGCGGGTAAATTTTTTTATATCGAGGAACTAAGGAGAGCCATAATTGATGAAAAATCAAATTAGATAAAGAAATAAGCTGCTCAAATTACTAATTCCACGCGGACGGAGTCGCGGGCAAAAGCTAGTAAGATGATAAGTGATGGCAGAAAGAGACGGTGAAAGCGAAAACTGTAAAAAATTACTTTAAAAAATCGTTATTTATATACAGGATGGAAAAAAAATATGGGCCCTGGAGGGGAAACTACCAACTTAAATCCTTTAGTTAGCTCATTTTACTTAAAGGAAACATTCTTTTATTTTTAAAAAGAAATAAAACTGCATTCAAAGATTTTTTTAAATTCGCTTCCCTGACCCGGAAATCGAACCAGCAAAAAATTAAAAAAATCAACACTCGCTATTTTATTCCACAATTCGACACGATCAATATTAAAGATAAAATATCTCTAATAAACATTTGGTCTTTGAAAAAAAAACGTGAAATTTGAGATTGATTTCGAAAAGTACGTAATGGACGAATTATTTAGTAAAGTCCGTGGGTTCAAGGTAAATGCAAGCCGCTTTCAACCGTGATGATTGGATATCAATGAGGGAGTTCTATGTCTAGCAGTAGACGTCTTATGGCTATAAGATTAATTTTATTTTCACCACACTTGCTCGTCAATGGTGTTATTCCATGCCTGTATACTAAATGTCAAATGCCTAATTTGTTCTTAAGGGAGTTATGGATTTACGTTCAGTTTTTCTTGCCAAGGGAGTTCTAAGTTTAGTTTTAAAATTTGCAAACAAGTTGTCATTTCAGACTAAGGAGATTTCAAGTCAGCCAACGTTTTATTTATATGTAAAACTTAGCTATAACCCAATTTTTACAAAACTTATCTATGCTTCATTAAACTTCGTTAATTCGTTATCTTTATATTTTATATCAAATATTTTTGCAATAATTTTAGTAAGTATTTTTTTAAAATATTGGCAGAATCTGGCCGTATGGCCATTCGAATTCTACACTAAACACAATGCAAGTACATTATCTATGGTATTGACCCGAAAAAAAGTGACAATCTGTATTGGCGGGTAGCCATTATTTTATTCAATTTAAGTGTTTAGAGACAAAATAATTTTATTTTTGGATTTGTTTCCTCGCAATGTGATGAAAATCATTGTGTGTATCACGGGCAGTAAGGGGATTACAAACTGGAGTCATTAAAAGCCCTCCGCCTTCGGCGTCGGGCTTCTAATACACTCTCGTTAGTAATCCCTACTTACGTCCCTTGATGCAAAATGTACTATATATCATAAATTGTAATAGGTACTTACCTACAATGAACACGTAACATGAAAAAAATTTCTACCAAGTAAGATATTGAGACTAAACTATTCAAAATAAAAATTTTGTTACAGATTAGTACATAAACTAATACCTAAGTAGTTCAAAGCAACCATACGATGTCTTTGGATCCCAAAGAGATAACAAATTATAACGTGTTTTTTACCCGTTCTAAGTAAACAATAAATATAGAAATAAATGTGACGAATTTGTGTAGTAAATATTCGATTTCTTGGTTATCTTTTACGATAGACCTTATGTGTCTTGGAGAAATTTTTATCTTTAATATTGACTGTATCGACTGGTGAAATAAAATGGTAAGTCTATTTTTTTATTTTTAGCTGGTTCGACAACCGAATTATAGAAAATCTTTGAATGCAGTTTAGTTTCTTTCTAAAAATAAAGGAATATTTCCTTTAAGCAAAATGAGCTAACTAAAGGATTTAACCTTTTCAACGCCACGCCTCGACAAAACGTAAACCTGCTTTGAATCTTATGTCATTGTGTCAAGATCACTTTGACATTGTACTTTGTGACACCCATATGTGTCGTTGGCGTTGAAAGGGTTAAGGAAGTTCCCCTCCAGGGCCCATAATTTTTTTCCTCCCTGTATAGTTACATCCACGAAGACGCGTGAATTTGTTAAAATTAAACATTAATGACATTGAAATAAGAACCACGGCACGCGTCATCATAAAATGGCTCGATCTATAAACGCCAAAGTATGAGACAAATATCTCATCAAGGTACAGCCAACGTCATAAATAAGTGATCATTTATGTACCTTGTCGCTTTCAATCATTACCATGTCATTACATGACTTCGTATGACTTTTCAAACACAACTTCAAAGTGACAAGGTAAAAAAGTGATCACTTATTTATGAAGTTGACCCTACCAGGGCACCGTAACACGTTAGGAGTTACGAGCAAGTAAGTGTAAAATTCCGCGCAAGAACTAAAGTCACGGACATAGCTCGAAGAATCGCTAGACTTAAGTGGCAGTGGGCAGGGGCACATCGCCCGTAGAACTGACGGCCGATGGGGCCGAAAGGTTCTCGAGTAGCGTCCGCGGACCGTAAGACGCAGTGTAGGTAGGTAGGCCTCCAACTAGATGGAACGATGACCTGGTGAAGGTAGCGGGAACGCATTGGATGCGGATGGCGCAGGGCTGATCTGTTTGGCGAGCCTTGGGAGAGGCCTATGTTCAGCAGAGGACGTCTTTCGGCTGAAATGATGAAGTGTAAAATTACGGTGAAGGAAAACATCGTGAGGAAACCTGCATATACCTGCGAAGAAATTCAATGATGTGTGTGAAGTTCCCAATGCGCACTGGGCCCGCGTGGGAACTGCGGCCCAAGCCCTCTCATTCTGAGAGGAGGTCTATGCACTGCAGTGGGACGTATATAGGCTGGGATGATGATGATGATGATGATGATGATGATGATGATGAAGATGAAGTGTAAAATATCGTAATGGAAGCTGAGTGTCCCTTCCGGATACTAGGGCACCATAATATGACGTTAAGAGGTAAGTAAGTGTGTAAATCAGTACATATTATAATCTATCACGAGTTCTTTTTTAAGACAGACAAACCAGTACAATACTTATTATTTTATATTGTATTAATTTGGAACGGTTACTCAGAAATGTAATTTTTTATCAAAATGGCAGGGTTTCATCTGGTCTTCAAATTGTGTTCGGCAAAATTAGACGGTCTTACTATGACGTTTCGTAATTACGCAAAGCTGTATAACACGACAGTAGTAAAACGGTACAGTTACCTCGAAATGTACATTTTGGTAAAAGTAGCGATTTATGACTTCACACTTTATTTTTAAACTACTTAAAAGTAGTTTCGGCAGGTTAGGATCTGTAAGACTTTGGTTTTAGTACCTACATAAAATAACGAAATCTATAAGAATTTCACACAGACGAACGGTTACTTTTTTGGTAATTTGAATGTTCTACGGGCGACTAAACTAGATGTGGACCTATTCGATATTCAGATAGGTACATGTCCAGCATAGCATTAGACTTATTATGTGATTCAAAAATGCTGCAGTATGTACTTTCTGTCATCACCAACAAAACGTTCCGTATTAATTAAATACGATGGTCTTTTCTTATGTTATTTTTGTTTTCTTTCAGTTGGTAAGCCTCGCGTACACACCAATTTGCATATACTGCGACTGGCGTGAGCTGCATCGCACCAAAAACGTCGAACATGTCAAGATTCTCAATCAAATTACCTTCATCTGCTTTTCTAGCATACTGTATCCGGCCACCGTGGTAAGTTAACTACTCCATTGATTAACTATTGGATTGTGCTCTACTTATTTAGGAGTCAGGGTAAATATGGTGTAAGTAGATTAAGCAATTCAAGCATATTGACGACCTCCTGTCACCCTTCTCTCCAACAACTTATTAATTATTAACCTGGCACTCTTCTAAGTCCATGGTTAAGTCTTTTCAAAAGGGCTTTTTCCGTTGTTATATTTTCGATCGTGAATGCAGTACTGGGTACTAATCACAGTCATCCTTGGAGACAAAATATTACATTTTGACAAGCGGACAAACAACAGACGACGTGCTAACGCTATAAAAGGCATACATTAAATTTAACGTAAAGCCGTTATTTATGACTTATGTAGTACTCCAATCTATATCGAACATAATATCTGCTCGTCTAAATCACCGTGTCCCACTTGATATTGTATCTACCAAGCACAGTGCAGTAATCATCGCAGTGTGGTATGGTGAAATTTTCTTCAAACAACACTCTACTAGTTAATTCCTGTATACAGGGTAAAGACGGTATTATTATTTATGGAAACAAGTGAAACATTGAGTATTTTGTATTACCAGTTTGTTACTGAAAAAAAAAACTACAATTACGTGATCCTTGACTCTTAAGATAATAACTTATGTTATTTCTTTCAAATTTTGTTTTTCTTTTGCCAGTTTTCTCACAGATCATCAAAGTAAATACCCGGCACTATACCGAAGACATCCCGGACGTCAGCCTGTACGAGATTAGCACGGCTCTCAAGCAACTAAGGTATGGCAAGGCCCCTGGTGATGACGGAATAACAGCCGAACTTCTGAAGGCGGGTGGAAAACCGATTCTCAAAGCCCTTCAGAAACTATTCGATACCGCCATCCGTGAAGGGAAAACACCAAAAGCATGGAACAGAAGTGTAGTGGTGCTGTTCTTCAAAAAAGGCAATAATACCTTATTGAAGAATTATAGACCCATTTCACTTCTGAGCCATGTTTACAAGCTGTTTTCGAGAGTCATCACGAATCGTCTCGCGCGCAGGTTAGACGACTTCCAGACTCCCGAACAAGCCGGATTTCGAAAAGGCTTTAGCACCGTGAACCACGTACATGCGTTGCGGCAGGTTATACAGAAAACCGAGAAGTATAACCGCCCCCTTTGCCTGGCATTTGTGGACTACGAGAAGGCCTTCGATTCGATCGAGACTTGGGCTGTACTGCAGTCTCTCCAACGGTGCCAAGCGGACTACCGGTACATCGAAGTGTTGAAGTGTCTGTATAATAACGCCACAATGTCCGTCCGACTTCAGGACCAGATGTCGAAGCCCATTCTATTGCAGCGGGGAGTCAGACAAGGAGATGTTATCTCTCCGAAACTGTTCACCGCTGCACTAGGGGATGCGTTCAAGACTCTGAACTGGGAAGGGCGTGGCATCAATGTAAATGGCGAATACTTCACTTGCCTTCGGTTTGCCGACGACGTGGTGCTTATGGCTGAGACCTTGGAAGACTTCAGTACGATGCTCGCTGGCCTCGAAAGAGTCTCCGAGAGAGTTAGTCTTAAATGTTTCTTTGTTTGTGATAATTTTTAGTTTTAGTTTGTGATCTGTTTCTCAGTTCAGTCAGAGGAAAAATGAAAAACTGGTTTGAATTGGATTAATTGGGTTATGAGCGGGTTGTTATTGTTGGTTTTATTATATTTTCTTTTCTTTTTTGTTCGTTTAGTTTTTAGTGTTCTGATAAAAAAAAAAGACAAAAGTCTCAGAACCATGCAGCCTAGTTTTATTTTAGGGCCACCGCAGACCGAAGCGTTTCAGTTGCCGTCACGCGCGCGCCCTGCGCTTCGGTCTGTGGAAGCCCTGAATGTACAAACATGTTTAGTTTTTAGTATTATGTTGTTTTGTGTGTGGCCTTCCGTGAGTTTACTGCACTGTGGCCCGGCGGAAGACCAGCGCTGGTTTTAACTAGCAACATGCTGAGTCGGGTCCCTTTTGTGACAGCATTAATGTGTACATAGCTCTATCTATCTATCTGTCTATGTCTAGTGTATTCTTATTTTTGCCTGTGTACGTGTTATTGTTGTTATAAATAAATGTTTTTCTTTCTTTCTTTCTTTCTTTCAAATTGAACATGGACAAGACGAAGGTCATGTCGAACGCCCATGTTGTACCAACTCCCGTCGTAATCGGAGATACTTTGCTTTAAGTTGTTGACGACTATATCTATCTGAGACATACAATCCAATTGGGTAGGTTCAACTTCGAGAAAGAGGTAAATTGACGAATAAGACTCGGCTGGGCAGCGTTCGGGAAGCTCCGCAATATCTTGTCATCCGATATACCGCAGTGTCTCAAGTCAAAAGTCTTTGACCAGTGTGTGTTGCCAGTGATGACTTATGGCACTGAGACGTGGCCGCTAATGATGGGTCTTATAAGGAAGCTCAAGGTCACTCAGAGGGCGATGGAGAGGGCTATGCTTGGAGTGTCAGAAATGATGAAATCCGCGCAAGAACTAAAGTCACGGACATAGCTCGAAGAATCGCTAGACTTAAGTGACAGTGGGCAGGGCACATCGCCCGTAGAACTGACGGCCGATGGGGTCGAATGGTTCTGGAGTGGCGTCCGCGGACCGGAAGACGCAGTGTAGGTAGGCCTCCAACAAGATGGAGCGACGACCTGGTGAAGGTAGCAGGAACGCATTGGATGCGGATGGCGCAGGGCCGATCTGTTTGGCGAGCCTTGGGGGAGGCCTATGTTCAGCAGTGGACGTCTTTCGGCTGAAATGATGATGATGATCAAAGTAAATGTTCTTCATTAGTTTCTGGACAGTGTTTTCCTAATGTTTTTAATGTGCGGTTCCAATCCTTCTGAAATTGTACGATGTTATCTGTTGGTTGAAGATGTTTTCTTAGCTTTGCTTTCATCAGAGCCCAAAATCTCTCTATTGGCCTAATCTCAGGGCAATTCGGAGGGTTCTATGTTTTTTCAACAAATTCTACATCATTTTCGCGATACCAATCCAGCACATGGTGAGCGTAATGACATGAAGCCAAATCGAGCCATAATAATGTACGACCCCTATACTTTTTAATGAGTGGCAGCACTCGCTTTTGAAGGCATTCTTTCTTCTAAATATCGGAATTTAAAGTGCCTTTTACGAAAAACGGAGATGTTGTCATGCCGAATCGACAAACAGCTTGCCAAACCTTACCTGTGCCATTACTTTTCGTCCAAATTTTTCACAAAAAATTGATTTATCCTGTTTAGAGACCTTTGAACATTCATTATGGTGTAAAATTGCGGCCCAGAAAGGGTTTTGTAGTCAAGTTTGCCATACGTTTCGTCGTCCATAATAATGCATTTGTCATTTTTACTCAAAACGTGGTCGTAGGGACAACTTTCGAGCTCGAGTTTTGACGGCAGACACCTGGGTTTTAGTGCGTTTCGGTTGCTTTTGCTTTTTGTAAGTTACCAGTGAGTTATGCTCCTTGACATGCTGAACCATTCCTATCGAAGTTCGGCATTTTTTCGAACAAACACGTATCGACATCTCCTTTTTTCGAGCAAACTGTTCGCAAATCTTCTTATCCAAATTGGGACGTGACAGACCGCGTTTTCTACCGCGACCAGGCAGATCTTTTAAACTATGGTTCATACTAAACAGCTTATTGTATTGTAAATTGCCTTCAAGCTAACTCTTTCCTGTCTAGCTATTTTTCTCATAGTCATATCAGATCCTTTGCAGTATTTGATCACAATAGAAAGTCGTTGTTCTACTGATAGGCCCTTCATCTTGGAGTTTCAAGGAATTCAATATATTTTTAGGGTTCCGCACCCAAAGGGTAAAAACGGAACCCTATTACTGAGGCTCCGCTGTCCGTCCGTCTGTCCGTCTGTCAGCAGGCTGTATCTCGGGAACCGTGATAGCTAGAGAGATGAAATTTTCACAGATGATGTATTTTGGTTGCCACTATAACAACATACTAAAAAATGGAATAAAATAAATAAATAAAAAATAAATATTAGGGGACAATCTTACACAAATCGACCTAGTCCCAAACTAAGCAAAGCTTGTACTATTGGTACTAGACGACGATAAACATACTTATATAGATAAATAAATACTTAAATACATAGAAAACATCCATAACTCAGGAACAAATATTCGTGCTCATCACACAAATAAATGCCCTTACCGGGACCGAACCCAGGACCTCTTGTTTCGTAGGCAGGGCCATTACCAACTAGGCTAAACGGTCGTTAAAAAAAAATATTTAAAGGGGCTCCCATACAACAAACGTGATTTTTA
Organism: Archips xylosteana; assembly: GCA_947563465.1. Taxonomy (NCBI): domain Eukaryota; kingdom Metazoa; phylum Arthropoda; class Insecta; order Lepidoptera; family Tortricidae; genus Archips; species Archips xylosteana. The sequence continues at coordinate 9,190,491 of OX387350.1, read as the reverse complement.
TAGATAATTGTACGGAACCCTTCGTGCGCGAGTCCGACTCGCACTTGGCCGATTTTTTCAATTGAGTTTCAATATTCAATTATACAATTGACAGACTGAGATATGAGACCTGACATAAAACACTGTGGCCTTATTTTCTCAAAGCAGAACAAACATGTTTCCATAAATAACGATACGGTTTTGAAACTCAATGATAACCTGGATCGGACTAGAGGTCAAGTTATACAAGGCGGAGGGCTTTTAATGACTCGAGTTTATAATTCCCTTACTGCCCGTGATACACATAATGATTTTCATCACACTGGGAGGCAAAAAATACAAAAATAAAATTATTTTGTCTCTAAACACTTAAATTGAATAAATAATGGCTACCCGCCTATACAGATTGTCACTTTTTCAAGTCATCTACCATAGATAATGTAAACTGTGTTTAGAATTTGAATGACCATACGGCCAGATTCTGCCAACATGTTAAAAAAATGCTTACTAAAATTATTGCAAAACTATTTGATATAAATATAAAACATAAAAAAAACGAAGTTTCATGAAGCGTAGATAAGTTTTGTGTAGTAAAATTGGGTCATAGCTAAGTTTTAACCTTTTCGACGCCAACGACACATATATAAGCACCGCAGGTCCTACGCCAACGACTGATATATCAGTCGCGGCGTACAGAGCGATATCTACCTACATGCAGATCTGTAGGGTTCAATTTCGCGTCTGACATTTCGATGTTATGGCGTATGTGTAAGAGCTGTTGTATTTGACAGAGCGTTGAAAAGGTTAAACGTATAAATAAAACGTTGGCTGACTTGAAACCTCCTTAGTCTGAAATGACATACCAACTAACTTGTTTGCAAATTTTAAAACTAAAGTTAGAACTCCCTTAAGAACAAATTAGGCCATTGTCATTTAGTATACAGCTTTGATCAATTATAACTGTAGATACACATTGCCGAACAAAATCCCCTTCAAAGAATATCCGAACTTTTTTATTTGGTTGCGAAACAAACAAAATCATCTCCTACACAGAAATTTGAACCTAGTCTTTACTTCATTACAGTCGAATTTCGGTAGCGGCAAAACTCCACTTGACAGCTAAACTTGACAATTTCACGCAACGTTCTGAGAAAAAAGAAGGCCACTTTTATCAAAGTGGCGCTCATTTGGCTCGGACATTTTCGGGCGCGCGACTGTTATAATTGATCAAAGGTATCAAAGGTATACAGGCATGGAATAACACCATTGAGGAGCAAGTGTGATGAAAAATACATATCACTTACTTTGGCGATAGTAGAGTCACATAACCTTAACCTCATCATAATCCCAGCCTATTTACGTCCCACTGCAGGGCACAGGCCTCCTCTCAGAATTAAAGGGCTTGAGCTTAATTCCTACGTGGGCGCAGTGTGGATTGGGAACTTTACACACACCATTGAATTCCTTCATAGGTGTGTGTAGGTTTCCTCAGGATGTTTTCCTTCAAAGTTAAGCTCATGGTAAATTACAAATGTAATTTGGCACATAAATTCCGAAAAACTTAGAGGTGCGCGCCGGTATTTGAACCCATGATCCTCTACTTGAGAGGCCATAGGTCAAACCATTAGGCCACCATGAATGATGGAATATGCCCGGTAAATAAGATATTGTTAATTTAGGAAAAATGTGTACTTTCTGAACCAATCTTAAAGAGCTGCGGATAGCAGCATACACACAATACATAAAAATCGCTCACTTTTTTTTCAGTTTTCCGACTGTCTGTTTTGGAAACTTTGGATAAAGAATCGCGAGCTGGTGGCGCCACCTGCCATAGATGTCTTTGTCCCGCTTTGGATGCAGCACAGTCTCCATACCTTTACCCTGGTCGTGACATTCTTGGATCTACTGCTTGTACCTCGCAGGAGACCTAAGAACCTCACGTTTGGTGCTTCACTTTTAGGAGTCTTTCTTGCTATATACGGTGTCGTGTAAGTAATTTAAGCTTAATGTTTTATAGTTTTGTGACATCGTTGTAAATTAAAATCTTAGTAGGTTACGTCTGGGGTCTGTTGCATAACAAAGTACAACTTATATTACAAGCGTAACTCCCAAAGGGGTACTTTGTTATGCAACAGGCCCCTGGTTTGCTTATGGTGTGCAGTTGTGTTCTCACATTGTGAGGATACTGTACACACCTGCGAATGCTTTGAGTAGTGAGTATGAAGATCCTAGTTCACATTTTAGTCTCATGGGGACTATATAGCCTAAACTCTACATTTATGAGAAGAGGCACGTGCCCTAACTGTAGGATATTATTCATATACAGGTTGTCTCAAAACTTAACGATAACCTGGCATAGAGCGAGAGGTCATGTTATACTAGTTCTGAAAAAAAAGAAAAACATTTTTTGTCACTTTTTTGTCAAGCGATAACAGAGTCACATAACACCTATACCTAGAGATTTTCCTGACACGAACGACGTGTGGTTATTGTGTGACATAATAATGTCATCGATTCTGTTTGGTATTATTGTTCATAATATTTTTAAACGTGTCACATTGATCTAATACCACTTATAAGATATCGATAAACTAAGTATCAGAAGGAAGTTACGCGTTGCATTGTTTGTGCCAGGACAATCTCTAGGTATACACATAACATATCACTTCTATATAGTATTAGATATTTTTGAACAAATGTCGACCTTTGAAAGTAATCATTGTTTTACAGGTGCGCCCGCAGTGTTACAAACGAGGAACACATATATCCGCTTCTGAAGATATTCGAGGGGTATCAATTCATTGTATTAGTTATCTTTGTGTCCGTGGAACACTATTTATTCTTTACTACACAGTGGTTCATCGTAGAGTATGTATGGGGACCAAAGACGAAGTTTCATACATTTATAATCTCCGTTTCACTTCTTGGAGGAATGAGAAAAGTCATAAGCAAGGCAAAGAGGATAAATTAAATTAAAATCAAAAGACTTGATTTATTTCTTAAAATAATGGTTTAAAGTCCTCATTAAAATTTTACATTTTATAACTAAGATGAGGAAATTACTCAAAAAATATTTTTACTATTACATTAACTCCGAAAAAATGAATAATAGAGATGTTATGTGCACATACATTAAAACATAGTGAAACTGTAAAAAGAGGGGTCAACGAAACCTATGTACATACGACACAAAACTTGTCTAGTTATTAACATATTTGTATAAGTTCTTGTGATATTTAAATGTTCTCTTTAATTATTATTATCTTTATTAAGAATTGTTAATAAATAGTGGTATGTAGGTTATACCGTAAAAAATGTATATTGCAAGTAAACGTGAATTATTTAAAATTGTATTATTAACAAGTATTTAAATTAACACTTAATGGCTCAGCCAACACTATGCTAGCTATCTCTGTTCATTGGGTACGTATCATAATGTATAAAATCAAAATCTATAAGTTTAAAATATATGTTCAAAATATATAAAATCAATAAATATAATGGTTAAAATAAATAACAATCAGAATTCATAAAGTACGTTTTTCATAATGGTCGAAATACATCTAATACCTTTAAACGAGCAATTCTTGTATATATATATGTATATATATATATATATATATATATAATCAGGATCTCGGAAACGGCTCCAACGATTTCGATGAAATTTGGTATGTGGGGGTTTTCGGGGATGAAAAACTGATCTAGCTATGTTTCATTTTCAGAAAATCGCTTTTACTCGTGTTTTCCGGCTATTTTTGTTTGCATTAGAATATGAAGCTAAATTTCGCCGACTACGAGCAGATCATAATGGCACATTAGAAATCGGGTGGTCGCGTATCCAGCCGACCTCGGTTCGATTCCACGTTTTTTTCAAGATTTTTAGTTTTTTTTTTTAAGTTTATTTTTCATGAGAAAACGTCAAGTTTCTTCTTTTGTGAGAAAAAGTTACTTTTTTGTGAGAAAAAGTTACTTTTTTGTTAGAAAAAGTATTATAGGGAACGTGCAGTAACTATAGGCGGCAGCACTAATGCGACAGAAGAGACACTATGCGGACAGTAAAACAAACTTATCAAGGTAAAACATTCAAATTGATGGCACCCTTATGGCACCAGTTGGCAGCACCGTCTATGTGCACGTTCCCTATTGGGAGCACAGAACAGGAAAAGCCGGTTGTCTGTAAAGGCGGTTTACGGACGATAGTTTAACGTGACTCATCCCCCCCCCCCCTCCGGTGTTTTTGTCAAATATCTTGAAAACGGTGCGTCCTACGGCAAAATCAATGAAATTTTCATCCCCCCTGTAATACCCCCACGCTCCCTCCCCCGCATCTCCTGTCCGCCTCTCACCCCCCCCCCCCCCCACCCCTCCGGTGTTTTGATTCGGAAATGGCTCCAACGATTTCGATGAAATTTGGTATTTGGGGGTTTTCGGGGATGAAAAATTGATCTAGCTTGGTCTTATCTCTGGGAAAACGCTTGGTACCGAGTTTCTGCCCGAGCAGAGCTCGGTCGCCCAGGTACTACAATTAAAATGACTAAGTTCACAATGTATATGTTCATAATATATACAATTAGAATATAAAATATTTGAAAGAAATAACAATTAAAATCCCTAAAGAACCTTCTTCATAATGGTCGAAATCCATACGGTCAAAATACATACAATCAAGATTATTCAAGATGTCTACAATACGATTGCTTTAAACAATAAGAATTTAGTCAAATGAATTGTTAACCTTTTCAACGCCAACGACACATATAGGTGTCACAAAGTACAGTGTCAAAGTGATCTTGACACAATGACAAAAGATTCAAAGCAGGTTTACGTTTTATCGAGGCGCGGCGTTGAAAGGGTTAAGGAAACAACGGTAACCCTTACCATCACACTACTATTAACCATTAGAGTATCTATACAATTTGAAATGAAACAAATATTGCTTATTTTCGGCGAGCGAGCGAAGCGAGCGAGCAAGACGGTTCGGGACGGAAGCTACTCGGAATGGTTAGGTTCAAAGGCTAATGCGGGATCGTAGCGGAGCGAAGCTCCCGTATTAGCCTTTGGTGTTAGTTATTTTTTTTTATTACCACGTAGAAAATCTAATTTGTTTAATAAAATTTGGTATATTATTTACATTTACTTTTCATAATGTTACAAACAATATTACCTAATGGAAATAATCATTTAATGTGGTGTTACAAAAAAAAATCCTAACATCGAAGGCTAAAGCGGGAGCTACGCTACGCTTCGCTCCCGCCTTAGCCTTCTGAACCTAACCTATCCGAGTCGCTTCTGCCCTAAAAGGTCTTGCTCGCTCGCTTCGCTCGCTCGCTGCCAGCGAGATACCGGTTAGGTTTTTATAAATTTAATCATCCGTGTATAGTGTATTAATCTTGGATTATGTATTTCAGCCATTATGGAAAACGTACTTGATTGATATTTTACTTAACTATAATATTATTTTATAATTTTATGTAGGTAGGTAGGTAGTAACGGGCTATTTTCCGCAACTCGACGTCTCTATGCGCCTATTTTGCGTATAATTTTATGTATTTTGAACGTATACATTGTAAACATATGCATTTTGTGCAATATGACTAGCAACCATTATGCATTGTAACTATTATATATTTTGACCACTATGCATTTCAAGCTTATGCGTTCAGAACTTATGTCAAATAACTTTATATATTTCAACTGTATGTATTTCAGCCGATATGTATTTTAAATTTATAAATTATAATACGTACCCCTGTTCATTGCGTGTAGAGTCATGTGGGGTAAGTTGTACGCAGTGTGTAAGTGTACGCAATCCCATTCATTTCGGACTGAAATGCATGGGTTTGCGTACACTATTATCCACTGCGTACAGTTACCCCACATGACCACAGTATAATAAATAGACAGTAGGACGTCTCGGCAGCGTCCTTGATTATAATTACCTACGCCGGCTCGGTACACAAACTCGCGATAGGGCTGCCACTCTTCAGTTATGTTTTGATAATTTCACATAATCATCATCATAATCTTTAACACTAAATTAAGATTAGAAGTTAAGATTTGTAATTTCACGTGACATTGCGTCATCCTTTTTCGTGCGTGCAGCCGGCATTCATCGATTTATTAGATGTTGTCACGTCAAAAATAGTAACTATTACTTATGAAACCAAAAGAGTGTAAATGACCATATTTCCTTTCAAATTGTTACATATTAAGCTGTGACTTATTTTTCAAAAGTGTTTTTCAATAAAAAGACACGTCAAGATCGCTTACTTTCTTTCTAATGCTAAAAAAACGAAGTATACTATATGTAGGTAGGTACCCCGCCATTGATTTAATGTTGGTTATTGCGTTGCATTCAATGAGTAACAGTCGCGAAACCAATATGTACTTAACTAACACAAATAAAAAACAACTTAACACAAAATAAAAACGGTAAAATAATATTATTTTTAGTCTTTCAATCTAAAAAATGTCAATTCCGATTTTGATATAGATAAATATAGACACCCGTACATCGAACAATACTGTTTATATCGTCGTGACATAGTTAAGAGGGTTTATACCTGTTGAGCTGGCAACGTTGCATTTTTGTTAGTTTTTGTCGATTATTCCATAAAATTGAATGAAAATTAAAAATGTTTTGAATACAAATTGTTCTAATATATAAGTTAATGTGTCTACTGCAATAATAATTGTTGATAGACTTTTATTTTCTTTAAAAACGAACAAATTATTACCTAACGGTTTTTAAAGAAAATAAAAGTCTTACCACGAATTATTATTGCAGTAGACACATTAACTTATATATTAGAACAATTTGTATTCAAAACATTTTTAATTTTCATTCAATTTTTATGGAATAATCGAGAAAAACTAACAAAAATGCAACGTTGCCAGCTCAGCAGGTATAAACCTAGGTAAGTACGTAATAAATGCGCGTGAGTCCCGCGCCGACCGAACTTACAGCACGCCCGACTGATGCTAGCCGAGCTATGCTGAGATTTCGTGGCGCGTAGGTACTTCTCGCGTTCCGGCCGCTTGTATGAAGACGTTTTACTGTCTATTTATTATACTGTGACATGACTCTACGTGTTGTCTGGTACACTGTGGCGAGCGTCTCGGCCGCGCTATGAATAGAGAAAGAAAACGCTCGCCGCTCTGCCGGTCGCTCGAATTGTACAGAGTCTTTATTGGCAAACGCACTCAGAATCACAATCGCTTTCACCACTTCTTTGTGTCAGTTCTGTCACACTGTATAATGATGATGCTAAAAAGAGATGATGAATGCAATCACAAGCGTGCCCGGTTAGACAATACGGCCTCAGATCACAAAAGAGAAGCGAGTACCCTTTGATCAATTATAACTGTAGATCCACAGTCGCGCGCCCGAAAATGTCCGAGCCAAATGAGCGCCACTTTGATAAAAGTGGCCTTCTTTTTTCTCAATACGTTGCGTGAAATTGTCAAGTTTAGCTGTCAAGTGTCAACCGAAATTCGACTGTAATGAAGTAAAGACTAGGTTCAAATTTCTGTGTAGGTGATGATTTTAATTGTTATGCAAACAAATAAAAAAGTTCGGACACTTTTTGAAGGGGATTTTGTTCGGCAATGTGTATCTTCAGTTATAATTGATCAAAGCGAGTACCTATTACATTAAGTTATGACGTCCTATTTATAAAATTAACGACTAATTAAAATCTTGTTTTATTTTTTGATTTTATTCAGCCTCTAGAAACATTATACGATTTTCATAAATATAAAATTAAGCAATAAAAATTTGACTTAACAAACTTTAGGATTAATACTACGAGTATACAGGGTGACACAAAAATAGTGATACAAAATTAGTGTTTCTTACTTAATTAATGTTGAACAATAATGCATTAACTCAATTTTTAAAATTAGTCTGATGAAATTTAGGATGTTCATACTTAGTTGAAATGAAATCACGAACTCAATGTATGGACACCTCAAATTTAATAAGACTAATTTAATAAGACAAATGAGTTAGAGCATTATATTGTCCAGTATTAACAGAGTAAAAAACACTAATTTTGCATCACCATCTTTGTGTCGTCTTGTATAAGTCGTAATATGAGTCTGAATGTTTGTTTGGTTAAATTTTTTGAGCCGGAGCAAATCAATATCATCTCCTTACATTTGATTACATTCGATGGAGAGTGACCCGATTATCCCTTTAGATTTTCTATTTAACATGGCGAGTGCTCTGCGCTGGGTTAAGGTTCATCACGATAAAGTCACCGCAAAGAAGGTTACCATGTCCTACATCACAATATCTGGACAATTGGCGCTCCCCCACAGTATGGGGGCTCCAAAAAGTTGTACATGGTAATCAAAATTAATATGAAAGTTTACCGTGATAACAAGAATAACAATACTAATACTGGTACGAAATACTCGTAGTAGACGTGTGCGCCGCACCGACCCGCCGCCGCCGATCTGCGTATCGGCGTAAAATCGGCGCGAGTTCTAAATTTTTTCTACACTGAATTTCTGACTTTCGAAGGATTCTAAATTTTACTGCAATGAATCATTATTGTTTTTTTTACATTTTATCTAATTTTGATATAAAAATTAAGCGGAGATCGCTACAGTTGACTTATGATTTGTGACTTTTTTAAATGTTATCTAATTTTTAATAAAAAATAATGTACAAACTAAACAGTTTTATTTAAATTCTCCGCGCCGAAATCACGCCGCCGCCGCCGATTTTTGACCGGCGCCCGCTGCCGTAGATTTTGGCATTGGCGCACACGTCTAACTCGTAGTAATTAGCCTATAGGTAATTAACTGAATTCGGTAGAGCTGGTCTCTTGAACCACCACGTCTATTTACACGACTACGTCTAGCTTCTTATACATGACCTGACATTTGCCAGTTACATTATGTTAATGGGAAGGTTAAAAAGTGAGTTTGTTTAATAATATTTTATATTATACTCGGCTTCGTCCTCAAGAGTAGCATAATAGACACATGTAGTATCGCGTAGCACACACCACTTCACACTATTTTGAGAATATTAGGTCATATGGAATACCTCAAAAGCAACTTTTTTTTGTAGGGTTCCCTATGTTAACGCTCGCCCATGACTTCTTTCGCTTTTTAGTGCTTAACCGTTTCACACGCGCTCTCAAATAAAATTACTACCTTTAAGTGTTAAATACATCGTTACCTATTGAGTTATTATGCCGAAACGCAAAATAAATAAAGAGTATGATTATATCAAAAGAAATTTAAAACGTTTAGAGAAAAAACTAGGCAAAACTAGTCGTTCGTGACGTTCGTGTCGTCGACATGATTCCAGTGACTCATCAAGCAGTGACCCACAAGGTATGGATTTATCTTTTCAAACATCCATCGTTAAATTCAGTGTTCACTGAAGTTTTTTCCAGCAAAAATTGCTAGCAGTACAAGACTGTGTTATTCTCTAACTGAAAAAGCCTTAGCTACTTGAAACAAAGGATTTTTTATTATTGTTATAAATACATGGAAATACAGTTTTAACTACAAAAGGTAGAAGTTTTGTCTAGAAATTAGTGTTGCGGGTAGTACAATGGGACTGCTTCTTCACTAAAAGGACAATTTTACTTATACCTACTTATACTCATTGCAGTAGATATATTTAACAAAATTATTATTTTGTACTGCAGGCAATTCACCGTAAGGTGTGGAATAATATAGTATTGGGAGCAGTAAGCATTACTGTCACTTAAACAGTTATTCAAAATTGCCCTGTTCAGTGTTACTTACATACATAATATATCTGAGACCTCTGTGTCTCGGTTTCAGACACCAATACTTTGGATGCCTGGCTTTTGTCAGATGATGAAGCTGCAGATGAGTCGCCTTCGGGTAGATACTGGGACCTGGAATCAAATAATTTATTATCGGAGGGTACACCGGTCATCGCCGCTGCGTTGACCGGCGTCGCCGCGTCGACCTGTGCGACCCCGCCGATGGGCACAACTGCGCCAACCGGCGCCTCCGCCATGAAGCCAACGTCCATACCACATTGAAAACACCGGTTCTCGTCCGATCACCGAAGTTAAGCAACGTCGGGCGCGGTCAGTACTTGGATGGGTGACCGCCTGGGAACACCGCGTCACCCCGCCAACCATCGTCACCGCGCCGACTGGCATCGCCCCGCCGACCATCATAAACCCACCGGCTGAAAGGGCCGCTGCACTGAGCGGTATCGCCGCGTCGACCGACGTCATCACAACCGGCGCCACCGACGACGTTACTTTTGATGCCGATTAATTAGAAATACTTGGCACTGACCCAAAAACTGTAAAAAAGTACGGCAAGGATATTCAAAAGGACTTGTTAGCTCGATTAGAACACTACGCTGTATCTGGTTTAAACAAAGAGCTACGCAATGAGTACAAGGAGAAATATTTGACCCCCGATAATTGCAAGTTGATCGACCCTCCGGAGCTAAATGCAGAATTAAAGGCGGCAGTGTCAGAGGCTATAACCAAACGCGATAAGGCCATTGAAGGAAAACAAAAACAGCTATCTTCTTCTTTCTTATTCGAAAAACATTTGGAAAATTTTGCTCCAGCTCACAAACATTTGGAAAATTTTGCAACCGTCCGGTTAATTTAAATTCTGTTGATGATTATTTTGGAGTGTCAATTATGAGAAATAACACAAGGATAGCATAGTTAATTGCAAATATTTTTGTATCATTTTGATTAAAGGGAAGTTAAAGATTGGATTTAGAATTATGAATATACATTGAATTTTCATCTTGTGACACATCATACTTTACAAATTTTATCTCTAAAAGTCTACATGTGTCTATTATGCTAATCTTGAGGACGAAGCCGAATATAATTAGAGATTAAACGAACTTACCTGTAAGTGAAGTTCTATCCTAATTATACGAAGGCTTCGTCCGAAGAGATTAGCAACCCTCCCACCCACTAGATACAGTTCAACTGTAGTTCCCAAAGTAAAATATGATTCTAAACTAAATGAAGTCATGGGCGAGCGTTAACAAAGGGAAGGACCCCAACCCTACAAAAAATATAAAAGTTGCTTTTGGGGTATTCCATATGACCTAATATTCTCAAAATATTGTGAAGTGGTGTGTGCTACGCGATACTACATGTGTCTATTATGCTAATCTCTTCGGACGAAGCCTTCGTATAATTAGGATAGAACTTCACTTACAGGTAAGTTCGTTTAATCTCTAATTAGATCTGTGAAGAGGAATGATACCTCCTTAAGTTATGATCAGTGTTCATATCAGTTGGAGTGAGATTATGTGCATACGTAAAACTCAAGTTAGTGAATACAGTTCGTTGCTCGCGTACATTAGTACGGGCTTTTGACATTAATATACAAACACGACTCCCTTCTGGCCCCCCGTTGAGAGTACCAGTTTTTTGTTCAGATTTGATAAATAAATAATAACTTTGAAGGGGGTTTTACATTAAATTAATCATCAGATGAATATTATATTTAAGAGAAAGATAACAAAATATATTTATTGTTTGTTATCTTATATATTTATTTCCATGTACTTGTTTTTCTTTATTGTTTTCTTTGTGGTGGACAATAAAAAGTCATTGTATTGTATTGTATTGTATTGTTATTCGATTTACCAGGTAGTTTTTGTGAGTGTAACTAACAATATGTAGAGTTAGCTGAAAGAAAGAGCATGGTTTATAAAACGCATTATTAAGTCCCGAGTGTGTTAGAAATTATGAGCCAAAATCGCGAAAATTTAAAAAACTTGATTTTGCCACGAACCTAAATAACTGAAATCAATTTATAAAATCAACACAGTAAAAAGAATAAACAATAGTTTGTTTCGTATATAGTCATACGAAAATAATCTTGATAAAGTTTGCTTTCCCTTATTCTGGGTATTGTAATTGGGGATGTCTAAAAAAAAATACCCATGGTTTTTATTTTTTTTTTTGTATAGAAAAGTCAATTATAAGAAACTAATTTCAATATTTTGTCATTTCGTTCTCTACTTTTTTCAAAATTAATTATTGAAACTATTTTAGTTCATGACGTCAGATTATAATTGAGGGCTCACACAATGCCAAATTTCTAAATCTATCTAAATGCGTACGATAAGGCAACCCCTTTAATTATTTTTTGCGTAGTGGTACACTATACACTGTGTCACTTTACTGGCACTGTCAAAGTGCTAGATGTCAGACAGCGGGTCCAAATCAAACTCCGTAGTATAATCCACGCGTAAATTGTGAACAATTCTAACCACACTGAATAAAGTACGACTTGAACCGTTCACGCAGTTTACACCAATGTCAAATGAAGGTCATTGCTTATTTGTTATATTATAAATTAATTACATAATATTAAAATTAAATAACTACAGAAAACGAGTTAAAAAGCATTTATCTCGAAATGGTTTTCGATTTACTATACATTGCAAAAAAATAGACATCCCCAATTATTTAACAGCAACACTGAAATAACTGCGGATGGTTTGAGAGGCCCATCTTGTTCTGTCTCGGGTACAGTGACTTTTAGCATTAGCAGGACTTTTCTTTGTGCTCGAACAAACTCAGCGCAAAAGAAACTTGGCCAGCACGCAGATACGTACATACACACCTACTTAACTGAGAAACGTCTGGGAGATAACTTTTGCATATTAGGTATTTCGTTTTCATTGTTGTGCTGCTTCAATTGAATCGTTTAGTTTTGAATACAGTAAAATATTTTTTACAAAAATATCCCATTTAGGCATAAAAATTATAACCCTGTTACTTATTTTTAATAGCAATGATAAATATCAAGTGAAAGAAAGAGACAAATAAACGAATAGGGTTGCGGATATTTCAACAAATTATTGATTAGAAATAATGTTTTGTGTATTTTAAGGATATTTAATCTAATGAACTGAAACAATTACTTTGCTCACCCGCGACCTTACGATGGTAACGTTAATGTAAGGAATGCATGTTCATGCAGTTCCTCCACCTCCACACTGTACGAACACACACAAACCCAACCATCACCACCACCAATGTTTAACATTTGGTAGCATAGCGTGCGGTTGTGGTAACAACTCTGAAGATGAGCTCTGGTTGAGGTCGAAACGCGTCAGTGTAGTTTGGTGGAAGTGATGGTTGGGTTTGTGTGATTTGTGTGCGTTCGTACAGTGTGGAGGTGGACGAACTGCATAAACACGCATTCCTTACATAAACGTAACTATCGTAAGGTAGCGGGTGAGCAAAGTAATAAAATTGTTTCAGTTCATTAATATTTTAGCTGAATTCTCAAAGATTAATATGGACCTCCGCAAAGTAACGCCTGATTCAATAAATTTAATAAATAAGCTACAATAGAGAAATATTTCTCTAGGCAGATGTTATGCAATAAATTAGATATTTAATTTGTTTTTAATATAATTTGTTGTAAATACTTGTTTATTGTTACTTACGAAATAAATATTAAAATCATTTACTTACTAAATAAGTTAAATTTATGTAGAACAATATATAGGTACATGACGAGGTATGCTCTAAGCCCGTTGGCGGAGCCTCCGTATTTTGAGATTCCGACATAACGGATAACGGATCACCTTTGAAAACGCGGCAAGTTCGGTACAGCGTGGCGCAGGCGCACCGACCGCACCGTGTACTTTCCCAAACGAGAATGCCTGACTCCTGCTCGATCGATCCCTCACAAAAGGGTATTATTACTCACCACGCGCGCAACCCCTCTCGCGGACATCGCCAACGCTGTATCGACCTCACCCAAGCAAGCGGTTTGGCGTTTTTTCAAGTAGTTCAATCTAAATTTACTAGATGTCGTATTAATAATCACCTACTATGCTGAGTTGGGACCATTTCGTGATAATGTTTGTATCTTTTATCGTTTTTCTTTGTTAATTTAAGATTATGTATGTCACGAATAATTTTTTTTTTTTCTTTCTTTTTTTCTTTCTTTCGTTCTTACTAAAACTAAGTTTGTACGTTACACTATCAGGTGGCGCCACGGTGACGTCACTCTGACAAGTACAGCTGCAAATCCGCAGATGGCGTTATAATTCAAACTCTTTGTAAAAGTCGTGTAGGCTCGTGGCGCCACTGTGCTGCCACTCCGACACGGCCATTCTGACCTCTCACACGTCCTCGTGGGAGGTACCTGTGGACAAAAACAACCTGAACAGTGAAACTTTTCCACTCGGCCTTCCTGACCTTCAAAACTATCTTGACAAAAGGATCCTTACATGTAAGAAAACAAATTTCTGATCAAATAACGGAAGAAATTCAATAGCTCAACTTAAGTCTTTACTTGTCAAGCAAAACTCATATCAACACAAAGTTTAAAACATTATCAACTCTTTCTCAGCATCACATGAGTGCACATTGCTCTATTTTCACATTGAATACTTCTATCCAGTATTCATCTCGTACAAAACTCATCGCCTCCATCCAGCAATTGCAGCGATCATTTACACCTGCAAGCCAAACGCACGCCAGCACGCCACTCACAGCCGTGGCCGCACTGCGACGGGAAATGAGGCCCGATTTTACGCCTATGCCTAGGAATGACCGAAGGTGCAAGCGGTCTGAGCCAAAGACACTCTTACTAGCGATTAACAACACATACGAACATGAAATGAGTTTTGCTTGTCTATCTTAAGAGCTCGAATTATTAGATGGTCCAACCCCATCCATGTTACTCAAACTATTTTGGTCATTGTCGTCAATCTTAGTCCTCACAATCTGTCGCTCATCGGGGCTCAACCTATAAGGACGTCTGTTAACGGTTTTATGAGGGTCCTTTAAACGTATTTTCAGTGGCTCTGTTTGGGCAGGGGACGCAGGTACTCCGTTTGTAAAACATTGCACACAAGATTTTAAAATTTCTATCAATTTTATTGGGTTTTCATCTCAAGGGGACAGTCAGTGTCAATCTGACTAAAGTCAATTTTAGTATCTGTCTCAACGTCGCATGATTTAACGACACGAAGTTTTTCAAACTTTAATTAATTCGCTCACATATGAACAGCTAAATCAAGCGCCATAACTTCGCGCCCAATCATGATTTCGTGTCGCAAACAATAGTCGGGTAACACATGTAAAAGGATCTCAAATGCAATATCGTCAATCTCTACAGTGGTCAAAATCTACATAGTGGAGGTAACAGAGGTCTGCCCAAAACCTATCATAGACACGTTGTCATGAATTTGCTTGCCACTGAATTTACAAGCAAAAGATTCTTTGACAAGTGAACATTCCGCCCCAGAATCAAAAATACAAAAAAAAATACTTACTTAATGAAAAGAGAATACTTACCTCACCAAAGTGACGCAACGATTCAGCGGGTGCGTTAACGACGCACACGTCGACTCTCTCCTCTTTAGACGAACTCGCTACAGCATTATCCTTGTTGATCCGTGCCGGGCAGTGGGACGCATAGTGGCCCTGTCATCGGCAATTGAAACACGTGATATGACTCTCCGACTTCATAGTAGACTGACTTGCAGCACTGTGATTGGTCTGATGTCGTTCCAGTGGTTTATTAGTAGAATCGGGATCTTGGTATAGCAGTGAATGGATTTGTTCCCCATCTTTCCGCAATTAAAACACTTCAGAGCTGTAGTACTACCGGTGAGGCGACTCCTCTTGGCGTCAGGTCCTTCTTGGTCACTGCTAGGTGGCATGTGTCTTGCTATGAATAATTCCTTAAATTCGCACCAGGTCATGCCAACGAATGACACAGTAGATAGCCAAGTTAAGGCTTCGCCTTTCAGGGCTCGGCTTAACGCAGTCATTAAAGCTGGGCCTTGACAGTTTTTATTAGTCACACACATATCTGAGGTATTGATCCAAGCACGAGCATCGATATCACTTTTCCCTGGATGGAACTCAGGAAAATGAGCACGCGAATCTTCGCTCGACGATGTAGCCATTTTCACTGCTTGTAGTAACGCTTGAAAATTTCGGTTCTGTTATTCGATGAGTAGCAACCATTTATCATCATTATCGACGACATGGTCACGAGTACGTAGGACGTGGTTTCCAATCACAACTACTGATGACAGGGTATGCTCTAAACCCGTTGGCGGAGCCTCCGTATTTTTAGATTCCGACATAACTGATCACCTTTGAAAACGCGGCAAGTTCGGTACAGCGTGGCGCAGGCGCACGTACCGCACCGTGTACTTCCCCAAACGAGAATGCCTGACTCCTGCTCGATCGATCCCTCACAAAAGGGTATTATTACTCACCACGCGCGCACCCCTTCTCGCGGACATCGCCAACGCTGTATCGACATCACCCAAGCAAGCGGCTTGGCGTTTTCAAGTACAATCTAAATTTACTAGATGGCGTATTAACAATCACCTACTAAAACTAAGTTTGTACGTTACACTATCAGGTGGCGCCACTGTGACGTCACTCTGACAAGTACAGCTGTAAATCTGCAGATGGCGTTATAATTCAACTCTTTATAAAAATCGCGTAGGCTCGTGGCGCCATTGTACTGTAATATTGCACTATCTTCACGAATGAAGAATGAGCTTTACGATGAAGGAAAACATCGGGAGGAAGCCTGTGCAAGCACATGCGAAGCCATTCAGCGGTGTATGTAAAGTTCCCGCATTCAGACTGGACCAGTCGTGGTGGCCTAGTTTGACCTCGGTCATGGGTTCGAATCCGGGCTGGCACCTCTGAGTTTTTCGGAATTTATGTGCAAAATTATATTTGAAATTTACCTTGAGCTTTACGGTGATGGAAAACATTGTGAGGAAACCTGCACACACCTGAGAAGAAATTAAATGGGGTGTGTGAAGTTCCCAATCCGCATTGGGCCCGCGTCGGAACTACGGCCTAAGCCCTTTCATTCTGAGAGGAGGCCTGTGCCCTGCAGTGGGACGTATATAGGCTGGGATGATAATGACTCGGCCAGCGTGGGAACTACGGTGCGACCCAAGTCCTTTCAATATGAGAGGAGGCCTGTGTCCGGGTGGGGAATGTATTACAATACCGAAGTACGAAAGACCGAATGTATTAAAACATCGAATGGGTCAAAAGACCGACACGATTTTTTTTCTGAAACCGTAAACTTCTCAGAATTTATTAAAACGGCATCATACAGAACCCGTTAAGTTAGGTTAGGTTAGTTTTATAACAAAGAAAGAAAGGTCATTGAGCATAAGGCACGTCCATCAATTCAGTTATAATCCTAATTATCTTTATAAAAAGTCAAAGAATTGTTGTGGTTGTAAATCAGTTGCCAGCGAGAAGCTTGCGAGCCTAGACGTGCGCCATGTTTCGATCGGTTACTGACAGATGGAAACGATACTGGTGGGGAACAGGTACGGTTACCAACTAATGGTACGGTGCAACTGGTATCAGACGTAGTTGACGACCAAATGGCTTAGTGGTTAGAGAACTACGAAGCATAAGGGGGTTCGATTCCCGCGGGCAGATATTTGTATGGAAAATACGAATGTTTGGTGTCAAGCCTTGGGTGTTTAGTAATGTATTTAAGTATGTGTCTATCTACATTAGTATGTTTATCCGTTTCCCAGTACCCACAAGATAGCTTTGCTGCTTACTTTGGGACTAAGTCAATTGGTGTGATATTTGTCCCGTGATACCTATTATTATCATTATTAAGTTTCGGTTTCGGGTTCGACTAAAACAATAAGTTCTAGGCTTAGAATACACCGTGGGGACATCAAAATTTGCCAAAGTCATATCATAAAACAGATTTCTGACCCCTCAGAAGTAAAAAATCACTACATAGTATAAAACAAAGTTGCTTCCCGTCTGTCTGTCCCTATGTATGCTTAGATCTTTAAAACTACGCAACGGATTTTGATGCGGTTTTTTTTATTAGATAGAGTCATTCAAGAAGAAGGTTTATATGTATAGTACGTGTATAATTGCACCCGTGCGAAGCCTGGGCGGGTCGCTTGTTTAAATAAATCTTCAGTTTGCTGACTCGGAGTCACTAACTTTATGTCCACAGGAGGATTGAAGAATGGTAACGTTGCCTATGACACTGCAGAATTTAAAAAAATTAAATATGTCCCAAACGAAACCCAATCGAGCTGAGTTTATATTACATTTTTTGCTTGAAATAACCTGAGGAATTTGTGTTTTAAATCTGTAGGGTTACTCGTCGGCCACGGTGTTGTAGAATAAATAGAAGAAGCCGCGTTTGACATTTAAACATAATTAAAACATAATACACAAAAAAATATCTGAAACTGATAAGTAAATGATAGACTTTTCATTTAAATTGTGTCTATTAATATTTTTCAACATATTCCATAACTTGTATGAAAAACTGAACAAATTATTACAAGAACAAATCGTTTCGTGTTACAAAGTTGACTTAGACCTACCTAACCTACATTTAAAAGCCTTTCCCAGATTACAGTAGTTCTTATTCAGACTAGAATTTCATAATTGGATTTATTTTAGTTTAATAATAATTTTATGCTTTTGTCTAATAGCAATTTTATGTTTTTGTGTTCCCGTCATAAAAAAAAAACAATTTATTTAATTTACTTATAACGTCTTCTTTAGTGGCGTAGAAGTATTTAGTATTACATAGATAGCCTAAGCATAAGTAGCTTTCAATAAGTGTAAAAAATGTCCAAAGATAACCATTTCGCCCACCCCTATTAAAACTGTCGGATTTGCAAATCTGCCATTTTCTGTTTATTTCATTAATAGACCTTGGTTTACGGTAAGTTTCATCCCCCACAAAAAAAAATCCTTAATTTTATGGATAATTTATGAAATACGCAAATTAAAACCGTCGGATCTTGCTTATGCGTCCGTTAACAATGTCAGATGTTTACTATCCGGCAGTGTTAACAGGGCGAGGGAGAGGCCGAGCGGCGTATCTGCCAGTTCCGACTATGTTGGCGGGTGACCGCACGCACCTCACACTGTTTTCAACGCAGTTTCTTGTATAAGAAAATTTCGATTAGTGATACTAATCTTACTTAACATTTTATAAACTTATTTATTTTGCAAACTAAAATTGTATGATATGCCACATATTACATTCTGAAGCGTTTTTTACGACTTAAATGTCAGAACTACCATTTCTGACGTTGTAAAACGTTAAAGTTAAGCATTAAAATGTCGAATCTACCACATCCTACATTATTAAGCGATTTAAAGTATGTCCGATGAAGAAAAAGCTTAATGTAAATAAGACTGACTTTTTTTAATACTAATATATTTTTATGAACCTTTGAAGTTGTAATGACATTAAATGTTTTCAAATCAAAATTATTGTTTTCATGAAAATAACAATTTGCATTTTTATTGGTTATGAGAACAACTATTACGAAGGTTTTTTTAACAGAATTTCCTTGCAACTTTTGGTCTAAGTAGTACCTAAAAGTAAAGAATAGGTACTGGGATATCAATCATATTGATCAATGGCTATCATAAAGTTTGGCAATCAAGTGCTAATTGTAAATATATTATAGTAACTAAGAAGTGATAATATTAAGACACTAATTAAACTACAACATCACATAAATAATTTGATTTTGTTTTAAAAGCTCGAAGTTTTAAATTCATAATTTTGATCAAAGAAAAAATATTTTTTACTTTTTTTTATTTTATTATTTATTTATTTTTCAGTGAATATATGTTAAGAAAACATTTATTCATAAAATCTGTACATAAAATAACATATTATAATAAAACACATGAAATTAACAGTTAAAAAGAAGATAAATAGAACTTACCTACCTAAGAAAACCTAACTAAATATATACATGTTACTATAAAAATAAAAATTATAAAAAAAATACCCCGTCTAAAAGATCCGACTGGTTTTTACTTAAAATTAATTTACTTTCTATGTTCATATTAAAATTAAAAATAGTTAAACTTTTGGTATTTTATTTAAGTTGAAATGGTACTTGCGACAAGGTTTTATTGGATTTACACAAGTAACAACGTCGTAAGTGGCACTTGCGACCATTATTGACTGGACTCATGTTGGATCTGGTAGTTCTGACAAAGCAGTATTAACATTTCTCTGTTAAAAAGATCACAACTGAATTTTCGCATATTTACAAATTAAATACTGGCTATTTTTAGTGTTGTATTGAATACAAATAATTTTAAGAGGTATACTGCAAAGTTTCATAAACCTCCTTAATATAGTAAAAAGATATAAGCAAAAAATACTTTGAATCGCTCTCCTGTAAGGTTGCTGATTTGCAGATCCGACGGTTTTAAGAGCGTTTATACCTGCTGAATAATCAAAGTCAAAGTATTTTATTTGTAAAACATAGGTATAACTGAGTACAGTGATCGAAAAATAATATTTAGTTTCACTATGTTTTGCCAATAGGCTAGACGACTAAAAAAAACTGTTTAGTCCGTCAGTTAGATTATTAAAAAATATTGTACACGTATTTTTTCTTTTGTTTGAAAAACAAAAAATGAGGAGGATACAGTGCTTAGAAGTTTCGAGTGACGTCACTATATGGTACAATTTTTACCTAAGGGTGACGTCACAAGCCCCCACTCCGGAAGTTTGATGATCTATATCTTTGTCGTTTTTTAATAATTTGATAAACCAAAAAATACGTGTCCCATATTTTCCCATAATCTAACTAACGGACTAATTAGAATGACAAATTTTTAACCCAGTCGTCATCCCTATTGGCGAAGTTACAAAAACAAATTAGTATTTGAAAAAACTACATTAAAAACAAAATGTCATTAATTTAAATCAAATCAAGTTAAACTAAACAGAATCAAATTAAACTAAATTAAATTAAATTAAGCCACATGTCAAGAAATCGAGAAAAACTAACAAAAATGCAACGTTGCCAGCTCAGCAGGTATAAACGCTCTTAATAGGGATGGACGATTTATTTCTGTATTTCTATATATTTATTTAAACTACACATTTTTCCTCCTAAAATTCGAACATAATGAGTATCATAATACAAGCCATGTGCCAAATAATAAAAATACTAAAACAACTTGACTTGTCACTGCAACCTTGCCTGCTATGCTAAGAGAAGAATTAGGTAGTGAAAAATATTCAAAATATGAAACAACAGGTTTTCCTGATTTACAATTATAATCATGATGTCAGTTTTTAAATTTTTTTTTTTTTTTAGTTAAAACAAATATTAAGTATATTCATCAAGTTAGCTGTCAATTTGTAACCTTCGACATTTAAAACTTGTTTGTGTCATTGACTTTTTAGGGTTCCGTAGTCAACTAGGAACCCTTATAGTTTCGCCATGTCTGTCTGTCTGTCCGTCCGCGGCTAAGCTCAGAGACTGTTAGTACTAAAAAGCTGTAATTTGGCTTGAATATACATAGGTATCAGTCATGCCAACAAAGTGGTAAAATAAAAAATAAAAAATTATTTTTTTTTAGGGTACCTCCCATAGACGTAAAGTTGGGGTGATTTTTTTTTTCTTGACTAACCCTATAGTGTAGGATATCGTTGGTTAGATCTTTTAAAACCATTGGGGTGTTGCGATTTTTGTATTCAGTGATCTGTTTGCGAAATATTCAACTTTTTGATTAGTAATCTTTGTAATTTCTTTTTGTTGTTCTTTGCTGTAGTTTTAAGTTATGGACATTGTTTTTATCAATTGTTTTATTCATTAAATAAATGTGAGACTTTAAAGTGAAAATTTTCATTAAAATCGACCGTCCCCCCCCCCCCCCCCCCCCCTCTAAAATCTAAACTGTTGGGAGGAAAAATTTGAAAAAATCAAAATGATAGTAAATATATTAAATTTACAAGGAAAATTATAGCGGCTAAGATTGCTTGGGAATTATTTGTAGTTTAAGAGTAAATAGTAGCCTAAGGTATAAAACATACCGTCACTACTTTGAAAAACCTCGTATCTCAAATCAGCATGTAAACAAAACTGAACGTTGATACGCGCGTAATAAAGTTCACTTAGCCAGATTATCGATTGTGAAATAAGAGTTTTTTTTTCAAAGTATTGACGATACCTAAACTTGGAAGATTCCGTACACATACGAAATCCTTAGAAAAATATTACTTGATTTTTTCGTAATGGCTACGGAACCCTATCTTGGGCGTGTCCGACACGCTCTTGGCCGGTTTTTCTTAATAAATTACCCAAAAATCTTTTAGATGTTAAATATTACTCAGACGTGTAACCTCGAAAGCATTAATTCCTTTGTTTTGGTTAATTAGCTGTTTACTGGTACGCATTTTCCCACTATTGTGAAAATTCTAAGCGGCGGCGGAGATTGCTTACCAACCGGTGACCGACATGCTTGCAGTATTAATAGAGCAAAAAAAAATTACTGACGCAATACATGGCACCTTCGAACGATCTTATCGTTTAGGTTCATTTCGTCCACATTTCCACTTCGTCCACATTGCCATTTCGTCCACATTCCCACTTCGTCCACATTAACATTTCGTCCACATTCCCATTTCGTCCTTTTCCCACTTCGTTCACACTCCCACTTAGTCAACATTCCCATTTCGTCCACATTCCCACTTAGTCAACATTTCTAGCCGATTTTAATGCGGTTTTCGCTATCACTTAGCTTAATTCTCAGGGAAGATTTTATTTTGTGATTTAGGTATTCATGTTAAGAAAAATACCTTACTTGCTAAGCACGGTGCGGGTCAATACTATTCAGATACACTGCCAATTTTGTTACGAAATGGGAATGTTGACGAAGTGGGAATGTGGACGAAATGGGAATGTGGACGGAATGGAAATGTGGACGAATTGGGAATTGATTGTGGACGAAATGGGATTGCTGACGAAGTGTGAATGTGGACGAAGTGGGAATGTGGACGAAATGAACCTAAACGTACCTTAGGTACCTAGTGTTTTTGATTCTGAGTAAGAAAACACCAAAATTTTCTCATTTAAAAAGTTTTTTGCGCTATTTAAAGTGAAAATGCCCATAAAAGTCACGATAAATCGCGAACCTATACATTTCACCTAAGAATCTATGCTTCTAAGCTACACGTCTAATAAATGTCAGCCAATTTAGTATAGAAACCTTTAAAAAAAACGATTTATGACATACTCGTAAAAATAAATTACAACCAATTTTCAGAAGATACAAATGAACGGAGATATACCACATCAGTATTTTTCAATGTGTATGGTATACACACACACACACAAACGAAACTAAACTCCTTATTAAAAAATAATTAAAAGTAAGTGCCTATCTAATTATGATTGATACCGCCTATTGTCTACCTGAATTTTTATTTTTGTAATGTTACTGTACTGTTTTTGGTGATCAATAAAGAATATTTGTATTGTATTGTATTGATTTCTGTCTAGCAAAGGCAAGCGTCAAAATTACAGATAAAGACAATCGAAGTTAAGAAGCGTTTGTGAATAGAGGCATATATTGACATTTTGTCTTTTTAGGGTTCTGTAGACTTACAACGAACCCTTACAGTTTCGCCATGTCTGTCCGACCGTCGATGCGACTGCGGCTTTGCTTAGGTTAGTACTTAAAGGCCATAATTGAACCCATTATGGGCAAGCGGGGAAAAATGGTAAAATAAAATTTTGAAAAGTAGTTTTTAGGTTAGGCACCCTCATCAAAAATCATCCCCACTTTACGAGTGTCCCCTCCCTACACACGTAAACTGGGATGATTTTTTTTCTCGTCTAAACTCATAGTGTGGGATATCGGCGGATAGGTCTTTTAAAGATATTATAGACTTGTCAAATTAATTTTTCGAAGTGTTAATTTTTGTTAGAATCATGTGTCCCCCTCACGCACTATAGGTACACGGTAAACTGTTGGCTTGAAAAATCTGAAAAAAAACCATAATAAGTAGGTCTGTGCATATTTCGTTTGTTTCAGAAATTTTGCCAAACGGATTCAACAATTTAGAAGAAGTTTGCTTACGATTTTACAATGGGTGAGTTTTCCATACATTTTCACCACACTCCATAATGGTTGTTATAATATATAACATATAATTATCATTAAATCGTCTTTAGAAATACTTTGTACTCTGCAAAAAAATGTGAAAGGAATCTTACCTTAACATTTCTTTACTTATTTGCTTCGTCCTATTAGTGAAAAAGTTTGCATGTTTAGTTGTTTGGATGAAATTTGGCACACAGGTAGTTTATTACATCGAATAACACATAGGATAACTTCGGGAATATTTTAGAATGAGGGAGAGGGAATTTAAAAGTTACCACATCCGCTAACACTATTGATACTATTGGTACGTTTATTGTCTAAGGCGCAAGCGTTTGCTAACGCTTTCACTATTTCTTTCTGTAAAACAGTACAAGATGGTAACTGAAAGAGATGGTGAATACGATAGCAAACACCTGCGCGATAGACAATATACCTAGTATATTAAAGTAGTGTTTTGCACCTGAGGCTATCCTCAGGTTGCAAAACACTACTTTTTAAACCCGCTTATGGACACAATAGGTACAACTGCGATTATTGATAAATTTGAATTCGATATTGGTATCTTGTATTTTGTAGAAGCACATTAAAGGAGTACGTTGCGGTACCACTTAGTCAGGTGACTCGCTTATATGAAATAAAAGGATTCGAGAAAGACAACGCCATTGCTCTCTACGTGCATGGTTACCGGGAATCGCCGCAGCAAAAGAATGCTCAGGCAAGTAACTGTTTATAATTACTATACTAAACGGGACTTATCACGCAACGACGCACGGTTAACGACCGCTTTAGCCTAGTTGGTAGTGACCCTGCCTACGAAGCAAGAGGTCCTGGGTTCAAATCCCGGTAAGGGCATCTATTTGTGTGATGAGCACGAATATTTGTTCCTGAGTTATGGATGTTTTCTATGTATTTAAGTATGTATTTATCTATATAAGTATGTTTATCGTCGTCTAGTACCCATAGTACAAGCTTTGCTTAGTTTGGGACTAGGTCGATTTGTGTAAGATTGTCCCCTAATATTTATTTATTTATTTATTTAATAATATTTAACCTAACCTAACCCAACCCCAACACGGACAAACACCGGGGATGTTGTCCTGTTATAAACAAATGTTGGCGTCGGGATGAATATTCGGAGAGTTCGTCGGATGTTGTGAGTGTTGTGTGTCGGTGTGATGGGGTGCCGTTAAAAAATCCTGATCAAGTGCGGGTAATTCGAGATACGGGTGCTGATTCTAATCGGGATCAAGTGCGGGTAATTCGAGATACGGGTGCTGATTCTAATCGGGATCAAGTGCGGGTAGTTCGGAAGACTCGAGCGGCTAAACGAACTTGACACCCTACACTTCAGTTAACTCGTGACCACGGCTGCTGCAATGTGGCCGAAACGTCGAGGTAAATATAAATTGCGTGATAAGTCACGTTTAGTATAGTAATTATGAGTGAAAATCACGAAAGTTTAAAACAGTAAGTAACTGTTTTTTTATTAGAATTCTGCTAATCTATCTGGACCCCATGCTGCGCTTGCCAGTCCGTGGTCTCCATTCTAGAACCTTTGGGCACCAATGGCCATCTGTTCTGCGTGCCATATGGTTTGCCCTTTGCCATTTCAACGAGCTAATCCGTTTGGCTATGTCAGTGACCCTTGTTGTTCCACGGATCTCCTCATTCCTGATTCGATCCCGTAGAGAAACCCCGAGCATAGCCTTCTCCATAGCTCGCTGAGCAACACTGAGCCTATTCATTAGACCTATAGTGAGGCACCACGTTTCTGATCCATATATCATCAATTCATCAATGGCAACACTAAAAAGACGAAATCATGTTGTAGTCTTGTAGTTGTCTTCATGCAACGTACTTAGATAAAAAACACGGTATTATTTTGACGGTTAAATTTTGTAAAACCACGGAAATTCGTCCACGAAAAGGGCTTTGGACTAATAATTGATAAAATTGTACACTTTTTTCAGGCATTTGTGCTCGCATATTTAGAAGCAAAACCTGACACTAATATTATGGTATTAGATTGGTCTAATATGTCGCTTGGCTCATATTTTTTCAACGCGTGTAAAAACGTCAAACAGGTAAGGAATACACTAAACACAAAAATGCAGAAAAACCTACTAATAAACGCCTTACGTTAACTTATCGTTTTGCAAAAATTAATGACTGACCATTTATTCATAAAATGCTGTAGCTAATTTTCCTTTTTTGCCAAGAACACTTAGTAAATTTGTACTATTTGAGTGATAATTTATATCTCTGTACCTACAAAAAGGCTGCCTGTCCACAGAAGCGGAGCGAGGCAGCGGAGCAGCCGAGATAAAAACACTCCAATAGAATTGCATAAAATCTCTCCTCCTCTTCTGCGGACAGAGACAAACCCCTGGTCAAAAGTGGTTTAAAAACTCATACAAAACCAAAAAGCGGAGCTAGGGAAAGTAGCGGGGAAACGGGGCGGAGAAACGAGCGTGGGCTAACTCCTACTATGGAAAAACACAGTCTGGAGCCCCGCTTCGCTATCTACCTATCTAGCTCGTCATCTATGGACATACACAGTCCGCTATTCCACTCCGCATTACCCCTCGCTTCGCTCCAGTGGGCAAGCAGCCTAAACAAGATAAAAACAAAGTTGGATTCAATGCAATAATAATTGACACCATCCAGGTAGGAGAAGCTGCAGCCAAACAATTAAACAGATTGCTGGAAACAGGAATAAAACGGGAAAATCTTCACATTATAGGATACTCTCTTGGCTGCCACGTCGCGGGTTACATAGCGAGAGAACTGAAGAATAAATACCATAACCCTATCAAAAGGTAGGTCATTTTTAACCGACTTCAAAAATAGGAGGACGTTATATGTTCGACTGTATTGTATCTTTTTTTTTCTATGTATGTTCATCGATATTTCGGCCAATTGTGGACCGATTTTCAAAATAATTTTTTTAGTTTGAAAGAGTTATATTTCTGAAGTGGTCTCATTGACACCAAGTCAAGATCTGATGATGAAATCCTAAGGAAATCGAGGGAAACTCTTAAATTTTATAGGCACACCTATGACAATTTTGGCATTTTTAGCATCAAGTCAAACATTTTCATTCAGAATAATATGACATTTGGTTAACTGGATCTGATGAAGAAGACCACAGATGACCAACGGAACTACTCAATGGGTCAAATCTTGCAAGTTAAATTTGACCCACTTTGCGGATTCCGATTGAGCTAAAATTTTGCATACATGTGTACATAGATGACAATGCAATATTATTATGACATGAAGCTGATCTGATAACGGAGTTGGAAGGTGGCCATAGAAACTCTGTAATAAAACGATACGACCGCATCGAGTTTGGGCTTGTTTAATTCGTATTGACGAGTACTTTGATCCTTGATGGTAACCAGGCCTTGATGATGGAGCTGGAAAGTGACCAGAGGAACTCCGTACTATTGATCACCAAAAAAGTACAGAAAAAATAATAACAATAAAAATTCAGGCAGACAATATGCGGAATAGACTTCGGTAATCAGGGGCAAAAAGGACAGTCAGTATAATTTTCAACTAAAAAGCAAAAATAAAATAATTTATAATTTTAAAAACAGTTTTATTTTTAATTTGAAAATATTTTTATAAAATTAAAATTATTTTTTATTTTCAAGTTTGATTTAAGTTTATTAAAGAAAGAAAGTAAAACATTTTCTATAACAAAAATAATACGTACACAGGCTAAAAGTAAGAGTACAAACATAGACATAGACATAGGTATACTCAGCGTCAAATAGTTAGTGACACCCAAGGTGGCCAAATAATTCGCAACACGTCTTTGTTACAGTTGGAATAAGGTCGTGTTGCGAACTATTTGCCTACTTTGAGTGTCGCGATCTATTTGGTGCAGACTGTACATATTGATGCTGCTACAAAAGGATCCCGGCAGGATAGGTTTGGATATAAATACATCTGCAAAATAACACCTGATTCAAATAATTAGGCTACAGTACATGATAACGCTTTATAATCGATTCTTTGAATTTTTAGGACTATCAAACTATAATGTTGCCCACAGTCTACAGTAGTATGTTTCAATGGGTCAGGCCATACATGGGCCATTTAAGTATTACGTAAGCAAAATTCAGGAATTTGTGATCCTAGAGGGGAGGACCCTTGTCAACAAAAAAAAGAAAATCGCTTTCTATTTTAACGACCGCTTAGCCTAGTTGGTAGTGACCCTGCCTACGAAGCAAGAGGTCCTGGGTTCAAATCCCGGTAAGGGCATTTATTTGTGTGATGAGCACGAATATTTGTTCCTGAGTTATGGATGTTTTCTATGTATTTAAGTATTTATTTATCTATATAAGTATGTTTATCGTCGTCTAGTACCCATAGTACAAGCTTTGCTTAGTTTGGGACTAGATCGATTTGTGTAAGATTGTCCCCTAATATTTATTTATTTGTTTATTATTTATTTTACTTAAGCGTCATTATTTTTATATTTCAAAGACTTTCCTATGTTCTTATGATTGGGAGTCTTAAATAAGTTGTTTATTAGGTACTTGAATGGCGTCATGTGAAACTATTTTTAAATACGCGTAACGTGCATTGCACGAAACTTAAAATAGAATGAAGAAGAGTTTGAAGTGGCTAAAAGTTTATTTTTATTTCAGGATGACTGCATTAGATCCTGCCATAGCTGTATTTTTTCCTGACGAAGTTTTGGAACATGTGAGCGCGAAAGACGCGGAGTTTGTAGACGTCATTCATACAGATGCAGGTGGTTATGGTACTACTGCAATCACTGGTACTGTGGACTTCTTCCCCAACGGTGGGAAGGTAACTCAGCCCGGATGCCCACAGTCAAATCGATACGCAATTCTCTCGATCACAGAAGATAGTAAGTTTAACAATCCTACTAATATTATTTATTTATTTATTGAAACAATAACACAGCGTGACAGTCAAATCATGGCACTAGGGTGGAATGGATTTTTAACACTAGCGAAGCCGCGGGTGGATGCCAGTGTAAAATAATCTAACAGAAATGTAGAATTTTATATGTACTTACACGTAATGTCTGTTGTCACCCAAATCACCCAATACTACTTCACTAAAATAAAGACAAATAATTTGAATCGTGATCCGCCAACGTTCTCACAATCGTCATAATGATTTGTATGGACCTAAGTCTGAAATAAAATAATAATTATTATTATTATTTTGAATGTCCCACAGCGGTCATAATCATAATGTATTTGGTTTGATACTTACTTACTCGTACTTTATTTTACTTGCTGTATACTTCGTTTTTTTTAAGATTTGAAATTCAACGGCCCAACTCGCACACATTTTTAAGAAAAGCGAAGACATCACAAAACTTGATAAATAACTAATTAGTGATATTACCCTAGTATTTTCTGCTTTTACCTTCGAATTCCTACAGATGGTGTGTGATAATGTTTGACCGTTAATTCAAATCTTAAAATAAAAGAAGTATAGATGCAGATAACCCCGTTGTTATCATAATCTGATCTCGTTTTCCAGACTTATGTAGCCACAACAGGGCATGTTTGTTCTACGCAGAGTCAGTACGAAATCCGAAGGCGTTCCCAGCGTCTCCTGCCTTATCTTACCGCAAGTTTCAAGAGAATCCCACACCTGAAGTTGGCATGGTCTATTTGGGCATTAATTGCGATTCCAGGTAACCGTTTTACTTTAAGGTTAAACGGCATTATAGAAGCAGCGCGGGGTGAAGAGGCATGGCGTGGACAAATGTTATTTCTATTATGTAATAAAAAATTGTGTTTTTTTGACGTGACATCGTCTAATAAATCGATGAACGCCGGCTGCATACACGAAAAAGGATGACTCAATGTAACGTTACATGTAGTTACAGAGCGGCGAAGGCCAGTATGTACAGTGGGCTGCAAAAGTGCATGGACATCTCGGGGCGATAATCGCATGAGCAGTGTTTGATCGTTTGTGTTCATGTTTCGATGAGAATTAACTAGATGGCGTTGTGAATTGATGCAGCGTAGTGGCCGTTTTCTGCATCTAGTTTATATACCAAACTAAACTGCTATTTCGAATGATCTTCTATTAGCAGCTGTGGCTTAACGGTTATACGCATGAGTCAAGTACTGGGATGTGGAGTTGGTTTATGGTTCGAATCCCAGATCAGAGTGTTATTTTTGTTTTTTATTTATTGTTTTTTTTTTAAATATGTATTTAATTATCTGTTTAATTAAAAAATATCTTTGATCAAAAATAAAATAATACAACCTTTTGATATCAAACATTTTATTTAAAACATAAAAGAGCAATTTCTCAATCATTAATATTATTTCGTTTTCACCGATGTAAGGGAACGTGCAGAAACTATAGGCGGCAGCACTTGTGCGACAGAAGAGACACTATGCGAACAGTAAAAGAAACTTATCAAGTCAAAATTTATGGCACCAGTTGGCAGCACCGTCTATGTGCTCATTCCCTATAGCCATCTAAAAAATTATTGAGGTATTCTTAGCTTAAGTATTCGTTTCCAAAATTTATTGGAAAGAAGATTGAAGCATCACCACAATAAAAAGAAATAATATTATTAGCAACTAGATCTTTAAATTGGAGACCGGGTTAACATATAATTAATGAATGCATAATATTAATTATGTAATTTATGTTCAGTATGAAGTATTGAACACTTACTTGGCGATAATTTATGTTCGAGTAACTTCAAAACATAGTGTGTTGTGTTTCAAAAATAGCAAAAAAAAAAACAATTTACACTTAAAAAATAGGGAACAAATAAGTACTCATAAAGAATTGAAAACTAAATTTCATTCAATTTTATACACTTATAACTACTAACATAATGGCTAGATATTAACCCGGTCTGCACTAAATGTCAAATAACAGTTTACTTAACATTAATTGTAACATTATTAATTGTGCTTCTAACTGAAAAATAACCAACATGCATATATTTAGCAATTTATATCTTTCTCTTTTATCTCAATTTCTAATAACCCTTCTAACACAACTTCAAAAACAATACCTATGTGAGATCAGATGGTGAATCATTCACTATAAGAATAACAATAAGTAAACATTGGTAACTGGATTATTAATAAGTAATAAAGGTTCGTTCATAACAGATTAATAACAAAATAATGATATCGGGAAATATTAACAATTTAAGTTACAAAGTCAATTTGTCTCTTAGTAACGGAGAGGATAGCGGTTACACTATCTATCACTTCTTGAAGTCGAGTTTTCATGCTCGAAACCATAATATATTGAAACATAATATCACTATTTCGCATCAGTTCCCATGTTCTGTTTACCTCAGTGTCCAAATTATTTTTTGACTTTACAAAATTTTACGTCCATTCTTATCCGACACTTTCCGTCGGAAAATATAACGATTTCGTTTTCCCAATCGAAATTTAAATGTCGAATGGCAAAGTTGACTGTGTTTCTCTGTAAAAAAAAACAAAATAATAAATACTTAACATTAGATCATGAATAGTGCAATTTGTAAGCAACATTGCACTAAGAAATATTAATATATGTAAAATCTTACCGTTATGCTCATATTTCGAGCTATTTTCTTTATAAGTTTTCTTGTTCCCAGAGAACAATAATTTTTGCTTTCAAAAACGTTGTTAATCGAATCATAGTAAAATATTTTCGAGAACTTGATAATTTGGATACTCACACAAGGTGATTGACAAGAAATCTAACGATTTGTGAAGTCATTATAAAAATTACCCTCAGTTTAGCAAACGAGGCGTGTAAGCATTTCCAAGTATATTATTCAACATTCAACCTTAAGTAGCGCATAAATACAGCAGTCTTCAATAAATCTCTGAAGTTAAATTACGGTAGTCCAACAATCGGCAACAAACATAATCTATCTGTATCTAATCTATACGCATTAACTAGACAAGGATGCAAAGATTAAGTAAAATATAAGATTATTAGTTTCACCAGTTATTATAATGTCTCCATAGCCGAGTGGCTAAGAGAGCGGGCGAAGATGCTATCGGATGCATTGGCTGGCCAGAGTGAATAGGGTTCGATCCCCCCCGGCTTGAGGTTAAGAAAAATGTTTTTGTTAGATTTCATACTTGGCAATGTTCTGCGTGTCTGTATCAATGTTACAGATTCCGAAAAACTACAAAAAGCAAAATAATTGTTAAACATTGACATGACGAATTATTACAATACTTATAAATTAATATTAATTGTGAAGAAGAAAGAAGATTCCGAGCGAAAGTTTTTTTTTCATTGAATGATAAATACAACGCCATCTAGTAAGATCCGGTTGAACTAGTACGGCTTATATGGTAGCTACTGGCACTCATTTTACCTTCATAGGATTTTTGTTTTGCTTTGTCCATGCACTTTTGCAGCCCACTGTACAAGAGAGCAGCGAACGCCAGCATGTATTTAATGGAGGGGTGCGGTTGAGGGGGGTGCAGAGTATTAAAGGGGAGATGAAAATTTCATTGATTTTGCCGTAGGATGCACCGTTTTCAAGATATTTGACTAAACACCGGTTCTCGTTTCATTTTTGTTTTTTGAATGTTTTGTTATGACGTTGTCACGTTAAACTATCGTCCGTAAACCGACTTTACAGACAACCGGATTTTTTACGATTTCAATAGAGCTGAAAAGAAGAAGTTCTTTACTAAACTAATTTACATTTCCATCTGTTTGATAGTCTGTCAGTTCTGCTTCTAAATAGCTCTTTTTAGGGTTCCGTACCTCATATGGAAAAACGGAACCCTTATAGGATCACTTTGTTGTCCGTCCGTACGTCTGTCACCACCCTTTTTCTCAGGAACGCGTGGAGGTATCAAGCTGAAATTTATATCAAATACTCAAGTCTACTGTTCCTTGGAGCTGTGAAAAAATCAAACTTCTTAGCCAACGCAATCAAAAGATACAGCCGTTTATGATGCAAATTACCGCATATTTTCGAAACTCGCAAGGGAATCAAAACCTACAGGGTACTTCCCGTGAACTCAGAATCTTGAAATTTGGTACGAAGCAAGGTCTTATAGCACAAATAAAGGAAAAATTGCGAAAAGCACAAATTTTTTTGTCTGTCTGTCTATATCACCATATCAGTAACCATCTATTTATGCCGCAAATTTTCGACACTCGCAAGGGAATCAAAACCTACAGGGTTCTTCCCGTGAACTCAGAATCTTGAAATTTGGTACAAAGCAAGGTCTTATAGCACAAATAAAGGAAAAATTGTGAAAAGCATAATTGTCTGTCTGTCTATATCAGCAATCAATCTATTTATGCCGCAAATTTTCGACACTCGCAAGGGAATCAAAACCTACAGGGTACTTCCCGTGATCTCAGAATCTTGAAATTTGGTACGAAGCAACTTCTCATAGCACAGATAAAGGAAAAATTGCGAAAACCGTAAATTTTTAGTTACATCATAATAAAAATATTTTTAATAATTTTAAAGTTACTACCCTTTTACTCATGAACGCGTAGAGGTATTAAATTGAAATTCATATCAAATACTCAAGTCTATAATACCTTTAAGCTGTAACAAAACCAAACTTCTATGTCAACGCAATCAAAAGAAACAGCAATTTAAGCCGCATATTTTCAAACTCGCAACTACTCGCAAGGGAATCAAAATCTACAGGGTGCTTCCCGTGAACTCAGAATCTTGAAATTTGGTACGAAGCATGTTCTTATAGCACAGATAAAGGAAAAATTGCGAAAAGCATAATTTTTTTTCTCTATCTGTCTATATCAGTAACCAATCTACAATGATCCCACACTGCGCACATTTTGCTTAGGAGCAGGGGTCTGCTAAGACTGGATGTTCATAGATAAATATAAATAATATGTACGGAACCCTCGGTGCGCGAGTCCGACTCGCACTTGGCCGGTTATTTTTAATTAGATTAAAAATAAGAATATTCGTATGATTATTGTTCGTAACAATTTCGCTATAAATTGCCTATAGGCGTACAAATTACTTGCATTTTAGCCTGCAACGTGTTTTTATTACATTATTATAAAGTTATAATGAAAAATAACAATTATTAATTAGGTGCCTAACAATTATTTGTTCATTATTATCAGTTCATACCATTTCAGCGCCCGAGGATCCTACTACTTGGTAACAAATTCACAAACGCCGTTTGGAAAGGGAATCGACGGCATCTACGCAAGCAGGAAAATACAAGAAAAATATACACGTACAGATAAATATTTATAAATATATGGATAAATCATACGCGGACACTCAAGTGACCAAATACATTATTTTGTTTAACAGGTTTGTAAATTTTATGAATTCGTTTTTAATAAAGTACAAATCAACCGTAAGAATAACTGCCGAATGTCCGATGTGTAAGTACCTAGTACATTTTTTAGGGTTCCGTACCCAAAGGCTAAAACGGGACCCTAATACTGAGACTTCGCTGTCGGTCCGTCGTCTGTCTGTCCGTCCGTCTGTCACCAGGCTATATCTCATGAACCGTGATAGTTAGACAGTTGAAATTTTCACAGATGATGCATTTCTGTTGCCTCTATAACAACAAATATTAAAAAGCAGTATAAAATAATAGTATTTTATGCAGCTGTATCGTAATAGGGGTCCTTAAAACGCGAATGTGGTTTCATGAAACGAGGCGTAGTTCTTCTTGTTGCACCTTCAACGTGGTTTAATTATCACCCGCAGCGCTAGTAGCGCTACCCCTCTACCCCGTGTAGAATTAACATTACAATCTGCGCCCGAACAGTTTTGTGATAGTGTTTGCAAGGGTTTCTCTGTGATTTATCCGAGGCTAAATCACAGGTTGGTCAGTGATCAGATCAGTAGCCCTTTTTAGACCGGCGCCGAAACTGCACGTATTCGTTGCAAACAAAATGTGACCTATACCTAAATGTTGGGTATAGATTACGAATCTGAAGTAAATTTCACTTTTTCCGGCCGTCATCTTGGAGAAAATTGACACAACCAATTGTATGAAGGCGGGCCTTACATTTGTACAACACAAATTGTTTGGGCGCACAATTGTATGGCGCGAGGCCTTAAGTTACAAAGCTACCATTGTGCAGGCGCACAGTTGTATCAAAGTGGGCTGAACTTTTACGGATTTAAGAAAATAATAATGACAAATTCATAAAAAGCTTGTATCAAAAACAACATTTTTGACATAAACTTATTTTATTCAACTGAAAACATTGGTTGCGAAGAATCTAAAGTTAGCGGGTGAAAGGGGCAGCCCATACGATTGTTCACTCTTTTTACATGAATTGAAACAAAGCGTGAGTTATATTTATTGGTTAAATATCATATTACATTTGTCACAGGTGAATCACAA
Source organism: Archips xylosteana (assembly GCA_947563465.1). Lineage (NCBI taxonomy): Eukaryota > Metazoa > Arthropoda > Insecta > Lepidoptera > Tortricidae > Archips > Archips xylosteana. The sequence goes on along the minus strand of OX387350.1, from coordinate 9,155,222 downwards.
AAATGAAAAAGCGAATATTCTGATGAAGAAGATCAATCACAATCATTACTAGTACCTAAAAATCATATCATACACGCTGATAAGCCCGGATCTGATCAGCAGAAAAAATATAAAATGAAAGAAGCTGCAGGAAAATCAGTGTCATTCGGTCCGGATTGTAACAAGACCAAATCAAGCGAAGATATCACTGCTAAACCAGAAGAAGAAACTACTACCTTGGATGACAATCGATGTGTTTTTTGTTAATTTGATAAAGACCTCGACAAACGAAACTATTATTTCGTAAACTTACTAATATATGAATTACAATTTAAACCGCCGTGTATGCGCTCTCAGGCGTATAATATCAACATTTTAAAATATTATGTAGACTCATTAAAAAATCAACATCGTGATTCGTAAGAAATTAAATTTGAAAATATTAATAAAATTATATAGTTATGCGATTTTCCGACGATATGTACAGTCAAGTGCAAAGATATCGACACGGGCGTAAAACGGGAGTATGTAAAAGCCACTTTCTGGCCCCCTGCAGACCTCCATTCAAAACCACCAGAGTCTTGCCCCTGCCATGCATGTAGGATCAAGTGCAAAAATAAGTATCGATTTAGTCCTCCCATCGTTATATACCTATACCTTAATTCGACGACATAAGAGCTATGGCACATATTTATGAGCAAGTTGTGTGCACCCATATTTTTACACTTGACGTACATTAACCAAATGACATTAATTGTCAAAGAACATCAAAATTATTTTACTTCACATGCTCAAGTCTATACAAGGTCAACTAGGTGTAAGAAGAAATTGTACCAGCCCCTTGCAAAATCAAATGTATGCAAAAGGAACTCATTCCATATGGCCATCAAAATTTATAATAATTTTCCTGTTTCTATACAACAACAGTGCACACGAAGTCAATCTAGCAAAGTACTGACAAGATGGCTTCTGGACAAATGCTATTACTCTATTTAAGACTTTTTTAATGATCAGGATAATAATAAGAATAATAATACTTATTTATAATGAATTTAATAATAATAATTATGAAACTGATACAATGCTAGTATACTCTGACATAATAATTAACTGACTTTATAATATTAATAATTTGCAATAAATAAATAAATAAATAAATATTAGGGGACAATCTTACACAAATCGACCTAGTCCCAAACTAAGCAAAGCTTGTACTATGGGTACTAGACGACGATAAACATACTTATATAAATAAATAAATACTCAAATACATAGAAAACATCCATAACTCAGGAACAAATATTCGTGCTCATCACACAAATAAATGCCCTTACCGGGATTTGAACCCAGGACCTCTTGCTTCGTAGGCAGGGTCACTACCAACTAGGCTAAAGCGGTCGTTAAAAAAAGTAATAATTAAATGCCAATTTATGCATATGACTTAATCATTCCCATATTGTTAATGCTAAATAATAATAATTCAATATTGCACGCCTAGATAGGGTAGAACATAAGAACATCCTGTACCACTAAGACCTATTGTATTTACTATGTTCTGGCAATAAACGTATTTGTATTTAATATATTTAGGATATCGAAAAGAATATCTTGACGGAACACAAATTTGAGACGTTTAACAGATGTCAATAATCATCACAATTTTTTTACTGTTACTTTACTATGTTACCAAAATAAAATCTTTAAATATCTATACGGTCATGCATTCTAAGAAGACGCTTGTTTAAATAACATTAAACTTGGTAATTATTAATCGATAGTTATTGTTATTTCAATTAAAACTTGTATCAAGGAGACCTAAAGAGCAGAGCACACGAAACAGCTAGGTTTGGGGACTACTTTTAGCAATTTCAGGTTTAAGAGGGTACGATGGCTGAGAGACTTTTGAGAAATAGGTATTTTAATGAAATGTCGCTGTCTCGCCCGAACCCCTCCGTGTCAGTACAGCGAGAGCGGGACAACTGTAGCTCAGACCGTTAATAGGCGCGTAAAATTGATCAAAACAGTATTTCGTAATCCCCTGTTTTCTTCTCGAAAACTGGACCAATAAAATTATTTTTTTCAAATATAATTAGAGGATAGATTTAGCTATGCCCCTATGTTTTCCTTTTTTTGTTTATATGAGGGATTCTTTTCTGATGAGTGTCTGAAAATGACGTTGAAATTAGGCAATTTTTTCAGTTTTTGAAAGCTCATATTTCTTATGTTAATTGAAATATGGAAAAAAACGAAACCTAGGGGCATAGCTGTGGTAGATACAGATTACACAGTAAAAAAAAATTGGCTCTAAAGCCATTATCCAGGGAGGAAACAGGGGACTACGTTTGTATGGAGAAATGGTGCGCATCGTATCCTCTTAATGTTAGATAGAAAGTGGTACAATACCTATACTTGAAACGTTTAGGTAATTAACTAAATGTAAACAAAACAATGTCAACTGATGTCTTAAATACTGTAATTGTCCCATTAAACTATCTAAACATTTACATTTCTGTATTAAAATACGTTAGTCTAGTTTGTATTACAATGATACAAACTAGACTAACGACCTAACGACGATTTAGACGACCAGATGGCCTAGTGGTTAGAGACCCTGACTATGAAGCTTGAGGTCCCGGGTTCGATTCCCGTGTCGGGGCAGATATTTGTATGAAAAATACGAATGTTTGTTCTCGGGTCTTGGGTGTTTAATATGTATTTGAGTATGTATCTATCTATATAAGTATGTTTATCCGTTGCCTAGTACCCATAACACAAGCTTTGCTAAGCTTACTTTGGAACTAGGTCAATTGGTGTGAATTGTCCCGTGATATTTATTTATTTATTTATTTATTTAATGATAGATAAATAAAATGTTTTGAATCCTTGAATGTGCCAAATTTGGAAACTGAAGTCTGTTTACATTTAGTTAACTACTTAAACCTTTCAAGTATAAGTGACAGGTTGCTAGCCTAACGCCTACAATAGGTAAATACGTTAACCTATGTCCTTAGTCGCTTCTTACAACATCCATGGAAGAAATGGAGAGGTGTTATTCTTAACTTAACCCGACACCAAACGGGTTATATTGAACACGCCGTAGGCAAAGAGTATTGTTACTATATAGAAAGCCGTAGGAAAAGAAAATTTCTTCGAAAACTTCAAAAGAATAATTTTAAAAATTACACTATGAAATAGTAACGCCATCTATTCAACGGTACTTGTAGTACATGGAGCCACCTGAACGATGTATCACAGTCTTGCCCGCTATTTTCTCGTTCTATATTGACTTAATGAAACACAGATGGCGCTGTAAGGAGTATTATGCGGAATTTACAGGTTTTACTTTACGATTTAAGAGTTTTGGTTTGTAGTTTTGTTTTCTTTAGAAAATTAAATTTTGTAACGCAGAGCTAGAAAATTTATTTACATTTAGTTCACAGTATTTAATTCGCAAGAAGCAAAGTTAGTGCGTATGAAGTGCTTTGACATAAGGACGAGGAAAAGATTGTGAAGAATCAGAAGTTTGAAACTTGTAATAATAATCTTTAATAGAGACATATTTTATGAACGTTAGCTGGAAAACTTGATAATTAATAGTTTTTTTACAAGTATTTTATAGTTTTTATGAAAACTATGACTTTTTAGTGGAAAATGGTGCTTTGTTATCTCCAGCAGTCAATATTTGGCACCCAATAGTCAATGGATCTTTGTCAACTTCTTTAAGTAATATTTAATTATAGAGTGTAAAAACCTTGTCTCCGATGCAATGATTTTACCCGGACTTAATATTAAGTGTAGTATCAAAAATATTGATATTTTTAATAATTCATTAACTACATTTATTCAATCAGTAAAGATTTATTTATGTAAAGCACGAAAAATTATTTTATTTTATTGTCCAAGTCAAAATCAACAGTTATTAAAAATAATGATAAGGAAAACATAAAAAAACGCTACAAACAACGGATTGCTAGTACAACTACCCAAGCTAACTTGAAATGCTAGCTGTATCAGAATGCATTCAGCTTAGAGCTCTAATTAAATTGGCAGTTAGCCAGTTATCCAGTTTAACTAGAGCTCTAAGCATTTTAAATGTTCGCGTGAATTTTATCCTTATTAATATTTTGATAAAAAAATAGTTACTTACCGTTTTGAAATGTCAATGGAATGAGCATGTTTTTAAACTATACTCGGCCACGTCTTTTTTTTCACCCGAGGGGGCTCAAAACTTGATTAAAGTTAAAATAGAAGAGGTGAAATTAAAGTTGGGATAGAAATATAAAAAAACTGAAACAGTTACTTTATTTTCATCTAATAACGCGACTATTTAAGTTTGTTTTGCCATAAAAACAAATGTGAAAAGTTATCACAAGAGAAAAACACTAAATTGAGATTTTTCAGCAAGTGATCATTTCTGGTTAGAATACTGATTTATTCTGTATAAAATTAAGGAGAAGCATATTTTGAAAATATTTTGTATTTCGAAGCTCATCTCTAATTTTAACATTTGTCAACTGTTTGCATTAAAGAGACAAAAAACTGAAGGGCTTTATTTATTTAAGAGGAGTGCGTGGTATTGCTGAAATTAACCGGAAATCAAAAATTCGTAACACCCGGTTGACCTAAAAAGGTAGGACTCGGCAGTCAACGCTGGCAGCCGGCCTCGGCTGTCAGATTTCCATTTACCCCCTGACAGCCTACGACGTCAAATCCGCCTCTACTCTGCATTAAGAGCACTCTCGTCTCTAATTAGAAATTAATTGAATCAGGGTGCCAAAGAGCCCTTTAGTGGTTAGCAACTACATAAAAGACGCGCCATGTATCAGTAATCACCAAATTAGGTGGTAATTGTAGCAAGTGTACTGGTTTTTTTTTTCTTTTTTCAAAATTCAATGGAAGCGTCTTTCGAAATCGAGATGTGCGTGTTGTGGCCGCGAGTCAGTTGGCCACGAGTTGCTCGCGGCGATACACGCGTGCCATGTTCCGGGCGGTGACCGACGGCTGGAAGCGATACTGGTGGGGAACAGGTACGGAACAACCAATCACGACTTCCTCAATAAACCCCCCAATTATATCACGTTCCGACGTGAAAATCCGCTTCAATTACATACTCGGTCACGTTTTATACTTACTTTGTAAAAGTAACGGGAACAAATAAATACCGGTGCGAAGTACAAGACTATTTACGTCTACGCTCGGCCGGTCCGTGGCCGTTCGGCGTTTCTCGGCGCACGTGGTTGTGTAAGAATTTGACAGGTGCGTGTTATCTCGCGAAGTTGATAAGAATCTTCGCAAACCGCCTTCCGTAGTCGCGTCTTCCCTATCTTGTAAATAAATAACGATATGGTCGCCTAGTTGAAGGTTAGTTGATAATTATCATTTGTGGCACCATATAGTACGTCACTGTAATTAAGTAGTAAAGATTATCTTATCGCGAGAATTGATTGATTAATGGTGACAGTGATTGCAATTAGTGATTCATAATAATCCAACTATTTATAGTAATACAATTATTAAGGTTTCATAGAAAAGATTCAGCATTAGGTTTTTAAATAAAGTGAATTAAGGACAAAATTAATAAATTAGTTACATTGGCATTGGTGATTCTATTTTTAAATAATCTCAGTACTATACTGATACTGATGTGTTTTGGCATCAACTTAATTCATTATAGTAGGTACTCAATATTTCAATATAATAAAATAATAATCGTTACGACTGAAGTTAATTTTCAATCAAATATTTTCGGGCAGTTCAAATAATTTGGATCAATTCAGTTGAAATAGATTATAATTTAAATGTACAAACTGTAATCAATCATACGTATCTTCTATTACGCTCTAGTTCACACGGCTTATGGTTACTAGTTCATAATTGATTTATTTTCCCCGTTCCAGAATAATTTTCAAACTCAGTTAATTTTAGTTCTTATTGTTTAGGGGCCACACTCGTCGTCACACCAGGTTGTCACACCATTGCTATTCGACGGAGCCCTGCCTGCGGTAGGGCTCCTATTTCTATTCTATGTATTTGCCCTTCGGGCGAGTTTAACCCTAACGAACCTAACCTAACTACTTTTGCGGAATAAAAATTATTTCTGACGAATTTCCAACGAAAGCGAAGGGATAAATCTCTATAGTGGGGTGACCACGAGTCAGCTACTATTGTTTACTTTATATTGCGCACGTATGTACAACTGTTAATCTCTACTATTATACTCTCAACTAAAATAACTAAGTATATAGTTAAAAATATTGCAAAAAAAAAACATTTTTTGTAGCTTTTGTATTTAAACGGCAATACGTATGTTGATAAATTTCTAAAAACTAAAAAAGAGAAAAAAGCATGCTTCATTTTTATTAACGTTACTTTCATTTCTAGGTACCTAAGTACACCCACATATTTAATTTTGTTCCCGTTGTAGATTTTTTTTAACTCCAAAAATTTTCTTTTACACTAATTTCCTTCTGACAATTACGAACACAACAAATTTTTTTTTCGCTGACTGTGCTTTTTGTTGACTGTACTTGCATTGTCATATCTACATATCGCCGGCCCCGGAGAACAAAATGATAACCACCATTATCTTAGTTTTATTTTTATGCCATATTTGGAATCCGTAGGTGTCAATGCACCAGCTCAATTTTTTTCGTAATTTTTGTACGGTAAATGACAAAATTGAAACATAATACAATACTATTCAATTTTTTTATTTATATACCTTGTAACTAGAATAAAAGTGTGCAATAATTTTATCATAATAACACATAATATCACATTGCACGGGTCGAATGTAAATTGCAATGGTCTATATCGACATGTCAAGTGCTAAGGGTACGTGGCAATGTTTATTTACAATAACAAACTGCCTCTCAATGTGATCTCAAACCGGCTCGCGAAAACATTGTGTCGGCTTTTTAGTGTTCGATTTCTAAAACTATATAATTATTGGTGTGATTGGAGTATAAGTGAAGTGAGTGACAATGAACAAACAAAGGACATCGCGTTTAATGAATATTATGAATAAACTGCGACGGTTAAAAATGTAGTGACTACGAATCATATATATGATTTAAGACAAATATCTAGAGAAAAAAAAATATTGCGATGAAAATGATTCTGAATTGAACCAAGATTTCTCACCAGATGTGTCTGAATATTTGCCTAGCCCGGAGAGATTTCAAAATTTACAGCGCAGTAAGAGTTCTTCAAGCATTGGAGGAGACTCAGATTATTTAGAAAAAGCCTCTCATAATATAATAAGCACTCCATCAAATATATCGAACATTTCCCTCGTATTGAATTCTGTGAATTTTATAGCATCACCTTCAATCGTTTATCAACAACTTAAGGGAACTCCAGGAACAAACACTAATTGTTCTATTGATTTGACACCAACCTCAACACATGAATGTATAGGACCCTCTCATAAGAATTCAAAACGATGTCTGAGTCAAATATTCCTTAACGACGCTCAGCCGTCAACATCGTCTAATTCTATAGGTATTTTTGATAACCGAGAACAAGAACTAGCGTCGCCTTTTGACGGTAATGATTTAGATGAAACATTACAGAGGAATAGTAATTGTAGCAGTGTACTCTCAGATAAAACGATTATCGGTAATTCAAGCATGACGTATAGACCTGCCCACCAGAGTCCTGGCCCTCAGAGTCCTTCCTGTCACAGTTTTGGCAATGAGAGCCCGGTTCACCAAAATCCTGTCCGTTGCAGTCCTGCCCATCAGAGTTCCGATCAGAGTTCAGCCCATCAAACTCTTGTCAATCATATTCCTGAGCAGTACACTCCCAACCATCAAAGTCCTGACCCTCAGAGATCTGCCCGTCACAGTCTTGACGGTGAGAGCTTGGTTCACCAAAGTCCTGTTCGTCGCAGTTCTGCCCATCAGAGTCCCGATCAGAGTCCAGTCCATCAAACTCCTGCCCATCATAGTCCAGAGCAGTACTCTCCCAGCCACCAGTGTCCTAACCCTCAGACTCCTGCCTGTCACAGTGTTGACAATGAGAGTCCGTTTCACCAAAGTCCTGTCCGTCGCAGTCCTGCCCATCAGAGTCCCGATTACAGTCCACATCAAACTCTTGCCCATCATAGTCTTGAGCAGTACACTCCCAGCCACCTAAGTCCTGACCTTGAGAGTCCTATCCATCACAGTCTTGACAACGATGGCCAGAGTGAGGGAGACTCTGTGCACGCCAACATTGAAAGAGAATTAGAAAATAGAGTCGTGTACACCCCGGACCAGATGTACGCAATCATTATGAACGCGAAAGTCAACGGAGAAAAGTACAACGTTAAAGAAATGCTTCAAAAGGAGTCTTATAACATAAAAGAACTAATAAATAATTAAAATTGGGTCAAAAATGAGGTAGGGCAAAAAGTATCATGGACACAGATAAAGGAAGTGAGAGTCGCTTGCTCACAGCCCTCAATTTCACAGTATAAATATGATTTTGATTCTGGATATTCTCTAATGAACATAGAACCTGTCCAAAAAACAAAAAGCAAGCGGGGAACCAAGACAAACAGCAGTTCCTTAGTCAACCCAAATCCTGCCTCCGATTTTGAACATGCCACTCAGAATATATTGAGAACTCCGTCAACTATTTCAAATATTTCGCTTATTTTGAATGCAGCAGATTTCATAGCATCACCTTCACCGACAGTCGGTGGAAATAACAAGATTTGTACTTCTGATTTGACACCAACTTCAAAGCATGCGTTGAATGAATCTTCATTGCAGCGGTCATCAAAACGATGTCTAAATCAAATATTCCAGAACTGCAACCAGCCCTCGGCCTTTGATGCTTACGAAGGTGATAAGCACAAAGAACAAACAAGGACCCTTGATGCTACTGATTTGGACGAAACTCTACAACCAGAAAATAATACAGAAAGTATCTTAACGGACGAAACGATGATCAGCAATGAAAGCACAACAACGATTCAAAGTTAACCGATAATAATAAATAATAAAATAATGAAAGTCAGTGTTTCTTCTGCAGAGCCGTCAATTTTAAAATACAAATTTTAATATGACGTCGATTCTGAATATTTCCGAATAAACACAGAGTCAATCCAAAAATTAAGAAGCATGCGAGGTACCAGACAGACACTTAAATCTATAGTCAGCCCAAGCCCTGTCCTTGAAAAAGAACTACCAGACCAGTATTATACACCCAGCTCTTGCCAATTATATTATACGACGACCTGATTAGCCTTTGTAAGGCAGGTGATATTCCAAGCTACTATCATGCTTTTTATGAGTCCTTGACTTATGTAAAGAACTCTGAAATGAATAATGATGATGAAGATGATGATCAAGAATAAGAATCAAGTAATAAGTACCTAATAAATTGTATTGTTTTAGTTTTTTTCGAGATTCTGTTAATTTTAACCTAATAATTGAAATAAAGCCAAAGTTGATTACCATGTTATTGTTTCATTGCAATACCAGATAAATTACATTATCATAAAACAAATTTCACAATATTAACGAGAATAAGATGATATGTAACTATTATTTTTACTAATCGAACCGTAAAAATAGTAGAATAAAATGATAAAAGAACCATACAATACGTATTTTAAACCCTTGAAAAAGCGGGAATAAAATGATAATCGACTTTATAACTCACAGATGATGATCGATTTCCACTAACTTCTAATTTTTTAAATAACTCCTTTATAATATGTATTATATAAGTGACACTAAAAAAAGAAGAATTCTTAAAAAATTAGCTTTCCGTAACGCTGACTATCATCAGTTTACGTCCACTTGTTTAGAAGTAATTAGCAAAAATGTGTTTTTTATTTTTCCTGAAAAGTTACGTTTTTGCGATTATCATTTTATTCGCCGGAGGCGGCGATATCATATCTACATATACCAAATTTCAAATTAATCCGCTCAGTATAGGTAACGCCACCAGAGTTGAGGCCACGCACACAACCACATCTCATGTAATGACAGCGGGATTTTGACGTTGTGTTGTCGTTAAACGTCGGTTGTGTGCGTGGCCTCAACTCTGGTGGCGTTACCTATAGAAGTGGATAAAATTTCACTTAATACAAAATTTATTCTAAACTAACATGCAAATTATATACATTTTAAGTTAAATAAAAGCTATAGTCAAATCGGTCGAACAAACCGCAGATTGTGATCAGTCGTTCAGCAGTCAGTCAGTCAGTCGTATTAAGTCATTATTCCTGTTTATCAAGATAAGAAGCATCTTGCATTTTCTTTCCTATTCCGATTTTCCAACCACGTTTCTGATCACGCCATTTATTTTTCATGAACTAAATAAATGTACGTTGATTTTTCCCCTTCATTCTCAGCATGAATAGACTAATGTACAAACAAGTTTGTTAATCAAACAGTCTATTATCACCGTGACGGGAAATCGATATCAATTACTTTACGTGCGAGACGTCGCGATGGGAATAGATTCCAACTCCACCGGAAGTCTGACTTTTCACCTCAGGTCACGTTACATTTTAACAAATAATGGACTATTTTCATTAGCCGAGTAATATGATACATTTTCTGTTTTAAAGAAGATAGCCGGTGGTATGTAGTAGACCAAGTAGGTAATTTACCATTTTTAACGACAGTTCCAACATCAGAATAAAAACAATCAGGCTGATTGCCACATTGACTTGAAAGTGAACATAGTCTTTGGTATTTTTAGCTGTACAACTGACATTAAACCTTATGGTGGTAAAAGAACTTGTTGGTCGATTACTTATACGAAACCTATAATTTAGAAGGTATGTTGTGTAAATCTGAAGAGACAAAGCACAGTCCTCTAAAAATCTTTTTCGACTCTTGGTTTTTTAAAAATATATCACTCGAGACTTTTTTTTGAAGGTTGTAAAATTCTATGATTTGCTACAAAAATACAACTTAGTTAAAATTTGCGACTAGTTGAGAAGATGAGAAAATACTCAAATTTGAATTGAGCACATTTTACTATTTTCGAGTGATGCTGATTATTACGATTTCAAAAATTGCTCCCCTTTACGTAATTTGTAACACTTAGGTGGAAGAATTCAGTAGTTGAATACGTGTTTTTGCATCATCCAACAATTCTTAACTTAGTAGTAAACGTTGACGATTATTTAGATCGCCAACCAATGCAACAAATTTTAGATTTTTAAAATCTGAATCTTTTCATTTCATTTCATTCAATCACTATTAGCGTCTCGCATAGTAGTTGTAGAGAATTCATTTACTGTTTAGCGATGAACGCCTGTTAATATGCACGTGGCACGCAATTGGCATCCTTGGCCCAGAAAAGCAATGAAACCTACTAGAGATGAGAGTCATACCTAATTGGTTTTCCTCGATTGCGAGAACCACAACTGGCTATTCTGTAGAATTCTTTTGGTACATTATGTGTGAGAATAACAAATTCTTTTAACTTTTGTTTTCATTGTGAAATTGACTATTTTGTACTATATTATGATCTTAACAATAACTATTTACTTAGCAGTAAGCCATGACACTGTTTAAAAATATCATTTCTTTTAAAAATATTTTGTATTTCTGTGTGAGATACTGATTGTGAGATTTATTAAATATTCCAAATAGGAAATCAGATTAGATGTAAAATTGGGTTTAATTTTTTTTTTTTCAAAATCTTTAAAAAGATATTAACCACATGCATCATGTATTTTACATAATATGGACAGTGTTAAATAGGACAGGTATATAGAATAACACTGATTACTACTTCATTAAAATATTAAACATTTTTAGTTCTTTATGAAATAAATTCCAACTTTTAATAATTATAAAAAAAAAATATCACGGGACAATTCACACCAATTGACCTAGTTCCAAAGTAAGCTTAGCAAAGCTTGTGTTATGGGTACTAGGCAACGGATAAACATACTTATATAGATAGATACATACTTAAATACATATTAAACACCCAAGACCCGAGAACAAACATTCGTATTTTTCATACAAATATCTGCCCCGACACGGGAATCGAACCCGGGACCTCAAGCTTCATAGTCAGGGTCTCTAACCACTAGGCCATCTGGTCGTCAAAATATTATGTTATGATATTCATTGATACGAAAGTTGTTTGCGATTCATTATTCAAATCACAATTTCAAAACAACTGTCGAACTTTGATATGGCACAAAAACAGCACATTATTATACTTTTAGCGCGGTAGTTTAAACGTTTCATTGTAGATTGTAAAAATAAACACACAAATATTACGTGCAGATTTCGATAGGTATTTAATAAATTAGACTACGACACCAGAATAGAATTTTATTGAGTGGTCCGTCCGCTGAAATTGAAAATAAGTCCTCTAAAACTGCAAACAATTGCTGATCACAAATATACTTTGACACTTAAAATTTTCGGATTATGAGCTTCCACAAAATAAATTATTTCTTTAGTTTACGCCAGTAAGGTAAAAAATTACAAGCAGATTTAGTGTGAGTTGATATCTAAGTATCTGAAAATATCTAAATCAATCAGGTTGGTATAATTTCGAAAACCAAACGAGTTCTGATTTTGTATTACATATTTCGTTTCAGCGTTGATACTTGTGCGTTAAAGACATACTGTTATTTATTACTATGAAATTAATATCCAACCCAGTAACCAAAGACAATATCTTTCAGTTTCATCTTCAGTCTATCTCCTCAGAGTACCAAAGGGCTTCAGCTCCAGTCGTCAGCTACATAACGCAACGCACAGAGCCCCCGGTAATTGTTAGATGAGTAATTGGGAACATATTGCTGTAATAAGGACCGAGTGTCTCCATTGATGCGGTTGCGGACAAGGGGGGCAATTGATTACATTCCTATGGGGGTAAAGGTCGCTTTCGAAGACGAACCAGTTGTTGCTGTTCAAATGTTAACTTTACGTTCAATCAACTTCATGATGTTAATAACCTGGCAGAATAGTAGGCACTTCTGCGCACTAACATGTAACGAAACATAAAAAATCTTTTAACGTTGTTCTTGAGCAGTAGCTGTATTAGGGCTAGCGCGCACTAGTGACTTTTTGCCACCGTGACAGTATCTCGGTCTCTTTTGCACGTTCGAAATTCAAAAATGCTGATAATTCACTACAGTAGCCAGAATAATCCTTGGCGTAATTTGTTGCGGTTTAATGGTTCAGATACGATTAAACTGTTCAAGTGTTGCCATACATACTTCCGGTTTGTACCTATTTAGGTTTTGTTGCGAACTACTTTCCGCTGGCGTTCGTGTCATCACAGTGTGTTGTGTTGTTTTTTTTATTTTTTTCTGTGTTTAGTTTTTAAATGGGTCCCACTGAAAAACAGCGTTGCGGCTTGCCGCAACATTATGCTGAGTGGGGCCCAATTTATACTATTCGATGATTTATATTTGTATCTTTTCCTGTCAACTGTATTTCCTGTGTATCGAATATGTAAAATAAACATCTCTCTCTCTCTCTCTCTCAAAAATAGAGATGTACTGTCACGGTGACAAAAATCACTCGTGCGTGCTACCTACCCCTTATTGTTATAGACCTAATGTTCCCCTCCCATATGTGTACTTTTCAAATGTCTGTCGAAAATTCCGATAGTCATTTAGCTTAAGATCCAACCGTAAATATCTCAAACTTAAAACTGATAGGTAATTGATCTAAATGGGACTTAAATAAAATGCTAAGCATGGGGTCTTTATTTTCACTTGGCTAGGATTGCCTAGATACATCTAACGATGGCTTAATTGTTCAAATCCGTTCATCCATTTGGGTAACATGAGGTACCTAATAAAAAATACTTCAAGAACAGTACTTACATAGATACACGCGAAAATCATAACTATTGGCATTCGGATAATAAATATTGCAAATACTTCATAATATCATCTTCAGTCTGACATGCCATCACGATCGCTGATCAGACATCCGATGTCAGATGTCACCTGTCAGTTTTTCCGCCCGAGACCGCGCAGGGCCACAAAAGTTTTCCCGCCGTATATCGTCTGACATGACAGCCCCGGCCTCTAGGGCCAACGGCACTGACCCGGATTGTGCTATTAAAAATGTATAAAGAGCCAGACACACTGATTAAAATAAAGGACAAATTAAGAGGTATGCCGTTTATGCCGTTAATTTTATACCATTTTAATTTCATTACGTGTAGGCAAAGTATGTACAATCGGGATAACTGACTTACTTACCAGAGTAGAACCTTTTCACAGTCGATTTCAAGATGATTTCTGTGGCAGATTTATGGAATGTTAACATGACATTTGCAACAAAAAGGTTCCACTCTGGTACGCGATTCAGTTTCTTCGACTGTATGTATGTACCCTTATCGTACAAAAATAAATAAACACAATTGACAAACTTGAGATACAAAGCCGAAATTTTCCATCTAAAAAATCTCTATTAGTTAATGAAAAAAGCATTTAGTTAGGGATCGGAAGATAATCAAAAAACAGTATTTATTTATCTACTAAAAGTTACGTAGTAAGATCTGTTAGTACATTTTTCATAAATAAATGAAAGACAATCACAGTCTCGCCCATGATTGCACTGATTGATTAATTTAAAGTACGACGTACGACGATACATTCAAAACATATATTTGTTTAGTCTATTATTTGACTTAAATACAGTCAAGTCATACCTTAATTCAACAACATAACACATGACAGTACTATTTAGTAACTTCAACTTGACTTTACGAAACAGCCAAGGAAATGGTTTCACGGCACAGCAACAGCGGAAGCATTTTCATCTTTTCTAGATTCAGGTTAAGTGTCAGTCAGCATTCTTGTAGCTAGGCCGGCTGTTCTGGAATTCAAAACGTAACACGAAGTATACCTATTATTCTACCTTTCGTTGCTTGATCTTTTATTTGCTGTTTGAGGCGGTCAGATCATGCTAAAACAAAACAGTAGCACAAATGCGAAACACACACACGTCTCACCCTATACACATAAGTCCCACTTCAAGATATAGGCATCACAATGAGAGGACTTTGGCTGCTGTACCCACGCGGGCCCAATACGGATTGGGAACTTCACACACACTATTGCATTTTTTCGCAGGTGCATGCAAATTTTTTTATGATGTTTTTTCCTTCGCCGTAAACATAATAAACACAACGTAATACAATAAACCTCCACAAGTTAACTGTCACTGCTTGCCATGTTTCTTGGTAGAGGGAAAAGTGCGTGTTACCATCTCCATTCAGAGTTTTATGGATGAAAAGATATTCCGGCTTCCTACTGAATAATCACGTATGATTACACCATTATACCCAAATGAGCCCCAATCACGGAAATCATTCGAACAACGTAATAACAGCAATGATATTGTACACGAACATAAAAAAACGAGCGATCATCTCAGTACACCTTAGAAGTCTCTAAAAGTTATCATGAGTATACTTCAGCCATTTTCGATATACATTTGGATCTCTGTTGCTTTGCTCCTGAAGTTTAGTAGTGTGAAAACGGACGAAGATTTTTATCTATTTTTCAGCAACGATGGTATAAAGTATCTTAGATTGTACTTTTGTCTTATTTTGAAAAGATTCCAAATTAAATGAACGAATGTGAAAGTTTTTGGCTTTTGTTTTTGTCATTTATTATTTACTAAGGAAAAAAGCCACCTAGGCCAATAGATATGTAGGTGCATACAATATTTAGGGAATTAATGAATTGGCTCATTCATAGGGCTTTCCCAAAGAGTTATACAGGGACTCCTGGTCTTGCGCCATACGCATTCAATGAACTCCTGTGACCTGATTGTGATAATATGATCCAGTTTTCAATGTTATCGGGTAAAACCATGTTTGTTTCAGGAATTTTACCGGACCGAACCAATCGTTTAGAAGACATCTATTTACGATTTTACAATGGGTGAGTTTTTCCATAATCACTTCAATACAATGAGAATATTTGATTCTCCAAGCAAAGCTATATTAGTAGTTGATGTAGCTTATCAGAGAAAAGACTATACTGTGCAGCTCACCATTTGCATTTTTTTTTGATTGCGCATGTTTTTAATAAATGGTGTGAGTGGTGGTATTAATAGTAGATTGTTCAACAAGGGACTAAAACAAGCCGTAATGACACGAGATATTTAGCCACCCGAGCGATAGCGAGGGAGGCTATAATTCGAGTTGTCATTACGGTAGTTTAGTCTCGCGTTAAACACTCTACTTTTCACTTTGAATGCGAGGAAAAAAACGACGGACAAAATTACTTTTTTACAACTAATGCTCAATACGAGCAATGGAAATCTGTTCAAAATTCAAATAGCAAAAAAAAATTCCGCTGTCTTTTCTTTTCTTTTATATTCTTTTGTAAAGTGACGCTTTAAATGCTTGCATAATTATCCAACTGATTCTAACTTAAAGACTATGTTAAAACTAATTGGACTATATATGCATGTAAGAATGATAATTGTTCATTCATTAGAATCGGCAAATAAATTAACCTAATTGATCTAACTAAGTTCACACACAAAATATATTGTTAACTGAAACACTTACCCGTGAATAAAGAAACGACATTTTAAGTTTATTTTGTTTATGCCAATTCTTTGTTAAATTATATCTAATTATACTTTATATTTACTATTAAATGCAACTGACATCGCATTATTTTGAAGTCACGCCATATTAACTTTCAAACGTAACTGCTCTATCTACCGTACACTTCATCCAGCACTGCTTTGCTGACAGTGCGGATTGCTATTTAATCAACAGCACTTTTAAAAAAAAACAAATTAAAAAACACCTAAGCTAAAGGAAATCTTTCTTTACATGCAGAATAAAATGAATTCATCTTTAATATTTTATAATTAAATAGATTAATATTCGTAATTATTCATCGTGTTTCACGAAATTATTATTATTTAAATATTTTTTATACAGTTGTCATTTTGAGGTTATTTCCACGCCCTAAAGGCTTCCACAGACCGAAGCGCAGGGCGCTACGGAGCGTCCGCAGCGTGCTTCGGTCTGTGGAAAGCTTTAAAATTGTCTATACCCAGTCACTGAAAATGGCGATAATCCTTCATTCACAAACACCGTGCTTGGCAGTTTAGGGGTTTCCATAGTCAATTAAAAAAATTTTACTTTAATCAGATCA
This sequence comes from Archips xylosteana, assembly GCA_947563465.1. Classification (NCBI taxonomy): domain Eukaryota; kingdom Metazoa; phylum Arthropoda; class Insecta; order Lepidoptera; family Tortricidae; genus Archips; species Archips xylosteana. Next base: position 9,138,118 of record OX387350.1, on the reverse strand, counting down.
GATCAGAAAAGAGCTTTAGTCCCGATATGCAGAGACTAAAGTAACATTTTAAGAGCATGAGAAGTGAAAAAATTATTTTGTTATAGACACGCTCTGTTTGTCAATGTAATTAAAGTCTGTAGAACTCCCTTTCTAGTTAAATATAACTGAAGCGACATTCATTATTTCATTCTGAGAGGAGGCCTGTGCCCTGCAGTGGGATGTAAATAGGCTGGGATGATGATGATGAAGTGTACCATCGCCCCAGACGTCAGATACCCATTTTCATAACAAATTTGCTTGCAGCCGTTGATGTTTATTGCTATGGATTGTTATGGACAGATATCTAGCCAGTGCACGCAAACTGGGCCTTTAAGGTGGTTATCTGGCGCTTGGGGCGATAGTACATATCCATTATAAAAAAAAAACACGGTGAAATCTTTTTTCTTTAATATTACCTACTTTAGATTTTCATAGTCTGAACTACTTGTGCGTGTGCGCACGAGCCATGCACATCACGCGCACGCTTTGATGTTTTATTGAAAAACATTGTTAGAATGTCAATTATATTACAAATATAAAATTTTAAGTTCATTATTATTATAGCTGTTGCCCGCGACTCCGTCTGCGAAAAATAGGGGTAAACATACAAAAAAATAGCCTACGACCGATACGGAAAAAAGTTTCATAAAAATCGGTCAAGCCGTTTCGGAAGAGTTCGATAACAAACACGAGATTTTTATATATTAGATAAACCAAACTGCTACAATCATTCCTGCAGCTATGTAGGTAACGCAGACAATGCATAATGCTTTGGTTTCTGGTTTGTAGAACAATATACGATGCATATATCGTCATCAAATAAAACGCTACTGCTGTTATTTTTATCGATTAATGAACGAAAGCAATATTTCACTAACAAGCTTTAATTTCTGAACTCTATTTAAACTCTACGTTGCGACACGTTAATTCCATTAGAAACCGATAATAATGGCATTGACATTTCAATTAAAAATTTTCAGGAGCACAGAAGAGGAGTACGTTGATTTTCCTCTAAACCAGGCGACTCGCTTGTTCGAAATTAAAGGCTTCGAGAAAAACAACCCCACTGTTCTATACATACATGGATTCATCGAAACGGCGAAGCAAGAAAGTGTCCAGGTATTTAAATAGTTCGATCGATGTTACAACGTATTTAAATATACTTATTTATGGAACCGAAGTCACATTCAACAGCAAAAACTACGGAATTTTTAGGCCGTTCGCACATGGAGCTACTCTAGTTACTGACATCAGTCGCGTCGTGTGCGAACTTCAATGCGAATGTATGGGCGGTGACGCTCAAGCAACTCGTTAGTAACTAGTTCTCTTTGAGTAGCTCCATGTTCAAACGGCCTAACTCTTCAAGTGCATAAACTAAAACCAATTACCTCTCCGAAAAACATCAACGTCTTTGGGTGACCCAATATTGACTTGTGTGGAATTTATGATACTGCCTACAGTATAGAGACTAAGTATTGCAACTGTGGAGCAAATTCAAACTATTTTTAGTAACAGTGGAGTTCTCCTGATTCAATTATTTTCTAAGATTATTTAAAAGTGAAAAAGTTTTTCGGGTGCGCCGGTGGGATTCGAACCCACGTCTCCTGGGTATGCGCCCCAACCTGGGTGTTCTACCAATTGAACCAGGTCGCTCCCAACCCAGGTTGGGGCGCATACCCAGGAGACATGGGTTCGAATCCCACCGGCGCACCCGAAAAACTTTTTCGCTTTTAAATAATCTTAGATTCGGTAAGCAGCCGTACTGCTAATAAAATAAATAATATTTCAGTTATTTTCTGTAAACCTAAACCTATTTCTTACACCGTCTCACTGAATGTGGCTTGAACTTAGTTTTAAAGAAAACTTTATGACACTAAAAATTCAATAAATGTAAATATTACTTCTTATTTCTGCCAAATGCTCATGGAAGAAGCAATAATGATGCAAATACAATTAAAACCTTCTAATAAAAATCTTTCATTCGAATTAAAGGTTCTCATAACATGATTCAACGACTAATTACTGCCCATTGTTCTTGCACACAGGTCATGGTGAGCGCATACCTAGAGGCGAAACCAGGCAATAATATCATACTGTTGGACTGGTCCAATATGTCGCACGGTTCATACTTGGTCAACGCTGCTAGAAACACTAGAAAGGTAAGCTTGGTTTTTTTCTTTGATAACTAGGTATTATTTTCAGATAATAAGGCCTGTCGGGTAAAAATCCCAGCTGAAGGCGAACTTATAATGAAAATTCAGTCAATCAATCAATAATTCTTTTCAGGGTTTTTCAAGAAACTTTGTCACTGTTGTCTCTTGGGTAACGAAACAGAATCTAATCTAATCTTCTAATACATATATAAAAATCTCGTGTCACGGTGTTTGTTATCGAACTCCTCCGAAACGGCTTGACCGATTTTTATGAATCTTTTTTCTCCATATTCGGCAGGTCTGAGAATAGGTCGTAGGCTATTTTATATACCCCTATTCTTCGCAGACGGAGTCGCGGGCAACAGTTAGTAACAAATAAGAAAAAGTGTATTGACCCTATTAACTTAAGCAAACGTTTCGTTAAAGACTGAGCTAGAAAAAAAAAATGTAGCTTTTAGCCTCCTCACCCTTTTAGTTCGCCTGACATTTCTGTTCTAATTATTGACTCTGTGGTTGATACAATTATTTCCTTACTTTTAATCTAGACTTAAGCCTAGGCCGACTGAGATATTGCCAAGTGGGAGATACCTAAAATTTCAAAAACAAGAAAATGATAATTGTACTCAAATTGACGCAAGCATAAATTACCATTCCAATTTGGCTAAGTAAAGTTTTTTGAAGAGGTGCTAATTACATTTTTTTTCGACAGCGGTCGACTTCAACACCAAGAAACTGGAGCTGTTTTATTTTTATCTCCTTTTATTTATTGGAAATATTTTTTTAAGTGTTTGAGATGACATTTGTGAGATTTTACGGCTGACAAGCGGTTCGTGCTCAGTACTAAGAAGAAATAGAAAAAAAAAAAACAAAGTCAACTGTCGCTTCTGTCAATGGCAAATGAAATCTAACAGTTTGCGTTTCGTTTGCTTTGCGTTGTCCAAGAAGCAGTTCCAAAATAGTGATCGAAAGTATTCAATCGTGATCCAGTTATCGTGCAGCATAGGTGTCGTGGAGAAATGCGGTAAAATTGAAAGTGGATTTTATGAGGAGGTCGATAAAAATAGTCCAAAAATCACACTGAGCACACCAAAACGTAAAGCAAACGAAACGCAAACGATTTGACATTGACAGAAGTGACAATTCACTTCGGTTTTTTTTCTGTTTTTACTAAGTTCTGAGCACGTACGGCTTGTCAGCCATAAAATCTCACAAATGTCATCTCGAACACTTAAAAAAATATTTCCAGTAAAGAATAGGAGATAAAAATAAAACAGCTGCAGTTTCTCGATCTCCAGAACGTCGACTGTCGAAAAAAAATATAATTAGCACCTCTTCAAAAAACTTTACTTAGCCAATTCTGGAGCAAATTAAACAGTGAAAAATCAAAATAAAATCTTCTAAGGAAAATAGTATGTGAAGAGTTACATTACGCTGTTCATGCAACCATTTATTACTTGTCGTGTCCTTGAGCGCGCAATGGTTGCTACTCTTATGATTTTTGTTGCAGTTGTATACCTAGTTTTAGTAATGAGACCTTGAAGTTTCTTAGGGCTATTGAACCGGTTTTGCGTACCTGCTTAATTATTACGGAGTCGTTGTTGTCTGTCAACCTTCGTGTATTAAATTATGAGTGGGTTTATGTTTACTGTAATGTTTTTCATTTAGTTAATGTAATAGATGAAGTTTATGAATATGTTGAGATTTAAATGACTAAATACAATTTTATGGTTTTTCTATGATAAATAATAAGAAGTATTTTATTTATTTATTTATTATGATTTGCCAATAGGTCGTTTATTTTTTCCTGCCAAATATATTATTTCTTAGAATATGTGTAAATAAATCTGTCTCTCTCTCAATAAAAAAAATCAAACAGGCAATTTTAAAAATGAATGTCAAAGGTTTGTAAAAGTTGTACGTACACTTTGCCACGACTGAAATGGTATCGTGGACGGGTATAGACAACATACACAATAACAACGGAAATAAGTCTCAACCTTCATTATGGTAATTTGCATGCTTCTTGTATACAGTTACGTACTTATGTTGCATGCAATTATTTCGGCGCACCACATGTAGGTACATGTTGATTTTACCAGTTTAGTACATATTAGTCGTAACGACTAAGGGTGCTTTTCCACCAGAGATGTGCTATGCAGCTATGCTGCGAAGATGTGAAAGCTACGCTACGAAACTGTGTGACCGTTTCTATCAAAATGCTAAGCTGTGTAGCTGTGCGAGGAAGATGCGCTATGTAGATGAGCAGCCGCGAGGCAGCTGTGCGAAGAAGATGCGCAGCTCGAGCTACGCGATGCATCGACAGGGGCGCGCGGAGCGGCAGCGCGGTGAGGGGGGAGACGCTTGCGCCGCCGCCCATATCCATAGCAAGCATCCGTAGCACGCATCCATAGCACGCATCCAGGGCACGCATCTTTCCATATAAAAATCATAGCTTAGTTGCATCCGTTTCCAACAGTGCTATGCTATATGGACCAATTAACATGATTGGTGGATATCAGAGCAACGTAGTAGCACATCTCTGGTAGAAAGGTACCCTAAGAAAGGCAAATAGCGGACAGACAGACATGGCGAAGCTACAAGGATTCGGTTTTTGGCATTTTATCTTTCTGTTTTTTTTTCTTTCTGTTTATTTATTTTTTATAGTTAGCCTTGAAACGTAAATTTAGCGTTTCATGTGGTCTGCCTACCTCCTTTGAGATACAGGCGTAATGTGTGTATGTACAGTCAGCATCAAAAGTAGCTGGTCACTTTTGTACCTTGTCGCTCTACAGTTAGGTGCAAAACGTCATACTTGATTGACAATTTTATTGTGTTATTACGACAAAGTACAAAAGTGACCAGCTACTTTTGATGCTGACTGTACAGTCGAATAAACTGAATCACGTACCAGGGTAAACCCTTTTCATAGCAAATGTCATGTTACCATTCCATACATCTGCCAAAGAAATCATCGTGAAATTGATTGTGAACAGGTTCCACCCTGGTACGCGATTCAGTTTCTTTGACTGTATATATGTATATGCATTAACTCCAATGTGTCGACATAGAACACCATCGATGGGATTGCCTATCATTTATTACTAACTAGCGACCCGCCCCGGCTTTGCACGGGTGCAATGCTGATACTAAATAATTATGCATGTATTATATATAATAATTATGAACCTTACTCTTGAATCACTCTATCTATTAAAAAAACCGCATCAAAATCCGTTGCGTAGTTTTAAAGATCTAAGCATACATAGGGACAGGCAGACAGCGGAGAGCGACTTTGTTTTATACTATGTATGATGATGTATGTATGTATTCAAACAGTGATAGTCACTCGACGTTTTGACCATTCCAACAAGATCCAATTCAACTAAGGTAGTACCTTAGTTGAATTGGATCTTGTACTAAGAAGAATAAGAGTATTCTTCTTATTAATGTGCGGCAGTCACTTTAAGCTAACATTTTAAGGATCAACTAAATCGTTCCAGGTTGGAGCAGCAGCAGCCGAACAATTAAACAAGTTGCTGGAAGGTGGACTTAAACTGGATAGTTTCCACGTCATAGGACACTCGCTAGGCAGCCACGTCGCGGGTTACACAGCGAGAGAACTGAAGAACAAGTACAATAAGACTGTCAAAAGGTGGGTGTTCCTTTTACGCTTTTCATGGCTTTACCAAGTGGACTTTATAAATGCTAACTATCAGGCTTCGCATTCACCAGAGCTATGCTAGGTAGCTAATGTATGTGTGGAAAACAAAAACACTAACAGGATTACTTCATTTTCCTAGCCATGGCCAGCGCGGTTTTTCCAATTAGTATAAGTATTTCTTGCTACTGAATTATGTTTTCATTAGTAAATTGCTGTCACGTATTTGATATAAATTTTCTACATTCCTATTTATTGAAATATATATACATATTCGATACACAGAATAGAGAATACATTTGGGAGGAACAGATACAAATAAAAAAACATCGAATAGTTTGCCGCCCGTCAATATAGTGTACCTATATCGTATAGTACAGTAGTGTAGAGTAGTATGTAGTATTGGCGTATTGACCGCAACTGCGTCTGCAAAGAATTCTTTTATCGCCATCCCGCGGGAACTATGCAATTTTCCGAGATAAAAACTATTCTATGTCCTTTTCAGGGTCTCAAAATTCTCAAATCACCATACCAAATCAAATCAAAAATCAAATCTCCATACCAAATTTCATCTGAATCAGTTGAGGGATTATTGATTCCCCATACAAACTTCCACCTCAACCCTCCTTTACACCCCCTTAAAAGGTGATTTCCGGGATAAAAACTATCCTACATCCTTTCCAAAATTTCATCTAAATCGATTCAGCGGATTTATAATTTTAGTATGGATTTTCTCTGACGTTTACTTACATAATGTAGGTTTGTATGATGTGCATTTTCAAAGGAAAAAAAAAAACAATATTTTGAGTGACAAACGATCAATCCTTAAAATTATCACTAATATCCTACGACCGTTATTTTTCCAATGTGGCTTCGATTATCTACTCTTCCTAGTCTTCCTCTAGTCTCATTTATTTATCGTAAGTCAAAAATACAAAAAATAAAACAATAAATTTATAACTTAAGACTAGCCTAAGTTCAGTCAAAAAGTCCCCCACGAGTTGTCCCTGGCGCAAAGGTACCCATCACACTGGCCGCGTTACCACGTTGAATGGCGATGGACAACCTTTGCACCAGGTACGAACCCGCACGGGCGTCGGATCCCCTTTCCCTGATGCGACGTCCCACTTCCCTAATAAAGACTCCTCCGACCCCCAGCACCCAGTAGTTCCTCTAGTCTAGTTACCTCTAGTCTTATTTTATATTTAACTAAAATTTCGAAATTCCAGGCTTACAGCGCTAGATCCTGCCTTCCCAGCGTTTTATCCCGACGGAGTTATGATGGACCACGTAAACGCGAAAGACGCGGAGTTCGTGGACGTTATCCACACGGATGCGGGGGGCTACGGTGCTCCAGTGCGGACTGGCACTGTGGACTTCTGGCCCAACGGGGGGAAGAGCACGCAGCCTGGGTGCCCGAGGTTCGCGCCTATACCGCTTTCGGATGACAGTAAGTAGACGGTTGACAGGGTCTGTAGGGACCCTTAAGAGCGTTTACACCTGCTGAGCTGGCAACGTTGCATTTTTGTTACTTTTCTCGATTATTCCATAAAAATTGAATGAAAATTAAAAATGTGGTCTATAAGAATTTTTCTAGTAGGTATATAAGTTAAACTGTCTACTGCAATAATTATTCGTGATAGACTTTTATTTTCTTTAAAAACCGGTAATAATTTGTTTGTTTTTAAAGAAAATAAAAGTCTGTCACGAATAATTATTGCAGTAGACAGTTATAGACCACATTTTTAATTTTCATTCAATTTTTATGGAATAATCGAGAAAATCTAACAAAAATGCGACGTTGCCAGCTCAGCAGGTATAAACGCTCTTAAGGCCGACGCAGACATGTTAAAGTAAGAGTAAGAGTTGTAATAAATGACTGTAAGAAAGATGGCGCACTAAATACGTGAACATGGTGTGCCTGTGCCATCTTACGTACAGTTTCTTTCATTACAGCTAGTGCGTGACACCCAGACGCATCTGGTCTGCGCCGGCCGTTATACTTCACAGATTACATGATACTATTACGTATCAGATCCGCCGTGGTAGCCTAGTGGTTCGGCCTTTCAAGCAGAGGGTCATGGGTTCGAGCCCGGGCTCGTACTTCTGAGTTTTTCGGGATTTACTGTGCGAAATTACGTTTGAAATGTGTTAAGTATGAGTATTACGGCAAAAAGGTTCTCGAGTGGCGTCCACGGACCGGAAGACGCAGTGTAGGTAGGCCTCCAACAAGATGGAGCGACGACCTGGTTAAGGTTGCGGATGGTACGGGACCGATCTGTTTGGCGAGCCTTGGCTGAGGCCTATGTTCAGCAGTGGACGTCTTTTGGCTGAAATGATGATGGTGATGATGATTGAAAGGAATACTTGCACACACCTGCGAAGAAATTCAGTGGTGCGTGTGAAGTTCCCGATCAGCACTGGCCCCCCGTGGTAACTGTAGCCCAACTTCCTTCATTATAAGAGGAGACCTATGTTCTGCAAAGGACGTTTACAGGCTGGAATGGTAATGATGATGACGTGTTAATGATGTCGTTGGGGTAGTACTCTGTTGTATGGAGTGATATCACTGCCTATATCGGTATCAAAACATGTGTCACCGCTCGTAAACACCACTATTTTACGCAGTTACATTAGTTATGCGCTGGAGCACTCTGCATTACATTAGAACGAAATAAAGTTATTAGTTCTTAAGCCAATGTGAGCTTCATGTCTGACATCATATCCTCACCGTAGTGGTTATATTCTCTTTAATCCTCACATCCTTTCATTAATTACTTTTCTTTTTACAGACCTGTGCAGCCACTGGCGGTCGTGGCGATTTTTTGCAGAGTCAGTGCGAAGTCCAGAGGCATTCCCGGCGTCTCCAGCAGAATCTTACCAGAAGTTCCGGGAGAACCCCACGCCTGAAGTTGGAATGGTCTACATGGGCATTAGCTGTGACACCAGGTGACAATTGTATTCATAAAATTATAATTAAACCCTAAGATAACGTCGCATAGGATGCATTTGGCGTCCTTCGATTAGAGCAGCTCATATGAATTAATGTAAGGATAACGTCTTGGCTGCCCGGACTGAAGGACGTGGCACGCATTCTGCGTTAATGCGTGCTCAGAAAATAAAAGCCAGCACAGACCAGATGCGTGTGCGTATCACGCATCAGTTGTAATGGATGAAACTGTAAGAAAGATGGAACACCATGAGCACGCTTCCAGTACGCCATCTTTCTTACAGTTTCATTTGTTACAACTGGTGCGTGACACGCACACGGATCTGGTCTGCGCTGGCCTTAAAACGTTAGGCGGCAAGCGGGGGCGTAGGCTAGATGTGCTGGTAAGTACAACTGGCTGTTTCACGTTACGGTCCCCCAGTATCCTAGAGACTGCTCAATTCCCGAAGATTAATGAACACGTCGAAGTTACTTGCTTAGCTACCGTGGTTTACGATGATGTGACAAAAATTTAGTATGTTTTGCCGTATTGAAAGATGTCACGTTTATATTATTACTTGAAATCCCTGAGTGCGGGTTAGCAGGTTTACTAATGCTACGAACTCTGTGCAGACTGCTGGTAAAAAGTAGGTAATATGAATTCTGGGACCCTATACATACATCCCTTCCAAATCTCACGTAGTTATTTGACCTAGAGGCCCTATAAGTACATCTCTCGATCAATGAAATCGTGCCGATGGAGTAGACTAGTGGTGCTTTGGTTTTGCTGTGCTCTATTTACACTATTTCGTGAAATGCTAACTCGCGTTTAGCGTACTTAACACTATTTAATGAGTGTTACTTTGCCTACTTACAGATCGTTTGATTTGATTTTGATTGAATAATAACTTGTCGTCATTAAATTTCAGTGCTCAGGGCTCCTACTACTTGACAACAAACTCACAAACGCCGTTCGGAAAGGGAATGGACGGCATCTACCCTAAGAGCAAAAGACAGCAAAGATAGACTTCGTAGAAAATATAAATAGCTGCTCAGAAATATCTGTGTACTTGGCTTACTGGAATGTGGTTCCACTAGCCCTACACCGCATCTTCCCCGTATTTACGTACGTAGTATCAATACCATAGCAAGTGTAGACACACGTGTCTTATTTTGTTGTGGTTTGTTGACCTTCCACTATCGTTGACGTGAAATACTCAGGTGCATAGATATTTCCGACGATTAGTTCCCTGCTGGTTTAAGAATTAACAGTAAGCCCGCCCGCGCATTAAGCGGCCAGGTCGCACGGCCAGGTCGCGCGACCTGGCCGCCTAATGCGCGGGGGCTCTTAGGGGCTCTGTTGAGTCGCGATGTTTATGCTGGCCGCGCGGCCAATAAGTGGTCGCTGGCCGCTGGTCGCCTAGTGCGCGCACTTGCATATGTCACGGAAGAATTAGTTGGCCGCGCGACCTGGCCGCCTAATGCGCGGAGGCTCTATAACGGACACAAACATCAAAGACCGATTGTGTAACGATTTAATTTTTTATTATCTTTTTTAAAAGATTGACTGTATTTGTATGGAATAGGTGTGCCAGAGAAAACAACAATGGTAAGGACTAGGTAGGTATCATAAACAGTTGTTTGTTGAAAATGTTAGTTCCATTACTTAAATTTAATTTTCATAAACATACATTTAAAGAGTTAGTCTTTATTTATTGTCTACTAGCTGTTGCCCGTGATTTTGGCGAAGAATGCTTTAATCGCTATCCTACGCCAACTATGCAATATTCGAGGATAAGAACTGTTTCCATACCTAATTTCATCTAAAGGCCGGCGTGGACCAGATGCGAGTGCATGTTACGTCACGCACACGACCAGCGCGATAAATGAAACTGTTAGAAAGATGGCGCACTAATGCGTGCACATGGTGCGCCATCTTTCATACAGTTAGTTTCATTCATTGCAACTGCTGCTGGTACGTGGTGGTGTCTGCGGCGGCCTTAATTGGTTCTGAAGTTGTGACATGATTGGTAAAAATACCTTCACAAACATTTTCATTTATAATACTACTAGTAGGATATAGGTGTACATCACAGAATTATACATTATACGGAAATGTTCCATTTTATTTTTTAGGTATAAAAAATCTGACTGAATTTTTAAGTTTCATTATGAAATCTATTGATAGTACCTAACTAAAGGAAAAACGCTACTACCTATGTGACTTTTGCACCACGTTGTTGTCAACATGTTCGTCTTGCCAATAGTATAGTGCGTTAGGCAAACTAAATAATGTGCATAAAATTATTTTTTCTTTACTCTAATGAATTGCAAATGGGACGCAGACAAACTGAAAGTCGATTATATAGTATTTTAAAGGTTATTGGGTACAAGGAACCTCGTCATATCGTTTTATTTCAGGATTGCATTTATTAAAGCGTAAACTTAAGTGGATTAATGTTAGTATTTCACTCCCGTATTTCTTAGGTGATCATTTCAGAGCCTTTAAATGAAAGTGTTTTACACAAAAAGAGCCGTAGTTCCCAAGTGCGGATTGAAAACTTCACGCAAATCTTTGAATTTCTTAAGCAAATGGCAAAGTAAGAGTCGTGGTATTCCGAAGAACTTAAACACACGAGCCTCTGCTTGAGAGGCCATGTCAAAGCTACCACGGCTTAATTTACATATTTTAGTAAAAGAACAATGAAAGACACGCGGGGGCTTTTGATGGTCACATGACATTATATAAAATGATGTATTTTAAAGTTTTATTAGCATGTGACGTGACTAATGCGCCAAGCGCGCGAAGCTATGAAAAAAAAAACCTGTGACGTATCAGGATTCATTTTTCTATAGGAATCGGTGAAAATATTCACCGACTTAAAAATAAAACAACTTTATCTTGTAACCACGCACAATTATTGTATTATGTAATGAAATCATTACTTAAAAACGATTTCAAATTTATAAGAAGTTAGATAAGACAAGTATTTCCCTGGTTTAATCAATGTTTGTTAAAAAAAACAGGAAACACTCCTACATAGAAAACGAATTTTTCTGTATTTGTCAACACTACCTACCAAAAATAAAATAACCTGTTTTTTTTTCAATCGGTGATTAGATTTAATTCACATACTAGATATATCTCGTGACATTGTTCAGTGAGTACTTAAAACATAGCTTTATAATATCCGTAATATATTACGGAAAATACCATAATAATAAGAAATTTCGACAACAATGTGTATAAACTTTACAAACGACTTTATACGTCTGGTGGTTATTATTTGTTATTAATTATTATATTAAAAGTACAATTTGCCTATGCACTACAATTTTTATTTCAATTTCGTATAGTCGACTGAAAAAGTGCTTAATCATTTTTAATGACTTTTTCTACATTAGAATAAAAACAATAAGGTTGATTGTGACATTGAGTTATTTAATTAGTAAAAAGCCTTTGATGTTTTAATCCGTACAGCTAACATTGAACCTTTACCCCCTGTTTCACCATCCATTGATCAAATTTATTTGACGGATAAATGTGTTGCCGTCTCTGTTTGTTTTTTCGAATAGACGAAGACGGCATCACATTTATCCGTCGGTTAAAATTAATCAATGGGTGGTGAAACAGCTCCTTAGAGTGATAAGATAAAGTAATATCTTGGTCTACTATACCTTCCTTGCATTGCAACAGGTAGGTAAGTATAATTTATAACCTTTATATAAAACTCCAAAGATGTCATTAGAGCGTGACATAAAATAATATAAATTATATGAGGGCGCCACTTTCTTCGTAAATGTCACATTTTTGACGTAAAATGCTTGAACATGGCAACAATTTTGTACGCTAACTAACTAACTAATTTGGCTCAGGAACCCAAAGAGGGTCTTGGCCTCCGAAACGATTGCACGCCATCTGTCCCGATCTTGCGCAGCTTCTTGCCAGTCGTCGACCTGAAGACGTCGCAAATCCGCCTGGACACTGTCCCCCCAGCGGTACCTAGGTCGCCCAACCGGGCGGCGACCAGTCGGTCTTTCCACGTACGCCCTCTTGGCAGCACGATCCTCTCCCATTCGGAGTAGGTGGTAGGTGGTGGTGGAATTTTGTACGCAGAATTATGTTTTCTTTTTCAACTACAAGCTTTTATTAAACTAGCAATGTATGTTTGTTCGGGTGGAATCTTTCATCTCAATTTTGAAGTAGATATCGTCAAGCGATTGATCTAAAATTTTGCACGCATGTGTAAATCGGATGGCAATGCAATATTATTATGACATAGAGCTGACCTGACGATGGAGTTGGAAGGTAGCCATTGGAACTCCGTAATAAAACGACATAGCGCCTTCAAGTTTGATCTCGTTTGATTCCCCCCTCAGTATAGTCAGCAAAAAAGCTTGAATAAAATATGGAATTTTTAACAGAAACTTATTTGACTAAAGTTTACACACTGTTAAAGGGATCATAGTGAAGTAACTCATCATACCATAGTACGGATTCTGTCATTACTAAAATACAGAACCATATTTAGTGGCAAAACTTAAATAAAGCCCAGAATTGATATGGAACTCGAGTAATAGGGATAATTACACCACCAATCATCTGACGTACTTTTTATAAGCTGTCAAAACACTATTCTCCCATAAACTTTGTATGGCAATTAAGGATGAATTAACAGCCCCCAGAAAATGCAATTTTCAGCCAAATATGAAATTTTCAAGAAGTGAACTCAAATCTATTGGTATCATGCATCGAAAGATAGCTACAATACTTATTGTCGTTGAAGATACCAATTTTCCAATTAAATTTTCACTCCGGAACCTTTAGGCGCGAGGCCTTTTGGCGATGCGGGGCCCCTAGGCAGTTGCCTACTCTGCCTAATGTTTAATCCGACCCTGATGGCAATTGCTAGTTATTACGTCACTTTAATGCAAACTTAATCGACTGACTAGTTATACAATGCCTGCTTGGTTACTGAAAATTCAGGCTTCTAGTTTTATCCACAATGAAGTTATAGGAGGTCGAAAATGGCCTGAACTGCTTCGAGAAAAGGATGGTACGGCCGTGCCGCTGTTTTGCTCGACTTGGCGGGGGCACTGCCGTGCCCCCAGATTTTGCAGTTAATTGGAGACTGAGCGATTGTGCACTACAAGACCGGACCGGAAAAAAACGGCCCGGAATGGGGAAAAGTATACAAAAGTGTCTGATTTACCCACAACCAACCAACACCCTTGGTGGTGTTGGTGATTTTCATGTGTTTTTTATGTACAATTTGGTACAGTAAATAGTTTTTCTCAAACATGCTATGTAATGTTTACGTTGTGTTCGTTAAAACAGGCTTCAAAATACACCGTTGCCGGCAATGCGATCGTCTATTGTTTCATGTCACACAGCACCATGATGTTTATAGGTCTATGGCATCATAGCATTCAGCCATTTAAAAAAAAATTATAAGCAATATTTGCGTTTTGGTTCATTATAACATTCTGCCACTACGCTTATTTAAGGTAAGGTAAGATGGTGATGGTGATGGTAATGGTGATCTGCCTAGAGAAATATTTCACCATCAACATCATCATCACTATCATCACCATTATAATCATCATCACCATCATCATCGTCATCATCATCATCATCACCATCATCATCATCACCACCATCATCATCATCATCATCATCATCATCATCATCATCATCATCATTCATCACCACCGTCATCATCATCATCATCACCATCACCATCATGATGACGACGACGATGATGATGATGATGATGATGATGGTGATGGTGCATGTTTGAGAAAAGCACTATACAAGCCTCGGCCGGAACAGGGGTTGCCGGCCTCGTATCAACTTAGATACTCGGCCGGCAACCCCTTAAGTCCCGGCCTCTGCAGTAATGTACTATTTCATCACACTTGCTTGTCAATGTTGTTATTCCATGTCTGTATACTAAATGTCAAAGGCCTAAATTGTTCTTAAGGGAGTTATGGATTTACGTACAATTTTTCTACCCAAGGGAGTTCTAACTTTAGTTTTAAAATTTGCAAACAAGTAATTTCAGACTAAGGAGGTTTCAAGTCAGCCAACGTTTTATTTATTATCTTTAAAACTTAGCTATAACCCAAATTTTACAACACAAAACTTATCTACGCTTCATGAAAATTCGTTATTTTTTAACCGACTTCAAAAAAGGAGGAGGTTCTATGTTCCACTGTTTAAATATATATATATATATATATATATATATATATATATATATTTTTTTTTTTTTTATTTTTTTTTCTATGTATGTTCATCGATATCTCCGCCAATTGTAGGCCGATTTTCAAAATTCTTTTTTTGTTTAAAAGAGCATACTTCCGAGGTGGTCCCATTGGCACCAAGTCAAGATCTGATGATGGAATCTTGGGTAAATCGACGGAAACCCTCAAATTTTATAGGCACAACTATAACGATTTTAGAATTTTTAGCATCTAGTCAAGCATTTTCATTCAGAAAATGTCATTTGGTAAACTGGATCTGATGAAGAAGATCACAGATGGCCAACGGAACTCCTCAACGGGTCAAATCTTGCAAGTTGAATTTAACCCACTACCCGGTTTCTGAATTGAAATTTTGCATGCTTGTGTAAATTGGATGACAATGCAATATTATTGCAACATGGAGCTGGTCTGACGATGGAGCTGGATGGTGGCCATAGGAACTCTGTAATAAAACGACGCAACCCCGTCGAGTTTGGGCTTGTTTCATTCGTCTTGACGAGCACTTTGATCTCAGATGGTAATCAGGGTCTGATGATGGAGCTGGAAGATGGCCAAAGGCACTCCAAAGTAAAACGACACAATCCCGTCGAGTTTGGGCTCGTTTTATTCGTCTTGACAAGCACTTTGATCCCAGATGGTAACCAGGGTCTGATGATGGAGCAGGAAGATGGCCAAAGGCACTCTACAATAAAATGACACAAACCCCGTCGAGTTTGGGCTCGTTTGATTCGTCTTGACGAGCACTTTGATCCCAGATAGTAACCAGAGTCTGATGATGGAGCTGGAAGATGGCCAAAGGCACTCCACAATAAAACGACACAACCCCGTCGAGTTTGGGCTCGTTTGATTCGTCTTGACGAGCACTTTTATCCCAGGTGGTAACCAGGGTCTGGTGATGGAGCTGGATGATGGCCAATGGCACTCCACAATAAAACGACACAATCCCATCGAGTTCGGGCTCGTTTGATTCGTCTTGACGAGCACTTTGATCCCAGATGGTAACCAGGGTCTGACGATGGAGCTGAAAGATGGCCAAAGGCACTTCACAATAAAACGACACAACCCCGTCGAGTTTGGACTCGTTTGATTCGTTTTGACGAGCACTTTGATCCCAGATGGTAACCAGGGTCTGATGATGGAGCTGGAAGATGGCCAAAGGCCTCAACAATAAAACTACACAACCCCGTCATGTTTGGGCTCGTGTGATTTGTGTTGACGAGCATTTTGATCCCAGATGGTAACTAGGGTCTGATGATGGCGCTGGAAGATGGCCAATGGCACTCCACAATATAAAATAGATTTTGTAACAAACTTATTTCGAGGTCAAACTGATGATTTTATCCTACGTATCTAACAAATACGTATGTACAAATACAACTAAAAAGCAAAAAATAAAATAATTTTTAATTAAAAAATAAAACCGACTTCTAAAAACACCCAAAAACTAAAACGCAAAAAATAAAATAAAAATTGAACCGACTACAAACAAAAAGCATAGAAATATCTTTCTTCTAACGGTGAAGCCACACGAGCGTAATTTTGTGAGTCGTGAGCGGCAGAATTTCGGTTCGCGCCATACAATATGCGGGCCATCACGTGACACTCACATGACACAATGTATGGCGCAACCGAAATTCTGCCGCTCACAACTCACAAAATTACGCTCGTGTGGCCTCACCCTAATCTGTTTGAAGTCGGTGACTCAGCACGAGCCAGCAGGAGTGGACCTAGCCATCGACCTTACGTACGTACTATCTATTGGGTTTCTTTCTACCACTCCTGCTGGCTCGAGCTGAGGCACCGACTTCAAACAGATTAGGGTGAGGCCACACGAGCGTAATTTTGTGAGTTGTGAGCGGCAGAATTTCGGTTGCGCCATACATTGTGTCATGTGAGTGTCACGGGATGGCCCGCATATTGTATGGCGCGAACCGAAATTCTGCCGCTCACGACTCACAAAATTACGCTCGTGTGGCTTCACCGTTAGAAGAATAGTACATTGTTGTAGAGGCTGGAAAGTAAGTAATAGATGGACGAGTTTGTTTGAGGGCCGACGCGTAGCGGAGGCCCTCGAAAGTACGAGTCCATCTATTGCACTTTTGGCCGAGACTAAACATTGTGCTTTTCACGACTAATGCGAGGAAATCATCATCATCATCATCATCATTATCACCCATCCCGTCCATCCCGTTCATCCGTCCATCCCGTCCATCCGTCCATCTTTCCATCCGTCCATCCCGTCCATCCCGTCCATCCGTCCATCCCGTCCATCCCGTCCATCCCGTCCATTCCGTCCATCCGTCCATCCCATCCATCCGTCCATCTTTCCATCCGTCCATCCCGTCCATCCCGTCCATTCCGT
Organism: Archips xylosteana; assembly: GCA_947563465.1. Classification (NCBI taxonomy): domain Eukaryota; kingdom Metazoa; phylum Arthropoda; class Insecta; order Lepidoptera; family Tortricidae; genus Archips; species Archips xylosteana. The sequence continues at coordinate 9,120,728 of OX387350.1, read as the reverse complement.
CCATCCGTCCATCCCGTCCATCCAGTCCATCCCTTCCATCCCGCCAATCCGTCCATCCGTCCATCCCGTCCATCCGTCCATCCCGTCCATCCGTCCATCCCGTCCATCCCGTCCATTCCGTCCATCCCGTCCATCCGTCCATCCCGTCCATTCCGTCCATCCCGTCCATCCAGTCCATCCCGTCCATCCGTCTATCCGTCCATCCGTTCATTCGTCCATCCCGTCCATCCCGTCTATCCAGTCCGTCCGTCCGTTCATCCGTCCATCCGTCCATCCGTCCATCCAGTCCATCCGTCCGTCCATCCGTTCGTCCGTCCATCCAATCCATCCATCCATCACATGCAGCAGACGATTACTTTTGATTGGTCCAATAGTGTCGTTTCAGCACGCCAGGAATGAAATTCAGAAATTATCTTTCAAAAAGTCGTATCGTATTATGAAATACATATACTGATACGTCCTGTTTTCGATTAGTGTTACATTGTTGTCGTGTTTCCGCGCCATAAATGAGTCAGCTGTTAAATGTACATATATAGGCAGTTTTGAGTACTGGATTTAGGTTATCTATGGCCACATTTTCGAGCAGTGTCGTGAAAAGATATTTCTATGCTTTTTGTTTGTAGTCGGTTCAATTTTTATTTTATTTTTTGCGTTTTAGTTTTTGGGTGTTTTTTGAAGTCGGTTTTATTTTTTAATTAAAAATTATATATTTTAAATTTATAACAAATAGTTTTGCAATAATTTTAGTAATATTTTTTTTAAAATGTTGGTAGTATCTGGCCGTATGACCTTTCGAATTCTAAACTAAACACAGTTTACATTATCTATGGTAGATGACTCGAAACAGTGACAATCTGTATTGGCGGGTAGCCATTATTTTATTCAATTTAAGTGTTTAGAGACAAAATAATTTTATTTTTGGATTTTTTTTCTCGCAATGTGATGAAAATCATTGTGTGTATCACGGGCAGTAAGGGGATTACAAACTCGAGTCATTAAAAGCCCTCCGCTTTCGGCGTCGGGCTTCTAATAGACCCTCGTTAGTAATCCCCTACTTACGGCCCTAGATGCACAATGTACTATTCCATATCGCACCGTAAAAAAATCGGACACTTTTGTAGACTTTCCTTATTCCGGGCCTTTTTTTCCGGTCCGGTCTTGTAGTGCACAATCGCCCTTAATCTGATTTTTCAGGGCTAAAATAAAATGTTTTCCTACTAGAGTCGCATTTTGAAATGATTGTTTAATGGTGTCATTATCATTATTATAAGGCACGTTACTAAGCAAAAGAGAGGCCTTTCTTTAATTTTTATGTATGCTCGTGTTCACTTTTATAAGTAGGTATATTGTGTTGCTTACCATTGACAACGTTAATACTACTTCGTTCCGTAATATCAGAACATTGTTATAAATATATCGATGAGCAAAAATAATGGCTCACTTTCCTCATAAAGTTTTATGAAAAGTAACCGTTATTTGTGCTCGTTTTATGTCCGAGACATTACAAGTAGCATTATTAACCGATTTCAAAAAATGAGTAGCTACTTCTTTCTTATGTACCTGTACACAGTACAACTTCGGCAATTGAGGATCGCTTTGGGATTTTTTTGAAAGAGTGCCCCAGGTTCAGCAATCATAATTTTATTTGAATTTGAAATCGGTTTATATTTTTGTTTGAGACAACAAAGTTATATGATATTGATTTACTCTCTACCAACTCCGCATACCTACAAAGCCTGAATTGAAATATTGACCACATATTTGATTTTTTTATGGAACTCGTTCAGGGTACAGTTTATTGATTCTTTTGCTGTTAGAGACAGGTTTACATTAATTAGATTTAATCTTCATTCGTATCAATCTCATGGTAACTGTAAGAAGCACTTTAATGTCTTTGAGTACGAATTTCAGCGCAGTTTTAGAAGAAGCGATTTTCTGGTAGGATGTATCCGCCACAGCAACGTTGCTGATACCCTGATCGGGAGTTTAATTCCACATTGGACCACGCCTTTTTCTAACATAAGGTAATGCTGATAAACTGAAAATATAGAATAGCCATGTTAAGGTTACTAGATTTTACTTCCAGTTTCGGGAAAGTCCCATTTGTTCTATAGAACTGATATATTTAGTAGGTACGATTTTGAACTCTGATCTCTTCACGATTTGACAGTTTTATAGGACAAACGGGACATACCCCCAGTTTCGCTCGGATGAAGCGTGTAAGAATATCGGGTTAATAAATTACGTGTAGGTTATTCCAGACATCCATCTGTATACATACCAAATTTTATCTCAACCCATCTAACCATTTCTGCGTAAAAAAGTAATACATTCACGGACAGATAAACGGACATTATTCAATAACAAGTTTGGTATGAAGTAAACATAAACCTAGGGCTAAGTGCAACACCAGAAGTAGGTAAGAGTTAGCAGTGATCCCGGAGGAGCTGAAAACTACGAGCCAACGGTGCCTGCTACCGACACTCTAAGGTTTTGCGCCACCGCACATGAGAAGCCCTTAGGTGACCTTTAGTTTTCGTGCATATTTTATTGTAGAAAGACGCAATATTTTGCTTCTTATCAGCCTACTTGTTACCTTTCCTCATACAGTCCACTCCCTTTCGTTTCGTTTCGTTGCTGAGGACCTGGATTCGATTCCGAGCGCTGGTTTTCTTCTGGTTTTTTTTTTGTGCATCCATGTTTGAGTTTGTATTTAGTAAAATATATTATTAGTTTTTTATTTAAGTACAACCAAGTACAACTCACCTCATCATCCCAACCTATGCACGTCCCACTGCAGGGCACAAACACCATTGAATTTCTTCTCAGGTGTATGCAGGTTTCCTCGCGATGTTTTCCTTCACCGTAAAGCTCATGGTAAATTACAAATGTAATATAACTCACCTATTGGGTCTTACTTATTGTTATGCGTCTTAAATACATATGTAGGCTGTATGTATGCTACAATGCAAAGAAAGTAAGAAAGAATAGAAAATATATGTATTAGGACATTCAGGACCTACTGATCAGCATACTCCAGGAATCCAGGAGGATAAACTCTCCGGGTCGTTTCCGCTACATCCACAGTATCTGTCCGGCCTATAGCATTGTACACCTCTGTAATGAATTTGCTCGTCCAGTAAACTGAGAAAACGAAAACGCCTACGTAAAGCCTGGAACAAATGTACATATGTTAAGATCGTGCGGATATATGGCCAACCAAATACTCATCAATCATCAGACATATTTTTAAGACTTAGACCGCGCTTAAGTACAATAAGCTCCTGATATCTCGATGCATCTACCGTCGATAATATCGCGGGAGAACTGAAGAAATTGCAAATGGATGGCAATTTTATGTATTTAGACTGTATACTCCATTTAATTTAGAATTATAAACCACAACAACATTATATTGCGGCTCGTGAACTGTAATCTCTTTACAGTTTGTACTAGAGTAACAATTGACGACACGCAAATAAAGTATTTAGTAAGTAGTTTTATTTTGCGGCTAACAGACTATTGTACTGTACTTACTATTTGCTAGGTAAGAAATAGTTGACGAGCCGCAATATAATGATGTTGTGGTTTTCAATTCTAAATTAAATGGAGTATAGAAGATACGAGTAATGTCAGTCATGAATTATTTACAACTGCAAATATTCACTAGGCAAGTCTATTTAAAGTAGTTACAGACACACATATTAAAAGGTTTTATAATGCGCACCAAAGCCACCGACCGGCGGACATGGCCTACAAATATTTGAAGCCTCTCACTCATTAGTGATATAATTATAATTCTGAGTAAAAGTATAACTACTATACATCAGCTAGGCTAACTAACTATACATAGGCTTAACCCATCGGAGGCTTAAGGCATTCTTTTTCCATTTTTATTTAAAATAAAAATAAATAAATAAATAAATATTAGGGGACAATCTTCCACAAATCGACCTAGTCCCAAACTAAGCAAAGCTTGTACTATGGGTACTAGACGACGATAAACATAATTATATAAATAAATAAATACTTAAATACATAGAAAACATCCATAACTCAGGAACAAATATTCGTGCTCATCACACAAATAAATGCCCTTACCGGGATTTGAACCCAGGACCTCTTGCTTCGTAGGCAGGGTTGGTAGTGACCAACTAGGCTAAAGCGGTCGTTAAACCGAGCGGGCGGCTCGTTATTTGTATCTAGAAAATTGGCTTTATATGAAACATTTGAGACTAAAATGCACGATTTTTTCACTTCCCGCTTCCGAGGGGTTAAGCTACCTCTCTCTTATAAGTAAATAGTAGTAGCGTATCCGTATGAACAGATTATTTGACGTTCTTTATTCGAAAAATGCCAAAAGTGGCATCTCAGTTCTATACACGAGTACACGACTACATTTTGCTTAAGTTTTTTTTAATATACTTCTTGCACGTTGACGAACTAGAACACAGCCGAATGCGATTAGTTTGAGACAACCTGCTAGAGCCAGCCAGAAGCTATATTCTCCCAATACTAGCTCGTTAACTTGAATAGAGTATAGCTAATTGTATTGATTAACTTTTCTATACTTTGCTAAATATAAAACTTTAAAAAATGTGAAGACGTGTTCCATTAAACCTATTATTAATTTAAAAATATTAATAAAAGAAGTAGGTACTTACAGAGCAAGAGCCATGCTAACCGCTCCGCTGCGGATATGGTTTTTTTAATCACGATCATTGTTATGAGCAGTACCTGTTGTGTTATGAAACCGAATGGCGACTGAAGCTCCATGTTTGCTTTCAGGTATTATGATTATGACTACCGTGTTGATGTATCAATCATTGTAATAATATCATCAGGTTACCATGACAGCTGTTGTTTAATCTTTTGGACAGTTCCACGTTTTTCCGGGATGGGGACTAGACCGAGAACAGGCCGGGGACCGAGATTGATCTCGGTCAGGCTGGAATCGGGACCAAGATTTGGACCGAGACCGAACCCGAAGGCGTTATTGTCTAACGCAATTGCAATCACAATTTCTGTCGCACTATAGTGCTTTATAAAGCATGAGGGTAAAAAGAGATGGTGAATTTTTTACATGGCTTCGCAACTTTAATGTAAAATTCAGAATCTAAATAAATAAAACATGGGACGATTGACACCATTTACCACCACACTAAGCAATCCTTGTACTGTGGGTACTAAATTTACTTTAAATATTATATATTAAACATCCAAGACTCGAGTACACACATTTATATTTTTCATATAAATATCTGCCCCGGCCGGGAATTGAACCCGATCCGAGATCCGGGATCTAGTACTGTATTTCAACCATGAGGATTTTCTGGTGGACAAAGTTTCGATACTTTTGACACTTGCTAGGAAATAAAATTATAAAAAAATGTAGCAGCTACATATTGAGAGTTCTAATGTGGTTATCTGAACAAGTTCATCTTTCTAAATGGGTCAATGATAGTCATAAATTCTTAGAACAATCCTTTAACACTTTTGTTTCCACGACCCTTTTGGAATTTTTAGTCTCAATATGTATATCAAACAGACCTTTTGAACTTAACATGAGATCAACTAAAACTTTGACTGCAAGACTGATTACCTATAATTTTAGTTTTCTACTACGAGTATACACAACATAATGGAATTCAACGTGGTTGGAATTTCACATAATTCAATTCAATGCTATGGGCATTCAACCTGAAGGTTATTCAACTTAATGGATCAAATGGATCTTAATTTGGGACTTGTTCTAGTAGAGAAAGCGATTTGTTTTGGTTAAATCTTTAATATTTATTCTATTCACAAAACAGAAAATACTTTGCACGTGTATCTATCTTATTCTACTTTTGTGATACTTAATCACAAAATTTTAAAACAATTGGATACCTATGGTAAAAATTAAATTAACCACTCTTTTATTCGTAGTATTAGTAGCTAATGAAGGCATTAACTGGCATCTTTAGACAACTTTTCATCAAGGAATGCTTCTTTTTTGTTATGAAATAGGTAGGCGTCTTAAACTTTATCACAATGTCTGTTAAAAATGTAGAGTGCAATAACATCTAGATAGATCCATGTCCAGTTAAAGTTTTTTGTCATACTAAAGTTATGTATTAATGAACACCAACCTTAACAAAGACTGGCGAGATTATTACAAGAAGAGCCTGTATTACCACTTTTTGATAAGTTTTTGATTTTTTAAATGATGGATATCTGTGATGCCGTTTGGTTTTATTTGAACGAAATAAAAAAAGTTACCTAAGCATACTGGATGCTTAGTATAAGATTTACTTCACCAAAATACTTCTCGATCGCGTTTACGTAAAAAAATCAATTACTAGGCAAACATGGACAGCGCCTCCGCGCGCGCGCGTCCGTGTTTCCATAGAATTGAAATTTTTACGTAAACGCGATCGAGAGGTATTTTGGTGAAGTAAAACTTATACTAAGCATTCTGTTTATTGGTGTTCACCAATGCAAAGTTTTTTCATCGGAAGTTTTCAGTCAATACCACGTCACGTCTTTGACAAGTAACTCTGCGCATCAACCGTCGATTCGAGATACTTTTCTGCCCAGAGATAAGTAGAATAAGGGGTGTTTCACCATCCATTGATTAATTTTAACTGACAGATAAATGTGATGACGTCTCCGTCTATTCGAACAAAACAAACAGAGTCACAAAACTGTATTTTTACTTTTGTTTAATATCGTCATCATCATCATCCCAGCCTATATACGTCCCACTGCAGGGCACAGGCCTCTTCTCAGACAGAGCGGTTGGGCCGTAGTTCCCACGCGGGCCCAGTGCGGATTGGGAATTTCACATACACCATTGAACTTCTTCGCAGGTGTATGCAGGTTTCCTCACGATGTTTTCCTTCACCGTAAAGCTCATGGTAAATTTTAAATGTAATTTCGCACATAAATTCCGAAAAACTCAGAGGTGCGAGCCGGGATTTGAACCCACGACCCTCTGCTTGAGAGGGCACAGGTCAAACCGCTAGGCCACTATGACCACATTACAATTATAATAAACATAATAGTGACATAGAAAACAAAGTACGCATATTTAAAACATAGTAGTGGTTTCATTGTAATATTTACGAACAAATTACCCGAAATCAGTTCCAAATCTCGCCATCGCCGGCCAGTAGGGGAGACCGAGGACAGTTGACACAGAGGAGAGTAGACACAACGTCGATTTTTTAGAACTTATTAACTGCTAGCGAGCTCGCAATAGCGCGTGTTTTATAGCTCGAGACTTGAACTAAAAAACGCGCGCTATTGCGAGCTCTCTAGCAGTTAATAAGTTCTAAAAAAATCGACGTTGTTTCTACTCTCCTCTGTGTCAACTGTCCTCGGTCTCCCGTAACAACATAATATAAAGAGTTTCGATTTTACTGTATCGATGTTTTAGCAAGTAACACCTAGCCTAAATTGAAAATCCTTAAAAAGTTTTACATTGCATGTAGGTAATCATTGAAATTTAAATACTTGGTATTTAAATATGCCGTATTCATTGTACATTATTACACGGTGTAACTATACATAGATTAAAAGAATTGATTGTAATCCTTTTTTAATTCCGGGAGCGAGTAATCCAATAATTCACTCCAGGTTTAATCTTCTTTTCACGTTAGAGGCCATTCCGGCAATTTGCGATCTTTCCATAATTTCATCCCCTGAAAAAAATTATTTTGAAAATGAATAAACCAATTTTTATTTTGTTATTTTTTTTTTATTTGGAAAATTTTGTGATTTCTGGTCTGAATCACGAGCTTTTTCGATCCTACTGGGAGAACAAGTATCCCAAATTATTTTTCCCTTGAGATACCATATTTCATAAGCTTTGTATGACCGTAACTAAATGGAAGAATCGAAATAGTAGATTGTTCAACAAGGGAGTAAAATAACCAATATGACACGAGGTTACTTGGCACCCGAGCACAGCGAGGGTGCCAATATTCCGAAGGTGATATTGGTGTTTTTCCCGAGTTAAACACTCCGCTTTTCATTTCAACTACAAGGAAAGTAAGAAAATATAAGTATAAATAGATAAAAATGTCTAAACTGGTTAATATGATCGTTGTAAAATATTTCAATGGAGTTTATTGTTAAGGAATAACTAATTTAACAAAATTTAGAATGTTCAATATAATAATCAATGAAAACAGTAGATAAAGTAGGTATTTTAGTAAATTTATTTATAAAATATGTAAGCAACCAATTTGAACCAAGGAGTTATGCTGTATGTATAGAGATAGGCTGTGTTTTTCCGTGTTTTTTTCTTAACATTTTCTAACTTTTCTGGTTTAAGTCACTAAATAAGAAACTAATGTAAATTAATAATTTAATTTAATAATATTTCACTGGTATTATAAAATTTGTAATATGACTAATTAAGAAAAAAAAAACTCAATACTTAATTATTCCATGTATATGCCGCAATGCTTGGCTGAATGCGTATTGTTCCATTGATAGCCAATGCCTTTATTTTTTTTAATTCATTTCTACCCTAGGGAAGAAAATAATAGTTATCCTCCCGTATGTCAGATATGATTTGCCTCACTTTCCGAGTATGAGAGATGAAAATTATATGGAAGTTTTGGGATACTTTTTGTTTCCTAGTAGGATCGAAAAAGCTTCTGATGACCAATAAGCCAATAAGACATCGCGCAGGTCAGTTTTATCGTACATACAAAAGCTTAACGCTATGGAAGAATCGCGTTTTGACACCTCATAAAAAGTATGTCAAACTTATGTCAAATGCTTAAAATGGTGTCAAATAACCTGTTACGATTTTCATGGGGTTAGGCCTGACGGCCTCAGAATAGTAAAGTACCTCGTAATGCCCACGTAAAATTTTGACTATTGTAATTTGAAACTTATGTCAATCAAGAAAAAATGACATTTGCTTCGACGTATGCACTAAATACTAATGCTGGGCGAGGAAAAATATTTCTCAGTCACTTAATATTGAAGGGCACACCTAAGTTGGTGAGTCCGCTAAAGTTTGCAATTGTATTCCCGTTGTCATCCTGCTGCATCTCTATCAGGCTCCTCCCTGAATAGAAGAGAGTCACCGCCAGTACACCGACCAGAAGAACTCTGTATGTAATAGGACATGAGTGTAGTGTCACAAATGTTACTGTTTTACTAAAAAAAACCGGCCAAGTGCGAGTCGGACTCGCGCACGAAGGGTTCCGTACCATTATCTATAAAAACAGCAAAAAAATCACGTTATTTGTATGGGAGCCCCCCTTAAATATGTGTTTTATTTTAATTTAACTAGTTATTTTTAAAGTGAATATATAATTAAATATTCTGTGAATATTTCAACCGTAGACCTGTTAACGTTATCAATATCGAGAAACGCGTTATGCACAAAACACTTTCTTGAGGCGTGCGTGTAAGCTATTCAATGACAATGAAAAACTTAAAAATATTGACCCGTTCAATTGCAATATTTCCGCTATAAAAAAAGTTTTCTGGTAGCCACTATCATTTTTCTACTTTCATGTTTAGTTTTCTTGTTTTTGGAATATTATAACTATTTATGTTCAAAATTATTCTTTTACAATGTAATTTTATTAGTACACATACCGTATGTACTTTAAGGAAACTCCAGGTCTATTTATAAGCATTAGATATTAAGAAATTTTTTGTAAACGACTGTTTGTTTCTTGAATAAAATAAAATAAAATAAAATAAAAAACGAGCAAAAAAATCACGTTTGTTGTATGGGAGCCCCCGTAAATATTTATTTAATTCTGGTTTTTAGTATTTGTTGTTATAGCGGCAATTGAAATACATCATCTGTGGAAATTTCATTGTCTAGCTATCACGGTTCATGAGATACAGCCTGGTGACAGATGGACGGACGGACGGACAGACGGACAGACGAATAGACGGATGGACAGCGGAGCCTCAGTAATAGGGTCCCGTTTTTACCCTTTGGCTACGGAACCCTTGTTATAACTATTTTTTTAGTTATTTATTCTTGGTTACTTGACAATAACTAATCATATTGGGACAAGATGTTAGTTTTTGGTTAAAATTGCACTTTAAAATCAGGTTTGATTTCAGGAACATTTATTATTTTGACCAGGTAAGTAAGTATATGTATAAAAAAATTCTATGTCCTATATTTTAGTATCTCTGCTGACCAGCTAATTATTGAGCCCTTTTAAATCTCTAGGTGCTATACTTATTTGGAAAGTTAAATATACTTACGCGCCTAATACCATATCTTTATCAAGCACTAAAATTTGGAGCACAGTTAAAACTGAGACCTTCTGAGAAAATCAGACCTCTTTCTCACGAAATCAACTATCTAATGAAGCTCACGTGTTTCACGGTTTCATACCAAACATTTTCAACAGCCTGGTCATTCAATAATACTCACTATTTGTTTGCATTCCACAGGATGTCCTCACAACACAATTTGAAACTGATCGCTCCAAAGTGGGAAACATTACAATGTTTACAAAAAGAGACACAATCCACAATCCACAGGTGATCATAGCGTTGGTGTCTTCCGATCTACGTATTGGCATTGCGCAGGAGAAAACGCACCTAGCTTAATAGGAACCCTGCCCAATATTTACGCGCAAAATATTTATGTTTTTAAGCTAAGATTAAAATGTTTCAAGTATTTTTATTTTGTTAATTTTTGTATATTTTGTGTTAGTAAAAATTTTGAGTCTCTTACTGTTTAGTTTTACGTCTTGTCAAACGAACAGCTAATGTAAAATATTGCGTATTGCTACAGGAAAAAAAGTGATGGTGTCGTTTGTATCCATTTTGGAATCATACCACAAATATCATGAGATCTTTGGATTAAGTTATGATCATAATTAACATAAATCTCAACGTCACATCACGATTCAAAAGGGCTCAACCATTTTCCGAGTCGGTTCACCAGTTCTTAGATTTTTTTAATTAAAAGTTATGTAAAATTATGCTCTTTATGGTGTTTTAATCAGAAAAATCATAGGATTTAAAGGTCGCCGTGAAAACATAACGCTGACTGCGTCTACACATACTTCATTGATGATATGGACGGACATTGAATAATTAATTCATCACATCATCAAACCTAATAACGCTTTACCAAGCCATTCCATGAAATGGCCGATCACATCATGGAGTGATCAACTCTAAGATCTGGCCACGACATATACACAACACAACAACATGTCGCAAAATTAACACACGCTCCGCACGTAGCAACATTTTTCCGCTTTGGAGCGAAAACTGTCTACGAACAAACAATCCGTCTAGCGGGTTCTTGGCAGTGAATATATAAAAAAAACTCAAGTTTATGTTGAACATTATTTATTAAATAAAAACATTACCAGAAACATGTAGTTTATACTATACTTCTACATTACAAAAAGAAGGTTAGCAAAATGACACACTGACTATCAATTAGAATTATTTTAATACAGTAGTTAGGTGTTGTGACCTCCTTGACTATTTCCAGGTTAGAGAAGATCTACAAAAATGGTAAAAAGTAATATAAAAACTACAGTGAAATACGCATAGCAACTATGCACTGTCACACCACGGAAATGTAAAGCCTCTTGCCACTGTTCATTAGTTTAGTACTCGTAGAACAGACGTCAAAATTTTTTTCATTAAAAACAACCCGATTAGCTTTTCGCTGCATGTCTACTTTTGTTTCCGAGTCTTCTTATTTCTTAATTTCATGTGTTAAATAAAGAAGAAATGTTTAAATAAAGAGTTATACATTTACATATTATGTACATAATTTTGCGATGGGACACCATGTAGGGACCGTTTGGAAAGCTACCGCCATTCTTACGCTTTTAGCCTGCCACCAATCAGTGTTCGCACTGTTTTGTTTCAGACAATTAAAATTAAAATACTTTTTATTTGATACTGTATTAGGCTACCATAGATTTTAGCATAATTTTGGCAATTTTTTTACTGTTGTCTAACATATTTTATATTACTCTTGTTGGCAACACTATTTCAGTTTGGGGGTAAGGTAGCCGGTGAAATTATTACCATAGAGGCATTCCATATCCCTATGTCCATGGGCCACAGTTCCTACTTTTTATTAGGTGAGCTGCGAACTCGTCTGCCCACCCAATATAATAAAAAAAAAATACAGTCAAGGTCATAAACATATTTTAATATTGTGTGTTACCAAAGCGTCAAAAATATCTATACGACTCTATCCCACTAACCAAAAAGTTGGTGTTTACTCATTCGACGCGATGGCTGTAGGTATAGATATTTTATACCTTCGACTTTAAATACATTAGCTCTGTCCGGCCAAATTACGAAAAATGAGAAGTGGCTCAATAATCCTGTGTTCTGACTATATTACTGATTTAAGTAGGTGTATTATTTGAACTTTATTTTGCCATTATCAATGGCGGCCACCCTACCGCCCTGGCAGGATTCGACCGGGAGATATAGCATAGTTTGGTGTTGTGCTATTAATATATTGTGACCTTGTTACTTCAGTAGTGGCCACTCTCCAAATCCATTCAACTGTAGTGCTTTTAATAGGTTTAGCAGTACTAGTTGGACGAGCACGTGTTCGATGAATACGATTTGGTTTTTTTCCCGACTGTCGCAAATAAACAGGGTTAGTGGTCATAATTGAATTAATTGCGGTTGATTTTTTAACACCCTTCTTTTTTACGTCCGTATCCCTTCCGAGGAAGTAGTAGACTGCTCCAAAAATGAGGAACAGCACGATCGGAACACTGAAAACATATAATCACCATTATTATAATGAAAACTTGAATTTACTCGGGACCATGGCACAAAAGGTATGTGTGTCCAAATATCAATGGCTTATTAAAGGTTAACTTATATAAATGCGAAAGTAACTCTATCTGTATATCTGTCTTTAACCTCTTCACGATTAAACCACTGAACCGATTTAGATGAAATTTGGTATGGAGAATAGATACATAGTTCGAGAACCTGGAAAGGCTGTAAGATAGTTTTTATTTTAGAAAATTGCATGATTTTTTTGTGGGATAGTGACTAACGAATTCATCGCAGACGGACTCGCGGGCAACAGTTAGTAATAAGATAAATAGAATAGATTCGCGAGAGCGCCCGAAGTCTACCGAACGGACATGACGTCTAAAACTAATGAGTACAGTCGCCACAGCTATGTTATATTAATAACGTGTTTCCCGTGAGAATGTGAGCTCTCCAGCCCTTTAATTATGTCCATACAAAAATCACGGCAATCCGTCGCTCCGTTTCGAAACGAAAGAAGGACAAACAAACAAACACACTTACACATTTATAATATTAGTATGGATAAGTATTTAACCTGTAGATTTATTAGACGGTTTGAACGTAAAACTGCATAAAATACACTATAATCATTATATCCACTATTAAAATAAATTATTAGGTTCACTCCGACATTAAAGGAACCAAAAATAAAAAAAATAAAAAAACTTAAAATTGTTTTCTTTATTCAAGCTATAGGCTAATCAGAACTGAGCATCAACGAGATGAGAAATTAATGAAAGATTTTACTATCAGATAGGTATTGTAAATTGTTTTTTCTTGGTCTTTTCAGTACCTAACTCAAATAACTGAAACAATACATACCCAAGTATTGATGTTGTCATAACTTAGTTCTAATCTGTAAAGATAAAAAGTGAGAGAAAAACTGATCAGAACTGCCTAACTTAATGAAAGAAATTCAGTTTGACTTTCATTCCATCTTTTATATACATCATAAAGCATTGTCTACATTCATGAAGAAACCTGAATAAACAATTAGCAGACTGCTTTGAGAATTTTCTTGTTTGCATTTTCGCGTCCCTGGCATAAGTAACATCTGCCAAGAGAAATTTTTCTCTATTGTAGCTTATTGATGCCCATGGAATTTAGAAAATTCGTATTTTGTTCTTGTCATTATCAATGCTAAATTTCAGCTTTATTTTCGACTTATACCTTTCCAAATATTGTACTGGGAATTGATAAGTCGATAAGTCTACTGTCTAACGCGCGGATGCTTGCTATCGCGTTCACTATTTCTTTCTGTTAAACGGTAAAAGATAGAGACAGAAAAAGATGGTGAAAGCAATGGCAAGCGCCTGCGCGTTAGACAATACGCCCTCAGGACTTTTTAATATTAATTTTCTATGAAATATTTGAAGCTATCGCAATATATTTAAATAAGGGTCTGTTTAATTAATAATTTTGTTTGTTATTTTCTTAGGTAATTATAATTTGGCTCTTTTATTGTAATTTTTGAAGGGAATGCACAAAAGTTAGCTAAATAACCCAGTCAATGGTGCAATGTGTGGTTCAGAAATTAAATCTCCCCCGCCCCCTTTTTGTGTGTATGCTTCTATCTAAAACATTTACTATTCTTCTCGATAAAATCGGCCATTTTTAGAAACGATAAAAGTATAAGGAGAATTAATTGAACAGACTGCAAGTATAACAAGTCTTGTTTGTAGTCTAGACAAGACACTGAATAAGCAAGGGTCATATAATAGGTATAATTATACACTAAATCAACGGAAACAAGAATGTCACTCAATTTTTTTTCGGCATAAGTTTCCTGTCCGTGGCTTTACATTTTGGAATTAAAACAATTATCCACATTTACAAACATTACGGAAACCGAGCTTGGCGAGAAATTGGAGGCGCGTGAGAAAATGTTCTTTTACATTTGTACATTTCATATTATATTTCTGGGGAATAATAAATAATAAATAAATATTAGGGGACAATCTTACACAAATCGACCTAGTCCCAAACTAAGCAAAGCTTGTACTATGGGTACTAGACGACGATAAACATACTTATATAAATAAATAAATACTTAAATACATAGAAAACATCCATAACTCAGGAACAAATAAATATTCGTGCTCCTCACACAAATAAATGCCCTTACCGGGATTTGAACCCAGGACCTCTTGCTTCGTAGGCAGGGTCACTACCAACTAGGCTAAAGCGGTCGTTATTACTCAATTATTTGCCTATTATTAGTCTATCTCTTCATTATTATTCTCAAATCAACTAATTCTTCTTAACCTATGTTAATGTAATTAAAAGATAAACTTAGTGCATTTGTTTGGCTGTGTAGAGCTTCTTTGGACCTGGGTCAATCAACTTTTTTTTGTTACCGATTTTCTGCTACTTTCTATGAAAACCGAAATAATTAAAAAACTGATTATTTTCCTTATTTAAAGTATACTTTTCAAAACCCTAGATTTTTGTAGTCAATAATGGTATAATTGCCATATTTATTTTATTTTGTTTAGCTTCTATTTCGTGGGTGACCCAGGGGACAATGATGTTCCCGAGATTTGTATGAAAATAGCGGTATGTCCCCTGGGTGACCGGATTTTTTCATAGAAATACTTATTTTTTTGGTTATCACATACGCACTATGATAAACAATTTATCTAATTACTACAAAATCATGGTTTCACTAACCAGAGATTACAGAGTTACTTGTAAAGGAGTAAATAGAAATTTACAAGAAAAAGTTGATTGACCCACCTACAAAGCGGATTTCAAAAATGTCTTTCAATTAAGTTTCACTGTCCCTGAATTGGATTCGGATGGCGCAGGACCAATCTGTTTGGCAAGCCTTGGGGGCGGCCTATGTTCAGCAGTGGACGTCTTTCAGCTGAAATGATATTGATGATGATTATCCCTGATTTACCTATAAATACAGCTTTCGTCTTATCTCGGGAAAATGCCAAATATGAGGCTTCAGCTAATTTTTAATAGATTACGACTGAAAAGTGTAGAAATTAAGAGGGCAGCACTTTCTTGGTAACCGCCACCATTTTGACGTAAAATTCTCTAATATGGCAACTAGGTATAATATCGTAAGTAAAATTTTAATTCCATTTTCATTCGTTTTCTATTGTATTAAGTAGTACTAGAATGCAAATTAGTAAAAAAAAGGTTTGTCCAAAATTATAATTTCTATAAACATATTTACAACATAAGTTCACATAATTATGACATCAAAAAAGTCTTATGCAAAATGAATATCCCTTAAATTAATAACATCCCTTCTTATGCTTATAACTATATTGTGCTAATAAATAAACTTATTTAATCCTATCGTTAAGTATGTCTGGCAGCAAAAGGAAATTACAACAGCTTCTTTTCAAAACTTCGAGAGACATTGACAAGTTGGTATCTTATTTATCCATTTCATATAACACACTTACCTACTAAGGACATTTCACATTTTTTCACTTTACGCGGCCTATGACGAAGAAGTGTGACCATTAATTAGCTAAAATAGTACACTTAATATTTAATTATAGGGTAAATTCAAATAAGTCTACTTCGAAACCATCCTACTTGAAACGAACAAATAAGCATTGTATATACATTACATGTTTCCCTCAGTGAATGCGCTGAACACATATTCTATGATTGCCTAAAGCCGGATTTATCTATGTCTGACATGTTGTGTCGTGATGCGTCAGAATGGTATTATTTTCAAAAAATTTAATTATGGTGAATGTGTGATCTAACGCAATTATTGTAAGGGCCTGTGTTGTGATTTGCTCTTTCCCGTAAAAACGTATGCAACCGATATCATTCTGACGTGTCACGTCACGTCACGATACGTAAATTAAATGTGTAACAGACTTAAAATGTCTTGGTAACACAGATATATTATTTACTATGTACATCAAACTAATACATCAGACAGCTGATTTGCAGTCTGATTTTAACTTGGGGCATGACTTTTTTTACATCTAAAACTTAACTTATATAATCTAACAGAACATTTTATGTAGGCATATCATCATAACATAATGTTACTCCCAGATTGCCCAAGCCCAAGTTAGGTGACTAATTTATTAACAAATTACAACTTAATTACATAAGTGACAGAGTACAACATAAATTAGAAGCGTCTTCAATTGTGTGGAACCCTTACGAGAGTACATATGCTTTGTTTCTGGAAAAAAATCAAAAAGCCTTTCTTAGATTTGCATACAAAAAGATGTATGGATATTATCCATTTTTATACCCAACTAAATTTTTACTCGGTACTCTCGGTTATAATTCTTTAGAGGTGAGGCGTACCAACAATTTGCTCCTCACGATGTGTAAAATACTGCGCGGGGAGTCGGATTGTCTCGAGCTTGTAGGTGGAGTTGTGAGATTGCTCGTCCCAGAAGTTCCACGGATAGCTTTGCGGCCGCGGCTGCGCCCGCTGCTGGCGGTGCCGGCGGCGCGCACGGTGTCGCGCAAGAACTCGCCGCTGCCGCGCGCGCTGAGGCTGCTCAATACGTTCCTGACGTCAGCACCTGATTGTGACCTATTTGCTTCTCGTTGGCCGATTGTGTGCCGTGAATGTCTGACTTTTTGTGAGTTGATGGATGATAGGCAGTCTAGTGTTTATGTTTGAGTAAAATTTTCTATTTCTGTTTTGTTTTTATATATGTATAACTTTAATTTCACGGTGTATTGGTGAACACTGTAATGCCGTGTAAAATTATTGAAATAAATAAATAAATAAATAAAAGAGTTGACATTTATGAGGACGCCACCTTCTTTCGCAACTGTCATATTCTTAATGTACCTAAAATGCTTGAACATTCAATAGGTTTTAGCAAGTTTACTTTTTGTTTTTCATCCGTTTTCTACCATTTTATGTCGTACTCTAGCGATGTTTAAAGCAAACATCCATTCAATCAAACACAGAAAACGCATCGCTCTCAGAACCGATCACCAACGGTTGGTGAGTACTCAAATGGACCTTTTCATGTATCGCTATTCACGGCTAACATATTTCATTCACCTCATGTCAACATGTAAGTCTGACTGGTTTAGACAAATACAATTTTTACAAAAAATAAATCATTGTTTTGAACTGCTTATGACACGCTAGATAATTGGAGAGGCACCATATACTGCCGGACTGTCTTACATACATTCTGCTTCTCAACCGTGTAATGATCGACCCACAAAGGGACCTGCTTTGTACCAAAAGCACTACATTTACTTTAGCAATACGCTTAATCATCACGCCCTTTCTTAAGTCACTAAGCTATATTAAAACGTAGAGCTGTTATGAATTTTCAAGCCAGCACATTATGGCATGGCGTCCAACATCACACATGTACCAAACTTAATGAGTAAGAGTGGAAACTATCTTTATTTAAGGTTAAGTACGGACATTCGCACATAGTTCCAGCACGTGTGTTACGCCAACTAGGTCTTTCCAACCTCTTCTATTGATACCATGGTCAACGCGCTTTGACAAACGAGGCATTGGCAGTAACTCTACCAGATCACTAAAATGTTCTGAGCAGGACAGTTTTCAGTAGGAGATGATAATGTGACCACGTCACATTTCCGAGCATAAATCCCAGTAACTGCAAACGCCTGAAGCTTCTGGGAGTCTACTTGGGCGTTGATGCTTCGCTTGTACTCATTAGCACGGTGCGGAGAATGTGGGGCGGCGTCGTCGTCGTTTCTGGCATGCTCATCAGGTACTTCGTCGCCCAGTATGCGCTAAATGCGAGCAGTCCCGTGAGCATCAAACTGGAAAAAAATATAATAACCTTGTAACAGATTGCGGCTTGTACCTTGAAGAAGCCTGTTGCTAATTTCATCCCTTTAAGGTGGAACGGCACGCTCTAGGCGCGAAATTCAAACATTTTACAGTTTTTAATTTATTGTGGGTAAACGGTGTAACTGTTTAACTTCATATGGTATTTGCGCTTGTAAAACAGTGTTCTTTATATTATTGTGTAAAGTTTTTTAACAATAAAACTATTAGCTTGAAATAAAAGTTGTCAAAGCGTTGAAAGTCCGAATTTCTATGTTTGACAACTTTTATACCAAGCTAACAGTTTTATTCTTAAAAAGCTTTACACAATAATATAAAGAACACTGTTTTACAACCGCAAGTACCATATTAAGTTAAACAGTTATACCGTTTACCCACAATAAATTAAAACCTGTAAAAATTTTGAATTTCGCGCCTAGAGCGTGCCGTTCCACCTTACGTCGACGAAGTCTGCGTTGTAAACACGATGTGTGTTTTCTTAATATTTATCGCTCATGTTTATTTCAATAAAATTTACACTCGTTAACTTATAGAATCTAAGCTTATAGAATAAGAATTGGGAATGTCTAAAAAAAATTACTAGTGGTTTTTATATTTTTTTTGTATAGAAAAGTCAATTATAAGGAACTAATTTCAATATTTTGTCATTTAGTTCTCTACTTTTTTCAAAATTAATTATTGAAACTATTTTAGTTGATGACGTCAGATTATAATTGAGGGCTCCCACAATGCCAAATTTCTAAATCTATCTAAATGCGTACGATAAGGCAACCCCTTTAATTATTTTTTGCGTAGTGGTACACTATACACTGTGTCACTTTACTGTCATTGACAAAGTGCTAGATGTCAGACAGCGGGTCCAAATCAAACTCCGTAGTATAGGGAACGTGCACATCGACGGTGCTGCCAACTGGTGCCATCAATTTGAATGTTTTACCATGTCAGTCAATATTTGACATTTACAATAAGAGTAAATAAACATATTTCTATGAGTGAAAATACATATAATGTAGCTAATCATAATGTATTGTTGCATTACTGGATGTACTAACACATCAAAAAAACATAGTAAATCAAATAGGGTAAAATTTTACTACTTTCCAAGGAATATTACTCACATGCCATGGTTACGTGAAAAACGGCAAAAGTGGATAAACGTAGTAAAGAAACATACGTAAGTATGAGATTTAAAAGCATTTTAAGATTACCAATGATATTATTAGTGAAAATAACTAAGTTTTTAGTTTGTAGTTAATACTATCTTTTTATGTAAACATAACCTTTAAATCTGTTTACAGCAAACATTGGAATGATTGGCTTCCATTTAAAAATACAACAATATGAAGTGCTCACTACATTGGCAACAAAAAAATCAGAAAATCCTAGACATCCATTATAAAATATGTTCCTACAATATACTTTGAAAAACATAATACATTTAATAAATGAAAACTTCATTCAGAAAATATTTTGCCGTTATTTTCACGTCGTAAACAATGGAAATTTTTGTCTGTGCGACAATTTCACCAATGATCACTGTCTCATTTTTCTCATCTGTTTTCTCTTCAACATCTAACACGTGGCCGGCCTCGAAGAGCTTTTGACCTTTTAATACGTTTTAGTCACGCAGTCGATCATTATTAATTGATCTGAACCCATATTTTGTAATTTTAATCATGATATAAAATTATTTTGATTCTTGTTTACATTCTTGATAGCACGATGACAGATATGATAAGTTTCTTTTTCTGTCCGCATAGTGTCGCTTCTGTCGCATTAGTGCTGCCGCCTATAGTTACTGCACGTTCCTTAAAATCCACGCGTAAATTGTGAAGAATTCGAAACCACACAGAATAAAGTACGACTTGAACCGGTCACGCAATTTACACCAATGTCAAATGAAGGTCATTGCTTATTTGTTATATAATAAATTCATTACATAATATTAAAATTAAATAACTACAGAAAACGAGTTAAAAAGCATTTATCTCGAAATGGTTTTCGATTTACTATACATTGCAAAAAAATAGACATCCCCAGTTGTCTCGTTCTTAACTTTGACAGTTTGATCGTAAAAATATGTACCACAGCTTATATTTCGACGAAAGAAGGTCGTGGTACCTACTTACATCAGAGTGGTTTAAATAGAATCGTATTTTAGCAATTGATTGTATTTAAAATAAAATAAAGTCCTAAAGACTGTCTAACGTAATTTTTTAAGAAGTGCCTAGAAATATATTATATCCAGTCAAACTGCGTTGAACATTTGTTTAAAATTCTATTAGGCGCATGTCAAGAGCACCGCTTCAATCAGTCTGGGCGTTTGTGCACTACAATGAATTTTATTGTCCGGAAGTCTGAGTTTTCATGGTCCGTTTTTTTCATGCCTTAAATGTATAGGACTGCCGGGCAGTAAAATTCATTGTAGTGCACAAGCGCCCTATACATTTAATGGCGTGCCATATCGGACCGGTAAAAACTCGGACTGCCGGACAGTAATAGTACATTGTTGTAGAGGCTGGAAAGTAAGCAATAGATGGACGAGTTTGTTTGAGGGCCGACGCGTAGCGGAGGCCCTCGAAAGTACGAGTCCATCTATTGCACTTTTGGCCGAGACTAAACATTGTGCTTTTCACGACTAATGCGAGGAAATAAAAAACGTTTCTTATAATAAAAATAAATATTTAATTAAAGTTTATGTTAATGTTTGCATGGGCGCAGTTGTTAAAACTCATTGTGATGTTTTTCCCTGGAAAGCTGATTTTAGTGTTCTGCGTCATTTCAGTCGGTCGGGAACTTAATCAAACATAGTTAGAGTTAATGTGAGCGGCCGTTGCGGCCGCTACGGCCGCTCACATAACTCGAACTATGTTTGATTTAGTCGCCGTCACGACGCGTCGCCGGTCGCCTTACCGGCCTAGTGGCCAGTATCAAAAACCACATAATTAAAAAATAAAAACCTTAACCTTGCAGCGCTTAAAAAGTTTAGTGCTGTGGCGTTTTTCATACTTAAAAAAATTAAAGCATTTTGTGCATATTATGCGTTCAAGGAAAAAAAACACCTCATTAAAGTCTTGAATGACGCATTCTCATTGGTCAATTGAATTTCACATGCAGCAGACGATTACTTTTGATTGGTCGTTTCAGCACGCCGGGAATGAAATTCAGAAATTATCTTTGAAAAAGTCGTATCGTATTATGAAATACATATACTGATACGACCTGTTTTCGATTAGTGTAACATTGTTGTCGTGTTTGCGCGCCATAAATGAATCAGCTGTTAAATGTACATATACAGTTGTGGCCATATAATTAAGAACGATTATTTATTGAGATGATTTTTTCAAAGTAACAAGTATAACTAATTGCCCGTATTTTTTTTATTTCTCTCGGTATTGCAAAACTTTTCCGTACTACCGGTACATTCATTTATGCAACATTGTTGGCTAAAAAATTAATAGAGAAACTTTATACATTCGATCTGATCCTAGTATTAGTACTTACTGGCTGGTCACGTAATTAAGAACGCTGAATAGTTTATTGTTTTTTCAAATTTAAATAGAGAACACTGTGTGGCTCTGTGGTTGTAGATTATTATTCCTATAATTTTGGCGCCATTTCGTGCTGTTAAAGTCTTAAAAGTGATTACTTCGTATAAAAACAATGGGGAAAAATAAAAGTTGTGATAAATCTACAAGAGAAGTAATAATAAAACTTCGCGAGAAGAATTGGTCGTATAAAATGATAGCCGACCATCTGCAATGTTCAAAAACAATGGTTTTCCATGCCGTAAAGCATTTTTCCACGTATCAAACTACTTCAAACGTTCCGCGTGGACCTAGACAGAGAAAGTCATCTCGTCGAGATGATCGAAATATCGTTCGTTTGGCAAAACAAAATCCTTTTAAAGGGTCTAATGAGTTGAGAAAAGAATATTTTGGCGAAAACAACCCTTCAGCAATCTCTGCACGCACTATTCGAAGGCGTTTGGTAGAAAATAAGTTGAACGGAAGGATAGCAAGGAAGGTGCCTATGTTGAAACGATGTCATAGGCAAGCCCGACTTGCATTTGCAAGAAGGTATGAAAACTGGACAGTCAGACAGTGGAAAAACGTTCTTTTTTTCTGACGAGACAAAAATAAATAGGGTATGTTCTGATGGAAAACGATATGTACGACGCCCTCCGAATAAAGCATTCGACCCAAAGTACACAAAAGTGACATTAAAGCATGGCGGGGGAAATGTGAAAATTTGGGGGTGCTTTTCTGGACATGGCGTTGGACCTGTTAGGCTGATAGAAGGAAACATGGATCAATTCCAATACAAAAATATACTGCAAGAAACAATGTTACCATATGCCGAAGACGTGCTTCCGGTTATTTGGACATTCCAGCACGACAATGATCCAAAGCATACTGCACGCACCGTTAAGGAATTCCTCACATCACAATCAGTTTCAGTCTTAGATTGGCCAGCCAACAGCCCAGATCTTAACCCAATAGAGCATCTTTGGTGCGAAGTCAAGAAAAAGGTTTCAAATCGACAGTGTGGCAATTTGAGAGAGCTGTACGACGTTTTCTTAGAAGAATGGAACTCTTATTTCTCTTGCGAAATGTCAAAAATTGATAGATTCAATGCCTCGCCGGTGTAAAGCCGTAATTAAAAGCCGTGGACATGCAACTAACTATTAATTTTAGTTCAAATGTATTAATTTGCTTTTTTTTTCTATACCAACTTCACATTAATATGATTTATTTAATCTAAGTTTCATATAAAACAACTCTCGAGCAGTTTAATAAATCGTTCTTAATTATTTGTCCAGCTACATTACTATTTGAATTTATTAGTATAGAGAACAAATAAAATTTGTAAAAAAAAATGTTAGCAATTATACACTATTATTATTAATCCCGTTTGCTCTATCCATGTGGCTATTTTATAACATAACTTGTTACTTCTAAGAAGGAACACAACTAGACATATGACATGATGTAGATAAAAAAAAATCGGAAACTTCAAATCGTTCTTAATTGTATGACCACCACTGTATAGGCAGTTTTGTGTACTGGATTTAGGTTATCTATGGCCACATTTTCGAGCAGTGTCGTGAAAAATTCATTGTAGTGCACAAACGCCCTCTGTGCTAATCGCCAAAACCATGATAAGAAACAATACCAGTGCCTTTTATTTGAATCAGGCGTTTACTTTGCGGAGGTCCATATCAACAAAATAAAGCCTTACTACCCCCACAAGCTTTGCCCCACAAGGTATAATGAATGACCTAGTAAACGTCGCAGGCTTCCGATGGATGTGTGGCGGCGCCAGACCAATACTGTGACATTCTTTGGGGGAGGCCAATGTCCAGCAGTGGACGTCTTTCCTTGATGACTGTACTATTCCGTAGATAATGGTCGGTAGTTAAACTCAAGGACCATTTATTTTAAAAAGAAAAATGGGACGTGGTTACAATTCAACACAATACAATACAATGACTCTTTATTGTACACCAGAAATAGTAAGCAATACAGAAAATAGGTACACAGAGAGAAAGTTACAAGGTAAGCAATAGGTGGCCTTATCGCTTAAGAGCGATCTCTTCCAGGCAACCCTTTAACAGAAAGAAGGAAGGCCTAGTTTACAGCAGGTGGTGCATCAACAGTGGATCAGAATATACTACTTACAATACAAGAGCCATAATTGCAGTTTGATGTCCAGGATTAAAATATTCACCAACGCACAGCCTTTAATATTTACTGACACTGCTCCATTGAAATAAAAGCCGAAAGATCGAAAGGTTATATAGACAGACTGGGAACCAAGCCGGTATATCACAATAAGATATACTCTCTTATACTATATCGCAGGTTATTCGATCAGAGACCGTATTATTTGGTGCATAAATGCAACTTTTAACTCTCTTTCTTCGGATTTCGGCCTAGAAAGATATTTATTTAGACGACCAGATGGCCTAGTGGTTAGAGAACCTGACTACGAAGCTTGAGGTCCGGGGTTCGATTCCCGCGTCGGGGCAGATATTTGTATGAAAAATACGAATGTTTGTTCTCGGGTCTTGGGTGTTTAATATGTATTTAAGTATGTATCTATCTATATAAGTATGTTTATCCGTTGCCTGGTACCCATAACACAAGCTTTCCTTAGCTTACTTTGGGACTAGGTCAATTGGTGTGAATTGTCCCGTGATATTTATTTATTTATTTTATTTATTTATTGTCTCCCTTTCGGCTCAGGGCGTCTCTTTACTGATATGTGAATTAGAAAGGGACGTATTGAGTGACAATGTGAGTCGCTGACAATTTATTTGTTTATTTATTCTACCTGCCGTTGCTAGAGCATTTATCATAATCTTATGTAGAGGTTAACACTTATTATCATGGTTGAGTTTTTAGAACCAGTTCACCGCAAATTCCTCAGAAATAATAATTATTTTGAGTATCTAAGTAATAAGCCTCCTTTTAATGCTGTATTCTTTAGCTGGAGGCAGATAAATGATAGCCACAGGCCTTATTGTCTAACGCACTTGGAATCACAATCGTTTTCACCACTTTGTTCTGTCACACCGTAAAAATGATGAGTATAGAAAGAGATGGTGAATGCCATCGCGGGTGTTCGCGTGTTCGACAATACGACCTCAGGTTCTAAACCCAAATTATCCTACTTTGTATTTGAAGTGGTATACTGAAATGTGTTAATCTTCTAATAAATAAAAATCACGTGTCACGGTGTTTGTTATCGAACTCCTCCGAAACGGCTTGACCGATTTTTATGAATTTTTAACCGACTTCAAAAAAAAAAGGAGGTTCTCAATTCGTCTGTATGTTTTTTTTTTTTTTTTTTTTTTTTTTTTTGTATGTTTGTTACGCGATTACTCCCTCAATTGTGAACCGATTTTCAAAATTATTTTTTTGTTTGAAAGAGTATACTTCTGAGGTGGTCCCATTGGCACCAAGTCAAGATCTGATCTTGGGATCCTAGAGAAATCGAGGGCAACCTTCAAATTTTACAGGCAAACCTATGGTGATTTTAGCATTTTTAGCATCAAGTGAAGTATTTGCATTCAGAAAGTATCATTTGGTAAACTGGACCTGCTGAAGAAGACTGTAGATGGCCAACGGAACTCCTCAACGGGTCAAATCTTGCAAGTTAAATTTGAACCGCTTTCCAATTGAGCTGAAATTTTGCAGGCATATGTAAATTGGATGACGATACAATATTATTATGACATGGAGCTAATCTGATGATGGAGCTGAAAGATGGCCATAGAAACTCTGTAATAAAGCGATACGACCGCATTGAGTTTGGGCTCATTTGATTTGTCTTGACGAGTACTTTGATCCTAGATGGTAACTAGGATATGAAGATGGAGTTAGAAGGTGACCATAAGAACTCCGTAATAAAACGACATAACCCCATCGAGTTTGAGCTCATTTGATTCGTCTTGAAGAGTACTTTGGTAACCAGGGTCAAAAAGTACAGTCAGCAAAAAGTGCCTATTGTATCGCATAATGTTGATTGTTCTAAAAATTTCTGGCCTAGAATGTTTGGCATACTGTTGAAAGTCCTAAAGCATATTTGTTTGTTCTTTATTGATAACAAGAACATCGGATTACCTACAATATTAATTGGCCAAAGCAGTCCTAAGAGTTGTGTAAGTCATTCACCTAAACTATAAGTAGGTATGGCACCTACAAAGAAAAGGGGGCAATAAAAAATACCTACAAACCACCTCCCGTTTAACCTGGTTAGGTTCGTTAGTTACCTTGCGCTCTTTAAAGCGGAATAGAGGGGGGCTCGAGGGGCGGAGCCCCCCGCTAAAAAAAATACTGTCAAACCACCTCCCGTTTAACCTTACCAGATTCGTTAGTTATCTTGCGTCTCTCAGAGTTAAAATTGAAGCCTTGGTACTGGAAGGGGGGCTCGGGGGGCGGAGCCCCCCGTAATATAAAACACCTTCAATCCACCCCCTGTTTAACCTGGTTAGGTTCATTAGTTCTCTAGTATCTTACGTCACTCAGAGTGGAAATTGAAGCCCGCTCTTCGAGGGGGGGGGGGGGGGCTCGGGGGGCGGAGCCCCCCGCAATAAAAAATATTCTTACACCACCTCCCGTTTAACCTGGTTAGATTCGTCAGTTATCTTGCGTCCCTCAGAGTGGAAATAGAAGCCTCGGTACCGGTAGAGGAGCTTAGGGGGCGGAGCCAATCGTAATAAAAAAAACCTTTGAAACCACCCCCTGTTTAACCTGGTTAAGGTTAGTTAGCTACATCGCGTCCCTCAAAGTGGAATTAGCAGCCGCGTTCTTGGAGGGGGGCTCGGGGGGCGGAGCCCCCCGCAATAAAAAATACAGACAAATTACCTCCCGTTTAACGTGGTTAGATTCGTCAGTTATCTTGCGTCCCTCAGAGTGGTAATAGAAGCCTCGCTAATGGAAAGGGGGCTCGGGGGGCGGAGCCCCCCGCAGTAAGA
The DNA here is from genome assembly GCA_947563465.1 of Archips xylosteana. Lineage (NCBI taxonomy): Eukaryota > Metazoa > Arthropoda > Insecta > Lepidoptera > Tortricidae > Archips > Archips xylosteana. The sequence continues at coordinate 9,093,663 of OX387350.1, read as the reverse complement.
AATACCCTCAAACCACCTCCCGTTTAACCTGGTTAGGTTTGTTAGTTATCTCGTATCCCTCAAAGTGGAAATAGAAACCTCGGTCCCGGTAGAGGGGCTTGGGGCGGAGCTCCCGTAATAAAAAAAACCTTTAAACCACTTCCCGGTTAACCTGGTTAGGTTAGTTAGCTGCCATGCGTCCCTCAGGGTGAAAATAAAAGCCCCGCTCTTGGAGGGGGGGGGGGGGGCTCGGGGGGCAGAGACAACCCGCAGTAAAAAATCTGTTAAACCATCTACCGTTTCATTTGGTTAGATTCGTCAGTTATCTTGCGTCCCTCAGAGTGGTAATAGAAGCTTTGATACCGGAACGGGGGGCTCGGGGGGCAGAGCCCCCCGCAAAAAAAATCCTTCAAACCATTCCTTGCTTAACCTGCTTAGGTTCGTTAGTATCTCGTATCCCTCAGATTGGAAGTGGTAGGCTTGCTACCAGAGAGTTGGCTCGGGGAGCGGAGCCCCCCTGCAATAAAAAAATACCTTCAAACCATCCCACGTTTAACCTGCTTAGGTTCGTTAGTTACCTTGCGATCCTCAGATCGGAAACAGAAGCCGGGCTTCGTCTACTGGCTACGCCTACGCATCTTTTTTATACCAAAGCAACTAAAAAGCCAAAAATAAAAAATTTTAAATAAAAAATAGAACCGCCTTCAAAAACACCCAAAAAATATTATTTAAAAATTTAACCGACTATAATGAGCATTATAATATCTTTCTACTAATCTGTTTGAAGTCGGGCCTCAGCTCGAGACAGCACGAGTGGACCTAGTAATTAAATTAATAAATAAATATCTCGGGACAATTCACACCAATCGACTTAGTCTCAAAGTAAGCAAAGCTCATATGGGTACTAGGCAACGGATAAACATACTTATATAGATAGATACATACTTTAATACATATTAAACACCCATGTGTTTTTCATACAAATATCTGCCCCAACGCGGGGACCGAACCTGGGATCTCAATCTTTATAGTAGTAATTTAACTTACCTACATAGATAGATACCTACTATCTATTGGGCGTCTACTACTCCTGCTAGCTCGTGCTGAGGCCCGACTTCAAACAGATTAGTAGAAAGATATTATAATGCTCATTATAGTCGGTTAAATTTTTAAATAATATTTTTTGGGTGTTTTTGAAGGCGGTTCTATTTTTTATTTAAAATTTTTTTTCTCTATGTTTGGTAGTTCTGAGAATAGGTCGTAGGCTATTTTCTATACTTACGCCTATTCTTCGCAGACGGAGTCACGGGCAACAGCTAGTCTTCTAATATATAAAAATCTCATGTCACGGTGTTTGTTATCAAAGTACTCCGAAACGGCTTGACCGATTTTTATGAAATTTTTTCTCTATATTTGGTATAGGTCTGAGAATAGGTCGTAGGCTACTTTCTATACGCCTATTCTTCGCAGACGGAGTCGCGGGCAACAGCTAGTCTACCTATATTAAATTCAAATTTCTGACTCACTCACTGACATAATTATCAAAACACAGCACAAACCGCTGCAGCCAAAGATTTGAAATTTGGCACACGTATGCATTGAGTATCATAGAGATACACTAAGAAATTATTTTTCGAAATTCCCATGGGATAGGGAATAAACGGGATTTACATATTTAATGCAATAGGGCCTTGTCTCCGTAACCACTTCTTTAGGATCACAGAAGTGCAGTAAAAAGGGATTTTTGGAATTTCCCGCGGGATTTCGGGAATTGACTATACATTTTATTTGTGCGCGTATGAAGTCACGGGCAAAAACTATACTCCATTTAATTTAGAATTATAAACCACAACAACATTATATTGCGGCTCGTGAACTGTAATCTCTTTACAATTTGTACTAGAGTAACAATTGACGACACGCAAATAAAGTGACATTAAAACAATTTTATTTTGCGGCTCCCAGACTATTGTACTGTACTATTTGCTAGGTAAGAAATAGTTGACGAGCCGCAATATAATGATGTCGTGGTTTTCAATTCTAAATTAAATGAAGTATAGTCAGTGATAAAATACCAAAGTATAGCTACTGGTGTGCGACTGGTTTTATTATTTCGATACAAAACATGTCATATATTGATCAAATACGAATCGTGTGGTTGATTCCTATAAGCGAATTGTGAATTGACATTATGAGATGAGGAATGGAAACATACGTGTGACAAATGTGTTATACGCCGCCGCTTTTTTTAATTGCAATCGTATTACGCTAACTAGCAAAAATAACGGATCACTTTGTAGATAACTTCCGAATAAAGTGACTAATTTAAATTATGTTTGCTTGTTAGTAAGGTAGACGTACCTACCTGTGCTCGACACTGACCCAATACATGGCACCTTAAACCTTATGTAATAATAAGACAGGTGACAGATGGGTGTCATTTACTGGGCGTTGAGGTGTAGAGCATTGGTACGTTTACCTTATATTTTATTTGTTCGAATGGGAATAAAAATGTGTCCTTTTATTCCCATTTAGAAAATGTGACAAAAAAAGTACTGCTAAAGTTTGTTTCAAAACTTGCTTATTAGTAAGACATTCCATAATTTATATCGAATTTGAAAATGGGCTAACTTATAAAAAAATTACAAGTACAACAGTTTTAAAATTTTCAAGTAGGTACAAATAGACACACAAAATATTCCCTTCTCCCTCCTTCTCCTTCCAATTCCTTCTTATATTATATAAAAAAAACCCTTGTGTTATTGGTAAAAAGTGCTGCGTGTAGATATTACTAAAATGTTGTCAATGTAATTTTTGAAAACTATTTGCGCGATTTAATTTCGCCGTTAGAAAACGTCGTGGTTGATGACTCATTACTCAACCGTATAAAACGCGAGCTCACTTATTCATCTTAATCACCGCGAAATCAAAATCATTCACGAAATATTATATAAATAATGAAAGTAAAACGCCATTGTTACTCTATACAATAGATTTTTTGAGAAGCCAAAGTGAAGTGTATTTTCTTCATGTTTAATAAATGACATATTGTCTTCTTGCCATTCGACCGCTTCATCCAATTTTGGCGGTGAATTTAGGGTACTTAAGAACACCGCTCTCATAGCCATAGGAGATGACTGCTGGTGGTCGAGCCTTCAGTTCGTCTTGTTTCTCGAAATTTTATCAGGTAGTAGGTAGTTTAGTAGTAGTAGTCCGTCTTAGGCATTATATGAGCAAGGTATAAATGAAATAGTAAGTTTATAAATAAAAATCGTGTAACTCCGAAAAACACCTATATGTATATATTAACGTTCATTTATAACATTTTTAATACAGCTTACTAAATTGTCTTTGATACGGAAATAATACTATAAAGTAAGTCGATGAACACAAACAGCGCGCCCAAGAGGCATATGACACCGATACCGAAGTAGGTTTTATCGAAACGTCGGGATCGCCTAGCCTGCACCTGGCCTGCCGAGGCCTCTGGCTGGCTTCTGGCAAGCTGCAAGGCTTTATATTCGTGGTAAACCTTAAAAAAAGAGGTATTTCATTACTGGCCAAAGCCCTCTCGTCCAAACTTTCAAATTACCTAGAGACTCCATAAAAAAAAAATTGTGTTACACGTCCGTGTTTGTCACCTAAGCCCAAGGGTTAGTTGTGTGTATAATGTATGTATCTATTGCTCATCTTCAATTTCCATCAGCCATGATCGTGGTCAAACGCAAGCCTATACTGTATAAAAAAAAGTACAAAATATACATCCGTCAATTCGGAATGCGCAAAAATAAATGAATCCAGAAAGGACCATATCTACGCAAAATTTCAGCTGCCCCGGTCCAAGGGTCGCGCCGCAATTAATAAATCAGTCAGCCAAAAATTTTCTGGCTATATTAACAGTTTAACTGTCCCGAGGATAATGTATGTGTCTCCGTTTACAGGTAATGCTAGACAAATAAAGTGTTAAAATTAACATCCATCGTTTTGCAGTAGACAATAGCCAGATGTAAAAGATAATGTAACACCGTAATCCAATTTTAACCCTGATGATTTAATTGTTTTTTGTCATTTAGTCTTGATATTCGGTGCCCCTTTTCTCCCATAAAATTTTAAGTCATAATGTATCATTAGTCATAATCAACGTTAGTCATACAGTGATTTATTTCTGAAACGGTATTTTTTTCAGGACTTTTTTAAATGCCATCTTATAGAATGCAGTAGGTTAAGTTAGGTCTGTTTTATAACAATTCCGAAAAATAAATTGTTTCAGAAATAAATCACTGTATGACTAACGTTGAATATGACTAATGATACATTATGACTTTAAAAATTTTATGGGAGTCATTATAGACCCTGTATAGTCAATCGATTGGATATTTGAAGAAAAACTTGGTCAAAGACTAACCAACATCACGCCAGTAACCAGAAACAGCACAACGCCCGTCCCCAAAAAGTAGGCGTGAACAAATAAGTCCAAGTTATCTTCTACCATGTCTGTTATGATTAGTCCGATGGTGATTATCGTTTGGCTCCAAATGGTGCCACCAATCCAGGTCTGTTCATCTCGATACTTCGGCCTACTGTCCACTCCAGCGCCCGTCCAAAACCCTCCACCTGCCACCGCCAGAGCTAACGTGCAAAGTTTGAGGGCAAGACTAATGTATCGCATGTATTTATTTTGTGTTCATTTTGGAAGTCACGGGACTGTCAAAGTCATGTTATTTTTTCTTAAGGGGTTATGGCTTTGTTCATGTTATGCGTATTAATGCCACAAGACGTTGAGTCTCTAACAAACAGAAAAACGAAGAAGTTTGAATACGAGCTTACAAAAATGTACACGTGTTTTTAATTCGGTTTCAAATTTTTCTTCATTTGCTTTCAAATGTATTTAATTTTTATAAACTTGAAAAATAATTAAAACAGGTTTATTTTTCCATAAGGCAATTTGACCCATCAATTTTGACATACCAACTTTTTATAAACCGTCAAAACGCAATTCCCTGTATATTTTTACCCGACTACAGCAAAGCCATGATCATCAGATTGGGGATGTGTCTGCGCATCGTGGACCCGCATCCCTGGTGGCCGCCAGCAACCGCTGGCAATACCGGCGCGCGACGCCCGCGCCCCTCCCCCTCTCCCAGACATTTTTATTGTAATATTGTAGAAACTATTAATTTAGAGTTCATCTTTTTATTGAACAACTCCACATTAGGGCTAGATCCCACAGATGTCTTGAAAAAGGGTCAAGTCAAGAGTACCCGAAAACGGCAAGCATTGTATGAAATGACTAATGAGTGTTGCTGAAGCGAAAGATAAATGTCAGGATCGTAGCAGGTGGAAACAAATAGTCTCTGCCTATCCCTTTGCTGGGAAGGAGGCGTGATTGTATGTATGTATGTTACAGCAAAGCCAAAAGGAAGGGTAGTTAATGAATAATGAATGATGTAGTAAGTCTAATAGTAAACTTTACTCTGATGTCACATATAAGCCAACTCGATTTTAATGCTACTAAATAATTATATTATAATCTTACTGTTCATTAAAATGCATCTGGTTTTCCATGTTATAAAATTAACTGGTTTTTAATTAGAGCTGCGTCTTCAAACTATTGGTTAATAATCCCATGTATCCTATTTTCTTATGGCCATGTGATTCATGTAACATTCAAAAGGTCTGTAATGATTGCTAGAACATTAAAGCGAACTACAATACTTTACCTTTTACTCTTTGTTGTGTCCATAAACGTTTCATTTAATAACATGAAACCATTGCCATGTGCGTTGAACCTTGTGATCATCAGATAAAACCGTTTTTAGCAATAAATCCCAAAATAGCCAACTATTTCTGCCAATCACCATTTCGCTAATCATCGCCCCAACATGCGTCTGGAAACTGCTTTATTTTTTATTTTATACTTAACACAAAATAGGTGTTTTTCTACAGAAAACTACGTAAGTTTAATTTCGTTAACATATTTTATTCTTAACATAAGTATAAATATAAAGCTTAATATAAATTCACCAAAAATTAAATTTTGAGGTGAAAACTTATTCAAAGGCAACTAAATAAGAAAACGCTTCTACTGACTAACTTAACAACTTATACTTTTAGGGGCCTTTTCAAATGTTGATAACTAAATTCGACGTTTGTACTGGACCACGGAATAAAGACTGTGCTATTTTAAATGCGACCATACTTGGAGGAGGCAATCTCAACGTGGATGTGAAAGTTACGCAAAATTGTAATCCATCAAAGGTATTTATTTAAATCGTCCTTCTGTCTTCTAACATTTCTGAGAACTCATATAATACAACTCGGCGCACGTAAGGAGAGCTCCGGGCATACCTGCGCAGTGAGCGAAATACATATAGTCTGCGTGTATTTTTCTCACTGCGCAGGTACATGCCAGGAGCTCTTCTTACGTGCGTCGAGGTATACCAGACTGAAGTCTAATTTAGTGAAGCCGTGGCAGCCTAGTGGTTTGACCTATTGGCCTCTCAAGAAGGGGATCATGTGTTTGAGCCCGGGCTCACACCTTTGAGTTTCTCGGAATTGTGTGGGAAACCACATTTGAAATTTGCCATTAGCTTTACGGTGAAGGAAAACATCGTGAGAAGTTGCGGAGAAATTCAATGGTTTGCATGAAGTTACCAGGTTCCGCGTGTAAAACACGGGTACCTACCCTATGAATCCAATACACTGTATCTTCAGTACACTGTCTATGGGAGTTGCATATATGGGAGTAACTTTTTAGGGGTCACTATTGATGGTAATTTGAACTGGAAGCCACACATTGAAAAATTAAATAAGAAATTGTCAAAGAACTGTTATGCATTATTAATAGTGACAAATTCAACATCTATTGAGGTCGCGAAAAAAGCGTACTATGGCAGCATCTACCCATTGCTTACATATGGGATAATCTTCTGGGGAAACTCATTGAATGTTCAGTCCACATTTTTACTGCAGAAAAAATGTCTCAGAATAATAAGATAAGATAAGATAAGATAAGATAATTTATTCAATAATTTGCAGTACAAGATGACAAGAAATACAATGTTTTACAAAAGTCTATGTTACACGTATGCCTGCACTAGGGTTACTAGAGAACTCTGTATCGCAGGCTAAACGAGCTATCATAAATAATTAAAATAAAGAAATAATCAGCTAAGCTTAACAGTGCAAATATTTCATAAAGATATGCAGACATAAAATAAAGTTGAATCCAGACACAATAAAGAAAAATAACAAATTATTAGAAGTAATTACAAAATAGTATAGCTAAATCAATTGATTTTTTAAATCTAAATAGGTTCATAAACATCATCCTAATCATCATCATCATCATCGTAATGTATCGATTGAAGCCTATGGAGTCACTTAAATGTATTTTTATGGATAATAAAATATTAAGTTTGACTTGTATTTATACAGGGTTATTTGTAATTCACTAGCATCCTTTTAACCCTGAACTCCTACCACTTAAACAAATGTTTTTTGTTTTACGACTTTTGTCACAACTTAATATTTTTGGTGTAATAACGTTTTGAAAATTTGAGATTTCCTCTTATTTTTACGATACTCTGTGTATTTGTATGGGAAAAAAAGTGCTTCATTTTAAAAAGTCGTAAAACAAAAAACATTTGTTTGAGTGATAGGAATTCAGGGTTAAGAGGATGTCAGTGAATTAAAAATAACCCTGTATAATAGAAATTTGTGTATTTGTAAAGGAATTTAATTACTATTTTACCAAAAAAGATGACGCTAAGAGAAATGTTCGAACTCAATATAAATATGATTTTTGTACAGTTCGGCCATCTAGCTACTTAATTTAAAAAAAGCACTTACGCAACTGGGGTTAGAATTTTCAATCACTTGCCTAAATGTATTAAAGCACTGGAACAACGTAATTTTAAAAAAGAACTTATAAGTGGCTATTACATTAGTGTTTTTATAATCTTGGCGAATACTTTTCTGTACAGCACTAATTGTAGGTATTATTAATTTTATGACATATTGTATGATTTGTACGTCCGAAAAGGGCAACTGTTGGAACTGAATTTATTTATAACACCAATATTGTACACAGTTTAAGCAATAAATGATTATCTTATCTTATCTTATCTTATCTTATCTTATCTTATCTTATCTTATCTTATCTTATCTTATCTTATCTTATCTTATCTTATCTTATCTTATCTTATCTTATCTTATCTTATCTTATCTTATCTTATCTTATCTTATCTTATCTTATCTTATCTTATCTTATCTTATCTTATCTTATCTTATCTTATCTTATCTTATCTTATCTTATCTTATCTTATCTTATCTTATCTTATCTTATCTTATCTTATCTTATCTTATCTTATCTTATCTTATCTTATCTTATCTTATCTTATCTTATCTTATCTTATCTTATCTTATCTTATCTTACAGTGTATTGGATTCACAGGGTACCCGGCCCAAGCCCTTTCATTCGTAGAGGAAGCCAGTGCCTGAGCCTGCAGTGATGACCAGCTTGAAATCGTATATCTTAACTGCAGTTTAGTTAGTCGATCTAAGGCTCAAGCTCAAGATCAAGGAGAAAGCTCATGCAGCCAGCCGAGGAGGCCGTCAACAGGCATGCGTCCAACAATGGACAAATAAATATAAGTAACTTGCTGAAAAGAAGATCAAATGGCATTTTCCGTCGCACGGAGTCAAATGATGTTCTAGCCAAACTGTTCAATCTCGGTTTAATATTAAGCTTCTATTCAAGCGGAGCGGAGCGAAATGGAGATGTGCAGAAACGGTTCAATCAAAAAATCCACGTCACTTGGATTTCAAATGTTTCTTCTTACGTATCTGTTACCCTTACGTATCTGTAATTGCTCTTAGTCTGACGCCTTATCGTCTAACGCACTTGAAATTACAATCGCTTTCATCACTTAGCCTTCTTTCTGTCGAAAGATACAGGATAAGAGTAGAAAGAGATGGTGAAACTACATATTCTTCAGGATGTTTTAACAACGATGTCAATCGTTTTTATTTCAATTTCAGGCAAAAATTTTAGCTATATCCAACGGCAGGGAGCTGGTGAGACTTCAAATGAACAAACCTTGTGATCATTTGTTCCTGAGACCACTATTCGAAAGCCTGTTTACTGTTACAAAAAACTGCGTAATCTTAAAGGTGATAAACTGAAATTGTTAACCCCCAACGAAAAACGAACTTTGTTCTACCGATCTTATCGTAGCTATTAAAAGAATTAACCGATTTGAACGCAATTTAAAAATCTGCTTCAGCTGGTTCATCCGTTAAAGAAATATTGGTCTTTGAAATGAAGCTGTCGGCGATATTCCAAAATTTCGAAAAGATAATTACAATTTGCACATTGACCCTCATTAGTCAAATTTATAATTTAAATTTATTTCTCAATGTCAATTTGAAATATGCGATAGTTACTAATTTTTTTTTTCAGGGTGACTATAACTGCAAATTGAACATGGAACAAATGACCACCAGCTACTTTGGCGGCAAGTTCTTCTACGGAAACATGACTTTCAAGGCAGTGCTTTATGGAAATGACTGTAACTTTTCTTGTACTCAATTACATGTTACTTTGAGTCCAAAATGAATAATGATAATATCACTTTTGCAATTAAATACGTGAAACTTTGATTTCGTTATTCATCCTTCCTACAGTGCGCGTAACAAATTAACATTGAAGTAAAAAGGTTGAACAGAGAATTTATAAGATAAAAGAAATAAATTAAAACTGTCCCCTTTTCCAATTCCAAATTCTACGTGTACTCTTTTACTGTCCAGGCTATTCGGCTGTGGAACTCCCTGCCAATAGACCTAAGGCGCGCAAAGTCTTTGCCTATTTTTAAATCCTTGCTTAAGGAACACTATTTGCTATCTTGTGTGTGAAAATTATAGCCCGTTTATATATTTACAAGTTTATTGTTGTGTATAATTTATCTATGTGTGTTTTTATGATGTATATATTGTATATTATGTTGTTTTTGTATAATGTTTATATTATTACTTAAGTTTTTTTTTATTCTTATATTGCACCACCTGCTGAAATACCTACATTGCTTGTTGTTTTTCCTTCGTAAAATGGTTTCCTGGAAGAGATCGCTTCGAAGCGATATGGCCGCCTATTGCTTACCTTGTATATTTTTTCCATGTACTTGTTTTTCTGTATTTTTTTCTTTGTGGTGTACAATAAAGAGTCATTGTATTGTACCTATTGTATTGTACAAATTAACATTACTTAGAAAATTATATATTTAAAAAAAAAAAAACTTAAGATTAGTGTTTGAAGTATGGATTAAGTTTAATTAAAGACTTCAGTAGATGTAAAAAAGGTATTAAATGTACCTAGATGTAAAATTAACACAAACAACAAAAAATACTAAGTATGTTAGTGCCACGACAAAACCAAAGTAAATTAAAAACTCTCCATCTGTCACCCTCTATTAAAAAATATTTGTGTAAGACTAAACTGAACTATTGAGTGACCTTAGATAAGTTACAAAATATTACAAAACTTCCAACGACGCAATGATAAAAAAATTTGTGATTTATATTTATTATAACTCTGGGTTCATTCATTATCAGTCAATGCCAATAGTGATATCAATGAACGACATCTTTTTACCTTGCTTTTTGTCTACCACACGTGCAAGAAAGCTACTTACGTCTGTCTGTACGACAGTTTATTATGTTTTCATGCATGGATGTATACAAAGTTGAGTAAAATTTCATGTCTTGGAGGTTAACGTTTCGATATTTTCTATAAGTAAACGGAAACAAATGAGAACATTCTAAATTAAGTTGTGGAAAAAATAGAAAATAGAGCTCTAGCAGTCATTAAGATAAACCAGAAGTAACTGAATAGGTAACTCTAAGGTTTCACACAATACGGCGATAAAATAAAGAAATACATTATAGAAGTGGATTTTTCTCGTTAAGAATGTGCAGCAACAAAAGTGTCAACTGTTCTAAGTTAAACTTATGTTTTTATTCCTTAGATAATACTAACTAAGTAATTTATCTTACATGTCTTCTATTCTTGTTGATTGAATAAAGTAATCCAATAAAGTTATTAGCTCCAGTTTTACAAATTATTTCTTATTGGCCTAACCTAAAGCCCTCACACCGGTTCACACCTATGGCGATTCTGCCTTTTCGCCGAAAATATATTTAACTAGCTTTTGCCCGCGACTTCGTCCGCGTAGAATTCCAATTTGTGGTAAAGCTTATTCATCTCTTTCATTGTATAAAACAAAAATCCGGCAACGGCAACATCCATCATTATTATCATTTCATCATGAGTATCAGTTAGTGAATATTATAAATCCCGTTTATTCCCTATCCCGCGGGAATTTCAACAAATTTGTCCTTATTCTTTGCAAAATGACACTTATTTTTATCCCGCGGGTATTTTGCATTTTTCCCGAGAAAAGTAGCCTATCTCCTTAAAGCTTTCTACCGATAAAAGAACTTTTAAAATCAGCCGCGTAGTTGAGTTCATTTATTTTTTTCCCGTGGGAATTTTGATTTTTCACGGAGAAAATAGTCTATGTAAGTAAGGGTTAGTGTAGCTACTCACTAATAGGTGAAAGAAATTTTCAAATCAGCCCTGAAGTGAAATTCACTTCTTAATATCCCAGGGGAATTTTGCATTTTACCGAATAAATAGTAGGTAGCCTATACCAATAAAGGATAGTGAAGCTTTCTATTGGTGATTTTTTTTTAAATTCAGCCCCGAAGTTAATTTTACTATTTTCTATACCGCGGGAATTTTGCATTTATCCGGAAAAAAGCATCCTATGTTAACCAAGGACAGTGCATCTTTTCTATTGGTGTAAGACATTTTAAAATGAGCTCCGAAGTTGAATTTTCTTTTTTCTATCCCTTGGGAATTTTGCATTTCCCCGGAAAAAAGTAGCCTATGTCAATAAAGGATAGTGTAACTTTTTACTGGTAAAAGTTTTTTTTTTTAATCGGCTCGGAAGTTTCAGAGATTATCTATCCCACAGGAATTTCCAAAAATCCTGCAATAAGTTTTTTTGTTGTTATGGTCATTTTCGTTAATACTGTATTTGAAAAGATTAGTAATTGTAGTTACGGAGATATGGTCCAGTTGATTTGAGTACCTACATATATAAATCCTGATTTAACTTTATCCCGTGGAAATTTTCAAAATTCTTTATATTCGCTTTATATTCTAATAGTCTAATTGCATGCCCAATTTGTACAGTTTAGTAATCTTCGTTATGGGCATAGGGTCACTCTTGATGAAATATATAAATACCGATTATTCCTTATCCCGTGGAAATTCCGGAAAATCCTTTCTTATCGGATGCCTACGTCATACAAAGAACACACCCTCCACGTTTTAGGTCTCTACATACAGCGGTTTAGGCTGTGCGTTAATCCGGCAGTCAGTCATTTAGGACTTCAGGACAAAGCATTTTATATGTATTTGCATTGCACCAAGCTTTTATGCGAGTTCAACAATGATATTTGAATACTCAATTCGATTTTATTCGAAAAAGGTTGAACTCGCATAAAAGCTTCATCATCATCATCATTTCAGCCGTAGGACGTCCACTGCTGGACATAGGCCTCCCTCATTGACGTCCAATCATTACGGTTGGAAGCGACTTGCATCCACCCTGAACCTGCGGCCTTCACCAAAACGTCCGTCCATCTCGTTGGTGGACGTCCCACGCTGCGCTTGTAAAAGCAAAAGCTTGGTGAAATGCAAATACTTAATACATATAATTAGCTATTATCAGAGATCAGATCAAGACGTGGTTGACAAACGTAGACAAAAATGGTTTGCAATATTTGAAGTTTCGTTTCGTTTACAATGTGTCAAAATAAAATGTAATTTAAATCAAAAGCACTAAGGAGTATTGATATCAACTTCGAAGCAAATCACCCCCAAAATAACTTTCTACTACTTTTTGACCCCGTCAAGGGATGAATTTCAATAAAATACGAAACACGTCTTCCATCAATTTTGTTAAAGAATGTTTATGCAAAATTTGAAGTAGATTGGACCAAGGAATCACGATGTCTCATACAAACTTTGCCCCCCTTTTTTACCCCCTTAGAAGTAGAACTACGGAAAATCCTTTCTTATCGGATGCCTACGTCATACAAAGAACACACCCTCCAAGTTTCAGGTCTCTACGATCAGCGGTTTAGGCTGTGCGTTGATCCGTCAGTCAGGACAAAGGATTTTATATGTATAGATTAAATAATAAATATCATGGGACAATGGGGCTCTAGTGAAAAAGGGGTTAATTCTGCAGAAGTTGAACAGTTGATTTCGACTTAACCCTCTTTACTCGTACATATAAAATAGAAAATAGCTGTTTAATTTTTGCAGACTTAACCCCTTTTTCACTATAGCCCCATTCACTCACACCAATTGACCTAGTCCCAAAGTAAGCTAAGCAAGGCTTGTGTTATGGGTACTAGGCAAGGGATAAACATACTTATGTATGACCCATGACCCAAGAGCACACATTCGTATTTTCCATACAAATATCTGCCTCGACACGGGAATTGAACCCGGAACCTCAAAATCCCAGGGGTAGTCAGGTTCTCTTACCACTAGGCCACCTGGTCGTCAAATATCTATTATGTTTACCAACTGTTTTATTTTCCAACTCCCTTTTTTAAACTGTAAACTATTTAGGATATATATCAGGACTATCCTGTAGAACCAGGTTCTACGTAAAATTACTTTTATAAAAATCCTGGATAGTATACATCATAAAAAAAGTTTGAAAATTACACAGTTGGGAATTAGAGAAACGAACCTATGTTATGCCTATAAACAGACACAAATACCTACCTAGACAAAGATATGTAGGCACTTTACAGAATTTCTATAACGTTCTGGCTCAGTATACGATTCGTAGCCTGAACTTACACGGTGGAAAGAAATAGGCACAAATGAAAACACAGCCGCACTTGAGCAATTAAATACCTATGCCAACCTGTATAAAATTATAAAATTATTCAACACTAGCTTTTGCCCGCGACTCCGTCCGCGTGGAATTAGTAATTTGGGCAGCTTATTTTTTTTATCCAATTTGCTTTTTCATCAATTATGGCTCTCCTTAGATCCTCGATATAAAAAAAAATACGCCCCCCGCCCCCCTCCGAACCTCTCCCCCCACCCCCGCACCCCCCTGAAAACCCCACTCCCAACCGAACCCCCCCCCCCGCACACCCGCGTTCACATTCACCACCGTACTCCCAGCGTGATGATATAATAGCCTATAGCCTTCCTCGATAAATGGGCTATCTAACACTGAAAGTATCGTATCTTTCTTATTTGTCAACCGATTCAAATGAAACAAACACTAATGTTAATCCAAGAAAATACCAACATATCAGTGAAAACCGCATCCTTCTAGGTTAAGCCGTTTCTGAGATTAGCGCGCACAAACGCACAGACAAACAGGCAAACAGACAATAATTCTAAAAATCATTGTTTTGGGTTCTATTGCGCTAATAAATAGCCCTAGTGACAGTTTTTCTCAAATATCTTCAATGTACAGACACCGACTTGTTACAGATTTATTATATGTATAGATATATGTAGATATAGATTATGCTGGGGGCAAAGTAGTGCCCCTGCCAATACGAGTCAAGCGAAGCGCAAGGGCACTACTACCTTTCCTCGAAGCGCTACGTCGTTTTTTTGAACCCTCATAACTTGAGTTTAGATTATATCAGATAAACGAAATTCTCGGGACATGATGTCAATAGTAGACTCATTAAAAATACAAAGTTTCAATTGCATAGGTCTTATACTTTAAATTTTATTGATATTTAAAAACCCTTGATTTTGCCACTGATACACTGATTGTTTAGGATTGTACCCTTGTTTTTCTTAATAATTTCGCCTGGCAACATTTTGTATCGAATTTGAATTAAAAAAAAGTAAATCGCTTGTCATTCTCTCGTTTCGAAGTTTGAATAACTGTCGTGTCGTTTGTCGGCGTCTTACCGCGCAAATTATATCGCAAGTAAATTCTCGTATCGTTTCTCAGCTATATTATATCTATTTTTGCGTCAACTACGCGTAAAAGTGTGAGGAAGGCTGACCCACTGGAGGAAGCACTGTCCTAGCTGTATCCTAGTAGTTGTGCTGATTAACGGTAACCTTGTCGGAGGTAAGTTCGGACGAGCCAAAGATCGAGGAAACCTGCGCCAGCCACTACGGCTATAGGATCTGGACCACCATCTGCAGACGTCGAGGTGAGTCCAACCACAAGTCTCAGCCTTTATCCCAAATCAGTTGCCGTATGTATTATATTTATTAACTGTCGTTTGTCGTCTATAGTCCACTTAATGAAATCGCCAACACTGATGATAATAAAATTTTTAGGGTTGCCGTTTGGCTACTACAAGAACTATTGTTACCAAAAGTAATCATCATCTTCACCATCATTTCAGCCGAAAGACGTCTACTGCTGAACATAGGCCTCCCCCATTGGCTCGTCAAACAGATCGGTCCCGTGCCATCCGCATGATCAGCAAAAAATTGATATAATTAAACAAGAATAAAATTTTCACATTACGTGTGACGGTTCTTGCGAATCGACCTTTACGTTACAGAAAGACGTCAAGAAGGAAGGAATGATGTGACTCAGGAGTTTGGAGTCTAATATTCCTATTAAATAATAGTACATTGTGCATCAAGGGCCGTAAGTAGGGGATTACTATCGAGAGTAATCCCCTACTAGAAGCCCGACGCCGAAGGCGGAGGGCTTTTGATGACTCCAGTTTGTAACCCCCTTACAGCCCGTGATACACACAATGATTTTCATCACACTGCGAGGAAAAAAAAAATACAAAAATAAAATTATTTTGTCTCTAAACACTTAAATTGAATAAAGAATGGCTACCCGCCAATACAGATTGCCACTTTTTTCAAGTCATCTACCATAGATAATGTAAACTGTGTTTAGAATTCGAATGGCCATACGGCCAGATGGGTATGTATTATAATACCGAAAAATCATAATACCTACAGGTGAAATATCGACGCTAACTAACGACTTACTAAAATTATTGCAAAACTATTTGATATAAATTTAAAATATAAAAATAACGAAGTTTCATGAAGCGTAGATAAGTTTTGGGTAGTAAAATTGGGTTATAGCTAAGTTTTAAACATATAAATAAAACGTTGGCTGACTTGAAATCTCCTTAGTCTGAAATGACAACTTGCTTGCAAATTTTAAAACTAAACTTAGGACTCCCTTGAGAGGAAAAACTACGTAAGTCCATAACTCCCTTAAGAACAATTTAGGCCATTGTCATTTAGTATACAGGTATGCACCATTAACAAGCAAGTGTGATGAAAAATTATTTTTACACCTCACTCTCATTTGCATTTCGCATTATATAGGTGAAACAGGGGTCAATCGCTGGTTTTTTTATTGCAGAAAAACCCTAAATAATCTAATTTTCAAGGACCAGACATAAACAGAACGAATTTGGGATATACAAACAGTACTTAAATGAATTATTTATTTCCTGATAACATTTGAACATAATTTACATGTTCAACCAGGCTTGCTGCCATCAGATAAGGTAAACTCATTTACTGTATTTTAAAACTATTTTAGTTTATTACACCGTTTTATACGGAATAGGTATCTTTTATTAGTTTGTGTTCAAAACTGAGCAAAACTGCAATGAAGCTAATAACATTATGTTTCATCATTTCACTGTCCTATTTAAAATGTTTGACTCAAAAGTCTGAGAAATTTTTCGTAAGTTTTCTCCGGTACATTAGTATTAATACTGCATCATAGAATGTACACAATCAAACACATTTTAAAATGGTTTTTTTTTCTCAATGAAAGGGACCATTTGACGTGCGGTTAACCGGCTTTGATGTATGTACTGGACCTAAGGCTAAAGACTGCACATCATTGAGGGCAAATATAACCAGCAGAAACGTCATTTATATTAACTTTCAAGCTTTGAAAACCTGCTCTCCTGCAAAGGTAGGTAACTGTTCTAATAATAAAATAAGACTCAGTAATGCTTTTCAAGCTTCTCTTCATTAACAAGTGATTTCATACAATGTATAAGGACATAATGAATATTTTATGGAATCTATTATACTAAATTTTTATAATACAAATTTAATATTAATTCATTAAATTAATGCATTCAATGCATTCATTTAATGCATTTAATTGAATATTACGTCGTCGAAAGACGTCGTAGGCATCGACCCCAGAACGCTGGCCGCATTACTTCTTTGTACCGCTAACCCTAGCCTTTGAGCGAGATAAGCGCCGCGCCAGCTGTAGGGTCCCCAGAGGCCAGAACTAACCTCCTGGACAAGTCCTTCAGCAAGTTCTTCATTTTAGTCACAATGAATTTTGTCTTTGATGAGTACAGGTTTTTTCTTTGTAACAGTCCTGTACTTTTTTTTTATTTTTTTTTTTATTGATAGTGGGAGGCAAACGAGCAAGTTTGATGACACTGGTTCTCATGGGTGTGCGATCAGCACCACCCATGAGAACCAGTAACCCCAGAAGGGTCACTAGTCCGTTGCCGGCCTTTAAGGGAACAATACACTCTTTTCTTGAAGGCCCCGATGTCAAAGTTAGTTGGAAACACCGTAGACGGGAGTTGATTCCACAATTTTCGTGGCAGAAAATGCCGACGGAAACGCACAGTTGTAGATGGATATTCATCAAGGTGGTGATGGTGGAACGCAGACTTACGGCGCGACGTGCGATAGTGGAAGCCCGTAGCTGGTAATAAATTGAATAGCTCCTCGGAGCACTCCCCGTAGTAGAGCCTGTAGAGCACACAGAGAGAACCTACGTCTCTACGCAAGGAAAGGGGATCCAAACGACCAGAAACTAGCGGGTCGCCGACAAGTCGAGCTGCGCGACGTTGGATACGGTCAAATGGAAGGAGAAAGCATTGGGGCGCCCCCGCCCAGAGGTGAGAGCAGTACTCTAAGTGTGGCCGCACCTGGGCCTTATACAGTTGAAGAAGGTGCTTTGATGTAAAGTACAGTCTGGATCTGTTCAATACCCCAAGCTTTTTCGAAGCCAATTTGGCTTTTCCCTCCAAATGATCGCGAAATTGAACGTCACTCGTTATGTCCACGCCGAGAATCCCTATGCTGGATTGGATATCCAGGCGAGCAGCGCCATCAAAGCGGGGAGATAGCACGAATGGGGATTTTTTTTGCGGAGAACACGCACACCTGCGTCTTTGTGGGGTTGAATTTAACAAGGTTGGCCCTGCCCCAATCCGAAACCTTTCCGAGAGACGACTTAATATCGGACACAAGTTTTGTTCGGCACTCAGCGACATAGTCCCGAGAGGTGTCATCTCGGCCAGAGTATCTTACATCCCCAGTACTGTCGTCCGCATAGCAATGAATATTAGAAATCTGCAATAAGTCATTGATATGCAGAAGAAACAGGGTAGGGGATAGTAGGTACTCAGCCTTGCGGTATACCAGCGTTCACGGGCATAAGATCAGAGCATGAACCGTCGACAACGACCTTGATACTCCGCCCCGAAAGAAAACTAGCCGTCCAACTGCAAAAACTCTCGGGGAGCCCGTACGAAGGCAGCTTAGATAGAAGCGCTTTATGCCACACCCGATCGAAGGCTTTTGCTATATCCAAACTGGCGGCAAGTGCCTCGCCCTTGCTCTCCACCGCCTCAGCCCAGCAATGAGTCAAGTAAACTAGAAGATCATCAGCCGAGCGGCCACGGCGGAAACCGTATTGACGATCACTAATCATCTGGTGATCCTCGAGGTACCTCAGCAGTTGCTGATTCAACAGATCTTCCATAATTTTAGAGAAGAGACTTTTTACGAATTATTTAATATTATGTATAGTCGGGGTAAGAAAAGGTTCGCCACTTTTCGACCTTAACTCGTTGACATAGAGTCGAAAAGTGACGAACCTTTTCTTACCCCGACTATACTTTCACACGAAAGCCATTGCTATGTTGTTTTTGCGTCTAAACGGGTCAGATTCTATGTAACTCCCTTAGAAATCCGATCTGTTTTTATTGCTCTTAATTATAATGAATCAACGGTCAAATATTAACACTTTTTTTTATCTCTGACAGGGAAAGATCCTGGCGTCGGCGAACGGCAAAGAGGTAACTCGATTACAAATGAATAAGCCATGTGACCATTTGTTTCTGAAACCTTTGTTCACGACGCTGTTTAATCTTACAAAAAACTGCTTGATTTTAAAGGTAAATACCGGGTGTGATAGACACAATAAATTAAAATGATAACTCCTTGGACTACATGGAGTACCTAGTATACTGAAATACAACTAAAATAATATCTTAATGTTGGTTGCGCCAAGTTACTATAATCTTCGGAGATTTGATGGCAGATTTGACATTGGTTATCGTCATTGTATCTTAATACAACTCACGCTTAATGTTACAGAATCTTAAAATTTTAAGAGAATTGATGTCAATTTTGCGATGTGATCTCCTTTCAGGCACCTCGTTTTTATTTTGCGTGCGTTTGCTGTATATTGCCGGTGCGATTAACTTTGATTAAATAATAAATAACATTTTAACATGAATTAAATTAAAGCCCCTTGGAGATGTTTATTGAAAGAGCACCTAACTTTTTAATCTTTTACTTAGTTTATTATTCCTGTTAAAGTGTACATTTCGCTCAATAAAATAAATTCATGATTCATATTAAACTTAATTTTTGTTACAGGGTGACTATTCTAAAAAAATAGATATAGGACAGTTATTTGAGAGCTACTTTGCTGGCAGCTTCTTCTATGGAAACGTTTCTTTTCGAGCACATTTTTACAACGATGAGTGTAATTTTGCGTGTGTCGTCATGAAGGTGATATTGAGTCCCAAATAAATAAATATTCAAATATTTTACGTATATTTTTTGAACTACTACGCCCTTTTGGTGTTTAACCACTGCATAAATAAATCAATAGATCTTACATAGTTTTTCGTTAAAAGGTGACGAAAATCTGCCCAAAAAACATCATAAACTTTTCAAAAATCAAATTGTTTTACGATTTTATTTAACTACACCTCGATTATTTTGTTCCTTCAAATCCAACAACTGAATTTTGTAATCGAATTAAATTAAAACCTATTTTTGTAGAGGTTCGATGAGAACGTAAAATTATAAAGCATTTTCAGCAAAAATTCTTAATTTTTTGTTAGTAACAGATATTCAGAAGTGATATACCTATTATTTGAATTCAGCTCTTAACAAGTTGGACCGACCATCTGCTAAAGGGCGCAGGTACAACTTGGTTGCGTGCAGCACGGCACCAATCGTTGTGGAACTCTGTGAAAGGCCTTCGTCGAGCAGCAGACATCTTTTGGCTGACATGATGATTTGAATCATCCTGCCATGTCCTTTCCTTCCTTCGCAGCCTTCTTGACCCATTCCGTCCCATTTTTAATCA
The DNA here is from genome assembly GCA_947563465.1 of Archips xylosteana. NCBI lineage: Eukaryota > Metazoa > Arthropoda > Insecta > Lepidoptera > Tortricidae > Archips > Archips xylosteana. The sequence continues at coordinate 9,073,192 of OX387350.1, read as the reverse complement.
AAGACCATCTCAATATATTACTTTGTTTTTACGACAAATAGGTAGTAAAACATAAGCATTTGTATGTTTTTTTACGTGCATGGGGGGGCACTTCTTCTGAGAAATAGTTCTGGTTCGAGTGTTTCAACAAAATCTGGCTGTTCGCTTCAATACAGCAATTTTTTGAAAAAATTTGAGAAATTAATACCCTACTTTTTAATTTTGTATCTTTTTTTCCTAAGTGTGTTAGTAAAATTCTATTCTATTATGATTGTTATTTAAGTAATTAAAATTCTTTCGTTTTTTTTGATCGGGAATAAAAATTAAGCTAATACGCCTGTCTAGCGAGCTATTTGTACACACAGTAGTCAATTTTTCACGCAATTTATGCCAAAATGTGGCATAATATACGAACAAAGTATGGGTATGAATAGTGCATATCCGGGCAACGGGTTTAATATCGATATGTCCGGACGGTGAGAAATAGTCAAACTTTCATTGGACAACGTGTATCCTCAGTTCGTACAAAGCAACAACTTTTCAACGAAGTCGGTTGATTTACAATTGGTTGAGGTGTTTAAAGTTACAACTTTTACGAAATTGCCGAAAATACTTAATAGGCAAAATATTATCAATTCCAATCACTAACGCATTCGTTGAGCATGTTTTGTCATTGAAGGGGAACTTATGGACCAACGAGCGAAACTGCTTATCAGTCAACATATTAAAGGCTGAAAATTTGAGAAATGGCGATGTTCTTTGGGTCTGCTTCTTTTTAATTGTTTCTCCCTTTGACATCTCGTCACTGTAGCCTTTTAGCCCGGCCACGGCTATGTGCGGCCGACGGGGCTACGAAGTTGTTTCAAATACACTGTGTGTGTTGGTAGTTAAACGATACAAGTTGAGTGTGTCAACCGCGCAATGAACAGAGAATCCGCTCTCCTCGTTTTTCTTGGTTTGGTTCCGTAAAACAATAGGAAAAAAAATCGGAACCAAGTTAAGGTAAGAAAAAGATATGGCCGTTTATGCCGCAAAAAACGTAAACTTCAATACTCACACGGGAATCAAAATTTTTAGGATATTTTCCGTTGACTTAGAACTGTGTAATTTGGCAAGTAATACCGTCTTATACTACAATACGGAAAAGTCTAAAAACTATAAGTACCTACCTACATTTGTAATTTTGTAAGGGGGTCCCGACATACCAATATTATCCCACACAATGCGTACATTTTACTTAAAATGCTAACGCTGAATTAATATAGATATCCGCTGTTTACTACCTACAAATTTGTACGAAGCCCTCGGTACGCGAGTCCGACTCTCGGCCGGTGTTTTTCCTATTCAAACTAATCATTTATTAATCATTATAAAATACAATGTTTAACTAGGATTGCCTCAGTCAGATAATGTAAATTCACCTTTTTTAACGTATATGAAAACTATTAAATTTAAACTACCTGCGCGATTTTCTGCATTATTTTCAGCGGCGCATTACCATGCTGAAGCCAATGACGTTTTTTGTCGTTATTTCAACATCCTTTTTCATCAATTCAGCTGATATAAATTACGTAAGTTACGACTAATGATTGAAATTCAATCGACCCCAAAGATATTATTTTTACATGTTGTGGCCAAATATGTACTTGACCATAGTCCGTCATTTCTTGAAGTGTCAATTCTATGATTTGGCTGCGACGTATTCGCCTTATTAATATGTGCATTGGAATATGATAAAATGATGAGGTACGTATTTTTTTGCAGTCCACAGGAAATTTATAGCCTGTTCGAAATCGTATGAAATTTTAATAGGAAAAAATAATTTTACATTCTCATGACATATGTTATTTAAAGGGGCCCTTTAACATGGACTTGAACTCCTTCGAAGTATGCACCGGACCGAAATCTAAAGATTGTACCATTTTCAAAGCGAACATAATCGGGAAGAACATTATTTATATGCACTTCGAGGTTACAAAAAACTGCTCTCCATCTAAGAAAAAAAAAGTGCATATAATACTTACACAAAATGGTTTCATCCTCGATTTTTTCGGGAGCAAGTTTATTTTAGTTCTCTGCGTGTGAGGTGCGCTTAAAACGGCAATCAATTATTTTTATATATGTACGGCAACTTAATAGGGATGTTGACGCCATTAAAAAATAATTCGATGACACGACTCCAGTAAGAAAAAACGCTTTATTTCAGCCCTGAAAACCAGATTAATTTTCACTAACTCCAAAATTAGATAGATTTTGTCTTTGATCAATTATAACTGAAGATACACATTGCCGAACAAAATCCCCTTGAAAGAATGTCCGAACTATTTATTTGTTTGCGTAACAAATAAAATCATCACCTACACAAAGTAATTACTTTGTGTGAAAAGAATAAGTGACGAAATTTGAACCTAGTCTTTACTTAATTACAGTTGAATTTCGCAACTTCACAGTTAAAAATTTATTTACGTGTGCGTAGAGAAAACTGATCCCAAATACGTAAATACGTGACGAAATTTGAACCTAGTCTTTACTTCATTACAGTCGAATTTCGGTAGCGGCAAAACTCCACAACGCTTGACACTTGACAGCTAAACTCCACAATTTCCACACGTTTGGTCGGATATGAATGTAAGCCTTATCAGAAACGGCATAGTGATTAATTTCACTTGCTACAATGAAGGCGACGTTGTAAGATTGCTTTGACGAGTTTGACGTTGCTTTGGCGGACGAAATGATGTTGTAGAACAAAGAATGCATTCCGACTTTAGGAGAGAACTTTCTTTACAAAAAGTTTTTGTCAATTAATGCAATAAAAAACGGTGAAATTAAGGTTAACGCCAACACTTTACAGAATGAATGGGGACGTCATTTAGATAATTTTAAACCTAATTTTCTTTACTCCAAATGTTTACCGTTATCGAGATATAAGTATAAAATGATAAACTGACTAACTGGACTGTTGTATATAAACGCACAGCCCAAAACGCTGCACCTAGAGACTTGAAATTTTGCACATGTGTACAATGTGTACATTTGTACAATGTTTGTATACAATGTAGGCATCCAACAAGGAAGGATTTTTGGAAATTCCCACGGGATAAGGAAAATACGGGATTTATATATTCAGTTCAACGGGATTCCTATGTATCTCCGTAATTATGTATATTATAATTACTACTCTTCAAATTGGGCATAAAAGTAGGTAATTATAATAGTGAAAAATATTTTTAGGATTTTTCGAAATTCCCACGGGTTATGGAAAAACGGGATTTATATTATTCAGTTCAACAGGATCGATTATTTGTTTTACTGGTCGTAGAAAGCTGAAATTTGCCATTTAGGTTCCTTGGAGAGTGTAGGGGAGTACTTAAAGTTGTTCGTAATCATGAGAAAATCCAGAAAGTATAATTTTCATCAGTTAAAATCGGGTTTTGTTCCGCGTACCTTGACACAGTGTCGTCTCGTGATCATGGCGCATGCAACTGTGCCGAAATATCGGGCTTCTTCAAAATCAAGGTACCATCGCCCCAGACGTCAGATACCCATTTTCATAACAAATTTGCTTGCAGCCGTTGATGTTTATTGCTATGGATTGTTATGGACAGATGTCTAGCCACTGCACGCAAACTGGGCCTTTAAGTTGGTTATCTGGCGCTTGGGGCGATAGTACGCGGAACAAAACCCGATTTTAAATCATGAAATTAGTAAAGACCGCTTCACCCGGCTGTGATTATTACATTATACAAGAAAAACTCTTAATGACATTAAAAACTGCATAATATTTTATTACCGACACATTTTGCCTGACACGTTTCAGAGTCAACGCCATACTATAGTTAGAGTCGACGCGTGCCGTCGTTCTTATTACAATGTCATTAATGTCTAATTTTGACAAAACCTCGCGTCTTCGTGGGTGGCACTAGGTATTATAACGCGTCGACACGTGCCGTCGTTCTTATTACAATGTCATTAATGTCTAATTTTGACAAAACCTCGCGTCTTCGTGGGTGGCACTAGGTATTATAACTAATAAATAACTATATATATTATAGTTATGGCTTACCTCAGGAGTATTCTCTTTGAAATAAAAAAATAATTATGAAAATCGGCCCACAATTGACCGAGAAATCGGTGAACATACATAAAAAATACATACTGTGGAATGCATAACTTCCTCCTTTTTGAAATCGGTTAAAAATAGGTAGGTAGGTAGGTACTTTATAGTAATTTTTAGAGAGCAGAACTGCTGCTTATACTCATACCTCAATGTGCGGAATTGCAGATTTTTTTATTCACCGCAAACCTTTCATTGTGATATACTTGTCAGACTCCACAAAATGATCTGAGCAAACAACATTTGCATCATTCGCCTTTAAAAATTCCTCGCCTCTCTCTTGTGCTACAATTTTCCTCCACCTTTCTCTATGCACTTCATTTTGAGGAAAACTAAAATATAAGTAGAAAATGATTATACTTCATTATAATTTAAGGTTTGAATTAACAGTCAAACTATCGCACACGTTTACCAGTAACACATACACACATACATGACATACGTACACATCCAGGAAATCAAAACTTCACACAAAAACACATAAAATTCTAGAAATAAAAAAATAGGGTGATGGCAACTCCACTACACTTTTGTTCTATGTTCTGTTGTTTATCTGTTTCGTTTTACTGATAAGCTTTCCTGTGCGTGTGACAAAGACAAGGCATATGTCAATGTTGTGGAATTCTGACAACGTTAATCTTTTAATTAGCAATTTAGAAATGGCTTTAAAATTAATTTAAATCAATATTTCTCTCTGATTCTTAGAATTTAATAGAAAAAAACAACAGATACTCACCGAAAGTATGATATTCCATTAGATTTGTTCCGTTTTTTCGAGTGATTTTTGCACTTTTTAAAGACGCGCGTGGGCATCGTTACGCTTGCATTGACAACAACATACTGAGAAAAAAGTCGACCACTTTTATCAAAGTGGAGCTCATTTGGCTCGGACATATTCGGGCGCGCGACTGTGCATCTACAGTTATAATTGATCAAAGGATTTTGTTGCTATTGCCATTCAAACTCTATGGAAGAATTGTGTTTTGACAGCTCATAAGGTATAGTCTGTGTAATAAAAGGTTTGTCACTTTTCGACTTTATATCAACGAAATAAGGTCGAAAAGTGACGAACCTCTTTTTACCCCAACTATACGTCAGTTGATTGGTGGTCTCAACATTCTATTTTGAACACTTATCTGGAAAGAAATGGAGATTATCACACACGTGTTGGTCGTTTTTATCTCTTTCCTGTGTCTCTTGCTTACCCCTAAGTTGAACCACATGTAACTGCGAGTTCTACCATTATTTGGCACACAATTTTTGGCATAATCTCGTATCGCATGTAGTATGTATCGTTTAGCGTAATAATGCTATGGCATAATCTTATTTAGCTTTATAATGTCATAGATAATTGTTTATACGAAAACAAGACTTTTGACTTTTTTGAACTATTTGAATACATTTTAAAAGTAAGATTTCATCCTGGCAGGGAAAAATTGTGGTATCATCGAACGGAAAAGAGCTGACGAGATTACAAATGAACAAGCCGTGTCAGCATATGTTTCTTAGGCCCCTGTTTACAAGTTTATACAACGCCACATCGACTGCGTAATTTTGAAGGTAAGACTCTTAATCATACTTCACTTTTTTAGAAATGTGCTATTTGTGATTCCGCCCAAATCGGAATGAATAATGGTAGGAGGTGAAAATAAACGAATCACTCATGTGTTAAAACGAGTTTAACTCTACATGTTTCTTCCCGGAATCACACGTCACAGCGGCTGCCAAACAAGCACAATACTTATTTAGTTTCACTTTCAGAAGCTGGGCGTCGTGCTGTGTTCATTACACCGTTGCCCCTGTGGTACCAGTGTCGACCAAAGGACGCCACGGACTTTCCCTTGAAACTAATGCTGGCTGCGACTGTCATACCTACTGAATTTCGAAGTTCAAAATTGTGATTCATTGCAACCCGAATGTACTAAAAATGCGACGCATGTTACGGCCACATCGATCCACATATTCTCGAATGTTTATCACCACGAAGCACGTTAGTCCGAAAGTATGCCATATCGTCTTATGGCCTGCTTTCGCACTAAATTAACCTGTCGGTCTTTTGCCACCGCGAACTTGTAGGTAATCTTAGGGTCCAGTGGCATTGCGCGAGATAGTGGCCAGAGGCCAGACTGTTTGTCTTTTATTCCCTGGAGGATAGGTCAGGCTTTAGTCTCGGCACCCCAGTTTTATCACACCTTCAGGGAACTAGAACAACAGGGTATAAGAAAAGCTGACGTAGCGGCGGAAGGGGTTGAAACTAAAATAATACCTAAATACCAGGGTCTCGGCTCAGCTTACAATTTTATTCCTGTCAGCTTTGAAACCCTGCATCTATTGGGTCCTGGCAGAGATGACGCTACGCGTAGGCGACGTAGGCCACCGCCTGCGACCTAGCGGTCTGAGAGGCCTCGCGCCTAGAAAGTTTCTCGTTTTTTTGCTCATTTAAACATCCGTAATCTAATGTGCGGTGCGCTATCATAGAACCTCTCAAAATATAAGTATCTGTCCTGGAGCACAAAAACTCATCAGAAAGTTTCAAAAACGCCAACACAACAAATTAATTAAAATCGTTATTCAGCGAGGAAAAGCGGCCAGCGTTTTGGGTATTTGATCAATGACACGGGGGCCATTTTTTATCCGACTTCAAAAAAGGACGAAGACTTCGGAAAAAGGTTGTATGTTCGACTGTATGTCTTTTTTTTTCTATATATGTTCATCGATATCTTCGCCAATTGTCTACCGATTCTCAAAATTCTTTTTTAGTTTGAAAGAGTATACTTCTCAGATGGTCCCATTGGCACCAAGTCAAGATTTGATGATGGAATCCTAGGGAAATCGAGAAAAACCCTTAAATTTTATAGGCACATCTATGACAATTTTGGCATTTTTTGCATCAAGTCAAGCATTTTCATTCAGAAAATGTCATTTGGTAAACTGGATCTCATGAAGAAGACCACAGATGACCAACGGAACTACTCAACGGGTCAAATCTTGCATGTTAAATTTGACCCACGTTGCGATTTCCGATTGAGCTAAAATTTTGCATACATGTGTATATCAGATGACAATGCAATATTATTATGACATGAAGCTGATCTGATGATGGAGCTGGAAGGTGGCCATAGAAACTTTGTAATAAAACTATACGACCGCATCGAGTTTGGGTTTGTTTGATTCGTATTGACGAGTACTTTGATCCTTGATTGATCCTGGTTACCAGAGCTTGATGGTGGACCTGGAAAGTGACCATAAAAACTCCGTAATAAAACGACATAACCCCATCAAGTTTGGTCTCGTTTGATTCGTCTTGATGAGTACTTTGGTAACCAGGGGCAAAAAGTACAGTCAGCAAAAAATATTTTTTACCTACGCATCTATTATAAAAAATATCTATTGTAAAAGCAAAACTAAAATAATTTTTAAATAGAAAATAAAAACGCCTTCAAAAAACACCAGCAAAAAAAGTTACGAAATAAAAATTGAACCGACTACAAACAAAAACCAAGAAAATCTCTTTCTACTAATCTGTTTGAAGTCGGTGACTCAGCACGAGCCAGTAGCAGTGGACCTAGTCATCTCTCTTTTACCTACATACTATCTATTGGGTTTCTACCACTCCTGCTGGCTCGTGATGAGGCACCGACTTCAAACAGATTAGTAGAAAGATATTTTCATGCTTTTTGTTTGTAGTCGGTTCAATTTTTTTTTCATAACTTTTTTTGCTGGTGTTTTCTGAAGGCGTCTTTAATTTTTTACTAGCTGCTGCCCGCGACTCCGTCTGCGAATAATTCGTTTATCGCTATCCCGCGGGTTCTATGCAATTTTCCGAGATAAAAAGTATCCTATATGTTAATCCGGATTATAAACTATCTGTGTGCCAATTTCATCAGAATCCGTCAAACCATTTTAGCGTGAAAGAGTAACAAACATCCATCCATCCATACTTACAAACTTTCTCGTTTAAATATTAGTAGGATTTAAAAAATATTTTTAGATTTACTTAATTTAGTTTCAAGCTATTAGTTTTTACTAAAAGATATTTAAGTTTTATAATTTTTCAATAACGGTTAGTTTTAGATAAAAAGTAATAAAACAAGACCCTTATAATATCGATGTTTGTTATGCTGACACTGTAAATAAACCTTTTTTTTCAAACTTGTACTTTTAAAAGGCTACAACTGTTTTCCTGCGTATACTTGTTAGTTATTATGTTTTTGCCATTATCAGAGTTGAATATACATATGACACGTTACCCTGCCACGTTCTTTGATTGCATCTGATATGCCCTGATTGCCATGTTTAGGAATAAAACAATTGACCAACACCATTATTACATTTAACAAGATAATGGTCAAATTATTTTACCATATTCAGCCAAGCTTGCCATCTGATAAGGTAATCGCTCCTAAATCCCAATAACTTTAAAACCATTTTTATAACACAAAGATTAATATACCTAGGCAGAGAGCGATTATTTCACATGCCACAGTAACTATGTTGAAGCAAGTAGCATTTTGTTTTATTATTTTACTGACCGTTTTACAAGGATCGCCGAATTTAAAATATGTAAATATTGATTGAATAAATTTAAAAAAAAATTTGCTATACTACTTGCTTATAGTTACATAATATGTGCTATTTACTCTTTGTTGTATTTCAAAGGGACCTTTCGACATGCTATTGAACTCATTCGAAGTGTGTGCTGGCCCTAAGAATAAAAACTGCACTGAATTTAAATCAAGGATAATTGCAAAGAACGTTATTTTTATGGACTTCAAAGTTACAACAAACTGTTCACCGTCAAAGGTAATCAAGTCAATTTTTTTATTTTCCTTGTTGGGTTCATAAAGGGGACACTTTTTCTGATATAAATAAACCGCGGCCAACAAAGGCAAACTAGAGACGGGGTGGGTGTGTAACTGTGTGTGAATGTGTGTATAAGCGCATGTTTGTATGTGTAGTGTAGGTACCCCTGGAGGTCTCGGGTTCGTGGTGTCGCTACACACCAATAGCTCGCCACAAGCCGCCCTGCGATGACTGATTGCACTGGTGACACGACAACACCAGCGGGCGATGAGGTCGTCACATCCCTACGCCTAAAAAAATATTATTATCTATCTATTTAATCTATCTATCTATCTATCTAATCTAATATATCTATCTATCTAATCTATCTATCTATCTAATCTAATCTAATACCTTTAAACGAGCAATTCTTGTATATATATAATCAGGATTTCGGAAACGGCTCCAACGATTTCGATGTAATTCGGTATGTGGGGGTTTTTGGGGGTGAAAAACTGATCTAGCTATGTTTCATTTTCAGAAAATCGCTTTTACTCGTGTTTTCCGGCTATTTTTGTTTGCATTAGAATACAAAGCTAAATTTCGCCGGCTTCGAGCAGATCAAAATAGCACAGTAGAAATCGGGTGGTCGCGGATCCAGCCGACCTCGGTTCGATTCCACGTTTTTTACAAGATTTTTAGTTTTTTTTTAAGTTTATTTTTCATGAGAAAACATCAAGTTTCTTCTTTTGTGAGAAAAAGTTACTTTTTGTGAGAAAAAGTATTATAGGGAACGTGCAGTAACTATAGGCGGCAGCACTAATGCGACAGAAGAGACACTATGCGGACAGTAAAACAAACTTATCAAGGTAAAACATTCAAATTGATGGCACCCTTATGGCACCAGTTGGCAGCACCGTCTATGTGCACGTTCCCTATTGGGAGCACAGCAGAACAGGAAAAACCGGTTGTCTGTAAAGTCGGTTTACGGATGATAGTTTAACGTGACTCACCCCTCCACCCCCTCCGGTGTTTTTGTCAAATATCTTGAAAACGGTGCATCCTACGGCAAAATCAATGAAATTTTCATTCCTCCTTTGGAACCCCCGAACCCCCTCCCCCGCCCCCCCTCCCTCGCACATATATATTCAGGATCTCGGAAACGGCTCCAACGATTTCGATGAAATTTGGTATGTGGGGGTTTTCGGGGATGAAAAATTGATCTAGCTTGGTCTTATCTTTGGGAAACCGGAAAACGCTTGGTACCGAGATTCATCCCGAGCAGAGCTCGGTCGCCCAGGTACTATTATTAATGGGCTTCGGTGTGCGGTGCTGCGGTTTTTAACTTTAGATATAGAATAGTCTTGATTTGAGTAAAACTGCATGGCTCACAGTGATTACGTACAGGCAAAACGGGACAAAAGTTACGTTTAAAGGGCTAAACGGATAAGGCGGTTCGGATAAGGTCGGCATCTCATTGCGGCGTGTGGAGCGACGAATTCGCGTGCAACGACGACTCAATACCGTACAAATTTGCTCCTTATCTCCCTCCGGAGCTGCGGTGCACGAAGAACTACGTTTAGTTCCGTCTTGTGTTCATTTCACATACAATTCCGTGTAGATATACCTAATCTACGATTACATGGCCCTCCCCTCCACAAATCAAGAAGTCTTCAATGTATTGTGAAAGTAAGTATTTATAAAGCACACCAAAACTTTCAACGCATGTGTGCGTGTTGAGACAGCCGTCAAACAAAAGCAGATACTACTAAATAAAAATTATTTTGTAAATATGTGACTAAAACACATTGATAAAGTAATGTTGACGAGGGGCGGGCTATGTTATCGTAGTTTATCTGATATCTCTAACGTACCTTTTGTCCCGCACCGCATCTCAATCCGAGAGCGCGAACCGTCGTGCGATTCGCACCTTCGCACGGAGCGGTTGAGCCAGTCAGTATGTTATACCATGCGGTTTATGTATACAAATTAAGATTTTACAATACTAAGTTAAAAACCGCAGCATCGGATCCCGCTGCGATCTGCGGAGCGGCGTGCGTGACAACTGCCTAACCGCCGCCGCGCCGCAGAGTCCGCCAAACATGAAGCTGCAAAAAAAAATAAATCAAAACGTTTATTCTGCAAGTAGGCCGCAAAGGGCTCTTTTACTTTTTTAAAAACTACCAGCACTTTCGTAAGGACCATCATTGCCAAGAAGAATGCGCCGCAAGAAACATGGCAGGAAGTCATCTTTTCAAATTAAGTACAATATAATAAATTACAAACTCTTAAAAATTACAAACTAAAAAAACCATACAAATATAGAATTAAGTAAAAAAATAATAATAATTAAGTATTTAAAAAAAACAATACAGGGATGTATTGGGTCCCTGAGTTAAAAAAACTAAAACTATACCTACATCTTAACTAAATCTACGTTTAGTGGAAGTGTAGAATGCTTCCACAGTCAAAAAAAAAAATAAAAAAGGAAAAAATAAAAAATAATAATATTGGAGATAGTCTTCCAATGTCACAATAACTGCGTACGGACTGCGCGCACATTACACGCTAATTTACATTGCAGCTACGCGTACAGTGTACGCGTACATAGCGTACGGATATGGCGTTCCAGGATACGCGTACCCGGGTACGCGTAGGGTACGCGTAATGTGCGCGCAGTCCCTACGCAGCTTTAGGATGGTGACAGAGAGACCGGCCCATAGTTCTGTTAGTCATGGGCCACAAATGTAAGTCTCTTTGGATTTGGGCTGTCGTCGTTCATCAGTGTTGCAAACTCTAAAAGTTGAATTTATCGTATTCGCACGACGCTATTATCGTTTTGACGGCAAAATTGTCGTATGTAAAAAAATATTATTTTGACTTTGTTTTAGCGCAGGGAAAGTACAATTAAAAGTTAGCGCAACCTTTTCTTTTTTTGCTCGTCCGGTTGATTAGTTTGTTCTGTTTCTGTTTCTTTGTTTTCGTTACCATTGAATGCGTTAAGCTGCCACGCGATTAGCCTCTCGATGCTTCGTACGTACCTACTCATACATTTTATATAATTTTAACAGTCTCAAGGGCTAGATTATCGTATGCACCGATAATGATCGTATGGGTTGTCTGTCAGCCAGCACTCTCGCTCATCCACCATGGCCTATTATATTTCGACAACAACGGTAAAGTACACTAAATAGACACTGGCAAAATTGTCCTCTGATGGACAGGGCCATATTTTTTTAAAGTTCTAACAACTTGTTTATGCAAGGCAACTACCTAACCTACTATCTTCACTACTACATGGAAATCCAATTTATAAAATGTTTTCCAATTGGCAGGGTAAAATAGTAGTGTCATCAAATGGCAAAGAGCTGACGAGATTACAAATGAACAAGCCGTGTGAACACTTGTTTCTAAGACCTCTGTTTTCTACTATGTACAATGCTACTAAAAACTGCATGATTTTAAAGGTAAGATAACCAGTTTCCCAGTTATTAAGTCTTTGGTACATAGCCGAACGACATCCATTTTTAGACCTAGGCCCTTGCTAAAGAAACGCACGACGATTGGTTTAGTGCTACCCGCAGCCGATAGCTTCTCGCGATCCTCGCTAGATCGTCCGACCAACTTGAGGAAGGTCTACCAACACTTCGCCTTCCGGTACGCGGTACTTACAGAATTCCACATGATTCAATCAATTAGTCAATTACTTTTTTTGGGACCGCATTATTGCTCACAGTACCTTTGAGAATCAACTGCAAAGCATCGGCATCTTGTGTGGTGTTTGCGCCGTTTGAGTCTACGCGGAATATGTCAAAATAGTCAAGATGGTCGGGTTTCTGCATGAAAGCACATAATATGGCGCACGGATATTAGTCATTGCACGCACATGTTGTAGCGGAGTAGCAAGGTAAAAGGTTGTAATTATTTTTTTTCATCAAATTAAAGTCCTTTTTTGTTTCAGGGTGACTATTCCATGAAAGTGGACATAGGACAGATATTTATCAACTATTTCGGGGGAAACTTTTTTTACGGCAACATAACGTTTCGTTCACAGCTCTACAGCAATGATTGCAATTTTTCATGTGCAGTTTTACAGGTCACAATGAATCCTAAATAATTAAATGCCTTGTGATATTCATTATTCAATAAAAAAGTACAGTATTTTTAAATATAGGCACATAATTATTTGTTTGGCCAAACACAGACGTGTTAATGAATAAATGCATTTTTTAAGGTACTTATAATGACATAGACCATAATGTTTTACACTTTTTTTTATGAAATATTAAGTATTTCTTTTTTTGTATTAAGGTTTAATTATATTATTTTATAATTCACCTTAGGTATTAAGGTCAAGTTTCGTTATATTATATGCAAGTGTTAATTTTTAAGGATATTAATGTAATTTTTATTTTTCTCGCCTGAAACACAGGATCATCCTAGTTCAGGCATATGTGTTTCTATTTCCTATAAGTCTCCTAGATAAATTGTATTGTATTGTAAGAAAGTATTTTGAATAAAGATTATTTATTTATTTATTTTATCTATGGAGTAAGTTTTGGAGGAAATTTAGACAATTAAAGTTAAATTAAAAAAAATGAGCTTGTTGAGTCAGATTTAGTATGTATTTTTAAAAAGTAAATTAATTTACAAAAAATTTCAACATAATAAAATGAAAAGACATTAATGGATATAATGACAATAATAAAATGAAAATACATTACGATTGTTAGCTATGTACATATGTGTACAAATATATCTACATCAGTAAAATAATAAAAAAATCAGAATAAATTACTTTAAATTAAAGCAGTAGGTAGATGAAAATGTATTATCCTTGTCAAATTCTGTCTGTGAATTTCGAAATATAGAAAAGAAATTGAAATAGGTATAGTTTAAAATGTTCTATTAACGGATTTCTTTCTTTTCTTTTCGGATTTTTTTGGGATTTTTATTTCTGGATTATAACATCCTAAAATGAGATTTTAATAAAATTCCAAGTTGCCTAAAACATATTTTTTGAGCTTAATTTTTTTGCTAAGGTCATATACTGCGCAGTAGCGAAATAACCGCAAGCGCTCTGCCAGACTCGACATTCTAAATTTGCACATTGATAAAACATACCTATTTTTTTATTATTTCAACGTACCTAAAACACCTTTCATAAATTCGTCATCAGCTCTCCGGCTAGTAGTGGTAGAGCCATGTTATAGCTAGCCGCTGCATCACGAATGGATCGGCTCGTCCGGGGCAGTACCACCCTCTCACAGAACACCGGTGTGAAGCAGCAGTAGGTACTCCTGCTGCGTTTCGTACGGTCAGTGAGAGCGCCGGAAGCCAATCCCTTTTCCCTCCACCTCCTCTACTCCCTCTTCTTTTTAAAGGCCGGCAACAGATCACAGTGACTCTCTTTGAGTTTTTGATATTTAAAGGCTGTGGTGATCATTTTCCATCAGATGACTCGCTTGCACGTTTGCCTCCCTCTCATAACAATAAAAAAATGTGAGTATTAATCAACTTGCGTATTCATCAATTTAAGGGACCTTTCAACTTGCTGATAAACTCTTTCGTGATATATTCCGGACCCAAAAGCAAAGACTGCACTGATTTAAAACGCAATGTTACCGGTGATGCAATTATTATGTATACACTAGGAGCTACAGATTCCTTCTTAAAAACTGTGCACCGACCAAGGTAAATCATTTAAATAGGTACTTTATTAATGATGTTTATTTTAAAAACAGTGAATAAGTTTATCACTTTACAAATTCGCAACTGATGGCCTGGCTGTGCAACAATTTTACAAACACGATTAAGCTTAACTTACTATTCTTTTATCTTTGTCACTTTGATATTTTGTCTTTGCCAAATACAAACAAAATACACATTTTCATCATCAAGTTTGTAACTGATTATTTCTTATTAGGTTGTCATCGTTTATATCACCTCTCATACTTTGTTTTTCAGATTTTTTTACGAGAAACTGCCAAATATATGATAGATACCTAAAAAAATTTTTCTTTTGTTGTTTTGTTCACATTTGCAGGGTAAAATCGTGACATCATCAAACGGCAAAGAACATGCCAGATTTCAAATGAACAAACCTTGCGAACATCTTTTTCTGAGGCCCTTGCTAGCATCCATGTACAATGTAACCAAAACTGCATGATCATGAAGGTAAGCTCACTCTCACCAGATATCGCTACAAAGATAAACAAACTTCGGTATTACCTGAAGTTGAAGAACGTGGCATTCTTTCGACGTTTCCAGCAATGTTATAATTATGACTGTTTTGAGGTTATCAAAATAAGTATTCCAGCTTGGTTGGCGACATGGTAGGCCTAAGGGAAATGGCCATGGCTCTAGATGTTCTTTGACGACTTGGGATTCTCCAAGCAAACCTCGTTCGTGGATACAGCGATGGACACGACAGCCAACTTGACTTGACCCGTTCGCTCATATGCATTACACGGAGTGAGGTGTCTTGGCGTTGCGTCAACATTAAGTAAGAGATCGCTGGAAATCGGGAAGAACGAGGAGGAGGATAACAGTAGGCATTTGCCAGCTGTAGTATATTTCATCACGCAAAAATAATAATAAAAGTAGACATTTCTTCTTGTAAGTGGCAATTTATACGTTAATAATGTTAATCATTTATTTCAGGGCCACTACTCACGCAACAAAGTCGACATAAAAGAAATAGCCAATAACTATTTTGGGGGCAGTTTTTTCTACGGAAACCTCACTTTCCGGGCACATCTATACAGCGACGACTGCAATTTTTCGTGCACAATCTGCAAGTCATAATGAGTCCAAAATAATAGATAATGATGGTGCTATGTGGTAACCTAATTATATTCCTACTATTGAAAATTGTAAAAAACCTTCAGGATATTTTTGTGAGTGAATAAAACTAAACCAAACATTTTAAACTGACAAGTTTATTTCTTAAAAACAAATAAGTTACTTATAAATTATCGTTTTAAAAATAACTAGGCATAATATTTACAATTCAAATAAATTACTTAATTTCATGTAACATTAATCAAATGGACATGCTTCTTCGTGATCCAAGTTCACGCAGTACATGCCTCGACACCTGGAAGGGAAAACAAGTAATTAAAGATTAATACAATCTTATCATTTATTTTCTCTAAATGATGTATTAGTACTTTAAAAAATCTGCAAGTCACATCGAGATAATAATCACACTGGAGTAACCCTATATCGGTAACAAGTAGACGAATGGAATGCCCCATTCATAACTTAAAATCCTTATCTAGTAAACACTTTAAATATCTAAGAATCCTTTGCTAGACAAGAAGACGGCGAAGTAGACGCTTTGGCAATAATTATCAGATCGCGCTCCAAATCAACACATCCCTAGCGGAGACGAACGAGCAGAATCTGAACAATCTATTAGTTCGGTTCATTATCATTTGTACCCGAATTTCATTTCCCACAATGTATCGTTTTCCATATTTTTCATTGGTCAAATAATGTTATTTATTTCCGAAACAGTATTTTCTTCAGAATTGTTTTTAAACTAACAGTAGGTTACTACTTTTTAGGGTTCCGTAGTCAACTAGGAACCCTTATAGTTTCGCCATGTCTGTCCGTCTGTCTGTCTGTCTGTCTGTCTGTCTGTCTGTCCGCGGCTAAGCTCAGAGACTGTTAGTACTAAAAAGCTGTAATTTGGCATGAATATACATATCAGTTACGCCAACAAAGTGGTAAAATAAAAAAATTATAAATATTTTTTTTAGGGTACCTCCCATAGACGTATAGTGGGGGTGATTTTTTTTTCTCGACTAATCCTATAGTGCGGGGTATCGTTGGATAGGTCTTTTAAAACCATTAGGGGGTTGCTAACATTATTTTTCTATTCAGTGATCTGTTTGCGAAATATTCAACTTTAAAGTGAAAATTTTCATTAAAATCGACCGTCTCCCCCCTCTAAAATCTAAACAGTTGGGTGAAAAAATTTGAAAAAATTCAGAATGGTAGTAAATGTATTAAATTTACAAGGAAAATTATAGCGGCTAAGATTGCTTGGGAATTATTTGTAGTTTAAGAGTAAATAGTAGCCTAAGGTATAAAACATACCTAAACTTGGAAGATTCCGTACACATACGAAATCCTTAGAAAAATATTACTTGATTTTTTCGTAATGGCTACGGAACCCTATCTTGGGCGTGTCCGACACGCTCTTGGCCGGTTTTTTATTTTATAACCTATGCTGCGCAAGTCATATTATAAAAAAAAAACCGGGCAAGAGCGTGTCGGACACGCCCAAGATAGGGTTCCGTAGCAGGTACGAAAAATCTTTGCATACTTTATTAATGTGGTTGTTTTGGTCCCATCTCCCACCGCGCGCAGGATTTCAACATCGGCGGTACAGCGCCATCTATCGGCGAATTGGGTAACTAGTCTAATCTACTAGAACTAGTATGTATGTTGATGGTTTTTCAGATGTAATTCTTTATTATATGAACCGATTTCAATTTATTTTTTTTATTTGAAAGAAGATACTGTTAGCGTGATCTTATAGGCATTTAAAGAAAAAAAAATGCTTGCAATGGCCGTTAAATTACAATCTTAGTTTAGAAATATTTTTTTACAAAAAATATAAAAACTGCTTAACCGATTAAGTTGAAAATAAATTTCCTAGAACGTTTTTATTAAGTTTAACTTACGTGATTTTTTTCAAATTTTTTAGACTTGCTGTTCAAAAGTTAGAGGGTAGGGACACATTATTTTGAACATTCGGAGTGAATATCTCCGAAAATATTTACTTTATCAAAAAATGGTTTTAGTAAACCCCTATTTATTTTCAAATACCTATCCAATTATATTCCACACTAGGGTAAGTCGAGAAAAAAAAATCACCCCCACTTTAAGTCTATGGGAGGTACCCTAAAAAAATTTTTTTTCGTCTTTTTTATTTAATCACTTTGTCGGCGTGACTGATATACATATATATTCATGCCAAATTACAGCTTTCAAGTACTAACAGTCTCTGAGCTTAGCCGCGGACGGACAGACAGACAGACAGACGGACAGACATGGCGAAACTATAAGGGTTCCTAGTTGACTACACGGAACCCTAAAAAACCGGCCACGTGCGAGTCGGACTCGCGCACGAAAAGTTACTACTGTATTCTGTAATCATTATAATAAAATAAGAATTGCCTGTACCAACCTCCTGTACATATGTAATAATCCAATCTGACTGGACTCATCTATATACATACTCATCTGATTATGTATATAGATGAGTCCAGTCAGATTGGATTATTTTCGATTTATCAAAAGAATCTGCTTGTTTCTTCTTGTGATTCTCATGGTAATTTCTGGTAAAATGTAACTTTGCACATTTATTCCGAAAACTCTCTGTTTCCGAAATCTCTCTGCTCGAGTAGCCATAGATCCAACCACTAAAATGCCATGGCTTCACATGGTCCTATTCCCGCAAACTTACGTGTCCGGGGTGGCTTCGCCGAGGCGCACGGCCCGCCGGTCCAGTCTGATGCCCCAGCGACCCCGGTCCTTAGGGCAGTTGGAGTCACAGGGCACCCCCACCATTCGGATGCTCCGGTTTTGACGCACGCTGGCCGCAAAGTAGCAGGAGCTCATAAAGTGGCTGCATCGAGCTATTCCTATAAAAGCAAAATGAATTTATAAGCGAGCGCCGTGTTCTCGATTATTTTTCTTTACTATTTTAACGAGGTACATTCTCAGCTAAGGTATGATCACATTGATTAGCGAGGAGATCACGTCCAGGCGGGTTGGACTGAGCTGAGAGTTGCACTGAACTGCCCTTGTCTGCTGTCTTTAAAAGTACTATAGGAGGGCGTCCGAATAAAACAAAAGAACAATAATACTGAAATTAATCTAACTGATTTGTGATAGACTGTAACCGCCGATGATGGTTAAATCCATAAAGCTAATAATAAGGCCGTGGTAGCCTAGTGATTTAAGCTATGGCCTCTCAAGTA
Organism: Archips xylosteana; assembly: GCA_947563465.1. Lineage (NCBI taxonomy): Eukaryota > Metazoa > Arthropoda > Insecta > Lepidoptera > Tortricidae > Archips > Archips xylosteana. Next base: position 9,054,319 of record OX387350.1, on the reverse strand, counting down.
AACGATCGTGCTATGCTAATAATGTACGGTCAAGTGCAAAAATAAGTATCGATTTAATCCTCCTATCGTTTTATACCTATACCTTAATTCGACGACATAAGAGCTATGGGACATATTATGGCCCCTACGTAAATCATCGCAAGTCAATTTCTGCACTTTTCAGTATAGCGTTTTGAAGTTGGTTTTATGGTATAATTCCATTGACTTTTTATATCCATAATAACTAATAAACAAAGCATTTACCTTGCGGCATTTTTATTTTCAGGAAAATTATATTAATTTTCTGGAAATTTGAGTTTCGATGGCATACGTCGTGATAAAGAGAATTACATGTATCGAATCTGCCAGTTTCGATACAAAGTTAACGGCAAATTCCAACGTACAATATTGAAACTGGTAGTTTCGATACCAAGTCAATAGTAAATTCCAACGTACAATATTGAAACTGGCAGTTTCGATACCAAGTCAATAGTAAATTCCAAAGTACAATATTGAAACTGACAATTTCGCTTGTTTAAGTCGGTAATACTATTAAATGTTCATAATTAATAATTATTTGTCAATAACTTGACCTTAACTGCACAGTATTCCTATTAACAACGTAAAATACACAACCTTTTTAAAATATAATCACTAAAAATATTCAAACTTTAGGTTTTTCATTATCGGTTTCTCGCTTGGCTGCACTGTCTTTTGTAATCAAACCAAGATTTTTATAGATTTGAACGCATTAAATCTGTTGTACCTCATTATTACGTGTTTTAAAAATAAAAATCATAATAAAATTGTGACATTTATTAGCTGATTGGTCGCTTGTTGCCAACTGACCGCCTCGCGGGCTTGTGCGACGTATACTATTGAAGCTGTTAGTTTCGTCTCGTTTACACGACAATAATTCCCACGTAAACAATCGAATGTAGACTTTCGATGATCTACTACGGAACTGTTATATGTTTTCGATGTTTTACGACTCAAATATCTGCTTAAAAATAAGAATTTTCTTTTTTCCTTTCGGGGGTGTAAAATATGGCTTAAAAGAAGTAGATTGCACGAATAAAAAAAACGGCAATTTTGAGTTTCGATGATTTACGTAGAGGCCATCGAATATTTTATGAGCAAGTTGTGTGCACCCATATTTTTACACTTGACTGTACACAACAGTGGGAACACTGTTATTGGACGGACAAAATACAAAACGCTATTGGATTTTGCAAGTTTAGCACGCTCAGCCAAGAGATACGGATTCCAATTCCAACAAGCGTACCCAAAAACGGTTTCGTTTTTTAAAAATCCAATCCAATAGTAATACAGTAAAATTACATAAAGTTTACCATTGACAGATGGTTTGCCTTCATTTCATATTCAACTTTAACGACCTACAAATAAAGCCAATTTTAGAATACTGTTACCCACGTTTGCAGATTTTGTAAAGCTACTTTATTTCTATGGTGTTAAAGTTGGAAATGAAATGACGGCAAGCCATCTGTCAGAGGTAAACTAAAAGTAAACGTATTGTACTACTCACGCATGAAGTGCCCCTGGCAGCCAGGCTGCGTCGTACCGCCATTGACGCAGAAGTCTGCGTGGCCTATCAGACCAGTTTCACCCAGGAACCCAGCGTTGGTGTGGATCACCTGCACCACTAGCGCATCGTCCTTGCTCAGCCGGAACAGGCGAGAGCCGTAACCGGATACCAGCGGCCGCGCTGGGTCAAGACCTGTAAAATGCCAAGTAATTTTTACAGAAACAAAAGAAAGTAAATTATATGAAATTGATTGATTCCGGAAAATGATCCATAACGTTTATTAATAGTAAAAATACTACTGAATAAAATAAGCTATACAGGGTTATTTTTAATTCACTGACATCCTCTTAACCCTGAATTCCTATCACTCAAACAAATGTTTTTAGTTTTACGACTTTTTAAAATGAAGCACTTTTTTCCCATACAAATACAAATACACAGAGTATCGTAAAAATAAGAGGCAGAATCAAATTTTCAAAACGTTATTACACCAAAAATAATCAAATTTTATTAAAAGAGGCAGAATCAAATTTTCAAAACGTTATTAACAAAAAACATTTGTTTTAGTGGTAGGAGTTTAGCGTTAAAAGGATGCTAGTGAATTACAAATAACCCCGTATACATACATGAAATTACGCCTGTATTACCAAAGGTAGGCAGAACACACGAAACGTTACATTTACCTTTCGAGACCACTTTTAGCAATTTCAGGATAAAAGATAAAAGTGGTATAATAATGACAGGTTGCTAGCCTATCGCCTACAATATAGTTGGCTATTAGTATAATTCAAGCTCTTAGGCTGCCTGTACACTGGAGCGAAACGAGGCCGCGGAGCAGTGGAGCGAGATGAAAGTTCACCAACATAATTGCATAAAATCTCTGCTCCTCTTCAATAACTACTTAATCACAAACCAAATATTTATTGCTAAAATTACCTCTACGTTTCAACCTCATTGGCGTGTTCACGAGTCGACTGAAATGTAGGGTATCATGTTCGAGGTAATTTTAGAAATGAATATTTCCTTCGTGGTTAAGTCTCGCGTGATAGTAGTTATAAGTGGCAATCCTCTTCAGGAGACTGGGGCTTACAAAAGAGGAAAATTCATACAAAACCATAAAGCGAAGCAAGGAAGAGGAGCAGGGAAGTGGGGCAGAGAAAGGAGCACGGACTTGCTCCGCGTATGGAAACACACAGTCCACTACCCGCTCTGCTATCTGGCTCCGCTTTGATGGACAAACAAAGTTATACCCTCTCGCTCCGCTCCGCTGCTTCGCTCAGCTCCAGTATTACAGCAGCCTAAATCTGGTGACAGGCTTATGCGCAAGCCACACAGAAGAGACGTGGGACGTGGACGCGTCGCTGTCGCGGCGCCCCTTGAAACAGTTTTCATACTAAATCTATAGCGTCGCGATCCAAAGCAAACAGAAGAGACGGGGCGGAGATGCAGCCTGCGAACAAATGATGCCGACTGCGATGTGCCACGGTACGACGTCTCTTCTGTGTAGCTTGCGCCCGCTGCTTGCGCCTTATGATAACTCCTCCAGCGCTCCGAAAGCCGAGTGGCGGCCGACTCCTTTGCAAGAGAGCAATTCCTTAAAGGAAAAATGCAGATGTCCCTTCATGCGAGTAGCAGTATAAAGAAGAAAATATAGGTACCGTTGTACAGTTAGTTTCAGAGAAAAGATACCCCCCTGTAACAGCGGTAACCACACCGGGAGGTTATCTTGTCTCTGCAGTTGACCGTACTAGGAAGTTTAAGATGTATTTCTAAGAATAAAGAATGTGACTGGTGAGGTAACAACAGAGAGACACTGTTAGTTTCGGATTTTTAATATAAACTAGCTTTATCTCGCTTATTTGCTCGTTAGCTCTCAATCCTGTGAGAATTAAGAGAAGTTCCTCCTTAGTGTAACTCTATTAATCTCAAGGTACATGTCTGTCAAATTTCAAGTCTCTTGCTCCTGGTTTAGGCTATGCCATGTCTGTCAATTTATAACTCACGTTACTAATTTTAGGTATAGTTAGGAGCACGAATGATCTTCACACAAGAGTGATTAACGCTGCTATCATACATAATACATTTTGCATAACAACGATATCAGAAGTACACAACGTAAAAATGAGACTTAACTCACGCTTATAATGGGGAGTTACACACTAATTTCTGTTTTTTTTTTTTCGTTTTTGTTTTGAAACAAATTGGGTCGCTACCGCCTAAAACTTCCTTACTCAATTTAATTTGAGCCGTTATTCTTTAGTAAGTAAATGTATACACTTTGTATTTTAAGAACACCATGAGGTATATTTTTTTTATGGTTTTCAAACATGTACAAACCCTCAGTTTGATTGGCCAGTTTTTAGTACAATTCATTGTTACAACGTTGCAAAAAAAAACTTTGTACATTTTGGATCAGTGGGGAAGAAAAGCTTAGAATGGTTGATTATTGTTCTGTGTATACTTAATTAATAATATTATATACTGTTTGTGCGTCTCCACGACTAGACACAGCTCGTTGAAAATATAAGCAATATTTTCACTAGATGGAAGCGTAAAAAGGTCAATGATGAGGTGACCGAGGGGTAACAAGCAAGGACAGGACAAAAATAATCTACTCCGAGAGAAAGACTTAAAAGTTTTAGTCATAACAATTCGGTAACAAAAGGTTAAATGCCAAAAGAAAGTAAATATACTTACACTGTAATCAATGCAACGTATTTATTAACCAACTTCAAAAAAAGAGGAGGTTCTCAATTCGTCTGTATGTTTTTTTTTGTATGTTTGTTACGCGATTACTCCCTCAGTTGTGAACCGATTTAAAAAATTCTTTTTTTGTTTCAAAGAGTATACTTCTGAGGTGGTCCCATTGGCACCAAGTTAAGATCTGATCATAGAATCCTAGAAAAATCGAGGGCAACCTTCAAATTTTACAGGCAAACCTATGGTGATTTTAGCATTTTTAGCATCAAATGAAGTATTTGCATTCAGAAAGTATCATTTGGTAAACTGGATCTAATGAAGAAGACCGCTCATGGCCAACGGAACTCCTCAACGGGTCAAATCTTGCAAGATAAATTTCCAATTGAGCTGAAATTTTGCAGGCATGTGTAAATTGGATGACAATGCAATATTATTATGACATGGAACTGATCTGATGACGGAGCTGAAAGATGGCCATAGAAACTCCGTAATAAAACGATACGACCGCATTGAGTTTGGGCTCATTTGATTTATCTTGACGAGTACTTTGATCCTAGATGGTAACTAGGGTCTGAAGATGGAGTTGGAAGGTGACCATAAGAACTCCGTTATAAAACGACATAAGTAACCCCATCGAGTTTTGGCTCGTTTTATTCGTCTTGACGTGTACTTTGGTAATCAGAGTCAAAAAGTACAGTCAGCAAAGAGTGCCTGTTGTATCGCATAATGTTGATTGTTTTAAAATTTTCTGGCCAAGAATGTTTGGCATACTGTTGAAAATCCTAAAGCATATTTGTTCGTCCTTATATTGATAACAAGAACATCGAATTATCTACAACGTATTATTACTAATATTAATTGGCCAAAGCAGTCATAAGAATTGTGTAAGTAATTCACCTAAACTATAGTAGGTATGACACCTACAAAGAAAAGGGGCCAGGGGGCAACAAAAAATACCTACAAACTACCTCCCGTTTAACCTTGTTAGGTTCGTTAGTTATCTTGCGTCCCTTAGAGTGGGAATGGAAGCTCAGCGACCGGAGGGGGGCTCGGTGGGCGAAGCCCCCCGCAATAAACAATACTTTCAAACCATCCCCCGTTTAACCTGGTTAGGTTCGTTAGTTACCTTGCGCTCCTCAAAGTGGAAATAGGGGGGGGGGGGGGCTCCGGGGGCAGAGCCTCCCGCAATAAAAAGTTCTGACAAATCGCCTCCCGATTAACCTTACCAGATTCGTTAGTTAACTTGCGTCCCTCAGAGTGGAAATTGAAGCTTCGGCACGAGAAGGGGGTTCGGGGGGCGGAGCCCCCCGTAATAAAAAACACCTTCAAACCAGCCACTCCCCGCAATAAAAAATACTCTTAAACCACCTCCCGTTTAACCTGGTTAGATTCGCCAGTTATCTTGCGTACCTCAGAGTGGTAATAGAAGCATTGCTACTGGAAAGGGGGCTCGGGGGGCGGAGCCCCCCGCAATAAAAAATACCTTCAAACCATCTCCCATTTAACCTGGTTAGGTTAGTTAGCTACCTTGCATCCTTCAAAGTGGAAATAGAAGCCCCGCTCTTGGAGGGGGGCTCGGGGGGCGGAAACCCCGCAATAAAAAATACTCTTAAACCACCTCCCGTTTAACCTGGTTAGATTCGTCAGTTATCTTGCGTCCCTCAGATTGGAAATAGAAGCCTCGGTACCAGTAGAGGAGCTTAGGGGGCGGAGCCCCCCTCAATAAAAAATACCTTCAAACCACCCCCCCGTTTAACCTGGTTAGGTTAGGTTAGATACCTTATATCCCTCAAAGCGGAAATAGAATGCCCCGTGATCGGACGAGAATCGGTGTTTTGTCAAATATCTTGAAAACGGTGCATTCCTACAGCAAAATCAATTAAATTTTCATCCCCCTCTAATATCCTCGCATCCCCCCCCCCGCACCCCGCAACGCGCACCCCCCCGCTTTGAAAATTACCTGAGCGCTACTACTAAGATCGTACATCCTGGCGTTCGCTGCTCTCTTGTACATACTGTCCTTCACTGCTCTGTACGAACATGTACGTTACATTGCGTCATCCTTTTTCGTGCGTGCAGCCAGCGTTAAAGAGATTTTACGATAATTTTTCGGCCCATATAAGAGTCGCTAATTTTATGTCCACAGAAGACACTACTTTTATTTCTTACGCTGCGTAAAACCCAGGTGATTTATCTAATTAGCATATAGACAATATAGTCTCTAAAGGTCAATGTAAGTTTATAAATTTCAAGTGCCGTTGTTGCAGACTGTCTGACCCGAAACATCATCAGGTGATGTACCAGTCAAGGAAACGGAATCATGTACCAGGGATCCCTCTTCATTGCAAAATTCATGTTGACGTTCCATACATCTGTCAAAGAAATTATCGTGAAATTGGCTGTGAAAAGGTTCAATATTTAGGAGTCAATATTTCAGAGAGCGCTCCAGTGCACATACTATTAATCAGAGAGCACAGTATAAGAATCTCCTGTTTCAACCACGATGCTCCTCTGACATATATAAGAGGAACGTGTGCAATATGTGTGTGGTAATATATAATAAGCTCCCAAGTGAGCTAAAATTGTTGCATGGTACAAAATTCCAAGGAGCACTAACTACGTGGCTACTGAGTAATTGTTTTTACACTGTTAAGGAATACTTAAACCATAAAGTATCTAATAGAATTTATTGACATCCCTTTAATTTTATCGATATTTAATGTTGATTTAGATTTTAATTTTGGCTTTATTTTAATTTTAATATTGATTTAGGTTTGATTTTTATTTTGACTTTGATTTTGATTTTTAAGTTTGATTTTAATTTTAATTTTGATTATAATTTTTATTTTGATAATTTTAATTTTGATTTTAATTTTAATTTTAATTTTGATTTTAATTTTGATTGATATTGTTAAATTTGATTATTTTTGTTATTTTTATTCAATGATAATTATTTGATTGAAATACTAATTTAAAAATTTGCATGTCGAGCTGTCGGCTGAATACTGTGACTTACGTAATACTGTGTACTTATTTAATACTCTTAAGACCTTGTAACCGTATTCTAGCAAATAAAAATTTAATAATAATAATAATAAATTATTATTTATTGTCAGAAAACTGTGTACAATTGTTGTTACATAAAATAATAGTTCCAACAGCTTACCCATTGCGGGCGTATTGTATTACTTACTTACTTACTTACTTACACCCTGGTACGTGATTCAGTTTCCTTGACTGTACGTGTACAATACAACGCACATGTGCATTCAATTAACTACTAAATTTTATTTTTAGCGGTAGGGGGCGAAAGTCACAAAAACAGCATTATGCGTTCCCGGCAGTGAATGCGCTATTCCACTTATACGTAATATTATTTTTTAGGGTTCCGTAGCCAAATGGCAAAAAACGGAACCCTTATGGACTCGTCATGTCTGTCTGTCTGTCTGTCTGTCCGTCCGTATGTCACAGCCACTTTTTTCCGAAACTATAAGAACTATGCTGTTGAAACTTGGTAAGTAGATGTATTCTGTGAACCACATTAAGATTTTTACACAAAAATAGAAAAAAAAACAATACATTTTTGGGGTTTGGATAGTACTTAGAACTGAAACTCAATTCGTCAAACCCACACGTGTGGGGTATCTATGGATAGGTCTTCAAAAATGATATTGAGGTTTCTAATACATATCATTTTTTTCTAAACTGAATAGTTTGCGCGAGAGACACTTCCAAAGTGGTAAAATGTGCGTCCCCCCCCCCTGTAACTTCTAAAATAAGAGGATGATGAAACTATAAAAAGTATATGATGTACATTACCATGTATTATAATTCCACCGAAAATTGGTTTGAACGAGATCTAGTTTGTCTGTCTGTCTATATCAGTAAACAATCTACAATGATCCCACACTGCGCACATTTTGCTTAGGAGCAGGGGTCTACTAAGACTGGATATTCATAGATACATTATAAATTTGTACGGAACCCTCGGTGCGCGTGTCCGGCTCGCACTTGGCCGGTTTTTTTTATGGCTTCTGTCCAATGGGACAATAAAATTTTGCCAACGTCAAGGTTGATAGGTAATATTAGTTCTAACGTAATTTTAAGTATATATTTTTTATGATTCTGGCAACATTTTAGAATGTCAATTTGACATAATATAATGATAGCGCAACTTCGCAAGACAAGCTTACTTAGCAAGGTATTTTTATTATTATTTATTTTGTCTTTATATACTTCAGAAGCTCACAGCCGCATCTACGTTCCTGTAGAAGAATACCCTATCCAATAGTAGTTTAAAAAAAATCCACAGTTTTTCCTTATCCATGTTCTACATCGTAATGGGAACCTTTGAGTAAAATTTCGGCTTTCCAGGTTCAAGGCTTCGAGTCGAGCGTTGATGAGTCAGCCAGTCATTCAGAGCTTTCCGTTTTACTTATATTGAATCAATGCAGCGTTAAACAGTACTTTACACCATTTTTCTTCACCACAAAAAAGTGATGGTTTTTTTGGACATGATGAGAAAGAATTTGTGAAAATATTCAAAAGTAGACAAAAACTTAAATTTAAAAGACGAGCGGATTAAGGGAAAATTAGCGCACTAGTTAATTTTCACATGGATTAAAAAAATCGGAGAATACACCTAAAACAACATTTTCGATTGATATTTTCACATTCCTGATTGCCTAAATCAGGCCCCGGGCTCTAACTATTTAATTAATTAAGCCAACAAATTTAACACCCAAACAGCCGTCATTACTAGGGGATACCGAGGACAGTTGTGACAGAGGAGAGTAGTGACAATGTCGATTTTTTAGAACTTATTAACTGCTAGCGAGCCCGCAATAGCGCGCGTTTAGTTCATTTCTCGAGCTATCAAGCACGCGCTGTTGCGAGCTTGCTAGCAGTAAATAAGTTCCCGGAAATCGACAAAGTCACAACTCTCCTCTGTCACAACTCTCCTCGGTCTCCCCTAATCCCAATGCGTTCTCTGACAGAACGAGCATAAATAAACAGTTTTTACATGCTCCAAAGGATATTTTACAACAAACAATGAGCTGTCTAAATTTTCCTTTTGTTTTACACTGAACAGTGAACGTTGTCCAAAACTAGCCAATAATGGTCACCCAACAACGTACATCTTGTAAGATACGATCGCGGAGAAACTTTTATCAGCAAACAAACGTACGTATTATCAAATGCCTACGCTTTTATCGCTCGGTGGTAATAATAATAGACGATGTAAAGAGCGATCGGCGTTGTTGTTTCCTCACTTTGCGGGAGACTGCGGTCGGCGACAGACGGGTATACCAAAATAAACATGGCCAAAGTTGACATCAAATACACCAAGGTACGTCCATCTTAATTTTTTTCACGTGTTGTAAGTGTTATTTCAAGGTTAGTAATGTATTACAATTTGCGGCACTTTTTAGCATTGTTTCATTTTTTTGTCTATGAACGGTGCGTGCTTTTGATTGTTGAAGCATACCTACATAGGTACATACCGGCCGGCATGTTTATCGAGACGCGCAGAAATATTTTAACGTTATACTGACTAGTATTGTTCACAGAATGAATTAACCGCTTTAACTTTAATCCATTTCACAACCCCGTCAAGACGTTCGATTTTGGACCGTAAATGTTGCTGGTTTGAGTCGACTTTCATTTCTATTTGATGGCAAATATATTGCCGGTATCGATTTGAGTTAACATAAAGCTGTTTCTTCTTTTGAGTGTGCTCGTACTTATGTATTTTTGTGGGATCCTGCCTTTTCGTCGATTTTTTTTCCTACTGATTCATTTCCCAACTGTTTATTTTTTCTGAAACCTAAGCTATTCAGGACTAAATATGTTTCAGGACTATCCGTAGAACCCTATAGGTATGTATAACAGTTTCAGAAACAGAATCATCATAATTTTCTTCAATTTAATTTCAATTAGGTTTTTGGTTAGCCGTTGTTCGGTAGCTTCATAATTTTATTCAGATAAAACGATGATCTATGATGAAGCGATGAATGAAGTGTTTAGGTAGTTAAGCGAATATACGAAGGATACGCGAACTGTCCGCAAACTCAGGTGTTCTGTATTCTTTCAATACTTATAATAATTCTGTGAATCATATTTAAACAACATAGCAAGTTTAAGTACTTTTAAACGTAAAAATACTATGTGACTGAACATCACTGTTTAGGCATAATTCAAAAGTCTAATTAGCTACACTAACCTAGTAGAAATTACAGGTAATGATTGTCTTTAGGTTGTGTTTTAATTGATTTCCATTTAAACGGCGTTCTTCACATCACAATGACGAAATATAATGTAATTAATTGAAAAGATAACAGACATAGAAATAAAAAATTGTTTTTCGTTTTTGATAACTAGCCTAGTGTTTTGTGTATATTTTGAAATGTTTACGTATACAAATTTAGTGTAGTAAGGTGTATTATTTGATTACCTGAAAGCCAAAATATCTTTATTATATATCATGATAATTTTCTGTTTATCAGCTAACCGTAGATAATTTCCTTGCAATTAGTATTATATTATTATATCATGCACTAAATTTACCATAAATTAAAAAATGATATTGCAATGTATTAATACTAACTTTTGTACCATGGACTAACGTCGGCCAACCTGAGGGACGTGATTATAGATTATGAGTGAACATCTAGCATTTCCATCTCACTCTAACATATAATGGCGTCCGTAAGTTTCGCCGACGCTGGCCCAAAAAGCAGGGTGGGCATTACGCAATGCGCAAACTTCTTGTGCTTTTACTGTGCTAAGCTTGTGGGTAAGCTTGGTATTTTCAAAATGGAAAAATGTGTTTCTTCAGCTGGATCGATTTTTCGTACTAAAAACTCTAATAATATTACATCGAAATCGTTCTTTCTGTTTTTAAGATCTCAAAATATCCAAGATAGAGAGCGAAGCGCGAGCGAGCGTCTCCGTTCCAAATTGGACAAAAATTATTTCATGTTTCTATCTCTCCGGCTGTACCTATGTTGTCGTCTAGAGGTCACATTTTTCAATCGATTCTCGCAAAATTTTGTGAGTAGGTTCGATAATTATATCGATACCTTAGCGCACAATCGTATTAATTAAAATGTGCTGCATATATTGGCTATGTGCGAAGCAGGTGGTGGGGTACAGAAAACGATCGCAGCGCACAACATGGCAAAAATTGGAAGAAAATGAGGAGGAAATGTTGTCAACGCTACGTGGCGCCACCGTTGTGCACGTAGCCAGAAGCGGGTGTGGGGATACAGAAAACGATCGCAGCGCACAACATGGCAAAATTTGGAAGTAAATGAGGAGGAAATGTTGTCAACGCTACGCGGCGCCACCGTCGTGCACGTAGGCAGAATTGGGTGGTTGGGGTACAGAAAACGATCGCAGCGCACAACATGGCAAAATTTGGAAGTAAATGAGGAGGAAATGTTGTCAACGCTACGCGGCGCCACCGTCGTACACGGTCCCAATTTAGCACTGTTCCTATGTCCTAGTGTACAAAACTACTACCTACTTAATTGTGCACTGAATTATAATTAATACGATTGTGCGCTAAGGTATCGTTATGGTCTTTGATCAATTATAACTGTAGATCCACAGTCGCGCGCCCGAAAATGTCCGAGCCAAATGAGCGCCACTTTGATAAAAAGTGGCCTTCTTTTTTCTCAGTACGTTGCGTGAAATTGTCAAGTTTAGCTGTCAAGTGTCAACCGAAATTCGACTGTAATAAAGTAAAGACTAGGTTCAAATTTCTGTGTAGGTGATGATTTTAATTGTTATGCAAACAAATTAAAAAGTTCGGACATTTTTTGAAGGGGATTTTGTTCGGCAATGTGTATCTTCAGTTATAATTGATCAAAGGTTATGGTTTTATATCTATTCAAATTTTAGAAATATTTCAATATGGCGGAGCGGGTCGAAAACGTATTTTTTTTTATATTTCAGCGATTTCGAAAAACTCACGACGTCTGGCAGCTCACAGAGCTATTAGTTGGTAGTATAATTATAAATGCGAAATTAATTAATTCTATTTGTCTGTCTGTTGCTCTTCACGCTTTAACTGCTAAACCAATATAGATGAAATGTGATACCAATGGAGATATTTTGAGATCTTGGGATTGATAAATCTTGGTTTTATCCCGAAAAATTGCATAGTTTCCAACGCTAACTAAAGCTAGTATAATATTACTTATATATAATTATATTTTAATTATAAATAGCTAACTGATGCCAGCATCGCGCCTCAAATAGTTAAAAGTAATTTTAGTAATCTGTAACTCGTCTGCTGTAAATAATGGTTTGCTAGAATAATTGCTGTCATATATTATGTAAAATCTATCTTTAAACATTATTTGAATAATGGTTTACTCAGCTGGGAACCGTACTGGTTCAGTTGATTGATTTTATAGAATATGTCTCGCTTACAAGATGACTCTTCTTTTGTTATCATTATCAACATACGCAATCAGAATGTTGGTAAACAATTCAACGTAAACAAATAAAAACAGATTCGTTGAAATAAATAAATTTTGCCGAATGTAACAAACTGATGATTCGTGAACGACGAGTATTTCACGAGTGGTCAGTTAAAGCCAAGCTTAAATTGAAAAATGTTGTCGAAAAATGGTTTGCAAATTTTGAAACCACAACATACGAACTTTGCAAGTTAAATAGAAGCTTGTAAAGAGTGAAATTTGTTTTAATTCTACATTGATTGAGCCACCACGCTGTGTCATACATAAGCCTCTCTTAACTGCAAAACTCATATTGTTCCAACATTAAAACGCAGCACAATAATCACATTTGGTCCGTGGTTACTGAAATTACAGACATCCACGATTCCGGCTTTGTGGCGAACCAAACAATGGCATGCAAACTGTTTATTGTGAATAAACGACAGTAGGTAACTGTGCAATTGATACTGCGTATCCGCTCAACCCAATGAACAGAACATACGTGTCATTCAACCATCAATTACTGTCGGGATCGGGAATTCATTAGACTTAATTCATCGTGTTATACATGTAACATCGTGTTATGTAAAACTAACTAGTTATAGAACTTTATGCACAATATTCATTGGAATATTTCTTTTAGAATTGCTACATACAAAACAAACCTAGTAGTGGGCTCTGTACGTACGGTAGGCTTTTAAGAGAACTGTGAAGTAGAAATGAAAAACAGCCTTTACATACAAACGGTATAACGGTTTCCAATCCCTAAACTTTAACCGATTTTGACCAATGTCTGTTATGTTGTCAACAAGATCTAGGTTTTTACGTTTTGTTTTCTGAAATATTGAATCTGAAGTATCTACCAAACAGATAATGACCGAGGTTAGTTTTGTGTTGTAAGTTTATTGGACAGTTACCTACGTTAAAAATGCGAACCTAACTTTAGTGCTGACTGACAAAATATCAAAAATTAGCCAACATCGTAAAGACCATTTTAACCGTTAGTATGATAAACTGTGACTACACAATCCTCTTAAAAAAAGAAAGAAACATTATCCAAAATATTACAAGAATTACAACAAATACCGTAGAAAATGAAGCACAGGAACAAATTATCACGATACGGTACCAACTCAATGTAACTCCGGCTTTACGGCAAACAGACAAACGCAATTTATAGCATACCAAACATTATATCATGCATGAAAATATATCGCAATTGATTTTTTTATTAATTTGATGTTTCAGTATAGTTTAAACTAAAAACAGTATAATCTATACTAAGTAGGTTTAAGATTACCGAACAGGTTATCAATATAGTAAGACATTTATCAAGTAAATCAAAACAAAAGGTTTTTGAAAGTCATTCTGCTCGTTTATCGTAATTCTTAGGTATTTACAGTTTTAATAATAATTCCATTTCATAATGTTGTGAAATACTGGGAGACACTCGAAATAGCAGAGTAGTAGATACGTGGCTTTTCAGTGGCAAGGCCAAGTCGATCAGCTTGTTAAACGTTTGATTGAGAGAACGCATTAAAGTGGATATTCAGTGAACAAAGATAGGTCCATCAGATCCGAAGATTACCTAGTTTCTTATTATTTCTTTAAAAGTATGTCAAAATCAGTGACAACCGAAGTAAATTTTTTGAGACCCAACAGAACTATAATCTCGCACGCAACTTATAGAGCTTGACTTTAAGAACACATATATAGTGTTTTTATTGCGATATTCTCACGATACCTGTGAAATGCCGAACTTTTAATTGTTAAAGTCTAGAGGCAAGGCATTTTGCACAGGTATTCTTCATAAAAGGTTAATGAAAACTTCGGAATTTCTATGGAAATTTAGTAAAATTCCGGAATTTTAAACCAAACCGCCAGACTAAATGCCCTGGTAAAAGCTAGTTAACTATAAAAGTCTCATTCTTTATTCCAAAAAACAAATTTGCGTAATCATTTAAATTCATCCCACTATCTGAAATTACTGGCACTTTGCTTAATACTTAAGATAAGATTTGAATGTTAACAGGTCACAGCTGTAGATTAGGGCTACAGAATTCATCAACATAAATTAAATAGTGAAAATAAACGAATCGCTCACGTCTTAAAACGAGTTTAACTCGACATGTTTCGGGCTGATCCGTAGCCCTTCTTCCCAGAGTCACACATCATGGCGGTGGCCGGAGTTAAACTATTCACTGGAATATTTCTTTTAGGATTGCTACAAAACAAACCTAGTGGGCTCTGTACGTACGGTAGGCTAATTAATTTATGATCCGTTTATTTTCACTATGACTAGTCTCATGGTAGTTTCATGTATAAATTAAATACCTACAAAATCTAATATTTTTTACAGTTGTTCATCAACAACGAATGGGTAGATGCCGTTAGCAAGAAGACCTTCCCGACTATCAACCCTCAAGATGAGAGTGTCATCATCCAAGTTGCTGAGGGAGACAAGGTAAATTACAGCTCTATAACAAACCATTCATATGCAAATTATTATTTTTTTTGCTAACGTGGAGTAGACCAGGCACAATATAATTTATATTCTTATCGCTTCCATTCACGTCCTGTATACGTCAAGATGTTTATAAATTACACAACAAGTATTAACAATCCCTGTTTATCTTCAAGGCTGACATAGATCTTGCCGTTCAAGCCGCAAAGAAAGCGTTCCACCGCTATTCGGAATGGCGTACCCTGGACGCGTCCCAAAGAGGCAGACTGCTGCTCAAACTGGCTGATCTGATGGACAGGGATGCCAAATACTTGAGCGAGCTGGAAACTCTGGACAACGGCAAGCCAGTGACTCAAGCCTACGGTGAAATCAACTGGGCTGCGGGCATCGTTAGATACTATGCTGGCAAGGCTGATAAAATCCTTGGAAGCACAATTCCTGCTGGTAAGTTTTTCACCCCTTAACTCAGGCATCAATACTGCCGCCTCAAGGAGAAAAACCATAAGTGACAAAAAGTAAGTTTCGAGATAAATCCAAAAAACTTTGCACTTCTGTTTAATTGCTTTAACTTGAAAGTACAAAGTTGAAACTTTCGTTTTTAAATAAACGAATATCGCATAATTATTATGCATTGCAAACTTATCAATTATCTCTTTATTTTAATTAGATATTTAGAAAAAACAGTTACTGTCTCGTAAAATAAATCATAAAAAATACTGTCACTAAGAATAAAGAACACAAGTGTGCAATTATGTTTTTTGTGTTAGCTTTGCACTATGATATCTAAAAAAAAAGAACATAAGTACACACTTATGGTCATCATTATAAGTTGGCCTCGGAGTTGAAAACACACAACTGAGTACTTGGGTTTTATTTATTTAGTCTTATCTTGTAATAGGGATTCATAAAAACACAATGAAAAATCAAATTAATTTATTAAAGGTAAACAATGGTTATTTGTGATACGAGGTTGGTAAGTAAGACTTTACAAATGAGTTGACGAGTGATAAACCGGAGCCACAAGGTGAGGGTTTTCATCGTCACGAGTTTGTAAAACTTTGCCAACCGTGTATCATACGACGTTTTTCAATACATTTGTGAAAAAATTGGCAATTAATAACACAAAATTGAAAAATAAAAACAAAACAACGCAAAGTTTTACAAAAATGAGTAAGTTTTGTTTTTAATTAGGTTAACTAAAATTATCAGGCAAAGGTTCGACGCGTTCAGCCACTGCGATTTTTTCGAATAAATAAAAGGTGGAAATCATTAAAATCTGAGGTAATTGAATTACAGTTTATAATAATTACAATCAATTTTGCAAATTCATTACGTAGTTTTGTATATTTATACATTTTTCTACGTATAAGTCGATATTTTTTATTTTTTTTCATTTAAAACTCTTTGCTTGTAAACTTTTAAAATGGAGAATAAAAAAAACTTTTTTTTTTATGTTAGAGAGGCCAGACAAACGAACTAGTGGGTCACCTGATGTTAAATGAACACCACTGTCCATAGACACTCGCAGCGCTTTACGCGATACCAGTGCGTTGTCGGCCCTGCAGAAAATTGTACCTACACTCGCCTCTTAAAGGCACCCAGGTCGTAACTCGATGGGAAAACCCCAGCGGGAAGCTCGTTCCAGATATTGCAAGTTCGTGGCAAAAAGACCGCTTAAAACGCACCGTCGAAGACTGCCATTCATCAACATGATGACGATGAAATGAACGCTTACGACGGGTGGATCTGTAATGGAACCCCGCAGCTGGAATGAGGTCAAAGAGTTCCTCAGAGCATTCCCCGTTGTAGATCTTATAGAACACGCAAAGGGAGCTAACGTCTCTGCGGAGAGCAAGAGGATCGAGTTTATCGGAGAGTGAGGGGTTGCCGACGACTCGGGACGCCCTGCGCTGTAAACGATCAAGTGAAAGCAGCTGATATTGGGGTGCGCCAGCCCAGAGACAAAAAAAAAACTGTAAAAAATCGCACTAGTGCGGTAAAATGAACTTACGAACCATCCTTTCCTTTCTTTCGAATCCTTTGAAAGTTAATTTTTCGAGCAAATGTTTTGAAAAATAAATGAGATGCTTTTAGAGATTTTTGGGTAATCATAATAACAAAACTAAAATTAAACGTTATCAGTTTGCCCCAAGTACTACTAATTATATTTTGCGAAGTAGATAGTTGGGGTTCAGTTGGTAAGCTTCGGATCTCTGAGGAAAGCTCATCAATATCAAAGGCCGATGGAGATACATTAGATGGAGCATAGTCTTTGCCTTTGACAGAGTCATCTGAATCCTCAATCACACACTGTTTATCAGAACCATCAGAATTTAATTCAGATCTGGGACATAAATTAGTCTTTAATACATCGCAGGCCGGCTAAATCCTGTCCTTGAGGGGCCGGGGTGAGGACGACTACTAGCCTGATAAAGCATAAGTAGCAACAACATTTACAAAACAAACCACAAGACCATATTTTTTGAAACCGATACTAAGCAGAAAAAGCATAAGATATAATCATACGAGGTTGAAAAAACATAACTTGTAACTTGTGCTTTTTCAGTGTCCGAGATTTTTAATTGATGAAAATCGTTAACTAAAAAGAAACAGCATTTCTATCAACTTGTGTGTTTTTTGCATCAAATTTTTTAAAAAAACCAACATAAGTTTTTTCTTCTTATTATAAAAATGTTTGGCGCAAGTCGAAGACAACAATTTAAAAAAACACAAGTGGTTACTTAAGTAGTTTTCTGTCTATGAATATATAGTTATGTCTTTTCTTCCTCCAACAGGAAGTAAAAACAACAAAATGGCATGGACTTGTGCTCGTCTAAATCATGACCTGTAAGAGATATCCGAACAAATGCTAGACAGAAAAATCACATTTTTTTCCCGGAGTGCGAGGCTGGTAAAAAGTCAATTTTGCAAAAAATGTCACTTATGGTTTTTCTCCTTAAGGCGGCAGAATAGGGCATCAAACTTAGAAGGAACAATGGACTCATTTCTTCTTTTTTGTTACAGACGGCGAAGTTTTGTCCTTCACACTCAAGGAGCCAGTCGGAGTCTGTGGCTCAATTTTGCCATGGAACTACCCAGTTCCCATGTTCATTTGGAAGATTGCTCCTGCTTTAGCTGCCGGTGAGTAACTCTACCATGTTTTTTTTTAAGATACAACGAAGGTAAAGATACAGCTTTTTGTAGTAGTATGATTGCTGCCCATGATGATAATATCCTATGGTCTCCTCAGCAGAGACATAGGGTTCACAATAACGACTTTCACTCATCGTGGTCCTGTTCTTTGGCTTCAAGATCTAACCAGTTAAAACTGTTTTAGGATATCTCTTTCTAAGTGCTCTAGACACCCATAATTCTTGTTTCTGATCGAAAAGGCTTAGGTAGAACGTCCTCGTCGTAATTTCATCTGTGTTTGTGTAAGTACCTACTACTTTTAACCGCAGAATTAGTGATTCAGACGAACCTTGCACAAACCTTCAAACAAACTGCGCTCAAGTTAAAGAATCCTTATAATACCTAAATGCATATTTTTGTAAGGGGTACACCAGTAAACCAGTATGTATCCAATATATGTACTTAAAGCTTGAAAGATGTCTGAATAAATCCTATTCCATTACCAGGTTGCACCCTTGTCGTGAAGCCCGCGGAACAGACTCCTCTTACCGCCTTGGCCCTGGCAGCTTTGGTCAAGGAGGCAGGGTTCCCGGCAGGAGTAGTGAACGTGGTTCCAGGCTACGGACCCACGGCCGGTGGAGCGCTGACCCACCACCCAGACGTCGACAAGGTCGCCTTCACTGGCTCAACTGAGGTAAAGTTGTGAAGTATAAAGATGATAGACTATATTAAAATTGTGTTAAAGTTTTTCAATGAAAATGTTTTGGTAAAAGCTTTTTTTTTGCGGTATATATTATTACTGGGTCCTGCAGTGGGACGTACAGAGGCTGGGATGACTGACTGATGACTGATATTATTACAATAATTACTTCCTGCGTAACTACGCAAACAATATTTGCTGTAGAAACACTTGAAGTGAATGAAAATTGGCCTGCATTCATAAAATAATAATTAACAACATCACTAGAGAAGTAAAAAAATATGTTATAAAATAAATGAATGCATAGTGAATTAAGAAATTAGATGAAGAACATCGATTGCGATATCAAAATTAGTAGATTGATTCTCCAAATATTAAGCTAATAATATTAAGCTTTTATTTAGCTAATTCCCGAACAGAGATTTATGTTTAGGTACATTAATAATTCAAAAGGTTGGTTTAGAACCAACAATGCCAAGGTCAAATTTTTTAACCCATAATGTAACCGGTTCCTATCGTTTGAATTGCTAATGTAAGTTACACAAAGGTAAAAAAATGTTTAAGTACTCTATGGATGTTTTCTATTTTAGGTGGGCCGTATCATCATGAACGCTGCTGCCGCAGTCAACCTCAAGCGGGTCACTCTTGAGCTCGGAGGCAAGAGTCCTCTGGTCATCTTCAATGATGCTGATGGTATGTTTGTTGCCTTTAGCAATCACCTAATTTTTGAATAAACATGCGACAGTCATTTGTTTTGTTCAGTCACGTATTTGGTCAATGCCCACAACGCTAATTCATTACACGCGTTACCGCCCGGCCACGACTTCGCGCGTTTGGCGGCGCGGCAAGCGTTTTATCAGTTCATTGCGTGTGCCGCCAGGTAACCACTGTACGGCGAGCGTCTCGGCCGCGCAATGAACACAGAAAACGCTTGCCGCGCCGTCAAACGCGCGAAGTCGTGGCCGGGCGTTTAGAATCGTTAGGTGTCGTACACGAAGGATTCCGCAACATTTTTCCTTTATTCCTTTTGTTTTTACACGTTTGACTAAAGAAAAAAACTATAAGTATGTCTGTGTTTTACGCTGTATTTCACCTATTTTTTTGTTAAATTTTCACACAGTTACAACCTCACCATAAGTTAGTTTATACAGAGCCCTGATACAGATTAACGGCCAAACAGCGATACCTTAGTAGGGTCCCGTTGGATCCCTTTGAAAACCAAATCCCAAAAAAAAATCCGTATGATGTGGCGTTTATTTATTATTTAATTATTTTTCTATATTGAGGAAAACAAACAGCAACAATCATACATAAAGGTAATACAAGCAGGTAGAACATAAGCCAGCAAAGTTTTCACTAGTATATCGACTCTAGTGAAAACGTGTGTCTAGTTATTCGTCTTACATTTTTTTTTTTGTTTAAAAGATGCGGTAATTAGAACTAAAATTAAAGTTATTCATTGAATATTTCAGTGGAGAAGGCGGCCGATATTGCCCACAGAGCCGCTTTCGCCAACGCTGGTCAATGCTGCGTGGCTGCTACCAGAACGTACGTTCAATCTGGCATCTATGACAAATTCGTAGCCAAGGCTGCCGAGATTGCACAGAAGAGAAAGGTTGGCAACCCTTACGAGGAAGTGGAACAGGGTCCTCAGGTAATTAATAATAGCGTAAATAAAATCCTAAATATATATAGTAGGTATAATTTTTCTTTTCATTACTAAAGTTTGGCAGTCAATCATTTAAT
The DNA here is from genome assembly GCA_947563465.1 of Archips xylosteana. Lineage (NCBI taxonomy): Eukaryota > Metazoa > Arthropoda > Insecta > Lepidoptera > Tortricidae > Archips > Archips xylosteana. Next base: position 9,033,584 of record OX387350.1, on the reverse strand, counting down.
GTCCAGACCTAGCCTAGCGCTTCCACGGTACTTCATTAAAACTGACCAAGAAGGGAAATTTAATGACAGTTGTGTCCTGTTACCATCAGAACGAGTTCAATACGTGCAATTTCACCTTTAATTTATATAGTACTAATAGCTGTTGCCCGCGACTCCGTCTGCGAAGAATAATAGGGGTATGAAAAATAGATGTTGACCGATTCTCAGACCTACCCGATATGAAAGAAAGAAAGAAAACACTTATTCGTGATATCAAACTTCAAAAATAACAAAGGAATAAAAAAAAATGCGCATATCACGAAATGGTCCCAAATCAGCAAAGTGCCGGTCTTGCGAACGGCGCTGATCTTCCTTTGTGACCATGCACACAAAATGCACACAATGGGATATGCACACAAAATTTCATGAGAATCGGTCGAGCCATTTCGGAGGAGTTTGGTAACAAACACCGCGACACGAGAATTTTATATATTAGATATTACAAGCTATGAAGAGTAAAACTATAAGACCATTATATTAATTAAGTACTATTTTTCTGCCAGGGTTTTTCGATTTTTGGACTTCAGTCTCAGATTATCTTTTTCTTTGTTATTACCCTAGCTTATCAGCCTAGCTTGCAGGCTTTTCCTTGACCGCTTGCCATATTTTTTTACAGATCGACAAGGAAATGTACGATAAAGTGATGAGCTATATCGAATCCGGCAAGAAGCAAGCGCGCTGCGTTGCCGGTGGCAACCGAGTCGGCAGCAAGGGCTTCTTCATTCAACCAACCGTGTTCGCCGATGTTACTGATGACATGAAGATTTCCAGGGAAGAGGTGAGATCTGTAAAATGGATTATGATAGCCGACTTGTCACGTATCAAATTAAGTCATTTCTGTTAAAATTTATGCGTTCTGTTCCAAATGAAGTAGATAGTTCCCTTAATCCATTTTTCGGATTATTATTCTCAAGCATGTTTAGCTCTTATCTTGCAAATCTAAATGTTGAATCATCATGAGGAAACCTCTACGATTGATTATGTGTGTGAACTCAGTTCCTAAACTCTTATCAGAGCCCCAAAAGGGACGCCAAAATGAGGTGAATTCTTACTATAAGAATATCTTTTTCTATTGATATCATCTTACTAATAGTTTGTGTTATGGTGTTCAGATCTTCGGCCCCGTCCAGAGCATCCACAAGTTCGAAAACTTCGAGGAGGTCGTTGACCGCGCCAACGACTCCAACTACGGACTCGGCGCAGGCGTCGTCACCAACGACGTCAACGTCGCACTTGCTTTCATCCGTCACGTACGCGCTGGCAGCGTTTGGTAAGAACTGAAGCCTAGTAAACGCTGTCTCAATCTTGTTCATCATCTCTTTCTACCACTATTTTAGGACGCGCCTTTGATTGAAGCTGCACGAAGTGGACACGTGAAGAGTCGATCGATCATAAGTATTAGCTGAAATACCCATATCGTCTTCACTCCATTTATACTGGGATATTGTGATCGATTCTCCGGCATTTCTGGGGGTTTTTCCACCTCTTTGCTATAAAGAAAGCTTCATTTAATTTGATAGAAAAGTGAACGAGTTAGACAACTTGAACTACTGATTACTTCAAAGTAATCAGTAGTTCAAGTTGTCTAACTCGTTCACTTTTCTATCAAACAAATTATCCAGCGAACTAGTTTCACGCAAATGGCCGGCATAAAATACACCTAGCAGTCACTTTCCATCACCGGCATCTAAGCTCTTCTTCTTTTTCTTATAGTCGCCTCCTTCCTTAATTCTCGTTCTGTTCATAGCCAGCTTAAATAGCTGTTCTACAGTCTTGATGCCGGGTCTACTCTCTTATGTTGCGGAGCCGTAACATTTTGTGCCTCTCAACCTTTCGTTTTTCGTTAGCAGAAGGCGACATTGTTGGAGACGGAGAATTATGCAATATTTCAGTATGGCAAGAAATTGCGGTAAAAATTGCACTTAATAAAATAAATAGACTTTAGTAATGTATTTACTTTGTCTCCAGGGTTAACACCTATGAACACGTGACCACCCAGACACCGTTTGGAGGCTTCAGGGAGTCTGGCCTCGGACGTGAACTGTAAGTGTTGGAAAATTTTAATTATTTAGAACTTGGTACAAGCGAGTTGACCAAATTCCGATGCCTGGATTCAGTCTGGGAAACGATTACTTGTTAGAGGATTTAGCGTTCATTTAGAAGAAGAACTTGCATGTTTAAGTAGCATTTCTAAGTAACGCACTATACGTAAAGCAAGATCACGCTCTATTGCGAACTTCGTATTGTTCCCCCCCCCCCCCGCGTCTTCATCACGTAATGCTTATAATATGGGCCCGCAAACCCGTACCTCATAAGATCTATTAGGCAAACCCAAACAAGCCGCCATTTTACGTCCACCTTTCAAGTAGACGAGGTTGTAACATAATGTAACTTTTGGCTGAAATAATATGGAACCCTTGAAATTCAGGGTGAGCCGGAGCACGTCAACTGATCATCATCTATACATATAAAATCCTTTGTCCTGACTGACGGATCAACGCACAGCCTAAACCGCTGATCGTAGAGACCTGAAACTTGGAGGGTGTGTTCTTTGTATGACGTAGGCATCCGATAAGAAAGGATTTTCCGTAGTTCTACTTCTAAGGGGGTAAAAAAGGGGGGCAAAGTTTGTATGAGACATCGTGATTCCTTGGTCCAATCTACTTCAAATTTTGCATAAACATTCTTTAACAAAATTGATGGAAGACGTGTTTCGTATTTTATTGAAATTCATCCCTTGACGGGGTCAAAAAGTAGTAGAAAGTTATTTTGGGGGTGATTTGCTTCGAAGTTGATATCAATACTCCTTAGTGCTTTTGATTTAAATTACATTTTATTTTGACACATTGTAAACGAAACGAAACTTCAAATATTGCAAACCATTTTTGTCTACGTTTGTCAACCACGTCTTGATCTGATCTCTGATAATAGCTAATTATATGTATTAAGTATTTGCATTTCACCAAGCTTTTGCTTTTACAAGCGCAGCGTGGGACGTCCACCAACGAGATGGACGGACGTTTTGTTGAAGGCCGCAGGTTCAGGGTGGATGCAAGTCGCTTCCAACCGTAATGATTGGACGTCAATGAGGGAGGCCTTTGTCCAGCAGTGGACGTCCTACGGCTGAAATGATGATGATGATGAAGCTTTTATACGAGTTCAACCTTTTTCGAATAAAATCGAATTGAGTATTCAAATATCATTGTTGAACTCGCATAAAAGCTTGGTGCAATGCAAATACATATAAAATGCTTTGTCCTGAAGTCCTAAATGACTGACTGCCGGATTAACGCACAGCCTAAACCGCTGTATGTAGAGACCTAAAACGTGGAGGGTGTGTTCTTTGTATGACGTAGGCATCCGATAAGAAAGGATTTTCCGGAATTTCCACGGGATAAGGAATAATCGGTATTTATATATTTCATCAAGAGTGACCCTATGCCCATAACGAAGATTACTAAACTGTACAAATTGGGCATGCAATTAGACTATTAGAATATAAAGCGAATATAAAGAATTTTGAAAATTTCCACGGGATAAAGTTAAATCAGGATTTATATATGTAGGTACTCAAATCAACTGGACCATATCTCCGTAACTACAATTACTAATCTTTTCAAATACAGTATTAACGAAAATGACCATAACAACAAAAAAACTTATTGCAGGATTTTTGGAAATTCCTGTGGGATAGATAATCTCTGAAACTTCCGAGCCGATTAAAAAAAAAAACTTTTACCAGTAAAAAGTTACACTATCCTTTATTGACATAGGCTACTTTTTTCCGGGGAAATGCAAAATTCCCAAGGGATAGAAAAAAGAAAATTCAACTTCGGAGCTCAATTTAAAATGTCTTACACCAATAGAAAAGATGCACTGTCCTTGATTAACATAGGATGCTTTTTTCCGGATAAATGCAAAATTCCCGCGGTATAGAAAATAGTAAAATTAACTTCGGGGCTGAGTTTAAAAAAAAATCACCAATAGAAAGCTTCACTATCCTTTATTGGTATAGGCTACCTACTATTTCTTCGGTAAAATGCAAAATTCCCCTGGGATATTAAGAAGTGAATTTCACTTCAGGGCTGATTTGAAAATTTCTTTCACCTATTAGTGAGTAGCTACACTAACCCTTTTTTACATAGACTATTTTCTCCGTGAAAAATCAAAATTCCCACGGGAAAAAAATAAGTGAACTCAACTACGCGGCTGATTTTAAAAGTTCTTTTATCGGTAGAAAGCTTTAAGGACATAGGCTACTTTTCTCGGGGAAAATGCAAAATACCCGCGGGATAAAAATAAGTGTAATTTTGCAAAGAATAAGGACAAATTTGTTGAAATTCCCGCGGGATAGGGAATAAACGGGATTTATAATATTCACTAACTGATACTCATGATGAAATGATAATAATGATGGATGTTGCCGGTGCCGGATTTTTGTTTTATACAATGAAAGAGATGAAGAAGCTTTACCACAAATTGGAATTCTACGCGGACGAAGTCGCGGGCAAAAGCTAGTTATCATATATGTGTTGTGTACATTTGTAAAACACAGTTGCTGCGTTGTAGCGGGCGTAGTAAAGTAACCCGAACAGTTTCTTCATATACGTGAAAACTTCCTATTCGGTCATAGTATGGTTAGATGCAAAACTGGTTTAAATATGTACGCTGGAAGTGAGATGTGACTAAGACGATAATGCTATAAAATTATTATTTTTTCCAGGGGCGAAGAAGGTATCCAGCAATACGTGGAGAATAAGACTGTAACCCTCAACCTCCCCAAGAAGCCTCTGCTTTGAACCAAAAATTAATTCTACTGAATATTTTTACGACATTTTCGAAATTTCTAAGAAAATCTTTTATGTTTTACATTTACTTACGTTATTATAAGAAATATTACATGTTATTATTACATGTTATTATGAACTAAAATACTTTGTATTATTTATCAATTATCATAATTATACCTATTGATGTTGCGAGGACACAATAAACTAGAAATTTCTGTAGATATGACATGCATTCTGCATTCATATCATTCCGTAGACATTTTCTACAAGTACCTCTGCAAGACACGAATTGTACTGTACAGAATGATTTTTTTTTTCTTAGGTAATGCTGAATAATCTAATGCATGAACTTAATTACTTATTATGTTTAGCATGTTCAAAATTTGTTCAAATCGTGTATACGACAAATGCGCCAGAGCCATTAAGACAGATTTCCGAGCCCCTCAAAAGTAAAAATAAAAGTTATGAAATGAACCTAGGGATCTAATCGGCAATTTTGACTATCCTTTTTGTGTAAAAATATTATTAATAATTTCAAATTACAAGCACAAGGCCTTATAACGAGCTGGCAACGCATTGTAAATTGTTATGCATGCTATTATATAGGTAAGACTTTTCAGGACTGCAGTATTTTTCAAAATAATTTTTATAATAAAATTAAATATTTCCCTAACTCAAACCTACCTGCCTTACAGTAGCGTAGCTACCGTAGGGCAAGCGGGGCAGTGCACCGGGGCCTCCAAGCTCAGGGGGCCCTCGGACTCTGAATTACAAACTATAAACGCGGCCCTATGAGAAACGCGGCTATAAAACGCTACTAGTGAATTTACAAGCGCACGAGTCTAGTGAATTTAAAGTGCATTCATCCTTACTTGTTTTATCATGTAGGTAAACAAACACGGGTTGGGGCCCTAGTTTATTTTTTGCCCCAGGGCCTTTGGTTAACTAGCTACGCCACTGCTGCCTTAATACTACATTTTTGACTTAAAATAACATACACCATCAATATCCCCTTCTGCAAACCATCATGATGGGCAAAATAACCGGAATACAAAAGGTAGGGCGACACAAAATGTCATAGCATCGTGACATAAGAGGGTGGACCGGCATCAAGACGCTAGAACAGCTATTCAAGCTGGCTATGGACAGGACGAGATTTAAGCAGCTGTCTGCCAACCTTCAATAATCAAGTCATCATCTCACATAACTCTACCCTCAAAAAGAAAATCTCCGTCCTAACTGGGTGAGGGTCAGAAACGTTTCAACAGCCGTATGTTTTATGTTACGAAAAACTAAGAACAATGTCCACGGATTAAATCAATTGCAATGCTAGGCCACACGCCACACCATGCGTGGAGATTGGATTGAGATTTAGTTGATAGATATTTATCTTACTAGCTGTGTTGCTCGCCAATCCGTCTGCGAAGCATTTGTTTATCGCTATACCGCGCGAACTACACGTTGAGTGCGGTACAAGTCATTTTTGACTTGTATTAGACTTTCGTTTGGTGCGGCGTTGAAAATAGGCGATCTCTGTCTGGTGCGGGCGTGATTTGACATTGAAATCCCTTGATTCAGAAAGAGACAAGTATACATTTAGGTTTGTTACTTCAAATTATATCCAATAGGTAGGTTTAAAGTATACAGACAAATTCGACTTGTACCGCACCAGACGATAAAAAATTGTAATTGGTGCGGTACCAGCCAAAACTGTCTTGTAAAGTACCGCCTTGTATCGCACCATGGGAACTGGCCAGTGCAGGCTAGTGCTGTGATTAATATTGACTTTTTTGTACGTAGTTTCGCTAATACTTACGTTATCAATGAATGCACCGAGAAATAGGCCGTAGAAAACATTATTACAAGTGTTTGAACTCACAGAAAAAAGTGACCAAAGTAGCTTTGCGAAAACTACAACACGATATGATGGAATTATTGCCGCAAAAAAAGAAGTCAACAAGTTTCAAAAATGTACAAAAATGTGCGTTGACTGTTATAAAAAACTAAGAAAAACAATAATGCTACAACAAAACGTATTTGAACATTTAGTTTTGTCATTTTTTTTTAATAATTGTGATTATCAATAGCGATATTTTGTTTCATTAAATTTCCCTTCTCTATAAAATTATCGACATAACACACCTTGCCCTGCCCCCGTGATGCGGTACAAGTCGAATTCGTCTTGTTATTTAAATGTCTTATAACTTCCAAATTAAAGTCTGTATTCTGTGGCGACAACAAACTTATCTAATTAAACATGTCAACTTCCTATTGCAATCATAAAATTATATTTTTTTATAAAAAACAAAGAAATATTGGGAAAAACTTAATCTTCTGTTTACAAGTCACTATCGTCTTGTAACGCACTAGTAGAAAAAATGTTACATGTCAAAAATGGTATGTATATAGCACAGAGCGTGAGTTGTAGTGAAGACGTCCCGCATTCAACGTGATATGCAATTTCCGGAAAAGTTATCCTATGTCCTATCCAGAATTTAAAACTATCTCCATACCAAATTTAATCTAAATCGGTTAAGCGGTTTAAGCGTGAAGAGGTAACAGATAGACAGAGTTAGCTACTTTCGTATTTATAATATTAATAAAGGGTACCTAAGTATTCGATTTATGTACCTAATACAAGATACGGCGGTTAAAATTATAATGTATGGAGTTGAGAGTACCCCCACATTTTTTTGTAATTTAAGTACAGTAAGACAGTAAGTAATTGCTTTAATGATTTCAATGAATATCTAAGGGTTGATGGTACTTTGGGTCTAGAAGCCAAAAGGCCGCCACTAAGGGGAATAATAACAATAATAATACTTTGGATCTAGAAATGTAATTTTGGAATGTAGGTATTTAAATTTTAATAATGTACCTATAGTCGCACACTATGTGGTGAGTAGCTAAAATACCTCCGAAAAACAACGATCAAAGCTTTATTCGATCTAAAAAAGGAACCCTACACTAATACCCATGCGTAGAATTTATACGGATGCACCTATGCATAGTATATTTGATAGAAAAGCTGTATGCATCGTCTATAAAGCGACAGCACTAACTGTGCAACAACCACGACTCTTATCACAATAACATAAGTTAGTCTTTTCAACGTACATCAGAAATACAGGTTTGCTTGGTCATGTTATTCACACCACGTGATATCGTTTGATATGAAAAGCACAGTCCCCAATATTGAGTCTTACGGCTTTAGTTTCTTGGTTCATATTAGAAAGGAGTCGGGGTTTATTTTACGGCAAGTCGGATACAGTGTCCGCAGTGATTCGTGAGCCACCGGACCAAACGCCTGTGCAGAGACCGGTCTCATACTGATTCGTCTAAATATTTTTAAATCAAGATGGTGAAAGTAGAAGTTAAATATACTAAGGTAAGATAACAATATCGATTTTAGTTCTAGTAAGCTTTTATTGTGCTTAGAAAGAAACTTTAAAAACGTAGAGGGTATATTTTATCATACCGCTCCGGCCGGCATTTTAAACTGTTTGTCAAGCCATACTTTTTCGTCGAGATGTAGTTTGTAGAATTAGTAGTTAATAATATCTTTGAAAGCTTCTGAATCTTATTTAACAAACGATGTTGCATAAATGCTTTATAACGTATAACGACAATATTATATAATATGTGGGTACTAATAATTTGGATGCGTCCAATATACTTACGTCCCACCGCTAGGCACAGGGCTCCTCTCAAAACGATCTGGCTTGGGCTGTTCTGCCCTACAGACTCTAAAACGCAGTAAGAGGGTTTTTACGTTTGTTGAATATTGAATTATAACAAGCACAGCGTAAGGAACATAATGGTCTAATCGCTTTTTTGCTCTTAACTGCGTTTCAGGGCCTGCAGGGCAGTGTTGGAAACTGCTTATACACTATTGAATTACTTCAGGTTTCCTCACCACGTTTATTCTTCATCGCAATAGCTCGTGGTAAATTTCAAGTGTAATTTCGCACATGAATTCTGAAAAACTCTGAAGTGTGAGCCCAGGATTGGAACCCCGATCCTCTGCTTAAAAGGCCATAAATTAAAGCACTAAGCTACCACGGCTAGTTTTAGTACTAGTTGGAAACAGTGCCCAAATTGTTTCCGTAACGTGCTTAAAATTAGTAAGTGTGCTCAATAATAGCATGACTTTCATACATAATAAATAGCCAAGTAATATTCAAAAGTTGCAATTAACTGCCACGCCATTTAACGAGATGTGTGAAATGCTTACCTACCTACATTTTTACATATAATTATCTGTAGGTAGTATTTTTTTAAAAGTAACGTTTCTGAACTACTGACTGACGGACCGACAACGCACACTTTTAACTGGAAATAGAGACTTCAAACTTGGCAGATTTATTAACCATTGAATTTCTTCTCAGGCGTGTGCAGGTCCTCACGATCTTTTCCTTCGCCGTTCATGGTAAATTTCAAATGTAATTTCGCATATAAATTCCGAAAAACTCAGAGGTGCGAGCCCGGGCTCGAACCCACGACCCTCTACTTGAGAAAACAGAAAAAAAAACCACGGCTTTCACGGGATTATTGGTTATTTGAATCAGAAACGCGAAAGAAGTTTTGGGTAAAAGCTAGTATGTACCTATATATCTAATTCAGAAAGTGGTCATGCCTTCGCAAATAAACAATCAAAACCATTATTTTTTTTATTCTGCGCTATCTTGGCTTGGCATGAAAAATACTATTTCAGAAATGTTAAATAAGTAGATAGGCTGTATGTTTTTGGTACACTTTTACGATAAGAATTATCTTACCATGCCAACAGCTACGTGAATTAAAGCGATAAAATTTATTATTATGTTTAAAGAAATTAACTATACTTAAATGTATGTAAATTCCTCTGGGGTATAAATGATGCATTGACCTTTTCAGTATTTTGGTAACTTATAAATAATGAGAATTTATTACTACAATGATATGATACAACAATTTAAAAAAAAAACAAGCGTTTAAAAGAAATAAAAAATAAATCAATAAAAAGTAAATCATAATCTACCGTGTTCTATCCCACACTTTAGATAATGACCGTCTGTCTAGTTTCTGCAGGCTGATAGTAGATGTTAATAAAAAGAACTAAAAAACTGAAAACAATTTAATTCTGATACAAAATAGACCATGCATTAAATCTTTGCGTTTTTATCACAGTGTCATTTTTTTTTTTCAATAAAAGCGTGTTACACCTTAATTATTTATCTTGACATCAAAATGTAACAAATAATAAGGTAACAATATTAAATTATACTATGTTTAGCTTGAGTCTAAGAAAAGTAGGCACAATAAATTTATTGTTGAGGTGATTCCAAAAAAGGATTTCACTCAGCAGGTGAAGGCAAGGTTCCTTACGTTAGGTACGGTATTATATCCAGGGATAATCCTACTATCATTTTTAAAGCACAGAAAGGATGCCTAATGGCCCGGCCACGACTCCGCGTGTCCGGCGGCATCGGCGAGCGTTTTGTCAGTTAATTGCTTGTGCCGGTGCCGCCAGATAACAAGACATAAACAGTGATGTGTGGCTAGTGTGTCGAGCGCGCAATGAACGGAGAAAACGCTCGCCGCTGCCACCGGTCGCACGAAGTCGTGGTCGGGCCCATAAGAGCTATTTGTGGACTAAAACAGACTGATACCATTCTTATTTTAAAAAGTTATATGCCTTCCCTCTTTGTTTTTCGAATCAGCTGTGTTTGTCAAAACAAATCCAGCTCTATTCAGAAGCGATCAAACGCGATTCCTGTTATGAACACAAATCAACAACACTTGTCTATCATCTTTACAGTTATTTATCAACAATGAGTGGGTGGATGCTGTCAGCAAAAAGACATTCCCGACCATCAACCCCCAGGATGAGTCTGTCATCATCCAGGTAGCAGAAGGAGACAAGGTAAATAACAAAATCAATGTTTTCACGACAAACACAAATCGATTGCAATTTAAAACACTTACAATTTTAAAATGATAATAATATTTTACAGCGCAAAACCAATTGCGCAGTCTAACAGTTTTCCGGATTTATACAATAAAAGATGTTTGGGGTTAATAATCAAACTTCAGGCCTTATCGCTATGAAAGGTTCAAATTAAGTTATCTTGCATTTTCGCTGTCTGGTCCTTGTTTAAATGGCATTCAATTCTATACACAATACAACATTTGATCTTAGGCTGACGTGGACCTTGCAGTAGCAGCAGCCAAGAAGGCTTTCCATCGTTACTCGAAATGGCGTACATTGGACGCCTCGCAGCGTGGTATGATGTTGTTGAAGTTAGCGGACCTTCTCGAATCTCAAGCCAGATACTTGGCTGAGTTAGAGACCTTGGACTGCGGTAAACCCGTCAAGCAATCCGAAGAAGAAATGTACTTCTCAGCGACAGTTCTACGATACTATGCCGGGAAAGCAGATAAAATCTTGGGAAACACCATACCCGCAGGTTTGATGATATTTTGAAAATACTTCTGAGATTGTCTTTCGTCAATGTCAATATTGGTTACTACTTGTTCTAACATATTTTGATACAAAAAAACTTTATTTACAACAAAATAACAATTAATCCTTCATACTAGACATGCACCCCCAAAAGTGAACATACAAATGGGCCATTCTACTTTTCGTTGACCAGTAATTTTTTGTACTATGCTCTTCAAATATTTTTTTTACAAAAACGGTAAAGTGCGGTTTAAATCATTTAAGATTTAAATAGGCACATAATTAAGCTTACATTTAAAATTATCACTACGTATAAAAAGTAATCATTATTATCTATAAAGTTGGTAACGCAGTGGACATGCATGTCCCCGCCATTTGTATGGAAATTGATGTATTTTCCGCTGAGTTACCAATTTTTTCTACACAATTTCTTTGAATTTAAAGTATTATTGCTTTAAAACATTAAATTTAGGTGTTTCAGTTTGTATATAAGTTATTTACACTTGAAAAAAATCACCAGGTATGCCTTATATTTCACAAAAGATAATGGTTACTTAAAAGTAGAATGGCCCATAATAAACTAATACCTCCCTAGAAAAACCTAAACCCCTAATAAGTACTCCAGGGGCCTGTTGCATAACAAAGTACAACTAACATTACAAGCGGAACTCTCGCTTCAGTTATATTAACTAGAAAGGGAGTTCCGCTTGTAATATAAGTTGTACTTTGTTATGCAACAGGCCCCAGGCTACACCGCCCGGCCGGTAAGGTGCCCAGGAAGCTAGCGGCAACGCCACGTTAAATGACAATGCTGATCCTCTAAGCTAAGAACCAGCCCGCCCTCGGATCACTTGTCACCTCCGTAAGCTTGAACGCGACAGCCTTATAAGTGCTAGACATTGCTCTAGGTCCCCATGGCCTAAGAGTTTCAACCCTAAACGGCTCAAACACGTAGCCACTTCCAATAGCGGCTATTTGCACCGCTTTTGACCTTCTACCGCCTCCGCAGCAGCACAAGCCTTAATAGCTGTAGATGTAGTAAAAATCAAAATTGCATCTTAATTAAATCATAACCCCAAAACCATAACTTTACTGTTTCCGGAATCTTTAATATCTCGCAGACTAAATTTGTTTACATTGCACTCTCTAATCTCACTTTGTAATTCACATGTGTACAATTAGCTTGATTCAATGTCTGCTTATCATTATTTCAGACAAACAATTGTCATATCATATCTGTCATGAACATGATGTTTCTTACATTACAATGCGTGATCATGATTAATGAGAAAAATAGGTCAATCGTTACTTAACTTTATTCAATTTAATGTGTATGTTTATGTTTTAGACGGTGGTGTGTTATCTATGACACTGAAAGAGCCCGTGGGCGTGTGCGGGCAGATTATTCCGTGGAATTATCCTATTCCGATGATGACTTGGAAAATTGCGCCCGCATTGGCAGCAGGTACAATTTGGAAATAATTTATAACAATGACCACCATCACATCATCAAATCATATCAAATCACCTCATTTTTTGTAGGCGAAACTCAAGGAATAAATCGGACCTAGGTCGTCAAAAAATTTAGTCATGGGCTTAACAAATACACCGCATCTATTAATTGTTATTGTTGGATTCCACTAGTTCGATTATTATAATGTAATCTATTACGCCAAATTACGTACTTTGATTGTATTTTATTCATCTCAATCTCCAGCTGTGTGAAAGTTACTAACTATTCGTAAGGAAACCACAATCTTTCAGTACTCTTGTATAGATACCATTAAAATATCTAAGTAAGTAAATCAAGAAGTCAAATATTCGGTTGAGCAGTAATTTATTAAATCATTATTTTTTGTTATCAAGGTTGCACAGTTGTCGTAAAGCCGGCCGAGCAGACACCACTCACTGCCCTGGCCATGGCCGCACTTATGAAAGAGGCTGGTTTCCCGCCGGGAGTTGTTAACGTGGTTCCTGGGTACGGACCGACAGCTGGCGCCGCGTTGACTCATCATCCAGATGTGGACAAGATCGCTTTCACAGGCTCCACCGAGGTCAGTATCTTAAGTTATCATTATGATCATGATTGGCCACTTATATACATATGTATGTTATGGAGAAACCTCCTTTGTTAGCTAGAGCTAAGAGAATAGCATGCTCTTCTATTTTTATACCTCACAACTTGGTGCCAGCTTTACACAAGCATACACTTAATGTGGACATTAAACAATTAGTATATTTACATATTAATAATATTGATTGTATGATATTATCAAATTGTATCACCTGATGGTTCAAACGGAACACCAACGATGGCGTTAAGGGCAGCATTATATTGAGTTAGAATCAATCGTGATAATTTGTCGCCATTTATCTTTTTTGTCTTCTACATGTATAGTCACATAATAAATGTTTTTTTTTGGCAAATACTAAACCTATTTCTAGCTTGTTATTCCAACCTTCTATTACTTAACAAGCTATAAGTCCCTTAACACCTTAAGTATAATCGTGACTAAGTGCATTTCCCATTGTGGTTATTAATTTCTGTTGGTGTAAAATTCCAGGTTGGGCGCATTATCATGGGAGCTGCCACAGTTGCAAATCTGAAGCGGGTTACACTTGAATTGGGCGGGAAGAGTGCGCTAGTAGTATTCAACGATACTGACGGTAATTCTTATTTTGATAAGTTTTGGTAACGAAAACAAATGATACCATAAACCTCACAGACGGATTTCTGTTTTAAGTGGAAAAAGCGGCTCAAATTGCTCATGCTGCGGCTTTCGCCAATGGAGGCCAGTGCTGCTGTGCTGGCACGAGAACTTATGTCCAATCTGGCATTTACGATCAGTTTGTGCAAAAAGCCAGTGAAATTGCCAAGAGCAGATCTGTTGGCAATCCGTTTTACGACGTTCAGCAAGGACCTCAGGTAAAAATTATCTTACTTAAGAAGAAATTGTTCCCCTTCATACTTTTTCGATCTTGATTCAGTTAACATATTGATTGAACTTGCATTTATGTTGTGAACAACTTGCTTGATGCTTTGTACACAGACAGGTAAAACAGCCTCGGCCCAAATTTAATAAATAAGTAAGTATATTCACAAAACTTCTTGCCTATTTATGTCTTTCTGTTTTAATTTTTCAGATTGACAGCGATATGTACGCAAAGGTTCTAAAGTACATTGAGGCAGGCAAGACCGATGGAGCTAAATGCGTGGCTGGCGGTAACAAGATAGGTGGCAAGGGCTATTATATCCAGCCCACTGTGTTTGCTGACGTGAAAGATGACATGCAGATCGCCAGAGAAGAAGTAAGTGCGATTTGGTATTTAAATTACAAAAATGTCACCACATGGGCAAGATAAAGTGTTATCTTGGATTATATTTAAGCATCATTCCAGCTATTGAATATTGGAAATTTATAGAGATGATTCAGTAAAATACATCAATCCAACAAGAGTCCACTTTGCAGTAACTAATATGCCAAACAATTTAACAATTTCTTTTCAATGGTGTCTATGCCCTGTTACAGATTTTCGGTCCCGTTCAAAGTATTTTCAAGTTCGACACTTTCAACGAAGTGGTAGATCGTGCCAATGACACGAACTACGGTCTTGCTGCTGGCGTCATCACCAACGACATCACCACCGCTTTGGCATTCGCCAAACACGTCAGAGCTGGATCCGTTTGGTTCGTATAAATTATCAACTTTAAATTTTTCCCAACTAAACGCTTTATAGGCTTCAACGATACCTGTTTGTAAACACAATCCTTATCCTTATTATTATAATGAAGTTGTGATTGATTAAGTATTTCCGTCCCGAGTCTATTGTATTTCATTCAACCTTCTGACTTAGAGGGTTGATTAAAACTAAAGAAAAGTAATCTAAGCAACGCTTGTGTTATGGGAAATACTAAGCAACGGATAAACATACTTGTATAGATAGATACATACTTAAATACATATTAAACACCCAAGACCCAAGAACAAACATTCGTATTTTTCATACAAATATCTGCCCCGACACGGGAATCGAACCCGGGATCTCAAGCTTCGTTGTCAGGTTCTCTAACTACTAGGCCATCTGGTCATCTCATTACACGCAGTAATGTCGCGGGTGAGCAAAGTAATTGTTACAGTTCATTAATATGGACCTCCGCAAAGTAACACCTGATTCAATAAATTGTTTTCTTTTGTTTGTTTGCGACGAGTGATTTCTCTGTTCGGCCGTTCACGGCACACTGGCCGTATACTACGAAATTCAATTTTCGAACTGCGCATCATGCCCTTTCGTTGAAGTATTACAAAATCTGCAAACGTGGGTAACAGTATTCTAAAATTGGCTTTATTTGTAGGTCGTTAAAGTTGAATATGAAATGAAGGCAAACCATCTGTCAGTGGTAAACTTTATGTAATTTTACTGTACGAACTTCGAATTTCGTAGTAGCATCCCGGGTTACTTGGCAGCACATTCAATGAACTAAGAAAACCTTCGCGCGCTGCCGGTCGTAAGTCGAAAACTTTTGTAAGACATAAAAATCTTCGTTGTAAATAACAAATATTTCCTATCTTTATTTTGCAGGATTAATACATACGATCACGTCACAAGTCAAACTCCTTTCGGCGGCTTCAAGGACTCTGGTCTTGGACGGGAATTGTAAGTGACTTTTCTTACGTAACTTCATAAAATCATTAAAAACTATGGAAGTAAACGTAGATTAACTTCTACTCATACGGCCAATCTGCTAAATTTAGGTACAGTCAGCAACAAAAATATGAATACTTACACCCAAAGTACCAAAAATATGCATCCACGACTCTATTACCAGGGCGTAAAGGCGTGTATACATATTTTTGGTACTTTAAGTGTATTCATATTTTTGTTGCTGACTGTATCACGATTTTTTTATTATTAGTTTCATTTTGTCTTCTATTTTACCTATAAAACGTTTTTAGAAGATCATCCTTAACATTGTTATAGGTTAAAACCAAGGATGACTAAACCAAGACGACTCTGTGTCTGTAAAAAACGTCGCCTTCCTTTAACCTTTTCGTTGCCAACGCCAACGACACATATCAGCACTGCAGTTTCTACGCCAACGACTGATATATCAGTCAAGGCGTGCAGAGCGATATCTACCTACATGCATTTCTGTAGGGTTCAACTTCGCGTTTGACATTTCGATGTCATGGCGTATGAGTATGAGTGAGAGATGCTGTATTTGACAAAGCATTGAAAAGGTTAAAATAATAAACCTCCTGTAGCTAGTTTTGTTATATATAAAGAGGTATCTGTACCATTACTTTCGTATTATATAATTATGTCACTTAATACTTCTGCTTAACACATAGCGCCATAGTAGAGATGTGCCGATTATGACTGGCCGACTAGCCGAAAATATAGTCGGTTGTACTAAGCCGATCACGGTTTCGGGGATTTCCGTAACGCATTGTTTACAGTTGATTCGCGCGAAAGTCTCAAAAGCCGGCGCGGCGCCGCCTGCGAGCATGTCGGAACCGGAAAAATTATTATTTTTTTTTTATTATTTAATGTAATTCCCCCTCCCCCTACATTCATATTACTGATAGCTTTTGCCCGCGACTCCGTCCGCGTGGAATTAGTAATTTGGGCAGCTAATTTTTTTTTATCCAATTTGCTTTTTCATCAATTATGGCTCTCCTTAGTTCCTCGATATAAAAAAAAATACCCCCCCCCCCCCCCCCGCACACCCGCGTTCACATTCACCACCGTACCTACTTCCAAGTCACTACTTCTAAAAACTGTTCTATAAATTCTTAAAATAGACGTATCTTTCTTATTTGTGAACCGATTCAAATGAAACAAACACTAAATGTTAATCCAAGAAAATACCAACATATCAGTGAAAACCGCATCCTTCTAGGTTAAGCCGTTTCTGAGATTAGCGCGCACAAACGCACAGACAAACAGACAATAATTCTAAAAAACATTGTTTTGGGTTCTATTGCGCTAGTAAATAGCCCTAGTGACAGTTTTTCTCAAATATCTTCAATGTACAGACACCGACTTGTTACAGATTTATTATATGTATAAATAAATACATACAAAGTAAGTAGCCGGATAGTCGGGTTTACCGGCTAGTCGCCGACTAGTCGGCACATCTCAACTAAATAGAGATGGCGCTATTGTGTTAAAGACCTCTCTTAGACTCTAGTCCCACCAAGGGAGAGAAAGCCATTAGCTATCGACTATTTTCTCACTCAAGAAACTAACAAGAGATAATGATCCCGTGTCGGTAAAAGAGAAACACATATTTTTATATTTGATCGCTGGCTGTTCATGCTGCCGGCGAGGACTCTTTCTTCACTAGTTTGATCGCAGCGATAAAAGCTATCAACTATAAAACTCGCTCAGCGGTACCTACTCGCTCACCGATCGATGTTCGTCGGCAGTGGGACCAGTGCCTATAGCGAAACTAGCGGCAGCAGGCTTATTATTTTAAAAAATGCGACATTTTTAGCGCTCTTGATTTAATCTTTCTTGCATGTAGTAGACAATATTCTCGTAGAAAAGTTGACGTTCCAAAGTAGAGAAATCAGAAACTCATATCAATCATGTGCAAGAATTTCACTTAGATGGCTTAGAAATAAGTGAAATAAGAAATAACACAGGCTTGGTTTTGTTTCTGTGGTTATTATTAGGCTTATTAAATAATGATTAATGAAGTATAATTTTTATTTTTCAGAGGAGAAGAAGGTATCAATCAATATTTGGAAACAAAGACTGTAACAATGTATTTACCTAAGAAACTACAGCTGTGATTTAATCAAGTGTACGATAAACAAGTTTATTTTATAATTTTTTATTTAAATATTAACGCACGCGCACCCTAAAACATATTCTCATTTTGGTTTGTTATGTTACTTCAAACCTTTAAATGCAAAGAATTCTTATTTGAAGTTTGTTTACCGTGCGTTGTATTTTTTTAAGCATGTAATAAATATTTTTACAATTTTAAAAAAATTGTCTCATTTTCTTTTCGATGAAAGTTACTTTCTAAAACACCTTTTTAGGGTTCCGTAGTCAACTAGGAACCCTTATAGTTTCGCCATGTCTGTCCGTCTGTCTGTCCGTCCGCGGCTAAGCTCAGACTGTTAGTACTAAAAAGCTGTAATTTGGCATGAATATATCAGGCCGACAAAGTAATTAAATAAAAAAAACTAAAAAATTTTTTAGGGTACCTCCCATAGACTTAAAGTGGGGGTGATTTTTTTTCTCGACTAACCCTATACTGTGGGGTATCATTTGAGAGGTATTTGAAAATAAATAGTGGTTTGCTAAAACCATTTTTTGATAAAGTGAATATTTTCGGAGATATTCACTCCGAAATTTCAAAATAATGTTTTGAACCGCGTGTGCAAAAAATATGAAAAAAATCATGTAAGTTAAACTTAATAAAAACTTTCTAGAAAAATTGGTTTTAAGTTCAGCGGTTTTAATTTTTTGTAAAAAAATATTTCTAAACTAAGATTGTAATTTAACCGCCACTGCAAGCATTTTTTTTAAGTACCTATAAGATCACGCTATCAGTATCTTCTTTCAAATAAAAAAAAATCGGTTCATATAATAAAGAATTACATCTGAAATACCATCAACATATATACTAGTTCTAAGTATAGTAGTTCCAATCATTTATTTTCTCGATGACAAATCTATAGTCCGACAAACTCGTGCGCGGCTTTCCGCGGAACCCTGTCGCATCCTACTATTTAATACCTAACTTCAAATAAATTAGTACCTCGATAGACAGCGAAAAAACGAGTAAAGAAAGTGGCCAGACATTCTGACTTCAGGATGTATGGACCATTTTTTTTTTACATAAATCGAGACAACACAACTAATTTATCTCTTTGTAATTATTTACTAACTTTATAGTACCCCAACTTAATTTTTGAAAATTTTTTTTGGTGTACCAGTAAATTGTTACGAAAAGTAAAAGGTGACGCTATACGTTAGTAGACATGTCCTTTCCATGGACCCTTCAAATAACCTTTGATGTTTTAAGTCTTACAACTGACATTGAACCTTCGAGTGGTAAAGGAACTTCTTGGTCGACTATAAAAAAAATAAAAAATAAAAAAAAATTATTTCAGGCAGAACCCATACTACAAGATATTTAAAATATAAAATTAAAAGATAGTGAATTAATTCAAACAAGTCGAAAGAAAAAAAAATTAAATGAAATTAAAATAATAACAATTAAAATTAAGAAAATTATAATTGCGCGGCACTGAGTGAAGATCGTCCCTTAATTTGACCAGTGACGATCTTCCCCAGTACTTTGTCATAGGGCAGTCCAGGCGGGTGGCAAACATATTCAGAATGATATTGGAACTGCCGCGCACTCTGTTCAGCAGAGACGCGACTCTCTTCCGTCTGATGGCGTGGAAGCCGTCAGTGCGCGCCTCTGCAAACATACCCGACGCGCTGCAGCGTCTTGGCAGTTTCATCATCAACCTGAATATGTTATTAGGCATACTGGACCCTTATGGCATTTGACTATACAATTGGTGAATTTGGAATAAAAATTTACTAACCTATAATCTTATACTGCTTCTTAGTGAGATGGTTAGACATCATGCCGCACACGTGGGCTCCCAGTGAGTGTCCCACGCAAGTGATCATTTTGGCCAGAGCACCCGACCGAGTGATGTAGGAATACAGCTGCGCCGTGCACTGCCCTGCTAGTCTGTATGAGATAGAACAGTTCTCAAACAAAATAAAAGGTTAAAACTCTACGGAAGACAAAATAAAGTGAGATTCAGACTAACGCCTCGCCGTGTGTATACTGCACCAAACTTTGCCAATTAAACGTTTTGAGCTACTTAGGGCGGCTTGCACAGACCCGAGTTAACTCTATAACGCCGAGTTAAGTGCTAACCCAGGGCTAAGAAGTGTCAAAATGTATGGAACTATCCATGTTTAACCCAGAGCTAACGAATTAATTTTTAACCCTGGAACGTGCAAGTGGCCCTTACTCGCCTTACCGTACTAAAACTTACTCGCCTACCGCTTTAAATAACTAAATCAACAAATTTTACACTGACTCAATTGTCACACCAACAACACATATTTAGGACTATGGCTTATTTCGAACTATAGTCAACGACCGCTAAGAAGTAAAGGTGCGACCAAACCGCCGCTTAAAAAACGGTGACGTTACGGAATCGCAGTGACGCACCGTAAACGTCACAACTTTACTATGGAGAGCATGCGGTAAATTCTGACGTTTACGGCATGTCACTGTGATTCCGTAACGTTTCCGTATTTTAAGCAGCGGTATGGCCGAACCTTAAATCCTGATGTTGTACAACTATGAAGTTTCTGAATAATTGACAATGTGACCCATAGGAAAAAAATTATATACTTACTGTTCTGTCGCACGCAACAAGTTTAGTATGTATAGCATTTATTTTTGTTTGGTTGACATTGTCAATTTCAGGAACTTCATAGTTGTGCAATGTGTCAGGAATTACTTCTTAGCGGCCGATGACTATAAGTAGTTAAGCATACATATCTATGCGATTGTTCTCAAATTATCAAAATAAGAATTGCAGTAAGGTACCAGTAGGTAACATTCAAATAAATTTTTATGTGTAATTCCGGAAACTTCGCGGGATATTTTCCGGGAGCAATCTCTAGGTAAGAACACCGAGCACGATGGTTCCTTACGTTTGATTGGCCCTAAAATCGTTAGAATAGAAAATGATTGTCTTGTATTGGTGAGAGTTGGGTTTGCCTCGTGTAAAACGAACACAAAGGATAAAAAAAAATACTAACCACATTATACCTAGCAATCATTTTAAAGTAAGCCAACGTCAAAGACAACTCACTTTAGATTGGAAAGCGACGACAAATAGCAGGGGAATCTGGTGAGCGGTGACCAGTCCACCATGAACACGTTGTAATCTCTGCGCGACAGGTACGCTGTAAAAATGCATTAAAAAATAAAGTATAAAAATAATTAAATTATGCAAAAAAAACTGTAGCAAATTTTTGCTAGGCAATATAGTAGCGCTGTATGACCCAATTTATACATGTAATAAGTAGGTACAGTTCGAATCAACTTATAGTTCCTCTCGACCTACCTGCGCAGAAGACAGATTTTATAGCGCAGGAAACTTCGGTCTACCAACGGCAAAGCAGAATCCTACGCTCGACAAAAACGCGGCAGGCCTTCCACCATAATATTTTCGACTCGTGTAAGAGGGACAGAACTAAGAATCATAACGCAATTTTCGACCATTTGACCTTACAAAAATCTTTCAGAAATGATGAAATCCGCGCAAGAACTAAAGTCACGGACATAGCTCGAAGAATCGCTAGACTTAAGTGGCAGTGGGCAGGGCACTTCGCCCGTAGAACTGACGGCCGATGGGGCCGAAAGGTTCTCGAGTGGCGTCCGCGGACCGGAAGACGCAGTGTAGGTAGGCCTCCAACAATATGGAGCGACGACCTGGTGAAGGTAGCGAGAACGCATTGGATGCGGATGGCGCAGGGCCCATCTGTTTGGCGAGCCTTGGGGGAGGCCTATGTTCAGCAGTGGACGTCTTTCGGCTGAAATGATGATGATGATGAATGATGACCTTACAAATAAAGTTTAATATAGATTATCTACATGTTCAGCTACTATCGGAAACGGTGTAAACTATTCTGCGCGAACGAAACTACCGATCGGAATTATTGGCTACGTGCACGACGGTGGCGCCGCGTAGCGTTGACAACATTTCCTCCCCATTTACTTCCAATTTTTGCCATGTTGTGCGCTACGATCGTTTTCTGTTCCCGCACCACCCGCTTCTGGCTACATGCACGACGGTGGCGCCGCGTAGCGTTGACAACATTTCCTCCCCATTTACTTCCAATTTTTGCCATGTTGTGCGCTGCGATCGTTTTCTGTACCCCACCACCCGCTTTACGCATAGCCAATAAGTTGAGTCAAACTGTATGCTTGATTTAAGGGAGATCTCGAGCTAATACCAATAAAATGAAGAATTTTACGATGAGATCGACCCTAAGTATACTGTTGCGCTTTCATTAAAACGAAGAGGGCCAGAAACCGATCAATCAAATTCCAAGGAGAGTGAGGTGAGATATAATTTAAATTTCAACTTATTCAATACTTAATCAACAAAAAGTAATAATCAAATAAAAACTATCCTTAGAATATTCTAACTATATGAACAATCCGCCCAAGTCCTGTTCACGCGAAAGAGTTCCCTAAGGCTGGCAGCATTTCTACGCTGGATTGATTGTGATGCCTACACGTTAAGCGAGAAATGCACCAGACTTATTTTCACCGGTAATTTCGAATACAAGGTACCTAGACTATTCTAATAAATCAAACTTTGTGTCTTTGTTTGTATGTGATAATCTTTAGAAATAAAGTCAATCAGTATAGGTAATAAAGAATAAAGAAGAATAAAGTGGATGCGAATGGCGCAGGACCGATCTGTTTGTTTGCAGGCAGTGGACGTCTTTCGGCTGAAATTATGGATGATGATGATAATGATGATGATGATGATGATGATGATGATGATGATGATGATGATGATGATGATGATGATGATGATGATGATGATGATGATGATGATGATGATGATGATGATGATGATGATGATGATGATGATGATGATGATGATGATGATGATGATGATGGCACGTATAAGAAGCAACGATCAACAGTTAGGTAGAATTATAAAAAGAAAATCATGCTTACCGTCTCGTAAGAAAGACATAGGGTTCTTGGAATGCGTGCCGTTGAAGCCGTGTATGATAAGTACGTTCTTCCTATTTGCCTTCCATCCGTAGATGTCCAACAGCCCCATATGCCGGACGTCCACCCACTGCTTAAACGGACGCTCCCTGCTCAGAAAATACTGAATTATAAACAAACACATAAACGAACACCAAAGAAAAGGGTTGCATGAAGACCCATGATGATCATGATTTGATTAAATTGCAGTGGGGATC
The DNA here is from genome assembly GCA_947563465.1 of Archips xylosteana. NCBI lineage: Eukaryota > Metazoa > Arthropoda > Insecta > Lepidoptera > Tortricidae > Archips > Archips xylosteana. Next base: position 9,010,298 of record OX387350.1, on the reverse strand, counting down.
GCACACCACAGCAACCACGAGTAGCTGCTTTTAAAATACGATAGCTCACCAATGCAATGTGGCGACGGCACGGTTATTGTATTTTGTTTACTCAGCATAGTATATAGATAGCATCAGCATAGCATCATTTCGTACGGCGTTATTTTTAATTTAATTTGGCAATTTAGTAAAATCCCGGAATTTTTATTTAACTGCCAAACCTGGTTCACGTGAGCAAAGCAGATTCATATCTATGTTCATTTATTCACTGTAGGTCGTGCTCGTTTGTATACATTAAAATAAGCTCTATAAACACGTGTGAAAATAACACAGTTCTGAAATGGTTCTGAAGTGGCCGAAGAAACGAAAGGACATACGAATAAATACAAGTTTCTCCCACTTGGTGTCGATGTCCTGCGTTCGTGCGATCTTAGCGCTTTGAGAATTTTAAAAGACAACCTAAGAAGTGGCAACTTCCTCGGACCAAGGACAAGATTAGCTATTCAAGGAAGGAATGCTGTGAACTTCGAAATCGTGCCCAAGCGGACCTTCTTGTAACATTGGCATAGTTCTTTTTTCAATTGTAAGTTGTTTCGGAAAGAAAGGCTATAGTCGGGTTTCCATAGTAAGTCGGCCCTTACATCAAATGGGCTCGGGTTTTTTTTTCTGAGTACCTCTTGTAATGAAGAATATTTCAGCCGAGTATGAACATCCTACTTATGATTTTTTCAAGTTTTTTTTATTAATGTTTTTTTTCGGGATGCATTCAAGCGATTTGCTTCAAATTTTGAAATGATGTTCTTTAGATAGATTTTCTTCGCCACCCAAAAAACTAATACTAGTTATCCTTTTAAAAAAGAAAAAAAGACCAAATTAAAAAAAAAGCATTTTTTATGTGGGTGTTTTTTTTTTTAATTTGATTTATTTTTTGCTTTTTTTATACGATAACCAGTATTAGTTTTTTGGGTGGCGATGCAAATCTATCTAAAGAACATCATTTCAAAATTTGAAGCAAATCGCTTGAATACATCCTGAAAAACTAAACATTAATAAAAAAACTTGAAAAAATCATAAGTCTAAAACTATTACAAGTAGGATTTTCATACTCGGCTGAAATATTCTTCATTAAAAGAGGTACTCAGAAAAAAAAACTCGAGCCCATTTGATGTAAGGGCCGACTTACTATGGAAACCCGACTAGGGTGAAGTCACCAAAAGTTGAACGATTAAGCGACTACCCTTCCTTTGAACCCTTTTTTCGAAGTGTTGTCAGCCATGTATGATAGTGATTTTTTTTTATAACGTTAAGCACATAGTCGACTTTGCATTTCACGACTTCAAACCCTTATATTACAAACGGATGTATACAACAAAAACAAAATTGCCAAAATAAGGCAAATTGCCCTAAAGTTGAACGATGTGCCCTATTTATGAACGAATTGACCCCAAAAGATGAACTAATATATTGATAGTAAAGTAATAGTGGATAGGTGGTCAACTTTGCCCTTTATTGAACATTGCCCACTAAACAAATATACACGAATAAACGTTCAGTTATGTGTATTTCTGAAATAAACGAAAAAATTAAAAAGAAATTAATATATTCCTAGTGTATTTTTTATATTTAAATATGATTATAGAGAGAGCTTAAAAGTACCTAGACACTTTTTTTGTAACAGTTTACGATTTTTATGTTTCATATTTTTAATGTAGAAAGTAGTATTTTCCATATGATAAATAAATGTTCTAACTATATGATGCTATATTTATTTGTTTTGAAGCAACATAAAATCTAATTTTGTAGTTAATCGAAAATTAGACAATGATTGGAATGTCATCCTGTACAATGTAATAAATAAAATCCAAATTTTAACAAATCAGCCTTTATTGTTCCATTTTGTTTAGAGGCTCCGACACGGGCCGTCGTTTTCGTGAGGTGTGTGGCCGGCCACTGTTTGTATCTTGCTTTATTTCGTACACAAGAGCAAGATGCAAGCAGTTGCCGGCCGCACGTTTCACGAAAGTTATGGACGTGTAGAAGCCTCTTTACAATCAATATATTAATAACAATCATAATCATTTAGTATTTATACTATTATTAACAGCCTTTTATCACATACTAATTGACTAATACTGTATGAAGTTTTCAAAACTTTGGTAAATTGCCAACTATCCCGCCTTGACATACTATTATTTTTAAAAGCTTAATATTTATAATTACTGATCAGTCTGCTATAATTATTAATTATTTAACACAATCAAGAAATCCTTACAAAGTAATAGTGTTCTTTTTTTAAATAAAGTTTTCAGTCAACTTCAACAGTCAGATATTATACATCTATAAGTATTTAAATTAAACAGCTTATTCACATAAATTGAGATCAAAGTTAGGTTCAATGAAGTTTAGCATCCCTCGTCTGCCTACTTGAGGTGCAGTTAATTTTTTTTTCACGTCAGTAATGGCCACCTCAGTTAGATCAACGGTAGACGGTTCTACAAAGTATATTAAGTTATCTAATTTACTCGACTTCTTTCTTAAAAACTTTGCTTTTATAAAATCAGTCCCTAAATCACATTCTTCTACGACACCCACATAGTAACGGTTTCTCTTATTTGTTTTAAATTCGACAACTATATAAGTACCAATTTCGATATTTGTCATAACCGGGATTTGTATATTCGAGTTTGTAGTGTTCTTAAGTATATTCTTGGTGTCAGTACTTTTAACTTTTTTTGGTATTACTTCTTCTGATGGATACAATATATCACACTCATTTATGGTGTTGTTTGTATTTTCTTGAGTAAGTATGCTGCTTTCAGATTCATCGAATGTATTTTCGGGGGATATTTCTGTTTGAGGTACTGGGATCTTAACTTTTTTGTAATGTGCTTTTGTTTTAATGTTCAATTTTTTTTCTTTCGCTTTATTTTCCTTTTCAGTCTTTTTCTGCTCTCGCTCTATTTTCCTTTGTTTTATTTCATCAGCCTTCCGTTTCTTATCATTCTCTTTATTTTCTATATACTCTTTGAACTTTTTAGACGTAATAGCTAGAGGCATCGGTGACGTCGTATGGAATTTCCGTTTTACAGGTTTTTTTTCTACGGGAATTTTGAATAAGTCACCAATATATATACTCTGATCCGAAGACTCTTCTAGAACCGAGCTATTTTGATCAGGTGTTTTGTCAGTATAGGTTTGCTCCGTATGGGGAATTGCTTCTTTTGGTGTAGATGTCATTACAGGGTCCATCATCGGTTCGACAGTCAGTGTTGATTCACTAGCGTCTTTTCGAGCTTGCATAGGTGTATCAGGTGGATTTATATTTGCTGTCTTCATAATGCTTGCCTGATTATTGGTTTCTATTAAATGACTCCCGTTGATTGAAGCAGTATCTTCTTGAATTATACGATTTGTTGATGATGTTTCAGCGGTGTTTTTATCATACTCTTCTAAAGGAATGTCATCAAGAAATACGTTACAGCCCTGGATATCAATTGGTATGTTCTCAATATCAATAAGCCCTTCAACAATTGAATCAATGCCTAGAGTCATTGATAAATCTTCTTCGTGATTCGTTTTCGTATAAGCCTCATGATTCGTCTGTATATTAGTCTCTTGATTCGTTTGTGTATCAATCTCATGATTCGTCTGTGTAGAAGCCCCCTGATTCGTTTGTGTATTAGTCTTGTGATGATTCGCTTGTGTATTAGTTGGATTGTCTAATATTGAAACGTTAATCGCAGTGTTCGAATCATCAATATTAGATTGCGTCAACATCATGTTGTCAACTTTGTTCATACATTTGTTCCAAAAAAGGAAGAGTGTGCTTTTCAGTCTTTTATCTTGCTCTCTGCAGTCCTTGTATTTTTCAAGTGTTTGGCTGCTGATCGTTTTCTGAATAACAGAGATGGTAGTCTTATAGTCCTGTAAAGCTACTTCTCTTGATATGTCATCTTTTCTGGTGGATATGCACTTGTTATAGTCAACCGCATCAGGGTTAAAGGGGGATAGACCACACGCCTTGAACCCGCTTTTTTTTTATATTTTCGGTTACAGCTTTGTCAAATGCCTTGGAAAATACTTTGACAAAGTTGGACCGTGTCAGTTGGAAGTTTTCTGTGAGTTTATGTTTTCTTACCATGTTTTTCCATGCAGCTTTTAGCGGTCCAAATATGCCTACGTCACAAGGCTGCATGATGTGTGTTGTGTTGGGGTGTAAACAGTATACGATGATTTGATGCTCGACGCAAAAATCATGCAGCTCAATATTGATGTGGCTTTTATGGCCGTTGACGAAAAGGATAACCGGCAGTTGAATGTTTTTCAGTTGAAGCCATGGCAGGAATATTTCTCTCATATACTCCAAAAACGTCGCACTCGTCATCCACCCGGAATCCGATCTGCCGATTCCCCATTCATCTGGCACCGATTGAGCGATTTCTTTGGAGATTCTTTGCAATGGATATACTACGAATGGAGGTACTATTCCACCGCTGGCAGAAAAATTGCATAGTACGGTTACGCATTGTTTTTCCTGCCCGGAAGCTATTGTGTACATAGTTCGATAGTTTTTTGGAGCTAATACAGCTCCTGATTTTGGGCACAACTGCACACCAGTTTCGTCAAGGTTGAAAATACGTTCGGGGCAGTTCAATATTTCTTCTGTATTTTGTTCCAGCATATAATTCGTCAAGTCCGCAAACCATTTTCTGATGCCAACTTCTGTAACGGAAGCTCTTGCTTTTGAAATAATTTCTGCATGTCGTTGTGTTATTTCCGGATGCCTATTTAGAAAAAGGCGAAACCACTTCTTACCGGGTTTTATGTCAGGTTGACCTCTTTTTTCAAACAACTGTGCTACGGTATCCTTGAGGTCATCGTGAGAAACGGGATAGCCAACTTTAGCCATATTTATTATCCATGTAGCAATATGGCTTTCCTCTTCATGTCTCAATATCGTGCTTGGGCCTTTTTTGCATACTAAAGGCGTTTTGCCGTGTACTTTGTTATGTAATGTTCCTTTTGGTATATTGTACGTTGAGCTTGCCTGAGATAAACTTATTTGATTATTGCGAATCTCTTCTACGGCTTTTTCGAGTGTAGCCTGCTCGTATAGCCTCTCTTTTCTTTCAGTTTTGAATGCCATCTATAAAAAAAAAACGTTATTATATTACGGCACTAACCCAAAACATAACTAATGATTGTGTTTGATTTCTTTAAGTAGGTTTCACGTAAGTGTCTCTATTAAAATTTAAAACGACGGTTTTATTTCTTGAATATAAATCGCAGAAATCAAAGACAATATTCGAACTTATCAATTAACGAAAATTATATAAATCATTAAATAAGTTGACCATGACGCTGTAAGCGGTTAAGCTATCCAGCGTTTATACCAATTAGCAAAAACCTACACTCAACTCCCCTAACTCAAGCTATAGATAGCGTAGTCCAACTTTGCCCGATGCCTTAGTACAAAATAGCTGGAAAGTACTAAAGCGACGTATACCTAGTGGTTACTTAACCACACATAAATTTTGATCTTTTATACAGGGTAATTTTTTAATCAGTGCACAAATTTTGATACGTGATTCAGTATCGTTGATAGATCACGATTATCTGTTCAAGATTTTTTTTTACATTTTGAAATTTGGGTTGTTCATAGTAATTCATCCAATAATTGGTCGAGTTACTATGAAAACAAAAAAATAAGTGATAGATATTATAACGAAAAATACTGAAATTATTCTTCTTTTAACGTCACTGAATCGCATATTAAAATTTGTGCACTTATTAAAAAATTACCCTGTATACTAAATGTTCCAAGACATGTATTTTCGGTAGAATAATCTTACTTGATCAGTAAATTAGAACTTTGCCAGCTTAGGCAAAGTTGACGGTTACTTCGCTCGAAATTGGCCCAGCGGCCATATATAGAATTTCAAATAAAATTTATCGATCTCAAAGGTACCTTTATTTATGTTGAATACTCTAAATTAAATAATTATGGTTATATGTTACACTAAAAGCATTTTTTTACCTTAATAAAAATGTTCACTTAGATACCCTACCCCAAACATGAACGACAAAATTTTGTTAGTTCAAGTTTTAGCCAAGAAATCTATAAGATGAACCAATTAAATCAATTCAATGTTCATCTACTGAAATAGAAACCAAAAGTTGAACTAGTAACATTTCTTCGTTCAAGCTTTGGGCATGAAATAATAGTTGAACAGTCGCGATTTCCATACAACAAAAATATCGAAAATCTTCGCCTTAGGAACAAAATATTTTGTTCAACTTTTAGTTAAAAAATCTACGATAGGTATACAATTAATTTGAGTAATAAACGGTGCATCTATCATTTTCGTGAGATTTTATAAATGCATTTGAAAAAAGACCACTTTGCCCAATAGTTGAAGACCGTTCAACTATTAGCTCATACCTCTGATTTTGGAACCATTACTTGAACAGCAATTTTATCATTAAATAATATAAAAAATAAAGTTATTTATTTACGTAAATATTAAAGACATAGTCAAGAATATATACCAAGCATTAAAATGTTGGTCAATGCTTTATTCAATTTTATATGCAATTAAAAGCTTAAAATGTGAAGGTCTTACCTTAAGAAGGATTCCATATAACCGGCACTTTTGGCGGGAAGCCATGCCGCGACGACCGCTCACGTTCGCGCGCGTGACGCAACTGTCATGGAATTATATTTTTCACCTCGGCGAAGTGTTGCCGCATTATGAAAAAATATTCCCAAGCGTCTAAAATGTGCCACGATTTAATTATTACGATTTTTAGGCCAATCGTTCAACTTCTGGGTGTTGTTCATCTTTTGGGTCCACTACCCTATAGCCTTTACATGAATTCACCGCGCAGAATTTTAATTTGAGGTAAAGCATTATGGTAAAGCTTCTTCATTTCTCTCATTGAATAAAGCAAAAATCCTTAAATCCATCGTCATCATCATCGATATAAGTTAGATAATACATTGCTCAAGATCGCTTTTGTAATAAAGACAAACATTTCATTAGTAAAAGTAAATTCTGTTGTTTTCCAACTGTAAACTCATTGCGTCATCTTCACTGGTGCGATCCTTTTTCCGCACACCCACTAAGTATGTATTAATTGTATTATTCAACTGCTTTCCATTTCAAGATTCTGATTATGCACATCTTTGCATGCTATACAATGCAATATCGTGGCCTTGAAAATCAGTCATTATTATGGATAGTCCTATCGAAAGTATCGACCCTTGACGATACTATCGATAGTATCGATAGTGAAAATTGGGCGATACTATTGATTGATTATTGATACTATCGATAGTATCGATCAAGCTCAATAGTATCGCCCAATTTTCACTATCAATACTATCGACAGTATCGTCAAGGTTCGATAGCTTCGATAGGACTATCGATAGTAGGACTGATTTTCAGACGATGTCTACTAGGATCACCTAATTGAATCACCTGATTTACAATTATTGTACCTGGGGGATCCAAATAGGTGATCCAAGAGGACATCGCGGATTATCAAGGTCAACTATCCTATCGATAGCGAAACTATCGCTTTCGCAACAACACTGTTTCTGACACATCGTTCTACGTTTTCACTGTAAGTAAGTATCATAATGGTTTTCCTTGTCAAGCAAAAGGATGTCACTGTGATTGTTAACCCCCGACACAAAAAGAGGGGTGTTATAAGTTTGACCGCTATGTGTGTGTGTGTGTGTGTGTGTGTGTGTGTGTGTGTGTGTGTGTGTGTGTGTGTGTGTGTGTGTGTGTGTGTGTGTTTCATCAAAATCAGTTCAGCCGATTCCAAGTATTCCGCTCTTTTGTTAGTTGCGGAATGTATCTTAGACGCATAATGGGCCAATGCCCACTACTACTACTGAATACTTAATGTTCAGACATACGAGTGACATAATTGCGTTGGCGGTTTCTAAAATTTTTAATTTATAGTTATTTCTGTGAAAAGTTTCCACAGTGGGTTCGACTGTACAGTGTCCTCTACATGTTGTTTTACATTACATAAAATTTATGTAGTTACACTTACGGTGTGTACAAAAAGAAGTTGATCTCTGAATCTGGACACTTCCACTCGCGTTTCATAACACAGCGCCAGTATCGAAAGTCGATCATAGACATCAGACTTCCTTCTGCATCAGGTACTGCAAAATAAGAAATGCTGTGTTAATATTAAAAACAGGTAGCAGTAAAGTTAGATCCCTATACTACAAATATTTAGATACTTAACTAAATGTAAACAAACATGACCATCAACAGTTATAAGGCGTCGGGTTAATCAGCCAAAAGCAATATTTGTAACTGACTTTCATGCGTCGCATTATTAACATACTCTTTAGTTTGGTCGCATGATAAATTATTATACTAAAGAGTATGGCCATAATTTTTAAGCAACTAAACTAAACAGTATGTCGATCATACGACACGTGAAAGTAAGTTACAAATATTGCATTTGGCTGATTAACCCAACGCCATAACTGTTGGTTGTAGGGTCAACGTCATGTTTGAAAAGTCATACGAAATTATGTAACGACTGAAAGCGACCAGGTACAAAAGTGATCACTTATTTATGACGTTGACTGTACATGTTTGTTTACATTTAGTTAAGTACCTAAACATTTCTAGTATATTTTTTTAATTTATAGTACCGTCGAGTTGCGTATCTTCGCCTGGATTTTGATACCTTTCCCAAAAAATCTTCAAAATTTGAAATCATTTTAGTCTGTTGTGGCAAAAAAACGTTTTTAAGTACTCCTGGCTATCAGTACAGACCATTAAAGCTTTGAATTACATTGGTTAACTTAGTAAATGGCCCCAAAGGCAATAGGCGAATTATGGGTATTTTCCCCTATCTTCGCCTATGGCAAACTTTGCCGCCAATAACAAACTTTCTGTGACTTACACATGCTAAGTCTTATCTCCTTGGAATGTGCTAATAAAATATGAACCTTAACTTCACCACACTAGACATATTTTTAAAAAAAAGTGTAGTAGGCGAAGATGGGCTACAGTCTGAAGCTGTTTCCATACATTTTCTATAATGATGCTAGGATTGCCTAAAATTAACCAACATGCCAAAAAGGGGAGTAATGGTTTATAAGTAAAAAAACATATTAACAAGATTGTTTTCAATTTAAACAAAACGCTACGCCACTGATTGTACCACGTTTCATACTATGTACTGGGATCAAATAAATGTACCTAAACATGTCATATCTTTAAGGCATAGTTTAATCTACTTATTAACTTTCCTCCAAATCTTTAAAGCCATTTTCGACAAACCAAACACAAGAAAATATTTAAATTTGGAAACAAATAATGTCTTCCGCCAATTAATGTGGTACAACAAATTTGACAACCCTAGGGGTAGGCGAAATTTGGCAACAAGGTGGACGCCAAGTACCCTCACCAATGTTTTATCCAATTGTGACTTCTAAACGTAAGCTAGCCATTAAATAATAGTTCCATATGAAAAAAAAATAGTTATAGGATATAACCATGTAAAAAGTTTAACATTACCTGGGTTGTATTACAGCTTAAAACTGAAGTTAAAACAATGGTTTAAAAAACCTGTGTTCGGTGTCGCAACAAAACCTCACTGAACGTCAACTGTGAGGTGTTAAGTTAGCCGTAGATCGTACGAAGAATGTTGACAGCCGTAAAAAATACTTTGTATTTAGCAGATTTATGTAAGGCAAGCACTAAAAACATTTCGTCAGTGTCAACTTATGTCAAACTAGGTGAACATAGGTAGCTCAGGCGAAGATACGCAACTCGACGGTATAAATCTTCCCAGGTGAATTTTTCGCTTCGAGCCCTTATCTTTCAAAACAAACGGTATCGTCATAGTATTAAGGTTCAAATTTAATGTAATGGCTCGAAGCGAAAAATTCACCTGGGAAGATTTATACTATACTTAGCCTCTAAAGCCTAAGGTGTCTCATTAGCAAAGGTCTTCTATTTTTTTCTTTCCCCCCTACATCATTATGATTACATTATTTTTAGCTTCAATTGGAAATAGGTTCTGGAGCGGCGATCGCGAAAAGCAAAACATTGCAGTAAGTATATCGATATAGGATAGCACAAACCGGCCAAGTGCGACGAGTTGGACTCACGCACGAAGGGTTCCGTATAATCTTAATATATATAAATTACGTGTCAAGTTGTTTGTCCGCGATGGACTCCTAAACTACTTGACCGACTTTAATAAAATTTGCACACCGTGTGCAGTTTGATCCAACTTGAGAGATATGATAGCTTACATCTCAATTTGTTAGTAGTCGCAATAATTTATTGCAAATTATTGCAAGAGAGCGGCGAAGGCCAGTTGCAAGAGAGCGGCGAACGCCAGTTGCAAGAGAGCGGCGAATGCCAGGATGTACAATGCGGGGAGCGGTGGGGTCGGGGGTGCGGGGGGGGGGGGGGGGGGGTTAAAGGGGGATATATATAATACATGCATAATATAGTTGCACCTGTGCGAAGCCGGGGCGGATCGTAATTGATATGGCAAAACAACGTTTGCCGGGCCAGCTAGTTATCTATAAAAACGGCAAAAAAATCACGTTTGTTGTATGGGAGCCCCCCTTAAATTTTTGTTTTATTTTAATTTAATTATTTATTTTGAAAGTGAATACTAGCTGTTTCCCGCGACTCCGTCCGCGAAGAATAGGGGTATAAAAATATCCTACGACCTGTTCTCAGCCCTACCGAATACAGAGAAACAAGTTTCATAAGAATCGGTCAAGCCGTTTCGGAGGAATTCGATTCCGTATTTCATTTATTTTCTATTCGTTATTCATCGCAATCCCGTCTCTCCCCTACTTCCATAGACTACTCAAAAAAAAAGCGAACATATAAAAAGAAAAAAAAAATTAAAAACTCCCCACGCAAAATAGAAAAGCGAACATTATTTTTTAATTAAGTATGTACGTAATCGCAAAATACGATAAAATAAAAAAATAAAACAAACTATCAGAATGGCAGAGAATTAGCATTGGGATCCCGGCTTTTGCACTTCTTCTGGTACAGAACTATGCTTAACTAAAACACCGACGAAGATGAAAAAAGTAAAACTCGTTTATGCCGCTGATATCATACACGCTACAAAAGGAAATCAAGTTCAACGAAATGATGGCTCGTTTGAACCAAATCCTGCGCAGAAGGTGAAAGTATTACGCAAAACGCCAAAGCATCGAAATGAGTTAATTTACATCGATTTATTTTTGCTTCGATGTCGCGATTCTTTTATTGCCTACCGGATTCAGACATTCTGACGTTTTATCTCATTAAATTCCACGCGCTATTTTTGTATTATCTCAAATTGATATAAGAATAAGAATAAGAATAAGAAATCTTTATTTCGCATAAGTACGGTACATGTTAAAAAGAAAAAAATAAAAACAATAATTGAAAATAGAGATCACCACAACCCTAGTAAAAAAAATAAACTATCAGCGTATTAGTATTTCCGAACCAAGTACAAGGAACCAATAAAATGAGAGGCTCAAAAAAGTTAAATGTTGTTAATTGTTTTTTTATGTCCAGAATTTTGTATAACATTTTAACTTTGTTTCGATCTTTCCTTCAGTAGTGCATAATCGTTGCCGCGACGGCACAAGTAAAGGCGTGTGCTGATTCGGGATCGCGCGGTGAAGGGGCCGGACCACCTCAACCACTTTCTACATACACCTGTCCTGGCCACACTGGTTGGGTACATTATAATTTCATTTTAAACAATGATACCTCCTAGGAAACCTATCAATCCATACTAATATTTTAAATGCGAAAGTGTGTCTGTCTGTCACCTCTTCCCGCTTAAACAGCTAAATTGATTTAGATAGACCGAACAGTGAGAGGTTGATACGGGAAAGAACGAATTACACACCATTAAATTTCTTCTCATCTGTGTGCAGGTCTTCCTACGAAGTTTTTATTCACCTAAAGCTCATGAAAAATTTAAAATGTAATTTCACAGATTAATTTCTGAAACTCAGAGGTGCGCGTTCGGACTCGAACCCACGACTCTTTGCTTGAGAGGTCATAGGTCAAACCACTAGGCTACCACAGTTTTTTGCAGTGTAAGTGTATTTTCGGCAGTGTGAGTGTATTTTCGGCGTGTGAGTGTTCGTTAATAGTAATTTGTTTGATAGTAATCTGTCCCTTTTAAAACTGTTAACACCAGCGAAATGTTGTTAAATTTTATCAGTTTAAATAAATCCACGTGATAAATAAAGCCATAAGTAAAAAGCCATAAACTAAGAAGGTAAACCATTGATTGAAACCAGATAGAATAATATGCAAACATGATTAAATTCGTATACGTTAAATACGCAACCATTCTTTACTTTACAAGATAACTTATCTCGTTTAGTATATCGATATTGTTCGTATTGAAAGCCTAACAACCACAACAATGATAAGCAAATGCGAGTTTTATATCTTATTTAATAATGGGAATGCAATTACCATTGTATTTTGAGTTGGTCAACCTAGGTACAATGTAGAATTGCGACTTGGCCGCTGGAAATTAAAGGTTAATAAAACCTGTAGGAGCAGTTAGGTCTTAACGTTAAGGGCTTAGAAGACAACTAGATTTTACTCGGGCCTTAGCTCGCGTTAAATTGTGAAAAACCGGCCAAGTGCGAGTCGGGCTCGCGCACGAAGGGTTCCGTACCATTATCTATAAAAACTGCAAAAAAATCACGTTTTTTGTATGGGAGCCCCCATTAAACATTTGTTTCATTTTAATTTAATTATTTATTTTTAAATTAATATTCTGTAAATATTTCAAGCGTCTATGTTGCTGTTATCAATATCGAGCAAAAAAATCACGTTTTTTGTATGGGAGCCCACTGAAATATTTATTTTATTCTGTTTTTTAGTATTTGTTGTTATAGCGGCAATCAAAATAGGTACATCGTCTGTGAAAATTTCAACTGTCTAGCTATCACGGTTCATGAGATACAGCCTGGTGACAGACGGACAGACGGACGAACAGCGAAGTCTCAGTAATAGGGTCCCGTTTTTACCCTTTGGGTACGGAACCATAAAAACGAACTGCTAAGGAATGGAATTCGTTCCCATCGTCTGTATTTACAGATAAATACAACCTTGGGCTCTTCCTTCAAGGCTAGAGTGAAAAGGCTGTTACTGAACAGTACGCGATCAAAATTGGGAATGTCTAAAAAAATTACCAGTGGTTTTTATATTTTTTTTGTATAGAAAAGTCAATTATAAGGAACTAATTTCAATATTTTGTCATTTAGTTCTCTACTTTTTTTCAAAATTAATTATTGAAACTATTTTAGTTGATGACGTCAGATTATAATTGAGGGCTCCCACAATGCCAAATTTCTAAATCTATCTAAATGCGTACGATAAGGCAACCCCTTTAATTATTTTTTGCGTAGTGGTACACTATACACTGTGTCACTTTACTGGCACTGTCAAAGTGCTAGATGTCAGACAGCGGGTCCAAATCAAACTCCGTAGTATAATCCACGCGTAAATTGTGAAGAATTCTAACCACATAGAATAAAGTACGACTTGAACCGGTCACGCAATTTACACCAATGTCAAATGAAGGTTATTGCTTATTTGTTATATAATAAATTCATTACATAATATTAAAATTAAATAACTACAGAAAACGAGTTAAAAAGCATTTATCTCGAAATGGTTTTCGATTTACTATACATTGCAAAAAAATAGACATCCCAATTACGCGACTCACCTTTATGTTTTTAGATCTAAGATAGCTGTGACCGTTCATTTGGTAAACGGTACGAGTAAGAAATGATAAAAATGTCATTGACATCGATACCGCCTTGTTCCAACTCTAACCCGTTTTGGCATTTGAGCTGTAAAATTACATACATTATCATTAGGGTAGCACTTCATTTGGTCCTATTCAACAAATATATAACCATCTCAGTTCAGAAGAGATAGATCAAACACGCGAACGCAAATTCATAGTCAGATTAAGAAAATTTCTTAAGGAAGCTGAACGTGAGGATCTAGGTGTGACTGTGTAACTCAGTGATTTAAGTATAGAATATAAATATATGTACTTCTGGTATTAAATATCGTGAGTAATTGTAAAAGTCTACGAGACATATACACGGTCTAAACTATGTATACAAGCATCGCGTCAAAATATGTAAACATCAACCTTATGGTTAATGACATAGAGTTGTTTTGACACCTTGTTAACGTACATATATTTTTGCACGTAACCGTACCGGGCGAGAAGTAAAGTTCACCAGATCTAGAAAAAATAAGAAATCCAGGTCATTAAAAGTGGGGTGGGATGCGGAAGTTTATAAGTAGGTACCTAAGATGTGCATATGTGTGAGTTTGTTACTCCTTCAAGCTAAAACGGTTTGACGGATTCTGATGGACTTTGACACACAGAGTTTTACTTCTTAACCTTTTTTTATTAAAAAGGTTAAGAAGCCTATGTTCATAAAAATTAAAGATCAAAATCAATAATTATAATCTAGTAATAATGTATGATTTCAATTTAATATAAATAGGTACTTAAATAATGTTAAATTTAGTTTTAAGTAGGTATTATTGTGTGCCCTTGCAGGGCGTCATGGACTGACTTTTAAAACAATAACATCTTTTTAAAATGTACATGACGTTACAGTGCAGCAAATAAATAAACCTAAAATAAGATATAAAATACTTTTTTCCCGGAAAATTGCATAGTTCCCGCGGGATAGCGATAGTTGAATTTTTAGCATACAGAGTCGCGGGCAATAGCTTGTTTATAATATTAGTAGAAGCAGCAGCAACTCAGAGCTAGAAACACTATCACATTACCCTGCTTTGGAAATAAAAACGTTTCGCGTCCTAACTTATTTACCTACTATAGATTCCATACTATCGTTAGTATCGCTTTCAACCAAACTGAACTCTGAATACCTACGATCAATGTTCTTATACAAATTTAATACCTATATAATTTGATGGAGTAAAAGGTGACGGCACCAATCCATGGACATGTTAAGCACAGTAGTTCCCCAGTATAATAAAAAAATATGAGCATACTCAATGAACTGCAACGTTGCCGATTACGCGAATTCAACTTTTACTTTTACGGCGAAAGCAATATCGGATGCTGTTTTGTTATTGTTATTGAATGAGAGCATTCCGTAGTGTGACCCACGCTTGTGTAAGAAGTCAGGTCTCGAAATGGTGAGAGATCTTTTTTTATTAATTTGACAGATTCACGAGCTTTTATTTCTTATACAAATAGATTTACGATGATGTGAGAAACAGATTATTATATGTACAGTCGAAGGCATCGCGCCAAATATATGCAAACACCAACCTTATGATCAGTGGCATAGAATTGTAGATATTTTTGACGTCAAGGTACACAACACATATGCCCTTGACTGTACCTACAGAGTACAATAATAGCAGAGTATTGTTACCTAATCGTTCGTAAATTCTATATGAGTTAGTTGGTGCTGAAACTTAAATATTAGTCATTACATTAGTCATTTATTAATTGATTTTCATGGATACAATTGGGTCTTGAAAATTCAGACATTTCCCAGACATAAAACCCTGCAGTAAGGCTCAACGATATAACTTTAACCTATTACTTGATAAGTTAACTATTATTGTACTAAGTATACTATAAATAATTTTTCATCACACTTGCTCGTCAATGGTGTTATTCCTTGCCTGTATACTAAATGTCAAAGGCCTAATTTGTTCTTAAGGGAGTTATGGATTTACGTACAGTTTTTCTTCCCAAGGGAGTTCTAACTTTAGTTTTAAAATTTTCAAACAGACTAAGGAGGTTTCAAGTCAGCCAACGTTTTATTTATATGTTTAAAACTTAGCTGTAACCTAATTTTACTACACAAAACTTGTCTACGCTTCATGAAACTTCGTTATTTTTATATTTTAAATTTATATCAAATGGTTTTGCAATAATTTTAGTAAGTATTTTTTTAACATGTTGGCAGAATGTGGCCGTATGGCCATTCGAATTCTAAACACAGCTTACATTATCTATGGTAGATGACTTGAAAAAAGTGACAATCTGTATTGGCGGGTAGCCATTATTTATTTAATTTAAGTGTTTAGAGACAAAATAATTTCATTTTTGGATTTTTTTCCTTGCAGTGTGATGAAAATCATTGTGTGTATCACGGGCAGTAAGGGGATTACAAACTCGAGTCATTAAAAGCCCTCCGCCTCCGGCGTCGGGCTTCTAATAGACTCTCGTTAGTAATCCCCTACTTACGGCCCTTGATGCACGATGTACTATATTGTTTTGGAAATTATTAGTTTAAATAACAACTAACTTTAGACGACAATTAGTTTCAACGTGCATCAGAAAAATTAGAAAAAAGTCTACCAGATTAATATCACGTCCTAATGCTAAATACTTAGTTATGGAAATTATGTTTCAGAAAAAGCTTTAGCTACTGTAACTGCAGTTACTGCTACGAGCGCAACAAAGAAAAACAAGGCCCTTTGTGTTCAGCATACAAATTATAAGCCTTTGTCTAACCATTATAAGTTTTGAGACTTGATCGGCACGTGCCATCTTGCATACCGCTGTGCGTCCTGAATAAAAACCCACACAATCATCTCTGTAACTTTTATTGTGCGCTACAAAGCCTCCGAAAGACTGACCATTTCCAATAAAAGTGGTCTACCAGTTTTGACAAAAGTTTCTGTCAACCGATGACCAATGTCAAACGAAGGTCATTGCTTATTTGTTAGGTAATAAATTCATTACAGAATATTAAAATTAAATAACTACAGAAAACGAGTTGAAAAGCATTTACCTCGAAATGGTTTTCGATTTACTATACATTGCAAAAAATAGACATCCCCAATTGTGTTTTGACAGCTCGTAGAAAGTACATCAGTTGATTGGTGGTGTCAACATCCCTATACGGCCTCTGGCCTGAACAGCGAGTAGGGTTTCTCTTTTTGGGGTCTTAAATATGTAATATGTTATTGATTCTGAGATAAGAACAACTGGTTTACTGGGTTAAGTTCTGAATAATAAGTCCATGTATGAAATCGAAAGTGCTAATCGATCATTTCTCTCCACGCCTGCCGCATCTTGAAAGTGCGTGTTCGGTAGAAAATGGTCAGGTTTGAGAAATCGATAGATACCGACTATCAACGAAGCGGAAACTTGTTTCGTTGCGCATAAAAAAATATTGTTCTTTTGTATAGTTGAACAATAAATTCCTTTTTCATCTCACATACTCGGAAAGTGAGGCAAATCATATCTGACATACGGGAGGATAACTATTATATTCTTCCCTAGGGTAGATATGAATTAAAAAAAATAAAGGCATTGGCTGTCAATGGAACACATGTGCATTCAGCCAAGCATTACGGCATATAATTAAGTATTGAGTTTTTTTTTCTTAATTAGTCATATTTCAAATTTTATAATGCCAGTGAAATGTTATTAAATTAAATTATTAATTTACATTAGTTTCTTATTTAGTGACTTAAACCAGAAAAGTTAGAAAATGTTAAGAAAAAAAACACGGTAAACGACAATGTTATTGCCCACACAGCCTATCTCTATACAGCTTAACTCCTTGGTTCAAATTGGTTACTTACATATTTTATAAATAAATTTACTAAAATACCAACTTTATCTACTGTTTTCATTGATTAATATATTGAACATTCTAAATTTTGTTAAATTAATTATTCCTTAACAATAAACTCCATTGAAATATTTTACAACGATCATATTGACCAATTTAGACATTTTTATTTATTTATACTTATATTTTTTTACTTTCCTTGTAGTCGAAATGAAAAGCAGAGTGTTTAACTCGGGAAAAACACCAATATCACCCTCGGAATATTGGCACCCTCGCTGTGCTCGGGTGCCTAGTAACCTCGTGTGATATTGGTTATTTTCCTTCCTTGTTGAACAATCTACTATACCACCCTAATTTTCAATGTCATTGTACAGCTTAAAACATCAAAAACCATTTTCATTTACAAATGAATGTGGCAATCGGCCTTATTGTTTTTCACCATCATCATTATCATTTCAGCCGAAGGACGTCCACTGCTGGACATAGGCCTCTCTCATTGACGCCCAATCATTACGCCTGGAAGCGACTTGTATCCACCCTGAACCTGCGGCCTTCACCAAATAATCCGTCCATCTCGTTGGTGGACGTCCTACGCTGCGCTTGCCAGTCCAAACGCCAGCACAAAGACCAAACGCCAAACAAATATACAAAATCAAAGTAAGTAAATAAACAGAATGGACGCAACAGCAACATCCTAATCGAACTCAAAGGAACTATAAAGTTCGAATTTTATTTTTTAAAACTCAGACTACACTAAAATTATTCCTATATCCGTTTAAACTAAAAAAATATACATATTAAAATCTGAATATTCTAACAAACACTATTTTGACAAAATTTTAGTTTTTTAACAGTTTAGTTTGGGGGACCATTGGTAAGAACTTCTTGTGACCGAAACGTGCAAGTTTTTACTAATCTGTCGCGTGTGCATCGCGTATACTTACCGAAATATACATGCTTAATTATGTGTACTTAACCTAATATTTGTTTTAATACTCTCAAATAAAAAAAAACAGATATTTATAAATCATTATATCAGTAAAAATTTAGTTTGTAACGTCAAATGTTTTATTATTTCCGAAGAACTGAATAGTAAAGATACGCCTCTGTAGTCTCGTTTATTCATAACAATTAAGTTTGGACACATTTTTTTTAATCTGTTAAATTAAAAAAAATACTTAACTGTGCACCTGCGGCACCTGCAGAAATAACGACCTTACTGTAGAATGTTGACACACGGAAGAAGGCACTTTCTGGGCATGCATCGTAAACTATTTATAATAAGTATCAACTTACCTAAATCTATCACTATTAACAACAATAACGCTGTCACCGCACACTTAAACAGCCACATTTTACTAAAAGCCATATTGTCATTGGTAACCTTACTTCACTAGCCATAAAAAAAAAAGTTGATTTATGAAACATTCGCGAACGCACTCCAAATTCGAACGAAGAACGCGGGAGTCATGGTTAATGTCAGTTGGAACGTTTTGAATGCGCGAGGAGTGGTAGCTACGTTAGTGGTGCGTGCAGCGACAACCGCCGAAGAGAAATGCCCAAGTAGGCAACCGTGACCATGCTCCAACTTCCCGCCAACTGAGCTTGGAAATAATCATAGTGACCGCATTGCATTATGGAATTCCATTAATTTTCTTGAACGCTCAGGTTTTTTTCTGGTTTTGATTTAATCTGGCGGTGAAACATGGGTGCGTTACTTTAAAAAACCGGCCGAGTAAGAGTATAATTCGCCCATCGAGGGTTCTTTTAATAATATAATATAGCATGATATTGGTTGGTACACTATCTAGACACGCGGCAGCGTGTCAAGCCAAGTTCAAGCAAAGGAACTGGCTAGCCAGCGCCGAGTGAATATTACACGAACCACTTGGTGCCACTTTTGACCCTTCTATAACTCAAAACCTCTTTAACGTAAACACATAAAACTACGTGAGTTTAATTAAATCCATAAGGACATCTAGAAGCCCAAATTTCATGAAGCCAGCTCAAACAGTTATAAAGATATGAAGGTCAAAAAGTCGTAAATTTTAGCACTGACTGACTCACTTATAGTACCTAAACCTAACCTACTTCCAGATGTCCTAGGAAGTTCAAATCTGGCGTCCAGACAGGGAATTACGTGTATACAAAGGAAAAAATCTGAAAACAGCCAATTTCAAAGGGGTTTCAAAGGGGGTGAAAATTTCATTGATTTTGCCGTAGGATGCACCGTTTTCAAGATATTTGACAAAAACACCGGGGGGAGGGGGGGGGGGGGGTGCGGGGGGACGGGGGGGTGAAAATTTCATTGATTTTGCCGTAGGATGCACCGTTTTCAAGATATTTGACAAAAACACCGGTTCTTGTCCGATCACCGAAGTTAAGCAACGTCGGGCGCAGTCTGTACTTGGATGGGTGACCGCCTGGTTTTTTGTAGTAAAACTTCTTTAGGCACGCTTGACTTGGGGAGTAAAATACGTTACGTAAGTCAAGCGTGCCTTGAGAAGTTTTACTTCAAAAACACAAAATGAATCCAGACGGTCACCCATCCAAGTACTGACCGCGCCCGACGTTGCTTAACTTCGTTGATTAATTTCTTTACAAAAAGTAATGATATCCCACCAAAAACATAAATATAAAAAATATTAGCCAAGTTCAATACGAAAAATATACTTGATTATGGACACTTCACCGACAAAAGGATTGAGATCTAAATGGGTGCCAAGTTCTGCAGGTAATACTGAAATCTATTTGTAAGAACAAATAACATCCTAAACAAGTATAACACTGTATTTCTTTGGTTTTTCTACTCCAACAGTGTTTTATATTTATAAATATAAATTCCTAAATTTAACTGTCCAATAATTTACACAAAGTACATAACTTATGTTAAATTGAAGCTTAATATTTGACTTGGCTAGTTTTTACCAGCAAATTGAATGTAGAAGATAAGTTGATTAGCCAAATATAAGATGATTTGTATGTGAAAAGTAGCCAAGTCAAATGTTAAGCTTCAATTTAACATAAGTTATGTACTTTGTGTAAATTATTGGACAGTTAAATTTAGGAATTTATATTTATAAATATAAAACACTGTTGGAGTAGAAAAACCAAAGAAATAGAGTGTTATACTTGTTTAGGATGTTATTTGTTCTTACAAATAGATTTCAGTATTACCTGCAGAACTTGGCACCCATTTAGATCTCAATCCTTTTGTCGGTGAAGTCCATAATCAAGTATATTTTTAGTTTTGAACTTGGCTAATATTTTTTACATTTATGTTTTTGGTGGGATATAATAGACTTCAAAAAGTATAGAAGCACCGAGCATTGCTCAAATTAAGTATATAATTCTAGTTGAATGGGAAATAAGATCCTTTGTTAGTTTTGAAAAGTTAAAATATAAAGGACCACATTATATGATACCTACCTACTTCCAAGCGTGTCTCATGAAAAAGGTCTTAACAGATAGACAGCTAAACAGACAGATAAACGCGATCCTGTAAGGATGCCTTTGTTCTTTATGATTTAGGTAACCTCAGACAACGAGCGTCTTTCTTTACTTGTTTCTATGTTATGTATACTACTTTTGTATTTAGTGTACAAGTGTAAAGTTACATCCAACTACATCTCCACAATACTATTATTTACATCAAGAGAACTTAAATATATAAGGAATCAATCCCACCACTACGTTGTCTATGTTTTAACTTGATTAATAGTTGATATGATAATATGATAATAATATCGACTTACGATGAACATAGTTTTTTAATGTGGCTCCTTTATCCAAGGTTGATCTTCTGGTTGTTTTATTCAGATACGAACTATTTTCCGCGACTCAAGAATTTGTTTATCGCTCTCCCGCGGGAATTTTGCAACTTTGCAACTAAGTATCCTATGTCCTTTCCAAGGTTTCGATCTATCTTCTTACCAAATTTCATCTCAATCGGTTAAGCGGTTTAAGCGTGAAGAGGTAACAAACAGACAGACACACTTTCGCATCGCATTTATAATATTCAGTATCTGGAATAAATTTCATTTCGTTGCATTTCATTAAGTACCTACTTACCGTAGAAAATAATTCCCGGAATCATCTAATCTGGATCTTTTTTAATATTGTTGAGTTTTGTAGCCACACTGAGTGGGTTAAATACCTTGTAACCATTATGAACTACATTAGTTAAAAATAAAGTAAAAGAATCAGAATCTAAAACGGAGCCGGATAACGGTCTAATCGTAGTCACGTCGCCGGTTTTTGCTTGACATTGAACCTGTAGCTGGCGTATCTAGAGCGTTCACATTTGCGCGCTAATCTTTAAATGTTGAATAACTCGAAAACCACTGAATTTAGACCCTGGTTGACTGGCCCAAAAAAATTGTGAATAAGCTCTAGAATAACCCCTTTCAGGGAATAGGTCGAATTACAAGTCATCCTGTATTAATGTGTTTTATTGTACTGTATTTGAATTTTCGTCTTGTGATTTTTTAAATTTTAAATTATTAATTGACATTGTGTTGTTGTTTAATTTAATTTATTAATTTCATTAATTGCATTAATTATTATAAATATTATTATTAACGCGGCATAAGAAATTCCTGTTCAAAATTTCTAATCTTTACCCATAGCATTTAAGGTTTTGGAATTTTACCTGTGTGAATCCAGATCCGATGCGACTGTGCGCCGCACATACATATATTTGTTTTCATGCAAAAACCCACCCTAAACTTCCATATAATCCAGCATCAGTGACATCACACGAATTCAACTATCACAAACACTACACCAAACGCAAACGCGTTTCAAACTCTATACGAGTTCATTGTCAAGGTTACACTGAGCGCTGTGGTGTACTGTGATGTACGGGCATGGTTCTGTGGTTCTGAATGTGGAAAATTAATATAAGTATCAAATGTATATCGAATGGGTATATCGAAATGTTTTTCTTTTCTGAAATCGTAAACTTCTCAGCATTTATGAAAACGGCATCGTAGGTATAGGACCCTTCCGGTTAAGTTAGTTTTACAACAATCTTAGAATGTTTACGATTTCAGAAAAAACTTTTCGATATTCAATTTCAATTTAAATTTTCAATTTTTATTTATTGCATTATCACATTACCAACGTAGATGTTATTGTAGATTTTTAAGATATCTAATATATAAAAATCTCGTGTCACGGTGTTTGTTATCGAATTCCTCCGAAACGGCTCGACCGATTTTTATGAAACTTTTTTCTCTGTATTCGGTAGGTCTGAAAATAGGTCGTAGGATATTTTTATACCCCTATTCTTCGCGGACGGAGTCGCTGGCAACAGCTAGTTATATTAATAACCTATTCGATATAAAAAGTTTGATATGAAGTATCCTTTTGTATTTTTATTTTTCAACTTCATTTTTTATTACTTTTACGGTCATCCCGTGAAAACCATTTATTTCATACTAAATACAAACAAAAAATAAAAATACAAAAAGATACTTCATATCAAACTTGTTAAAGTTTGGACAGGTAGCGACATCTCTTGTCCGGGTGACCGGGTAGTTCCGAAGGAGTATTGAAATCTCTCGATGAGGGTATAACATAGATGGCGCTGTATCACGCAAGTGATGACCTAAAAAAGTGAGATATGAATGTATAGGAAAAATTCGTGTCTAGACTCCTGACCAGTGGTGGTGTAGGTAGGGGAATGGCACACGGCACGGAATGCTGAGGACCTGGGTTCGATTCCCAGCGCTGGTCTTTTTTCTGGGATTTTTCTGTGCATCCATATTTCAGTTTGTATTTAATATGAAATATACTATTCGATATTAGTACATTATGATACAAGTGTGCTAAGGTGGTACATATGAGGCATTATTGTAAGCGCGAGCCGTGAGGCGAGCGCGGTAAGGACGCCGAGTGTGTAATGATCAATGCACACGAGTTGCATACGACGTTTTTCAACACAATTGTGACTATTGCGAGGAAAAAAACAAACTTGTATTGTTAGTAACTTTTGTAATTTTTACAAGCAACATTTCACCGTGGGTTTCTACATTCTTGGTTGTAATATTTATTGAGCTCTTCACGTCTGACGCACACCAGTAATACCGAATATTAACGCAACCTGCAAAGAGATCAAATAAGTATATTAGTAAAGTTGTAAGAACGTATTGCCATCTTTAGTACTATAGTACTTAACACAATTATAGAGCTGATACATAAATTTATATTTATAAAGTTCAACTGACCTTTGTTGTCAAGTACTGACTGTCCGGAGCTTCTTTTAAAACTTTTCAACGTCGGTTGGTGTCAACACCTTTGAGTTTCGACCAATAGATCCGTCAGGACGTCTCTTTAGAAATGCCGTCAAATTACTAAGTACTTATTATGTTTTTATATCAACTTCATTTTTGGTCTTTACTGTGCTTTTCGACATGGAGTATAATGAGCTGGGCTTGTATTTATTTGCCAGTTTATTGAAGTAGGCTAAAAATACGTTCTCCGAATATGACTTAGCGTTTTTGCTGTTTTTCCACAGATTGGATGTTTCGTAAGCTGCCAGGTAATTTTCTCTGGATTTTGGTGGCAACAGGCTAAATATCACTCGCGTTTCGTGCCTCGATAAGTATTTCCGGCGGGGTTGAATTAATATTTTGCTCGTCTTCACTATTTGAAGTAGACATTTTTGATAGTAATTAAATTAACCACACAGCAGCAACTTTACCAAATATTTACGTAAAATGGCACACAAGTTTTGTTTTTTTTTTCGCGCGCCGCACTTTTGATGCGCGCGCAGGTTCAATAAAGGCACTGGAAAAACGGCTGTTCAGCCAGAGCAGCAGCAATAATTATAAAAAATAAACTAAACTATAAATTAATGTTCCTAAATACAATAGTTAAGTTAATTTGTGTTTATAAATATACAATTTGATCAAATGAAATGTTTATTTGTCATATTAACCCTAAAATAATTTATTATTCATAAAAATATTCAATGATCTTAGACAAACTTTTGCTAAAATTTAAAAAAAAAGTTTATATTACAGCACTTGTACGGTGATGTTTTTACAGCACAAGTGTGGTAATATGCTGAATTATGAAACTAAAAACGGTGTAATAAGAGTCAATTTACGAGCAACTGTGTTGAAAAATATATTAACTTTCAATATTCAGATACGTGTCTGTTAAAACTTATGTGTCACACAGACGGCTTGCATGTATGTAGGAGCTGCTTGCTGCTGCTTGGATGTAATGTACCCACGATTGAGGAGTAACTTAGCAAGGTAAAGGTAAGGTTTTTTATTGTTATTATTATTTTTTTCTGTACTTTTTTGGTGCTCAATAAAGAATATTTGTATTGTATTGTATTGTAAAGTTTGTAGTTCATTGGTTGTTACGTGTTACAGTTTCAACTACATAACCCTATTATTGGTGGTTCCGATACGCATTTGATCGATTTTAGCAAATAGTTGTTTGTTTTCACGCAATATTTGTTTGCTTGGCAAAATTATTCGTGAACGCAACTTTGCTAATATTATGTTTCTGTCAGGCGCTATTGCTATTATGTCGTAATTCAACTGAAAAAATCATACGCTATCGAAATTTAAACAACATTCATCAATTAAGTAATTCAAACTATTTATTTCTCATAGATACCTTATCTTGAAAGCTATTCTGACAGTGTAAGTTATTCATAGTTACTTATTTGTATTATTTACATTCCATTTTAGTTAAGCCCTCTGCCGAAAACTACGCTAACTGTTTGAAAGAATAGTGTCAGACGTCATTGAGACCAAACAAACAAGTTGCCCAATATTTTTTTCATAATTCGTGAATTTCCCAATTTTATTTAGACAAAATACTACTATCGAATAAATAATGAGTGCCACTAGCCCTTTTCTAAATAAAAAACAATCAGGTAAGTGTATAAATTGATTAAAATCTGTAAAAGTACGTGATTAGGTTATGTCCAACAATGTCTAATGAACTGTAACAGTTCAGCAGTGCCTTTTATTATTATAAGACATTTGATATAGCTCCCAATCTGCTTTCAGTAGGTAGTATCTTAGTTAAGCGTGCATCAAAATATTTGCTATCATAATCATAATAATATGAACTGATAACAAACGAGAGCCCAGTTTGTATTTGAGACCTTGTTCGTTAAGAGACAAGGTTGTTTTTTAACTAAGTCACACGTTTTGCATTACCAAGAAATTATATCGATCAGGCGCTTCAGGTTGACGTACATAAAATTACAAATAAAAATTATTTATTTAGGACACAATAATTATGCGTGTTTTCTTTCATCATCATCATCATCATCATCTCAGCCTATAATTATATGTCCCACTGTAGGGCACAGGCCTCCTCTCAGAATGAGAGTAGGTACTTTAGCTGTAATTCCCACGCGGGCCCGTTGCAGATTGGGAATTTCACACACACACCATTGAATTTCTTCTCAGGTGTGTGCAGGTTTCCCTACGATGTTTTCCTTCACCATAAAGCGAGTTTTCTTTAATATCCGTTAACTTCTACAAATATGGCTTAATATATTGATTGAAACTAACCGGTAATAACTTTTGGCCCAAATCGTTTTTTTTTTCATTTCCATACTTCCATACTTTATACTTTATAATATTATTTAATATTATAAATTATAAATGCGAAAGTGTGTCTGTCTGTCTGTCTGTCTGTTACCTCTTCACGCTTAAACCGCTGAACCGATTTAGATGAAATTTGGTACGGAGATAGTTTGAGACCCTGGGAAGGACATAGGATAGTTTTATCCCGGAAAATTGCATAGTTCCCGCGGGATAGCGATAAACGAATTCTTTGTAGACGAAGTCGCGGGCAACAGCTAGTACTTAATAAATGGCGTGAGGAAACGAGCATGCACCTTAGAAGAATTACCTACAATGATATGTGTGAGTGAAGTTCGCAATCCACACTAGGCGCGCGTGGGAACTACGGCCCAAGCCCTCTCATTCTGAGAGGCCTCCGCCTGCAACCTACAGTGGGATTGGTGGGATATACTAAGGGCCTACGCTAGCTGACGCGGACGCCCGCCGCGTGCGCCCGCACGCGGATCTAAAATGTACCGAAAATCCGTCGCACGCGCCCGTGCCACTTAGCGCTGTTCATACAATTTCTTATTAGACGCGCGCACGACGGGCGTCCGTTCCAGGTAATCCGCATCAGCTAGCGTAGGCCCTTATATTATAAACGTGTACCTATAGGTACCTATGTGTACAAATATTGAGCTCCCTCACACTCATTGTAAAAAGTTAGTGTCACATTAACAATGTTTTAACTTCGACGTCAAAAATTAAGAACCTTTTACACTGGTTTACCGCACATAATTAATTAAACTTAATTTTTGATTATCTTAGTAACAATATGAGATACGACACTAGTGTTCTAGATAAATTAACTTCATTTGACCTTTTGCATGTTCCCTTAAAATTAAAGGAAATCAAAAATAGCACGTATAATGAAAGTAAATTTGTACGTTTCGCGTTTCTGTGATTTTAAAGGGAAAAACAATTACTTACGGCAACATCGACTCTCAACTTAATTAATTACTTACGTATAATGTTTATAGCGCACGCTATTCGATTAGTAAACATTCCAAATGGGTCAGTATGGAGAGTTGGAGACACAAATATACCAACAGTACCTATAGCTGTACTTACTGTTAATTATTCAGTGACCATAGACGAATGAATGAATGAATGAGTCATTTGATTTCGTATCACGCGGGTATAGCAAGTGTGGTAAATAAATAACTCCGCGCGAAATAGTAGGTAGCTAAATTCTACCATTTTTTGTACAATATTGGACAAATTGGGAATTACTTTTTTTTTATTTGTATATATACTTGTCTGCTTACTTTTCTTTATTTATTTTCAAAATTTTCAGTGATTTATTTTATAGAGATAAATAAACTCTTTTCAATTCAAGTGAGTTTAAAAAAACCACGTTCTATTTATGTGGAAGTCAAGTATTGCGGTTTTAGTGTTTTACTTTACATGAAAACACAATTTGTATCGCATAGACGTAGGTACGTCTACGTGTGTACGTGTAGTAGCGGAGCAGTAAAGCAAAATATACGAATTCATAGTTCAATAAATACTTAATTTGTTAAACAAACCGAAAAATTCCGATTTGGCCGAGTACGGAATTTTATACCGAATAATTACGGGATTTCCGAGATGCTCTTAAATAAAACAAGAGAAACATAAAATTGGACATGTACGATACTGAATTACTTAATATTTTGACAGAACCTTTAGAGCGCAAGTCACGAGCATTATATATCCATATTACACTGGTCTTCCTACTGTTTCGATATTAAATGAACGCTACAGGTCCAGAGGATAGTCAATTCATACATATTAAGGCTGAATCACGTACGTGTGCTGTTGTTTCAACAAAATTATCTTGTTGACATTTGACTTTTCGCGGCCTTCTCCCAGGCAATGTATCTAAGTAAATATTTTGCCGGGCGCAGTCTGAGAACAAATCTTGTAAGAGTTTTTGTTTATAAAATTTACACTCAGTATCTAAAGGATTATCAAGCTTGCCAGATGTGTTGCAAACACGAGTAGAGTGTCGTTTTTTAGACTTATAGCACGAGGAATATTTTGAGTAAAGTATTAAAAAAAAAATAAAGGAGATATATCGGATTTCAGGCCGAGGAAGCGATTTGAACGATTTGGACATGGCCAGCTCGCATACAGGTATTTTTTAACGTCATTTTTCTGTTCTATTTCGCTTTAAATTCGAAAAGCTTACACCATGTGTTTAAAAATTGATCCGGAATGTTACAGAAGATAGTTCGGTTAGTTAGATTGAACCTCCCTATAAATAGTTTCCATTGGAATGTTTAATTTAAAATGCATTCACGCCTTTTGACGTGCGGAATTCTTAAATCATCGATCAATTTTTTAAACATTTTGTCAACATTGATATACACATTGATATGACATTTGAATAAATCCTTAAAAATAACTGCATCTTTTTTACCATCTATTGAAATATTTTGGGATAAATTTTAAAATACCTTGTTTTTTTATACTACAGTTCGTGAAAATTATTTGTTTCAACTCGTATCTGACGTTTATTTTTACCTCTGACATAACTAAATCCTTTACCGGAATTGAAACCGAATTCTGACCAATATTTACTAAACAAAGCGAACGTACCTAACTGTTTACGTTACGTCTACTTTGGCTAAAAATGATAACTTGTCTGATTTATTAACGTCATACAATTTTGGGTTTGTTTATTTTATGAAAGTGATGGACAAAGGATGGACTAAAACCCAGGCACATTTTGAAGGCACTTTTCTGGCGCACGTCAATAGGTGCCACAACTTTTAGTGTACCCATAATTTGTTCTCAGGTTTTTCTTTTCTGGGGCCACGTTTGACGATTGGCACTAACATCATAGGTTCATCCAAGTAAATCAGGAATGAGGAGATCCGTAGATGAACAGGGGTCACCGACATAGTAAAGCGGATTAGCTCGTTGAAATGGCAATGGGCTGGCCATATAGCACGCAGAACAGATGGCCGTTGGGGCCCAAAAGTTCTCAAATGGAGACCACGGACTGGCAAGCGCAGCGTGGGACGTCCACAAACGAGATGGACGGACGATTTGGTGAAGGCCGCAGGTTCAAGTTGGATGCAAGTCGCTTCCAACCGTAATGATTGGGTATTAATGAGGGAGGCTTATGTCCAGCAGTGGACGTCTTGCGGCTGAAATGATGATGATGATTTGATGATGATGAAATCAAAAGTGATATTGATTAGGTATTCTGTTTGTTTTTCAACCCTTATTATTTGTATAAGTTTAAGACCATCAATAGAAATACAAATGGAAAATAATACATTTTTACCAGATGGAGGTGATCGCAATCGTCGAAAATCCTATGATAAGTAAGTTTTTGTCATTGAACAGTTTTTAATTTTTTGCTACTTTATATAATGCAGGTTATGCTTTGATAGTTTTTTTTTTATTGGCTGTCTGAGCCGTTGTCAGACAAGGCATTCAGCATGTACTATTTTATTGATATGTCCCTTGAATAGAGAATTGAGTAAGCACCCATGAGGCTGACATGATCACCTGGAGTGTTCAAAGCTTCGACAAAAATAAGAAAAAAAAATGCTTTGATAGTTAAATTATTCTTTTATGCATTATTTACGGAAATAATGATTAATATTGTTAACGATAATTCATCGATCCATAATCCATAATATTATCATGAGATATTAAAGACTAAACAAATACTCGTATTTGAATCACATTTTTTTTTAATTAAGTAATCGGTATTGAAATTAAAAGGTGGTGGCAGAAATTCTGTCTCAGATGTCATCAAGAAGATCCAACTCCATCTTGGCAGCCCTCGTGGTGGGGGAAATATCTCCCCTTTCCCATTTTCTCCACATACAGACAGTCAGCCCAGCAACTTTGCATAATTATATTCTGTAAGTATTTTTCCTCTGATTAACATAAGTTTAAAGTTACATTTCGAAAATTGCATAGCGCTGCGCTGTGATAGGAACCTACCTACCTGTCTGAACTGAATCTGGTTTAGATATTATTTATCTTTTACTTAAATCTTGACGTATTGGATAAGCGATTAATACTTGGGTCCTAAAAAAGTACAATTTGTTTTATGTAGCCCTTTTATTTTCCAGTTCTCTTGTGTTGGGGTATTTTATATGCGGAAATAGGAGAGCCTGTAGGTTTGAATGGTGAAATTCTCAGCATGTCACTCCTAGTCATCGCCGCGTATTTAATAGGGTGGTTATGGCTGAAAATAACCACTTTACCAGCACTTATAGGGATGTTGCTGACAGGAATATTGTTCCAAAACGTCGGGTTTGTGCACATGACTGATCAGTATAGGAAACTTAACCAGGACCTACGGTTAGTGGACAGTTCCTGTTGCGTAACTGTGTATTTTAAGCTGCTATTCATATGACAATTAGGCAAATCAATATTTACTTACTAAAGCTTCAAAAGTGTTTTTTTCCAACTACATCGAAATTATCTCGTCACGTATGCTTGGGTGTCTGACCTGCGTCTCTTAAATGACAATACCGTTTGTGTTACAAACTTAACAAAAAAATCTTAAATATTTTGTTTTAGGAAAGTCGCTCTTGTCATAATATTGACTCGAGCAGGTCTTGGACTGGATGCTAAGGTGTTGAAGAAGCATTACGCGGCAGTTTTGCAGCTAGGTCTTTTGCCCTGGATAGTCGAGTGCATAGCTATTGCCGTTACCACTCACTTCCTCCTCGGGCTACCATGGATTTGGGGTGAAGTATCTTTCATTTAAAGCAAATATTTCTTATTAGTTAGAAAGAAGAATGTTTCTATATATGTTTTTGGGCACGTATCTGAATATACAAAGTTAATAAATACATACCTATCGATTATATTAAAATTTATATCGAAACCTAACCTAACCTAATGGGTTCTTTACGATGCCGTTTTAATAAATCCTAAGAAGTTACGGTTTCAGAAAAAACTTTTCGATATTATCACCATTCGATATTTTAAAATATTCTATTGACTTTCGATATTCAGGACTGAGTATGACAGACTGACTGCACGGTTCTGAGTATTTATTGATATTTTTTTTCAGGTTTCCTTCTAGGCTCAATGATTGCCTCAGTGTCACCAGCTGTTGTGGTGCCATGCTTATTCCGACTACGAGACGTTGGTTACGGTGTTTCCAAAGGCATCCCCACACTGGTCCTAGCAGCTACCGCCATAGATGACTCAGTCAGCGTAGCGGTCTTCTCTATAATATTAAACGCCATGTTTTCTACGGGATCGATTACATGGAACATTATCAAGGTGGATATTGTAATAGTTTTCTGATGCTTTAGGGCCGGCGCTCACTGCCGGCACGGCACGGCGTATCATGGCAAAGGATTTTATTACTAATCAAGTTATTTTGAATCTTATTTCAATAAGTTTAGAATTCATGTTACTTTATTTCGATACCACGATGCCGCGACGTGCCGAGGGATGCTGCGGTAAAATTCGTATGTAACCTGCCGTGCCATGCCGTCAGTGAGCGCCGGCCCTTAGTGCCCCGCCACCAAGACGAGGCAAGCGAAGCGCAAGGGCACTACTACCTTTCTCGAAGAGCTTCGTCGTTTTTTGGAACCCTCACACATTACGATTACTTCCACTTTGGCACTCGACAATTCTCGACAATCTTCGGGAGGGATCGGAAGTGCAAATGACACGCGATACAGTGCTGCATATTATATTATATCATCATAGTGTGCTCTTAACCGTCCAAAGCAGTAATGTAGGTAGATCACCTGCCACAGTGTGCCCGGTGAAAAATGTTTTTTTTTAATTATTACTTTCCTGAATCATATCAATCCATTGTTTTCAGGGTCCTTTATCAATAATAGCTGGAGTTGTTCTTGGAAGCTTGTGGGGTGCAATGACTTCGATCATTCCAGAAAAAGGAGACATCTACATAGTACCCCTGAGATTTCTAGCCTTGTTTTTGGGTGGTCTTTTCTCTCTGTTTATATCAAATCTTATTGGATGGAGTGGAGCAGGTAAACTTGATTCTAATTGTTAACATGACTGTTTAAATAAGTGATTGATAAGCTTTACTTTGCAGAGGTCCATTTTAGTAAACTAAAACCTTATACGGCTGCTCCGCTGCCAATTAGCACTTTATGACTTGTCAACTTTTAAGATCTACTTAGACGACTGTTTTGTTTGCCAACATTTAGGAAAATCTTACTAAACCCTGTGTATTTCCTAAAATGAACTCAATACAATTACCTCACTTACGTTACGCATATCTCATATTAAGTATGTCTGAAAAATTATGCTTGATTTCAATTCGAGATTCTCTATTAGACTAATTAAGGATTGCTTTTTTTGTAGAGTTCGATGCTATCTATCAATGACACCATTCATATGAGGGTTAAATAATCAATTTCATTTAATTTTCTTGCAGGTCCTCTAGCTATCGTTTGTTCAGGATTCGTCGCTGCATTTTATTGGGAACAACAAGGTTGGGCTATAAATAAAAATCCAGTGAGCAATATCTTTAGGATACTGTGGATTTTCTTCGAGCCAATATTGTTCGCTTTCACTGGAGCTCAAATCACGGCAAGTATTTCTTACTATTTTATGCTTTACTTTGCTTAAGTGGCTATAAAGTATAATTATGATTAAAGTCTTTAGCACTGTTAAGATTACAGGACGGAAATCTTGAAATGAGTATTTGTCTAGCTGACTAATCTTACCTTTGCCTGTGACACGATTGTGAGTCATTCTGTCGTGATAAATAAGTATTTGATATCACATTGTGGTGCAAGTCTGTCGTAACTTCTACTGTCCATTCGTAAACATAGTGTCAAACTTAAAAATATCCTCGATAGCTCGGTGCCAAAACAAAGATATCCGTCTGGGGCGTACTCGTAGTTTAAAGGCATATCTAGCCATGAACATGTAGGCTTATGTAGAAGTTAGTTTGATTGAGAGAGATAGCAAAAAGGAAATGATTGAATATTGCAACGGAAGCATACCATACAGACTACGAGACTATGTTACCAAAAAAACTAAAAGGCCGAACTAGTGCATTTGCTCGATGACAGTAGGATCGGTTCCCTAACTTAAGTATCCACTTTGCCATACTAACTGCTTAGAAAATTGGATACTTATGTTAGGGTACTAGTTATGAACAATCCCGTTATTTAGTGAACCAGCCGGCACAACTCTATGAGCTATGAGCATGTGTCCTCAAAGATGGTTTCCATTACCTTATTATGGTTACTTATCTAACGGTAAATTTGTCTTAAGCTTTAGTAGATAAGAGTGCTAATAATGCTAACACAAACTAAACATTATCTACTTCTAGCTGGACAGAAGGCATGACTTAGCAATTACAACAAATTCCATAACAAACATTTTTTGTCTCTTTTGCGGTATTTTTAACCCCCGACACAAAGGGAGGGGTGTTATAAGTTTGACCGCTATGTGTGTGTGTCTGTCTGAGGCATCATAGCTATTACACGGGTGAACCGATTTGGATGCGATTTTTTAATTTGAAAGCTGGTTTCTTGGCGATGATGGTTTTTAGATATTATGTTTCATCAAAATTGGTTCAGCCGTTTAATCTCTTGTTAGCTGCGGTAGGGAACTTAGACGCATAATGGGCATTTACTTTATTTTCAAACAATTGTGTGACCAAAAAGCGTTGGGGGTTTTTAAAATTTTTAATTTATTCGATAACCAGCTGGGAAAGATGGGTGTTAAAAACTTTCTCTCCTCCTATGGTGTTTATTAGAAGTCGTGGACGTCGTGGTAGCCTAGTGGTTTAACCTATGGCCTCTCATGCAGAGGGTCGTGCGTTCGAGCCCGGGTTCGCACTTTTGAGTTTTTTCGAATTTACGTGTGAAATTACATTTGAAGTTTACCATGAGCTTTTAACTGTGAAGGAAAACATCGTGCGAAGAATTTCAAAGGTGTGTGTGAAGTTCCCAATCTGCAATGCACGCGCGCTGCAGAACACGGCCCAAGCTCTCTCATTCTGAGAGGAGGCCTGCGTCCTGCAGTATGACGTATACAGGGCGTCCCACGGCTAAGCCACATGGAGGGAAAGTACCTTTAATATTGTATATTGAACATTTTACCGAAAGAATTTAAGACATTATTTTAATTTAGAAAACGATTTAAACTGCATTTATATATTTTTAAATAATTACATGGTTGAACCGGGAATCGAACCCGCTATACGAGAAAAAAATTATTACCCTGTAGTTTTATCATACCGATCGAAAGGCTTTCATCATAAGGATTATTTTTTGCTAAATAACATAGTGTCAGAAATAAAAGGAAGACCACGAATTTTATGATGCATATATATGATGTATATATACGTATATATGTCTACAGTAATATACCAAACGTAACTCTCTCTCTATCTATCTTCCCCCCCCCCCCGCAAATCCCACCATGTGCGAGCAGGGCGGGGGTGCAAGGGGCGGCCGTATACATCAACAACAATTCAGCTCGACGAATTAACAAAATGTTAAATTAAAAATTAAGTTACGTAACGAAAATGGTTGCCAAAGGTTCTTTACCTTTTCGTAGCAATGAACTTTTAGGCAGCGTTATCTGGCACCTAGTATACTTTCCCTCCATGTGGCATAGCCGTGGGACGCCCTGTATAGGCTGGGATGATGATGATAGCGTTCAAAACACCACACTTATGATAGCCACTGAGAAAGCCTGACTTTTGAGTTATGGTCTGTTCAGTTCACATGTACCCAATATACAAGGGAATGCGCTTGGCTAAGGGTTTAAGGAAAAACTCTCAGAGTACCTATTTAAATATTTACAATTACTTTTAGATCAGTGCCTTAGATCCTGAAGTACTCAAGATGGGTGCGATTTGTCTCGTCTCTTGTCTGATGCTTCGCGTCATCGCCACATTTCTGGTCAGCTTCGGTTGTGGACTCAACAATAAGGAGAAACTCTTCATTGGCTTGACTTGGATGGCCAAAGCTACAGTGCAGGTAGGTGTCTGCTCGCTTACCAAATTAGAACATCGAAATAAAGCTGAAATTGTGTAAATTTGGTAAAATGGCGTTATGTGTAGGTAGTAGATAGCATAGTAGCTTACGGAGTAACGGGGATAATGAGGTATAATTACAGTTTAGCTACATGGATAGCTTAGCGGAATGAAAGACTGGACCATAGTATATACCTACATTTGCCAGAGTAGCACTACTATACACAAACACATAAAAAAAAACAAAAAATTAGCGACTGAATACTAAGCCGCTTTACCTTTACATACATCCTGTACATACCTACTACGTTTTTATGTATATATTCTGGCAAATAAAATAATGCTATTCTACAGCTGTATGTGCCAGTGGGTAATATACCAAGATAGACTGCCTATCCTGGAATATCAGCCACTGTAACTGTTTTTACAATAAAGAGAATAACTTACCTACTAGTTGATACACACTCGTACCTACTTGTTTCCATCAACCTGCTTCATCGTTTAATAATTATACGACCGCTTTAGCCTAGTTGGTAGTGACCCTGCCTACGAAGCAAGAGGTCCTGGGTTCAAATCCCGGTAAGGGCATTTATTTGTGTGATGAGCACGAATATTCGTTCCTGAGTTATGGATGTTTTCTATGTATTTAAGTATTTATTTATCTATATAAGTATGTTTATCGTCGTCTAGTACCCATAGTACAAGCTTTGCTTAGTTTGGGACTAGGTCGATTTGTGTAAGATTGTCCCCTAATAATTATTAAAACTTAGATTTATGATTTTAGCGACGTCGTCTGCGAGGGGTTCGTTTATTGCCATCCCGCAGGAAATACGCAATTTTCCGGGATAAAAAGTATCCTTTATCCTCCCCAGAGCTTCAAGCTATCGCCATACTAAATTTCATCATGATCGATTGAGTACTTGTTTAAAGCGTGAAAGCGTAACTACGTATAACAAATTCACGTTCGCATTTTATTACTATTAAGCAAGGATATTTTTAAAGGCTCCTGAATGTCATAGTGGTTATCAATACATGGAGCCCTGGTATATAAAAATGCATATCGAATGGCATAAAATGTCATGAAGACAAGATTCTATAGTGGACTGTAGTACAGTCAGCATCAAAAGTAGCTGGTCACTATTGTTGTCGCTCTACAGTTAGGTGCAAAACGTCAAACTTGATTGACAATTGTGTCTTTACGACAAAGTAAAAAAGTGACCAGCTACTTTTGATGCTGACCGTAAGAGTACATGGACTGTACCCAACTGGGTGTATTTTAGGCGGCGTTAGGTCCAGCTGCTCTGGATCTAATAAACAGTGGGCAGACATCAGGGGCGGCTGTGGCAGATGAAACTGCTTACGCGAACGCTCTCCTGACTGTCAGTGTACTGAGTGTGGTGCTGTCAGCTCCAATGGGGGCCATCCTCATTGCACTCACTGGGCCGCGGTTGCTAAGCAAAGAAGATGGTAAGACCTTTGGCTTAGAGATAAATTCACCTATTCTCTATCTAAGACCTATCTAATCTTAATGATTTATTTAAGTAAGTATGTATTTATGTATATAAGTATGTTTATCCGCAAAGCTCGAACTTTTGCGGATGACGATATTTTAAAAATGACATTATTTTGTACACAGAATGAAGTGGTAAGATGTGGTCCCTAAATAAAATAAGTTTTACAAAAATTTAACGCAACGATAAAATGCGCAGTCGGAGGCATGCATGAAGTGACATTAAATCCCATGCAGCCACTACTCCCATGCCTCCGACTGCATTTTATCGTTGCATTAAATTTTGAAAGACTGTCATCGACGTGTTTTAAATTCGTTTCAATGTTTAGTTTTTTTTTTCGGTTTCTTACGTCGAGTTCAGTTAGCTTTTTATTGTTATTGAACATTTTATCTTGTTTCCACCTTTCCAGTATTTCTGCATGCGGGTTTTTTGATTTTTTAATTTATTATTTTTTACGTGTAGCATAACCGTAAATAGATATCGAAGAAACCTACCATGTTACATTTAGCTATTTTTTGCGCTTTACAGAAACTACGAAAGCCTCAGATGAAGAAAATGGACCGAAGACAGAATTATCTTCAATACACTTGTAGATAAAGAATAGATACGATGGCGTGAATGCCACCAGTTAGGTATACGTTTCTAAAACAAATGAGTAGTATTTACTATACACATTATGTACCTACTACTATACCTACAGGGTAATTTCTTAATAGGTACTTATTTTAATGTGTGATTCAGTATCGTTAAAATAACAAATTTCACCTATTTTTCATTATATTATGTAATATTTATTAGGTACTTAAGTACTTCAATTATTGGTTTTTCATTGTAACTCGACTGATCGATGAATTACGAAAAACAACCAAAATATCAAAATGCAAAAAAAATCTCGAACAGATAATCGTGATTTATCAAATTATTAACGATATTGAATCACATAGGTATCAAAATTTGTATAAAATTATTTTCGCTATTATAATTAAGTTTTTTTTTTCATTATTATTACTAAGTATAGGTGTGTGTTAATTAATTAGTGTATTTGTAAGTTGATTACTAACATACATACATGTTTACATTTTTTTTTAATCTAGGGATTTTAAATATAAAGATGCTTAATGTGACTGGATCGGATAACCTGGCGGTTAGCGATCCTGTCTTCGAAACTAGAGGCCCCGAGTACGAATCCCGATAGGGAAAAACATTTTTAACTTTCATGGTCTCTTTTCGTTCATAATTACGAACACAAGAACTTAATCAAGACTTTTATTTCAGTACCTAGTCGAAACCGAACTTCTGTATGTTTCAGTTTAGGCCAGAAAAACGAAAATTTGGGCTATTCTAATGTATAATCTTTAAACTTGCGATCATTTTCGCTTTTGTACTTAACTAATTACGTACTTGTATTAATTAGAAGCGAATTATTCGATAAATTGTCAGTTAGGTACATAGCCCTAAATGGGTACCTATCTATTGAGTATATTATGTGAAATGACAACGAAACTCGCTGATCTGAAACCGAAATCTTGGGTTCGTTCGGTCTCGGTCAGACACTATTCTTGATAGTTTTACTTATAATATTTTATCATCAAAATTATCTCGACGTTTGGGCTGCTGCAATGTGACCGAAATGTCGAGGTACCTAAGTTTATCAATACAAAGACGTAATTAAGACTCCGGTGTATTTGTCTTGTAATTAAGAATATTGAGTCCGTAATCGAGATTTGGATGATATACTTACTTACTTATGTAGTACTTACCTGCTTACTTATTTATGTATGTTCTGCAGTACCTACTCAACAAGAATCATTTTTAAACTACTAAGTCAATAATTATATTGTAATTAAGTAATTAGGCAAAAATGTAGAATTTTTATTTCATTATTTAGTTACAAACATAGGTTCTTTCTTACCTAGTTCAACGTTTTGTTTCTAAAATAATACTTAAATCGGTGCTAGATTATTTACTTACAAAGTAGGTAACTATTTACAACTTAACTTACTTAAAGTTTTATAGCTTACTAGCTTTTGCCCGCGACTCCGTCCGCGTAGAATTAGTAATTTGGGCAGCTTATTTTTTTTATCCAATTCGCTTTTTCCTGAATTTACAGATTATACTACTCCGTCTCCTTAAGAATGTGTGCGTGCCGACAGTGACAAGCAAGGGCTGGCAGTTTGGATTATTTTTTTTTTTTCTACATGATGTTTTACCATTTTGTCGGGATAATTGCTATATGCAAACTTTCTAGCACTAATATTCCCTAAGCTAAGCCACGGACGGACAAAGGGACAGACGGTCATGGCGAAACTATAAGGGTTCCGTTTTTGCCATTTTAGCTCTGGAATCCTAACAAAAAAGGATATTTATTGTAATACGCAGAACACATTGCCATGCTCACAGTACCCTAGAGTTATACTAAATACGAAGGTCAACTTTCGAACTTCGCATCGTGCCATCCCGCTCACGCTTATAGCTTTTTATAGAAGAGTAAGAGGGACAGCACGATACGAACTTCCAAATTGTTATAATAGCTATTAATTCTAGCATAGTCATATTAAAATTTGCCCCCTGTTTCACCATTCACTTATAAAAGTCCAGGCGGCATATTTTTTCCGTGGAACACGAATGAACGTGCGTCGGCGCGCGCTTGTGACAACCTACTGGAATTTCGATCGCAGCAGATCGTCCTCGCGGTAGGTAAATATCGCGCGTAAGAACATGGCATGCATGAGGCCTGCCCATATTACTAAGCCGTACAGTTTAATAACGGCAACTAGAGACAGCGGTCCGAGAGATAACAACAAACTAGAGAAACTAGAGAGTTGTGTCTCACTCGCAGCAGTACTTGATCACCCTAGTTAGAACGAGATGCAACTCTGGTTTGTTTTTTTTCGGCCTCACTTTTTTGTCGCAGTACTCAGTCCAGGTTAGGTATTAAATCCATGGACCAACTTTAATAATAAAAAAAAACTAATTTTGACAGTTAAACGCGAAAGTGCAACACCATAGAGTAAGATAAATATACAAAAAGAATAGAGAGCGTACTCAACCCAATTATCTGTCACCCCGTTTGACATGCCACCATATTTAATTTTTAGCTGCCCTCTGTAAATTGGTGTCTTGTGGATGCCATATACATATGTATGTATATGTATAACCATATATGTCTATACTACTCGTATAGTCTAAGTAGTAATTGAAAAAAAAAACAAGGAAGTATTACACATAATACAAATAATAATCTTGTTTAATTTTGTCATAAGTACCATCGTTATTAGTAATCACTACCACTATGTTTGTAACCTAATGTGGAACACATATCGAACGTCGCGATAAACACAAATTGAAACAAAAATAGGGTCCAAATCGCAAACACAATAAACAATAACTTAAAAGCGTCTTTTCACTACGTAAAATCCCGAGAAATCCCGCCGCTGCCGGCCGTGACACCCTAACTGAGTTCTCGCTTAGCGAGTACTCTAATATCGTGACCTTTGAGTCCGGCCGGAGCGGGAGTTTCCCTTCTACCTATGTTCTTATTTATTCTTATAGTCAAGCAACCATTTCTACGACGTACACCGTAAATTACATTTTATCTTCTATGTTGCTAACAAAACCTTGACAAATTTTAAAGGAAATTAATTAGTACATGTTTTTGAGAATAAATTAAAATAAACACTTTAATTAGTTGCGTTTGATGAATGAAAATTATAAAATGCATATTAAGATAGAAATTTATGAAAAAAACTAACAGTATGTATTTAAAACTAGATACTAGCACACTAGTGACATCTATCGCATGATTGCGACAAAACTTCGAGACCAAAAAGAGCTGGGAACTACGTGATTTCAAGAGATGGCGCTGTAATTAAGTTTCAAATCTGTCAAAACTAAATGCTCTAATTTGTCTACCCCTGTGCAACTTGACTTGTGCAACGCGTTGCGTCGCTGTTTGTCATGCCATGTAAACAAATCAAACTTCTAACTTATTTTATTACTAATTAATTAGTATAAAAGTTGAATTAAAACTTCTAAAGAAACTTTTTCATTTAACTGAAAAAATGTCGGTGTTGGTAATAGGAGTAGCCACTGAAAGCGGCGTTCCCATATTCTCAAGAAAACGGGGCAGTAGTGAAAACGTAAGTCTATTGTTTATATAAAGTTTCTTTTGTATTAATAAGTTTGTGTACCAATGAGAGTTTTGTTTATACAAAATTATTTTTTCTAATTTAGATTCAGTTCTCTACTATCGCCTCTCTGCATGGAATCAACATGTTCAGTAAATGCCACAACTTATCAATGGTCAATACACAAGTGGACAATGGTACCATACTGTGGCGTGAATATTGCAAAAGGTGAATAGTAAATAAATCAGTGTCAAAACAATATTTTGAATGTAAATAACAAATTAAATATTAATTTCAGTGTAACATTAATTGGCGTGGCAACTGGTGGATTAGAATGCGATTTAGATTTACTCCTCTCAACAGTCCACAATTTAATGATTTTCTGCATTGGTAAGAAAGAATTAGAAAATCAAAAGAACATTGACCAGATAAAGAGAGACCTGAGGCAGTGTTACCCAATATTGGACTATTTGCTGGAGTCATTGGACCCTGATGCTGTGATAAGTCCCCACCCAACACTTGTATTGGATCTGATACAGAGTATATTGTGCCCTCAAGCACAACAATTGCAGGTGAAATGAAGCTCAATGTGGTGATGGGTAAATTTAATGTTGTATTTTTAAATATTATTGGGCTTTATTAATGAGGGGTCAAATCCCAGCAAGACCAGTAGCATAGCTAAACATGGACAAAGCATCATGATTCGAAAGTTTCTTGTTTTTTGCCCAATAAAAATCTGTCATCTAATGTGTGGTGAGCCATTTTGGAGCCTCGCAAAACATGTATATTATCTTACTCATACAAAAAGGTCCTGCACCACCACTGCAAGAGCACCTGTAGAACTAACTAAACAACGTTATATTTAGTT
Organism: Archips xylosteana; assembly: GCA_947563465.1. Taxonomy (NCBI): domain Eukaryota; kingdom Metazoa; phylum Arthropoda; class Insecta; order Lepidoptera; family Tortricidae; genus Archips; species Archips xylosteana. The sequence goes on along the minus strand of OX387350.1, from coordinate 8,968,622 downwards.
AAATGTGAAAAAATAGAAATAAAAAATCCGCAACATGCTTCGTCAGCTTTTGACAAAATAAAAAAAATAAAAAAAAAAAAAAAAAAAAAAGTTAAATGTGAATTTATGTATTTCATTTCATAGACCTTGATTAGTTTAACACCTTTGCTGCAGTATCGGGTTGATATGACCCGATACAAATATGGTTAATTGCAAGTTAAACTAATTGTTAAGTGCTTAGCACATTCAGTGCCAAGAACACGCCAGTTGTTTTCTGTGTTCATAGGCAGTTTACGCTACTTAGCGGAAAAACGCTGCTACTGGTTACAAGCATAGCGTATAGCAATGCATTAATGAAAAAAGAAAGAAAAAAAAAGTTGAAAGTATTATATTTCAGTCTCAGGCTTTGATCAATTATAACTGAAGATACACATTGCCGAACAAAATCCCCTTCAAAGCATGTCCGAACTTTTTTATTTGTTTGCATAACAATTAAAATCATCACCTACACAGAAATTTGAACCTAGTCTTTACTTCATTACAGTCGAATTTCGGTTGACACTTGACAGCTAAACTTGACAATTTCACGCAACGTACTGAGAAAAAAGAAGGCCTCTTTTATCAAAGTGGCGCTCATTTGGCTCGGACATTTTCGGGCGCGCGACTGTGGATCTAAAGTTATAATTGATCAAAGGTCTCAGGAAATGAAATTAAAGAAAAACAATAATTGTTATAAATATATCAATTTCTTATCTTTTCACTAGAACAACTACATTGTGTACTCATTTGGGTGAAAAAGTAGATGGTAAGCAAAACACTAATCATTTCTATTCTTCTATGAAGTGTTTCTCAACCTGTGCTCCCCCTAGACTCCTGGGGTTCATAAGGTCCTGTCCTAGGGGTCCATAGAAAAAACCAAATTTATATCATTAGATTTATAGGGGTCAGTCCTTGAAAAAGGTTGGAAAACACTACCCTAAATAAACTTTGAATTTCAGCAAGCATTAGACAACTATGCGGAGAGTGTAACAGGGCGTTGGGCGAGCCTTAGCATCCATGGACATCTGGTGGCCACTAGCTCAGACTTTGGGGAGTTGGATCCACGGGAGGCTCGGCTATTGCTTCTACTTGCCGCAGCCCAGGATGGAGCACCCTTGAGGGACACCCCAGTATACTTACCACATATTAGCCCTAATGTATGTATGATCTTAAAACTTTTGCCCCAATTTATATACTGTTTGTCACCATAAAATATATAGGACCTGTGTAGATACTCAAAAATATTTGAACATGATGATTTTGTTAATCGAGTAAGCACGAAAAGTCGGATGATTTTGAACACTTAAGTATCTAATCTCTAAGTATAAAATCTGAAAGATCTTTGCATGTGTGTTGAAGCAACGGACGTAAGCTAGTCAAGTAAAAGGTACCTAAGATGTATTATTACCAAAATCAAATAAAAAACATTGAATGCTAGTAGCTGCACCATTTCCTATTTTCCATGAAACTTCATATTTTGCCTTTTCAGGTGGCATTCAGAGCGGTGACGTGCAAGCTCCTTGCAGATGTTTACATCCTTGTGGTGTGCGGTGCAACGCCCGCTCTATCGCAAATCGACGAAATAGTCCTACAGTGTTGGGAAGGGTACGCTCAGCTCATCAAAGAGGCCAAAGTGGCGTACCCTAGAAACTTTCCGGTTAGCGTCACTTTTGAAGCGTGTGTCCTTGGGTGAGTCGTACAATTACGTATGAGACGGATCCGTACAAAATTGAAGGCTATCTTTTTCATACTTTTATCTGTAAAATAAAATTACATGAGACAGTTAAGACCAGAATGCAGGTTTATTTTTAGGTTTTTATAAGGACCTGTTTTTAAAATTGCTGTTAGGTTGAAAATAGTCTAAATGGCTTCAGGAAAAGGATGATACGGCCGGGCCTTTGTACTCGACTTAGCAGGGACACTGCCGTCCCCCAGATGTCAAAAACGTTAAATTTTTTACAAGCTGTATATTTAATATCAATCAGTTAAGAAAGTAAATTTGGACCCCTTTCAGTGCCCGCGATTACTGTCTGTCTTCTTTGCTGCCTTTGGGTATGAAGAAAAGTATGCATTTAAAAAAAATACAGCAATCATGGAATGTTGGTGTGAGCGACAAAAAATTATAATGCATAGCGCATTATTTTATCATGTTAAAAGTAGATTTATCATCATCATTTCAGCCGCAGCATGTCCACTGCTGGACGTAGGCCTCCCTCATTGATACCCAATCATAACGGTTGGAAGCGGCTTGCATCCACCTTGAACCTATGGCCTTTACCAAATCGTCCGTCCATCTCGTTCGTGGACGTCCCACGCTGCTCTTGCCAGTCCGTGGTCTTCATTCGAGAACTTTTCTATTAAGTAGATTTGTATTGTATTTTACTAAAAGTGCCCAACCTAAATTATCCAGCATTTCTCTGAATGCCGTTACAATTTTCAGAATTCTTTTAATAAACATAAGCAAACAAAAATGCGTGTTTTCGCGTCATCTTCACGTTCCGAATCAGAAAAGTCGAGGTATGTCGGGGGCCCACAAAATTGATATATTGAGGACGTTCTATGTCACTACAGCAAAAGACTTGGCCCCTGAGATAAAAAGAGATGACGATAATAAAGGTAAACCATAGCTTACCACTTACGTCCTTACTATATACGTCCCACTGCAGGGAACAGGCCTCCTCTCAGAATGAGATTTCCACCAAATTCTCGCTAAAACTTAAAAAATACATTTATTTGATCAACTTTGGTGTTACGATTGCCAACCCTTAGAATTTAAGCTAAACATAGCTTTATGTTGTCAACTCTTTGTCCTAAATTATTTGAACATTCGCGGCAAATGTGACTTGCACTTTAGACAGCATAACCGACAACTTCGGGTATGTAAAATAAGTATATTATAATACCGAAGTACGAAAGACCGAATGTATTAATATATCGAATGGTTCAAAAGACCAACAAGACTTTTTTCTGAAACTGAGCATTATGCCCTGCCCACTGCCACTTAAGTCTGGCGACTCTCCGAGCTATAACATAATTAACTTTGGTTATCCAAACTTGGCATCACACACTGGTCAAAGACTTTCATCTTGAGGCACTGCGATATTTTGGACGTGAAGATATTGCTTTACTATTTAGCTAACCTTGACATGAAGAGGATTAACTGTTCATTATTAGCTTAGTCCCCACTGAGCGAGCTGCCCCGCAAGGCTAGCGCATGAGGTATAATTTTGTTCGACACAAAGTTCAAAATCGCGCCGAAAATGGTTGCCTCGCGAGGCAGTTCCCTCAATGGAGACCCAGCTATTGCCATATCTCAGTATCGAATATTCGTTTGTTATAATGCCTTGTAAAATATTACAGATGAGACAAATGAATTGGCCAGCAGTATGTGCGAAACGTATTGGTGTTCGGAATATCACAAGTGCCACGCCCAGAGATCTGGCAATCTTCTGTGTTGCGTCCTTTACGCTGCTTCAGTACCCACCCACACTATGAGGTAAAATCATGTTAAAATATTTAAATCGTCATGACATGACTAAAGCTCATTAAATGGTAAGTTTCTCGCCTCGAACATAAAATATGGTTTCGTAACACGAGAAAAAATCAATTATAACGATGATTTTTAGGGTTCCGTACCCAAAGGGTAAAAACGGAAACCCTATTACTGAGGCTCCGCTGTCCGTCCGTCCGTCCGTCCGTCTGTCTGTCACCAGGCTGTATCTCGGGAACCGTGATAGCTAGAGAGTTGAAATTTTCACAGATGATGTATTTTGGTTGCCGCTATAACAACAAATACTAAAAAATGGAATTAAATAAATATTTAAGGGGGCTCCCATACAACAAACATGATTTGTTTATTACAGCGCCATCTACAATGTATTTGCCGAACTAGATGGCTTGCTAATTAACTAACAATCGATGCCGGTTGACAACCAATCACCTCAGTAGTTCTAATTTTGCACACATTTTGTGGTGGCGCTAGTATATAGTTTTTTTGCTCGATATTGATAACGGCAACAGGTAGACACTTGAAATTTTCACAGAATATTTAATTATATAATGACTTTAAAAATAAATAATTACATTAAAATAAAAAAAATATTTAAGGGGGCTCCCATACAACAAACGTGATTTTTATAGATAGGTAATTGTACGGAACCCTTCGTGCGCGAGTCCGACTCGCACTTGGCCGGTTTTTTTTTATTTGCCTTAAGATTATCGCATAAGATAATGGCTTAACCCGTGGAGCGTCCCATAGACACCATTTATTTTGTCCCTCAACTTTTTGTACCGATCACTACCACCACCACTACGACAAATGGTGTCCAACAGACGCTCCGTGGGTTAAGGATTATCATATTATACGATAATGTTTTGTTCGCTCCATAACTTGCTCGTATCATGTAGTACTTAAGTCGTCTGTAACATCTATGGCTGCACCACCAAAAATTTAGATCAAAACGCAGACTGGTGGAATTTCAGGCTCAAATGTATTTTGTATTTTTTTACAGATGTATAACAAACCAATTGCTTCAGGATCTATCAACAAATAAGGACATTCATTGGTAGTTCAAAATACCTATCAAACAGTTAACAATAACAGATCGAGCATTCACGCTGACATCATTCATCCACCAGCACCTCTCATATTTTGTTTTCTAGAATTATTTTACCAAATAACAACAAAATGTCTAGTTTACACTGGCAAAATGGTCCAAGCCATATTAAAAAAAAAAAAACTAACAAAGTAGCAACCTAATAGCTATGAGCAAAGCTCAACCGAAAGCACGTTATTTATGTCTGTATATTTTAAGTATAGCTTTAAAAATTATATGATGAAAATAACCGTCCAATTTAGAAATAAAATATATGCACTTTTTTAATGCCTTTATTTATGTTTAAAACCATTCAAACCCATTCGAAATCACACAAAAATAGGCTTGGGTGGCGAAGTAAGATAAAATTATAAATAAGGTCTCAGACTAGACACAATCTGTTGAATTGATACATGCTCTGCTGAACAAATTTTCAACAGGAAAAAATACTGATGACAAAACGACATTGCTTATTTGTTGGCAGTTAGTATAACGCAAGTGTTTAGACTTTCGCAATTTTTACTCATAATTAATAGCACACCTATTAAAAGGTCCTGCCTTTTTAAGCTGTAAGTCCCGGATGTTTTGTTAATCATAAATAAATGCTTTTATTTCAATCCACATTTGCCAAAAACCTATCTATAAATGACTGATGCCGTTAACTAAACAAAAAATTAAGTGAGGGCAGAAAATGTGATGTGATCATAAATATAGTCCAACATTATTTCCTTTTTGATACTGATTTAAAATTCTTGATTTTGAGTTCTTACATTTACAATGTCTGACCGCTAAATCACAATGTTTCACTTTTGATTTAACAGTACCACTAAAACATAAAAGTAGCAATAGCTATATGGCAAGAAAAACTATATTTTGCCTGTACATAATATGATTTTATTGCTCAGCATGCAATTAAAATGAACTTGGGTTCGGACACACTCACACAGCTGGAAATGTTACTTTGTGATGACAGAATATCTTATTGCTCTACATATGGCAGACCGATCTACATACAAAAATATTACTATAGTACACAAAATGACACACAGTCCAAAACAAAAAGTTACCTCCTAATCAATAAGTCTGCTAAAATTTAGAGGTAAGCGTACCCTTAAAATAGCAAAGCTAAGAATAACACTAAGCACCGTAACTATTATTGCTTCTAAGCAGAATTTATTTTATCACAAATTTAGATAAAACTATCCATAATTTATTTGATTAACTGATATCGTCCTAATAATTCATGCGCGAATCAGTAAAATAAATCTAAATGTGAAATGCATTCCAAAAGAAAACAACACGGTGAATCACTTTCTTAAAAAGTTTTGACATAGCATTGTTTTTAAAAATACTCGAACACGCACTAAATACGAAACAATGGGACTTAAAAAAAGTAGGTTTCATTACGCCTTAATTTCATAATGCATAAATTTTTGATTAGGATTGGGATAAATATCTAACCGACACATCAATCTCAATTAAATTTAATAAGTAGCCAATAAGATCGAATTTCAAAATGTCTTAAATCAAAATTACCTAAAGTAAGTCAAATTTCTAAATTCAGAAAGCGAAAGTTCCGCGTTATGTTAATAGAGAGATCTCCTTAGAAACGATTGCGAGAGATTTAGGCTGCGTATCCACCGGAGCCATGCGAGGATGCGTTGCGAGGGATGTGTCTGTCATGAACCAATAGAAACACTTAATTTAAAAGGTCCTAAGTGAATGAAGTGTTTCTATTGGTTCATGACAGACACATCCCTCGCAACGCATCCTCGCACATCTCTGGTGGAAACGCAGCCTTAATAGCATCATTTATAATAGATATCCAGCCCAGCCAGTATTGAATCAGTTTGTCAACATAGATTATTATATTAAATCTAAATGTAAGGTATATTGAGACTTTTTAATACAACATTTTGATATCTAGACGTATCGGCAGTCGAATAATATGAAATCAAGTCGTAATAAAACTAACTCCTAAAACGACTGTGGTTGGGAAGCAAATGAAATGATTTGGCACAATCCTAAAATTCTGAATTATCATTTGTCAATCATATCGTTTCACAGATAAGGCTATTAATTCCTTTTTCCAATTCCCAGCTAAACATAAAAACCTAGTGCATAATTGCAAATGTCCTTTTATTTAATTAAAAGTTCCCGTTTTTGTTACACCTTTTGCATTGGTTAGATGCTGTTTTTGAGATGTCTATCCCTGCTAGCTAGACGCATGTTAAAAATTAAGACGCATTATAAATACGATGCTGTAAATAAATAATAAAGTTTACAATTGTAAAGTAAACAATGCAATAAAACTTGCGACAGCTTACTCGATTACAACGAATCTACACTGTTTCAGCGGCACAAACGTACATCAGCCCTATAAACTAACACCGCACACTTGTAGAAGACACCATTATTTGAAGTGCATCTCAGAAGTGCATTTAAAGGCCACTGTTTTTTAATAAATGAAGACGCATCTCACTTGAAGTTCAACAATCTGCATTGTGGTTGTTTTATTTTGCATTTGAGCTGTTGTATAAGGTCGAATATTTTTAAAGATGGGCCGACTTTCATCTCTAGTAGTTCTATGATTTCGTCCTTAGATAACTGTAGCATCATGGGGCCTGTGATGTTTGTAAAGTTGTCACAGTATGGTTGGCAGTCGTTGACTGTTAGGAAGCGAGCCACGTCTGCGGGGGTCCATAGTTCGGGTTCCACGGAGTTGAGGGCGTCGAGAGGGACCGTGGTGTTAACGAGGCGTGGAATGACTTTGTCGTTCTGGTTCGATGTGTCGGGGGAGACCGGAGCAGTATGCACGCTTGAGTCTTGAGACGCGTCTGTTGGTGTGCTCTGCAACGGGTGATTTAGAATTATTATAATTACTAATTTAATTACTTATTATCAATGAGTGAACTGTTAATTTTTCTGAATCACACGGCAATTATAAATTTATAATAATACTAAAAGCTTGGGCTGTTAGTTCCTGTGAGAATTGAGACCTTCACTCAAACCATTTAATTGGCTAAGTAAAGTTTTTTTAAGAAGTGCTAATTATATTTTTTTTCGACAGTTGGCGTTCTGAAGATCGAGAAACTGCAGCTGTTTTATTTTTATCTCCTATTGTTTACTGGAAATATTTTTTTAAGTGTTCGAGTTGACATTTGTGAGATTTAATGGCTGACAAGCGGTTCGTGCTCAGTACTTAGTAGAAACAGAAAAAAAACTAAGTCATCTGTCACTTTTGTCCATGTCAAACCGTTTGCGTTTCGTTTGCTTTGTGTTTTGGTGTGATTTTTGGACTATTTTTAACAACCTCCGCACAAAATCCGGATTTACAATTTTACCGCATTTCTCCACGACTTATGCACGATAATTGAATCACGATTGAATATTTTTGATCATTATTTTGGAACTGCTTTTTGGACAATGCAAAGTAAACGAAACGCAAACGGTTAGATTTCATTTGACATTGACAATTGACTTCGTTTTTTTTCTATTTCTGCTAAGTACTGAGCACGAACCGCTTGTCAGCCATTAAATCTCACAAATGTCATCTCGAACACTTAAAAAAATATTTCCAGTAAACAATAGGAGATAAAAATAAAACAGCTGCAGTTTCTCGGTCTAGAAGAAGACTACTGTTGAAAAAAAATATATTTAGCACCTCTTCAAAAAACTTTACTTAGCCAATTGTGTGCCTTTGTCTAGAAGATATGCCAGAGATGTTAATGAAGAATAATAATGAAGATTAGACTTATCATTTACCATTGATTCCTGGTTCCCCTCATCACTTAGCCGCTCTTGCAATGGCTCAGTGTTGGCCGGATCAACCTCCATCTTGGACACATCGCTAGTCTCATCAGGTCTCGACTCCACATCAGCTGATATCTCCGAGACGCTAGTCGGGGGCGAGAGGCTCTTGGTATCAGCCATATCCGAGTTCTGAGAGCTCTCTTCTGTTGTGTTCGGTGGCTGGACTTGGACCTTTGGCACTGAAATGGGTATTGGAATTTTCAAACTCTAATTTATTCTGATGATGGATCAAATGCAATGATCGTAGAAAACTTATAACAGTTCATTGCCGTGGTATACCTACATGGTCTATTCCCACTAGTTATATTGATGGAACTATGTATTTGAATTTTTTGTTCTAGTACTTAGTTTAAAAACATTGATCCCATGTAACTACAGTCGAAGACATAAATGTCTATACAGCCATTGGGTCAAATATCTAAACACACACACCTTATGATTAGTGGCACAGAGTTGTATAGATTTATGACCTTGACTGTACTAGGACAAAACATTCCAACTTATTCCATTAAGAGGATACGATACGCACCATTTCTCCATACAAACGTAGTCCCTTGTTTCCTCCCTGGATAATGGCTTTAGAGCCAATTTTTTTTTACTGTGTAATCTGTATCTACCACAGCTATGCCCCTATATTTCGTTTTTTTTTATATTTCAGTTAACATAAGAAATATGAGCTTTCAAAAACTGAAAAAATTGCCCAATTTCAACGTCATTTTCAGACACTCATCAGAAAAGAATCCCTTATATAAACAAAAAAAGGAAAACATAGGGGCATAGCTAAATCTGTCCTCTAATTATTTTTGAAAAAATAATTTTATTGGTCCAGTTTTCGAGAAGAAAACGGGGGACTACGAAATGCTGTTTTGATCAATTTTACGCGCCTATTAACGGTCTGAGCTGCAGTTGTACCGCTCTCGCTATACTGACACGGAGGGTTTCAGGCGAGACAGCGACATTTGATTAAAAAAAGTACCTATTTCTCAAAAGACTCTCAGCCAACGTATCATCTTAATGAAACTGATAATAGAATTAGTGGGAATAGACCGTATAAATCGGTGGGTGCGGTTAAAATACAATCAGTATTTGTCGACTCTAAAGCTCCAAACGCAGACAGCGGGGGCGTGGCCGTGACGGTTGTAATATTCTTACTTGTATGAACGAGTTCGCGGTACGGCACCGCACAACCGTTCATACAAGTTAGAATGTTACAACTGTCACCGCCACCGCACCGCCACGCCTCCGCTGTTGTGCGTTTGGAGCTTAATATATAACCGAAAACCCCATCAATATCTACAGCCATTTCTTAAAAAATGTGACCAGATAAATGAGGCGGTTGAAACGCCAACGTTAACTTTTACCATGCCACAGGAGAGATGCGAACAAATAAAACCGGCCAAGTGCGAGTCGGACTCGCGCACAAAGGGTTCCATACCACTATCTATAAAAACGGCAATAAAATCGGTTTTTTTATGGGAGCCCCCTTAAATATTTTATTTATTTTTAAAGTGAATATCTAATATATAAAAATCTCGTGTCACGGTGTTTGTTACCAAACTCCTCCGAGACGGCTTGACCGATTTTTATGAAACTTTTTTTCTCTGTATTCGGTTGGTCTGAGAATAGGTCGTAGGCTATTTCTTATACCCGTAATATGACAAAACAACGTTTGCCGGGTCAGCCAGTAATAACTAAATATTCTGTGAATATTTCGAGCGTCTACCTGTTGCCGTTATCAATATCGAGCAAAAACGAGCAAAAAAAAATGAAGTTTTGTTGTATGAGAGCCCCCTTAAATAATTATTTTATTCTAGTTTTTAGTATTTGTTGTTCTATAACGAAATACATCATCTGTGAAAATTTCAACTGTCTAGCTATCACGTTTCATGAGATACAGCCTGGTACAGACGGACGGACAGCGGAGCCTCAGTAGTCCCTTTGGGTACGGCAGCCTAAAGACGTGTATGACCCTAAAATGTTGTCTTACGCTGGTGTTTCTTCCGTCGCCTTGCGTGCTTGGCGGGCGGGCGGCGCGTGACCCGCGGCGGCGGCTGCATGGGCCCCTCCAGTCTGTGCGCGACGGCGCGGCACCAGCCCACTGGGTACATGTCCGTGCTGTGCGCCCACAGCCATTGGTCGTACTCCGAACCCCAGCCGTCGAAGTGGACCTGATAAAACAAAGGTAAACAAATGGGTGGATCAACTATTTCTTGTTGTTATTCTGTCCCGTCAGCGAAGGGCAAAAGTAGTACAGTTTGACTAGAAGAACTGTTGTGTCACATTAAGGGTGAGGCCACACGAGCGTAATTTTGTGAGTCGTGAGCGGCAGAATTTCGGTCCGCGCCATACAATATGCGCGCCATCACGTGACACAATGTATGGCGCAACCGAAATTCTGCCGCTCACAACTCACAAAATTACGCTCGTGTGGCCTCACCCTATCGAACATGCCTATTAGACGACCAATTGTAGAAGGGGTTTAAAACTACCACAAAAATGCATGTTTGGCAAATTTTAATCAGAACGTCACTATAGCAACGAGTGACAAAAAAAGTTGATCGACCCAAATAATATTTGTCCAAAGATCATCCCATTAATATTATAAACGTGAAGTTCGTATGGATGGATGGACCACGAGGCACCCCGACAGGTACTGGTCCCTGCTGAACTCTTTGGCGCCGTAACTAAGGCACATAATTACCTTCAGAAGATCAGCGACGACGCGTGCGACGGTGGCGACGCAAACAAGGCGCGGGTCCATTAGGTCCGCGCACTTGAGCCGCATGCCACACACGAAGCCGTACGACACGAGGTGCCTGCGTGCCGCAAACAGGGCGCGCCCTTTTTTTATGAGAGGGAGGCAAACGATGAAAAATCATCTGATGGAAAATGATCACCACCGCCCATAAATATCAACAACTCAAAGAGAGTCACTGATCTGCTGCCGGCCGGCCTTTAAAAAAGGGGAGGGAATAGAGGAGGGGGAGAGGTAATGGGTCCCCGGCGATCTCACCGACCATACGAAACGCAGCAGGAAGTAACGAAGTAGGCAGGAGTACTGTTGCTTCACGCCTGTGTTCTGCGAGAGGGTGGTACTGCCCGGACGAGCCGGCCCATTCGCGATGCAACGGCTAGCTACAACATGGCTCTACCATTACAGAAGGCCTGCCGCACGAGCCCCACACCCCATCAGGTACTGGTCCCAGCTGAACTTTTCAGCGGTTTAACTGCAATAATCCTTTTCATATAGCTTGGGTTTGGTGACATTTGGTTTTTTTTCCATTCCACGCCTTGAATGTTTCAGGCCAGTCCGTTCCGTTTTACACAATGAATGTTGAAGAGATTAAAATTTATCGTTTTAGTTTTATAACATAACTAGCTTTTGCCCGCGGCTTCGCTCGCGTGTACCACGAGTATTCCAAAGAACCAAGATATCAAGCAAGCAAGCATACAGGCAAGCAAGCAAGCAGGTCCACAATTGACCAAGAAATCGGTGAACATACCTACATAAAAAAATACATAAGGTGGAATGCATAACCTCCTCCTTTTTTAGAAGTCGGTTAAAGAGCCCTTTGCGGCCTATTTACAGTATAAACTTATGCATTTTGAAATTTTAGCTTTTTACAACCAGTAAAACGCAAAATCCCGTTTTTTCCCGTTCCCGTAAGAACTTCGGGAAATGTTTTCTTAATGCTCCCCTGCACTCCCCAAGGAACTCACCTGCCAAATTTCAGCTTTCTATGACCAGTAAAACGAAAGATCCCGTTTTTCCCGTTCCCGTGGGAATTTTGGAAAGTCCTCTCTCAATGCTACTCTACACTCCCCAAACAACCTACATGCCGAATTTCAGCTTTCTACGGCCAGTAAAACATAAAGTCCCGTTTTTTCCCGTTCCAGTGGGAATTTTGGAATTCCTCTCTTAATCCTCCTCAACACTCCCCAAGGAACCCACTTGCCAAATTTCAGCTTTCTATGACCAGTAAAACGAAAAATCCCGTTTTTCCCTTTCCCGTGGGAACTTTGAAAAGTCCTCTCTCAATGCTCCTCTACACTCCCCAAAAAACCTACATGCCGAGTTTCAGCTTTCTACGACCAGTAAAACAAAAAGTCCCGTTTTTTCCCGTTCCCGTGGGAATTTTGGAAAGCCCTCTCTCAATCCTCCTCTACACTCCCTAAGCAACCTACATGCCGAATTTTAGCTTTCTACAACCAGTAAAACGAAAAATCCCGTTTTTTCCCGTACCCGTGGGAATTTTGGAAAACCCTCTCTTATTTCTCCTCTACACTCTCCATGCAACCTACATGCCAAATTTCAGCTTTCTATGACCAGTAAAACGAAAAGTCCCGTTTTTTCCCGTTCCCGTGGGAATTTTGGAAAGTCCTCTCTCAATGCTCCTCTACACTCCCCAAGCAACCTACATGCCGAATTTCAACTTTCTACGACCAGTTAAACGAAAAATCCCGTTTTTCCCGTTCCCGTAGGAATTTTGGTAAGTCCTCTCTTAATGCTCCTCTAAACTCCCCGAGCAACCTACATGCCGAATTTCAACTTTCTACGACCAGTAAGACGAAAAATCCCGTTTTTTCCCGTTCCCGTGGGAATTTTGAAAAGTCCTCTCTCAATGCTCCTCTACACTTCCCAAGCAACCTACATGCCGAATTTCAACTTTCTACGACCAGTAAAACGAAAAATCCCGTTTTTCCCGTTCCCGTGGGAATTTTGGAAAGTCTTCTCTCAAGGCTCCTCTACACTTCCCAAGCAACCTACATGCCGAATTTCAGCTTTCTACGACCAGAAAACGAAAAATCTCATTTTTTCCTTATCCCGTGGGAATTTCCGAAAATCCTTGAAACAATTTTTTACTATTATAATTACCTACTTCTATGCCAAATTTGAAGAGTCTTAATAATTACAGTTCATAGGATTCCGTTGAACTGAATATATAAATCCCGTTTTTTTCCTTATCCCGTGGGAATTTTAAAAATCCTGAAATTAATGTTTTAACTAATATAATACCTACTTGTGTATCAAATTTGCAGAGTCTAGTTATTATAGTTACAGAGATACGGTCACTCGGAATCGAATATATAAATCCCGTTTTTTCCCGTTCCCGTGGGAATTTTGGAAATTCCTCTCTCAATGCTCCTCTACACTCCCCAAGCAACCTACATGCCGAATTTCAGCTTTCTACGACCAGTAAAACGATAAATCCCGTTTTTTCTTTATCCCGTGGGAATTTCTGAAAATCCTTAAAACTGTTTTTCACTATTATAATTACCTACTTCTATGCCAAATTTGAAGAGTATAATAATTATGGTTCATAGGATTCCGTTGAACTGAATATATAAATCCGGTTTTTTTCTTATCCCGTGGGAATTTTGAAAAATCCTGATTTTAATATTTTAACTAATGTAATACCTATTTGTATAAATACAAAATACAAATACAAATACAAAATCATTTATTGCCACAAAATACAAAGAGAGCACAAATAAGCAAAATAAAAACAATAGGTATATGACTACAAAGCATATTGTGGCAAAAGGAACCGGCTCAGCAATAGCCGAACCCGCGCGGCGCCGCGAGGGCTCGGCGCTGGTTTTCAGCCGGGCCCTTCCGACTCTGAGCGAATAAACTATTCTTGGGATAGTAGTTGACACAAAATTATGATCTATAAATTTAAACAGAGAACATTTAATAATAACTTATTTAGAATTATAACCTAAATTTAATATTAAAAAAATAAACAGGTTTCTTGGCAATGGTTCTTACATATGTCTCATCAAAATCGGAAATCAAATATATATTTCGGTATATCAAATTTGAAGAGTCTAGTTATTATAGTTACTGAGATAGGGTCACTCGGAATCGAATATATAAATCCCGTTATTTCCCGTTCCCGTGGGAATTTTGGAAATTCCTCTCTTAATGCTCCTCTACACTCCCCAAGCAACCTACATGCCGAATTTCAGCTTTCTAAGACCAGTAAAACGATAAATCCCGTTTTTTCTTTATCCCGTGGGAATTTCCAAAAATCCTTAAAACGGTTTTTTACTATTACAATTACCTACTTCTATGCCAAATTTGAAGAGTCTAGTAATTATAGTTCATAGAATATATAAATCCCGTTTATTCCTTATCCCGTGAGAATTTTAAAAAATCCTGAAATCGATGTTTTCATTATTGTAATACCTACTTGTGTATCAAATTTGAAGAGTCTAGTTATTATAGTTACTGAGATACGGTCACTCGGAATCGAATCTATAAATCCCGTTTTTTCCCGTTCCCGTGGGAATTCCCGAAAATCCTTCCTTAGTGGATGCCTACATTGTATAAGAAATTTATGTGCAAAATTTCAAGTCTCTAGGTCCAGTGGTTTGGGCTGTGCGTTGATATATCAACAGTCAGTCAGTCAGTCAGTCAGTTTAGAATTTTATATATATAGACTAGCTTTTGCCCGCGGCTTCGCTCGCGTGTACTATGAGAATTCCAAAGAACCAAGATATCAAGCAAGCATGCATACAGGCAAGCAAGCAAGCATGCAAGCAAGATTGCTTGCGTGGCAATGGAACCATCTCAGGAGTATATTATATTCTTTCGAATTAAAAAAGAATTTTTAAAATCGGTCCACAATTGACCGAGAAATCGGTGAACATACCTACATAAAAAATACATAAAATGGAATGCATAACCACCTCCTTTTTTGAAGTCGGTTAACCCGTCGAGCGTACCGCTTTTTTTTTGTAGGAACAATTCTAAACAGTTGTGCGCACACGTGTGCGCACAGGACGCCCTTTGCGGCCTACTTACAGTATAAACTTATGAATTTTGAAATTTTAGCTTACAACCAGTAAAACGCAAAATCCCGTTTTTTCCCGTTTCCGTAAGAATTTCGGAAATACTTTCTTAATACGGGGAAAGTCCTCTCTCAATGCTCCTCTACACTCCCCAAGCAACTCAAGCCGAATTTCAGCTTTCTACGACCAGTAAAACGTAAAATCCCGTTTTTTCCCGTTCCCGTGGGAATTTTGGATAGTCCTCTCTTAATGCTCTTATACACTCCCCAAGGAACCTACCTACTTGCCAAATTTCAGCTTTCTACGACCAGTAAAACGAAAAATCCCGTTTTTTCCCGTTCCCGTGGGAAATTTGGAAAGTCTTCTCTTAATGCTTCTCTACACTCCCCAAGCAACCTCATGCCGAATTTCAGCTTTTTACGACCAGAAAAACGAAAAATCCCGTTTTTCCCGTTCCAGTGGGAATTTTGGATAGTCCTCTCTTAATGCTCTTCTACACTGCCCTAGGAACCCACTTGCCAAATTTCAGCTTTCTACGACCAGTAAAACGAAAAATCCCGTTTTTTCCCGTTCCCGTGGGAATTTTGGAAAGTCTTCTCAATGCTCCTCTACACTCCCCAAGCAACCTCATGCCGAATTTCAGCTTTCTGCGACCAGTAAAACGAAAAATCCCGTTTTTTCCCGTTCCCGTGGGAATTTTGGATAGTCCTCTCTTAATGCTCTTCTACACTTCCCAAGCAACCTACATGCCGAATTTCAGCTTTCTTCGACCAGTAAAACGAAAAATCCCATCTTTCACGTTCCCGTGGGAATTTTAAAAAGTCCTCTCTCAATGCTCCTCTACACTCCGCAAGCAACCTATATGCCGAATTTCAGCTTTTTACGACCAGTAAAACGAAAAATTCCGTTTTTTCCTTATCCCGTGGGAATTTCCGAAAATCCTTAAAACTGTTTTTTACTATTATAATTACCTACTTCTATGCCAAATTTGAAGAGTCTAGTAATTATAGTTATATATAAATCCCGTTTTTTTCCTTATCCCGTAGGAATTTTGAAAAATCCTGAAATTGATGTTTTAACTAATGTAATACCTACTTGTGTATCAAATTTGAAGAGTCTAGTTATTATAGTTACAGAGATACGGTCACTCGGAATCGAATATATAAATCCCGTTTTTTCCCGTTCCCGTGGGAATTCCCGAAAATCCTTCCTTAGTGGATGCCTACATTGTATAAGGTATCTATGTGCAAAATTTCAAGTCTCTAGGTCCAGTGGTTTGGGCTGTGCGTTGATATATCAACAGTCAGTCAGTCAGTCAGTTTAGAATTTTATATATATAGATAATACATTTTGAAGTGATATGTGCTTATTATTACGAAATTTGATTTGATTTGCATGTCGTTATCATACGACTGAATACTGTACTTGAAATACATCAATACCTTGTATATTTATATTCTGTGTATTCTGGCAAATAAATGAATTATTATTATTAATATTTTAAGCTGTGGAGATATATATATTTTTTATTCTTTCGGGATTCAAGTATATTTTTTTGTAAAGTATTGGCCTGAAACATTCAAGGCGTGGAATGGAAATAAAACAAATGTCACCGAACCGAACCCAAGCTATATGAAAAGGATTATAGCGCCCTAGGTTCTATTACCTTCAGAAGATCAGCGACGACGCGGGCGACGGTGGCGACGCAAACAAGTCGCGGGTCCATTAGGTCCGCGCACTCGAGCCGCATGCCGCACACGAAGCCGTGCGACACGAGGTGCCCGCGCGCCGCAAACAGGGCGCGGCCTGCCGCAAGCGCCCCGCACCCCGACAGGTACTGGTCCCATCTGAACTCTTCGGCGGTGTAACTAAGGCAAATAAAGTTTGTTTTAGAGTATTCCAGTGATCGGATCTAGGATGCATTTTCCCGGGGTTTAAGTCCGTTATCTTAACTTGGATATGACTAGCAATACCGCGAGTCTTTTTGTTACCTACCTTTATAAAACAATAAATAACTTTTAATTTTAAGTAGTTTACACTATAAAATAAACGAAATATAAAATAAACGTAACTTGCTCGTCTTATCTTTTATGGTATTTTTTATTATTTTTATCTGTTTACCAGTGTATGTAGGTAAAAGTAATAATAATTAGTAATATTTTATCAACCTCTTTTATTAAATGGTATGAATGGTATTAAGTAAGCAATACTAAATATCTTGACTGACATTGTCATTCAGATTGAGCGCTGCTTATCACATTCTCACTAACGACAAATAATAATAATTTTAGGTATAAGTGCCCATTACTAATAGATAATTCTAGTGTTTGTTAAATGTGCACATATTAAGTGACGTATTTTTTAAAGTTTATGAAAATAAATTAACCTGTTATAGATAGCGAACATTTTCATTTTGTTTCACCCTCGACAAAAGTTATTAATTTTTAACATGAACCCATTTCCCAAAATCCCGGGAAATCCCGAGTCACATCCTGTTAAGCATAACGTTTGAGGTCGTTCACCCCAAATTGCATCCTAGATCCGATCACTGGGTATTACACACATCTGATAGACAATACGATTTTGACTTTGACTCTGACTCTAATCGATCGAAGAATGGATTGGTCGACGTTGATCGACAGTTTCTACTATATACAGTGGTGGTCATACAATTAAGAACGATTTGAAGTTTCCGATTTTTTTTTATCTACATCATGTCATATGTCTAGTTGTGTTCCTTCTTAGAAGTAACAAGTTATGTTATAAAATAGCCACATGGATAGAGCAAACGGGATTAATAATAATAGTGTATAATTGCTAACATTTTTTTTTACAAATTTTATTTGTTCTCTATACTAATAAATTCAAATAGTAATGTAGCTGGACAAATAATTAAGAACGATTTATTAAACTGCTCGAGAGTTGTTTTATATGAAACTTAGATTAAATAAATCATATTAATGTGAAGTTGGTATAGAAAAAAAAGCAAATTAATACATTTGAACTAAAATTAATAGTTAGTTGCATGTCCACGGCTTTTAATTACGGCTTTACACCGGCGAGGCATTGAATCTATCAATTTTTGACATTTCGCAAGAGAAATAAGAGTTCCATTCTTCTAAGAAAACGTCGTACAGCTCTCTCAAATTGCCACACTGTCGATTTGAAACCTTTTTCTTGACTTCGCACCAAAGATGCTCTATTGGGTTAAGATCTGGGCTGTTGGCTGGCCAATCTAAGACTGAAACTGATTGTGATGTGAGGAATTCCTTAACGGTGCGTGCAGTATGCTTTGGATCATTGTCGTGCTGGAATGTCCAAATAACCGGAAGCACGTCTTCGGCATATGGTAACATTGTTTCTTGCAGTATATTTTTGTATTGGAATTGATCCATGTTTCCTTCTATCAGCCTAACAGGTCCAACGCCATGTCCAGAAAAGCACCCCCAAATTTTCACATTTCCCCCGCCATGCTTTAATGTCACTTTTGTGTACTTTGGGTCGAATGCTTTATTCGGAGGGCGTCGTACATATCGTTTTCCATCAGAACATACCCTATTTATTTTTGTCTCGTCAGAAAAAAAGAACGTTTTTCCACTGTCTGACTGTCCAGTTTTCATACCTTCTTGCAAATGCAAGTCGGGCTTGCCTATGACATCGTTTCAACATAGGCACCTTCCTTGCTATCCTTCCGTTCAACTTATTTTCTACCAAACGCCTTCGAATAGTGCGTGCAGAGATTGCTGAAGGGTTGTTTTCGCCAAAATATTCTTTTCTCAACTCATTAGACCCTTTAAAAGGATTTTGTTTTGCCAAACGAACGATATTTCGATCATCTCGACGAGATGACTTTCTCTGTCTAGGTCCACGCGGAACGTTTGAAGTAGTTTGATACGAGGAAAAATGCTTTACGGCATGGAAAACCATTGTTTTTGAACATTGCAGATGGTCGGCTATCATTTTATACGACCAATTCTTCTCGCGAAGTTTTATTATTACTTCTCTTGTAGATTTATCACAACTTTTATTTTTCCCCATTGTTTTTATACGAAGTAATCACTTTTAAGACTTTAACAGCACGAAATGGCGCCAAAATTATACGAATAATAATCTACAACCACAGAGCCACACAGTGTTCTCTATTTAAATTTGAAAAAACAATAAACTATTCAGCGTTCTTAATTACGTGACCAGCCAGTAAGTACTAATACTAGGTTCAGATCGAATGTATAAAGTTTCTCTATTAATTTTTTAGCCAACAATGTTGCATAAATGAATGTACCGGTAGTACGGAAAAGTTTTGCAATACCGAGAGAAATAAAAAAGATACGGGCAATTAGTTATACTTGTTACTTTGAAAAAATCATCTCAATAAATAATCGTTCTTAATTATATGGCCACAACTGTAGATCGATCGATCGATGATAGAATGGATTGGTCGACGTCAATCGAGTTTCTACTATATCGATCGATCGATGATAGAATGGATTGGTGGACGTCGATCGACAGTTTCTACTATATCGATCGATCGATCGATGATAGAATGGATTGATCGACGTCGATCGACAGTTTCTACTATATCGATCGATCGATCGATGATAGAAAGGATTGGTGGACGTCGATCGACAGTTTCTACTATATCGATCGATCGATCGATGATAGAATGGATTGGTCGACGTCGATCGACAGTTTCTACTATATCGATCGATCGATCGATGATAGAATGGATTGATCGACGTCGATCGAGTTTCTACTATATCGATCGATCGATGATAGAATGGATTGGTGGACGTCGATCGACAGTTTCTACTATATCGATCGATCGATCGATGATAGAATGGATTGATCGACGTCGATCGAGTTTCTACTATATCGATCGATCGATGATAGAATGGATTGGTGGACGTCGATCGACAGTTTCTACTATATTGATCGATCGATCGATGATAGAATGGATTGGTCGACGTCGATCGACAGTTTCTACTATATCGATCGATCGATGATAGAATGGATTGGTCGTCGTCGATCGACAGTTTCTACTTATTGATCGATCGATCGATGATAGAATGGATTGGTCGACGTCGATCGACAGTTTCTACTATATCGATCGATCGATGATAGAATGGATTGGTCGTCGTCGATCGACAGTTTCTACTACACCAAAATATACCATGCCAATGGTGTGATCGATCGACGATCGATCGATTTGTGTGGTTACCCTTAGATAAAAGCCATTTTCAATGCAGTGATCGGAAACTATTTAGGTTAATTTTGGATTTCGGTTTGTTTAACTTTTGCTCTTGTTTCTGATGTCCTGTCAATGGTTCAAAGGTTACCTGGAAGAGATCCCTTTAAGGAATAAGTTCGTACTTGTACATCTGTTTCTTTTATTATCTGTTAATTTCTTGTATTTTTTTTCAAGTCAACATCATCATTTTAGCCATAGGGTGTCTACAGCTGGACTTAGGCCTCCCTCATTGATACCCAATCATTACGATTGAAAGCGGCTTCCATCGACCGTGAACCTGTGGCCTTTACCAAATCATCCGTCCATCTTGTTGGTGGATGTCCCACGCTGCGCTTGCTTGCCAGTCCGTGTTTTCCATTCGAGAACATTTCGACCCCAACGGCCATTTGTATACCTACTTGAGTAAGTAATCGTAAGATTAATTTTTGTTGAGTTTCTTACCCAGAAGGTGGCACTAGTGTTATGTTGTTGGCTAGCGCAAACCCTACGGGGAATATACAGGGCGACCTCTGGTGGTAGCAGAACCAATCCCCGCCCGAAGCGTCAGCGGGATAGCAGTCTATACGGATCATCATGTATCTAAAAAAACACAAATACTATTAATTTCGATCATAAAATAAGTATGCAGTTTATTTATACAACAACGCGATGCAGGGCGACAAAACCAAATAGACTCGGACCTTAGGTCCTTAGGTGTACTTAGGTACACTTCGTTAACTTGGGCTAACTCCGTACTAGTGCAGCATTTAACCCTTTACTGGGTAATGGCAAGATATTTGCCGTCATACAGAAATCAATACATATTCAAATTGGCAACATTGACGGTCCAAAATCGAATGTCTTGACAGGGTTGTCAAATCGTTGGGTTAATACTTGGCAGATCGGGACGACCCGACTGCCCTTCACTAGACCCTTTACTCCCAAAGACTTATTACGCCGCATTAATATATTGGGTCGGCATTCTGTTGACCATACACATTTCATTGTTTTTCTTTTTTTTCCTTATTTTTGTACAATTAAGAGTTTACATACATACATACCATTCATGCAACTTGTCGCATTGACTGTATTATGCTAATTTTGTCAAAATGGTCAGCTAAACTTGTAGTTGCAAGTCCAGGCAAAATTCAACAGGCTCTTCCACAACACTTCTGATATAACCTACGCGTTTATACATTTAAAAATCTATCAGATACCTAATGTAAATAGAATATTTTCAATTCTTACCCTTCATTCAGAATCTGCATAACCGTAGCGGCGCAAACGGCAGACAGATTCAAAGGATCTATGGCTTCAAGCTTCATGCCTTCTAAGAATAACGGCGGCTCGTTATTCGGATACTTATAGAACATTTCAGGGGTTGTATCATTTGGTAGTAAGAGCCCTGTAGCCACTCTTTGGCAGTAGTTTGGAGGGGCGTCCAGGGGATGTCCGATTCTGAAGGCCCAACCTACTGGGTGTATCAGTGGCGAATCCTCATGACACCAGAAACCATTGTCTTCGGGTGAACTATCGTAATATTTGACGTGGAGTCTTTTACCTATTATTTCACATACACTAGCAACCTGAAACAATTGGTATGGATAAATATAAGGCCAAGACTACTCTTTTTCGGCTTTCTTTAATTTAATAAATAAAATAATCCGTCCATGTACCATTTAGTTAAATGGGAAGACAAATGAAGTCTGTTAAAAATGCCTCTCTGATACGAATTTATGTGATACTAGCTTTTGCCCGCAACTTCGTAGGCGTGGAATTAGTTATTTAATAGTATTAAATAATTACATTTATTCATAGAATACAAATATTAAGAAACAATAACAATAATTAAAACTTAACTATAAACTAAATATCTAACTTAAAAACTACTAGACTAAGGGGCTGTTTCACCACCCTTTGATAAATTTTAACTGACGGATAAATGTGATGCCGTCTCCGTCTATTCAAACAAAACAAACAGAGACGGCATCACATTTATCCGTCAAATAAATTTGATCAATGGATGGTGAAACAAGGGGTAAGTCTAAAAAAGGCCCAAATGCATTGTATCCAAAAGACTGGCAGCAGGGTACGTATCAAAATATATAAAGTTTAAAACAACTAATGGACGAAATACATAATGGCCATTTGATATAATGCAATTTTCTTGGAAATTCTCAACTTTACAGGATTTTCATAAAATAAACCTAACCTAAACCAATCTGTAGCTTACACGATTAAAAAAATTCGTTTAATCAATAGTTTCATAGAAAATTTTAGTATGTATTATGACCTTTAAACATGAAACTACCGTGAGACTCACTCATAGTGAAAATAAACGGATCACTCACGTCTCAAAACGAGTTTAACTCGACATGTTTCGGGCTAATCCGTAGCCCTTCCTCTCGGAGTCGCACGTCACGGCGGCTGCCAAACGTGCACTGCGTGCTAACGCCCTGGTCGCGCGGCCAGGGCGTTAGCACGCAGCGCAAGCAAGCAAGCAAGCAAGTTAAACAAAAATTTTCTAATAGATAACGTAAGACATAAAATTTAATTCCGAAATCACTTACCTTAACTTGTGATATCCTATTCTTATCCACTATTTCCATTATAGAACCAATACAAAACCTCGATTTGAGACTATCATTTAGTTTGGTGTAAAAGTTAGCTGGTAAAGTACGCGCACCGGTTAACTGTTTAACTAGGAACCTGAAAATAATTACAAATTAGAAAAACTTAAAGTAGAAGGGTGTTTTCAAAAAAAAGTGTAACCTTTACTTTTTTTTCAAATGAGGAAATTTTGGGGTTTTCTTACTCAGAATCAAGAACGCTATTAAATAAAATAAATATCAAGGGACAATTCACACCAATTGACCTAGTCCCAAAGTAAGCTAGGAAAGCTTGTGTTATGGGTACTAGGCAACGGATAAACATACTTATATAGATAGATCAGTGGCGTGCCTAGGGTATCAAGCTATGGCAAGCCGAGAGATATGTTTTATTATTTTTTTATAATTTAATGTAGGTAAATCCATCTTGTTGCCGCTTTACTCTTCAGTTTGGACAAGCTTACCAAAGCACACTTCATTCTATTTTTTTTTAACATCACTCATTATAATTATTGTGCCGTTTTTTGCCGAAATAAACATTAATCATTAAACATTCTATTACTAGACAGAATTTTACAGACTCATTCTCACACGCACCGCACTGTACACCGCACTAAACAAGAATACCTATTTATTTTGTAATTGCATCAAATCACGCATTTTACAACGCCTTGCATGGCCCACGATTCGATGCAGCTATACATAGATATTTGCAAAACTAACGTTTTCCTAAGTATGAAGAGAGCGCTTGGAAGCCCCGTAAAAGCCCACAAGAGCGAGCGAGATGTCATGCTATTTATAACGTCGCTACTATCGCCGTTCAGCGCCGCCGGGCCGCGCAGCGGATTTGTTATGCAATTCTTGGTATTTTACGTAAAATAAAGCGCGTTATTATGAAAGTGTTTGGTTTTTATTTTTAATCTTGATTTGAGATTTATAAGGCAAGCCCGGCTTTTGGGCTTCTATGTAAGGTTCGCCACTGAGATAGATACATTCTTAAATACATATTAAACACCCAAGACCCGAGAACAAACATTCGTATTTTTCATACAAATATCAGCCCCGACACGGGAATCGAACCCGGGACCTCAAGCTTCATAGTCAGGTTCTCTAACCACTAGGCCATCTGGTCGTCTCGTGGCTATTGATTTTGATGATAAAAAAAACTGACACACAAAAATTATATGGAAAATTACGATTGTTTTTTAAGAAAAGGGTACAGTCAAGGGCAAAAATATGTATACACTTTAGTACCTTGTCACTTTAACCACTGTGACAGTTCATGTATGGCAGTTCAAATATGACGAAAATAGACAAGGTACTAAAGTGTATACATATTTTTGCCCTTGACTGTACATATTTTTTTATGGCGGTCCAAGAACAGGTAATGAATAAAATCAACCTCTAATGCCAGCTCATCTATCTATTGCTACGGCCCAAGCCCTCTCATTCTGAGAGGAGGCCTGTGCCCTGCAGTGGGACGTATATAGGCTGGGATGAATGAATCATCTATCGCTAAAGGCCACACAGCAGGAGCGCACAAACATAAAATATTGTCAGAATCTATCCTAAAAATAACCGGCCAAGTGCGAGTCGGACTCGCGCACCGAGGGTTCCATACAAGTTTATATGTATCCATTAACATCCAGTCTTAGCAGACCCCTGCTCCTAAGCAAAATGTGCGCAGTGTGGGATCATTGTAGATTGGTTACTGATATAGACAGACAGACAAAAAAATTTATGCTTTTCGCAATTTTTCCTTTATCTGTGCTATAAGACCTTGCTTCGTACCAAATTTCAAGATTCTGAGTTCACGGGAAGTACCCTGTAGGTTTTGATTCCCTTGAGAGTGTCGAAAATGTGCGTTGGTTACTGATATAGACAGACAGACAAAAAAAATTATGCTTTTCGCAATTTTTCCTTTATCTGTGCTATAAGGCCTTGCTTCGTACCAAATTTCAAGATTCTGAGTTCACGGGAAGTACCCTGTAGGTTTGATTCCCTTGCGAGTTTCGAAAATATGCGGAAATTTGCGTCATAAACGGCTGTATCTTTTGATTGCGTTGGCTTAGATGTTTGATTTTTTCACAGCTCCAAGGGACAGTAGACTTGAGTATTTGATATAAATTTCAGCTTGATACCTCCACGCGTTCCTGAGAAAAAGGGTCTTGACAGACAGACGGTCGGACGGACAACAAAGTGATCCTATAAGGGTTCCGTTTTTTTCCTTTTGAGGTACGGAACCCTAAAAATGTCAACAAAAACGTAATTCTTTTGGCAGCTTTGAGAGTAAATAAATATCAATTGCTTACTTCTTCCAATCTGTGTATTTGTCCTCTATACTTCTCGGTGGTATAAGCGGCTTGCCTCGTGTAGCACACCAGCCTACCGGATGTACTTCAGAACAACACAAGTTCACCCAGAAGTCTTTGGAGTCGTCGCTGCCAAATCCTTCGTAACGCAGCAAACCCATGTAGCCTTTTACCTAAAGAATAAATGATAATATAAATAATGAATTGGCTTGCCCTGAGGGTTAAGCGTAAAATACACATAGGACGGCAGCAGGTCGGGAACCGGTCGGGAGTGCGACAGGCCTACATACGTGGCTGTATATGAACATCAACCGCCCCGCACCCGCCGTCGGTGTGATGTTGTTCATATACTACCACGTAAGTAGGCCCATCGCACTCCCAACTCACCCGCTCCCGACCAGATGCCGTCCCATGTGTGGGTTACGCTTTAAGGTAAAATGTTAGCGGCCATCAGAGCAGCCAAACATATAAGCACGAGTCCATTGTCTAGCACGCAAACGTGTAACGCATGTTCAGATATATCTACGCACGAATAGACAGTAAAAGCAACCTCTTTAATCTATTTAAGTGAGCTATGGAGAGAGATCAATTTATTTAAAACTGAAATGCATATACATGCAATGCAATCAATTTACAGAAGGAAATCAATGTAAAGATTTTAGATTATCATGATCTCTAGCAACATTTAAAATTTTAATTTAACAATATCAATTACAGATTACACAATCTAACTCACTTTAAGCACAGTAGCCACCCAAAAGTAGTCATTCAATTTCTCGGAATAGTTATCACAATCTGTGTTTTTGACTTCAACCTTCATGCCTTCAAAAGTGTTGTCCCACATTTCGTGCAGCGGTGCATGCTTGAACAAGCTCACTGGCGCTGCTAGGAAATCACAACCAAAGAGTTCGTCTTTCCATTCATAGCTGTTTGCGATTTGAGCAGCTGGTTGCTTGATGGGCCCAGCCTGTAAGAACAATAGTATTATGAGATATGGGATACAAATCTGGTAAGACAAATATTGGACTAATTATTATGCATAAAAAATAACAGATTTTTGGCACCACTTCAGAAGTTAATAATAATGGAGGAAAACCTACTAATAGTCACATAATACTGACTGGAATCAAGGATGATATAAACTAGATTGGCAGTCGCCATAGTACGGATCAGCCGCGGTTTTTTGTAGTTCGATTATTAAATCTAGATTGCGCTGAAATATAGTCAGAGGCTTTGAAGGCAAAACAATAAGACTACAGATGTTTCATATTACTACAAATGTATTATTTTTCAAAAATATTGCATAATAATACATTTGCAGTGATATGAAATATCTGTAGTCTTATTGTTTTGCCTTCAAAGCCTCTGGCTATATTTCAGCGCCATCTAGATTTAATAATCAAACTACAAAAACCGCGGCCGATCCGTACTATGGCGACTGCCAATCCAGTCTATATCATCCTTGCTGGAATTCAAGAAACAGTTACCAGAAAACTGTTTATTAGAATGTAAAAGATTCGCCTGCTTGTTTGCCCCCTATCTTATATAAAAAAAGATAATGGCATGTATTGGAGGATACCTACATATTTATATGAATGATTCCACAGACCTCTGAATGATTTACCATATTATTGTAATGAATGAAGATTAATCTTACCCCATTCTCTGCCCTGCCTTTTTATTTTTATAAGTGCACCATACTAATGAACTAAAACAATTACTTTGCTCACCCGCGACCATACTAATTTGTGTATTAATCTTGACAACACAAAATTATTGTATCACTAGCCTTTCGTCCGCAGCTTCGCCCGCGATTTATTAATTTTCCCGTAGGAAAAGGTATTTCCCGCGGTAAAAAGTAGCCTATGTCACTCAGTGATAATGTAGCTTTCTAACGGCAAAAGAATTTTTGAAATTGGTCCAGTAGTTTTTAGTATTTATTACATACAAAAATACAAATCTTTCCTCTTTATAATATTAGTGTAGATCAATATTTAATTACCTGAATATCGTTAAGAGTGGCATGCCACTGTTCCAGCTGTGGCAACGGCTCCAAGGGGATTAGCCCCGCCATGTGTTCCGCGCCTTCCATCAGTTTAAATCTCCAACTACAGTGACGTCTTCTCTGCTGCCTGCTCGAATGGCATCGCAGGGAACAGAACTTGTTGTTGCGCGGATAGAATTGTCCGCGCCGGCCTACACGACCGCACAACTCACATATTGCTGGAATAACAATGATTTATTTATACAAGTCCAGCTGTTGTTAACAGGTCTTGAGAAACCAGGATTCAAGTATCATACATTCTATTTATTAGGTATTTCTTGTGAAGCATGAAAGTGTTCATACTAATTATGGCGCTATCAATTTTGTTGTCAAAATGGATCAAAAAAAGTATGATCAATTAGGATTTTGTAGCCAAAACAATTGGAAACTGGATAGAGATGGAATGGAAAAGATACACATCATTGCTCAGCCCCAAATCTGGGGTCAGGGTAAAATAATAATATAATTGTAAATAAAAAAACTTGCTCCACCAAGTGCCGTATATCATACAGAAGCATGGTCGGCTCTCTGTCGACTTGTAAGACTTGAACGCTGGAGAGAGGGGCTCCAGAATCCGGTTTCTGGCCCAGTTCGACAAAAATTGTAGATCAAGGGCTGTCATTGTTAGAAACTATTGTATATTATTTTTTTTTTTTTTTATTTTAGAGAGGCCAGACAAACAAACAAGTGGGTCACCTGATGTTAAATGATCACCACTGTCCATAGATACCCGCAGCGCTTTACGCGATGCCAGTGTGTTGTCAGCCCTGCTGAAAATTGTACACTCGCCTCTTAAAGGCACCCAGGTTGTAACTCGCTTATTTCAATCTATCTATCTAATAATAAATTAGGGAACCAACCTAGGGTCGACCAACATGTCTCACTCTTTTTGCATCTTTAGTATAGCTTGTCTAGTTTAAAATGACGCGCCCCACCACCGCACTCACGCACAGAATTCTAAACTCAATTCAAGTTACAATAGACTCTATTGTAGCTCAAATTGAGCTCCAAATCCCGTGCGCAAACGCGGTGGTGGGGCGCGTCATTTCAAACTAGGCAAGCTCTAAGTGAAGTAGGGAAATTCCATGGCAGAGAGTAAAAATATCATTTTTTAAATGTGGGTATATCAATCAACTACTTTTTACTGTCAGACTATTTGTTTAAGGTTTTGTTTTGGTGCCCGCGACTTTGTCCACGTTAATCATTGACAACATTGTCCACGTTAATCACTTCTTTAGGTCATAGCGTGATGTTATATTATATAGCATATTATAGGCTAAGGCTATAATAGCCTTCCTTGCTAAATGGATTATTCAAAGCAAAAAGAATTTTTCAATTTGAACCTTGATAGGGTATTATGAACTTGTTCCACACATTCATCAATGTATTCTTAACATATTGGCTTCAGCAGACTCTACTGTGAAATTAGTTAAAGTTCCAATAGACAAATTTAAAGAAGGAGCATGGCTTTCAATTGGAGGAATGCTTTCCGAAAGCTCCTGGTATTCCTGGTGTGTCTAAATGCCACATAATTCTGCAGGCATATACAAAAGCCAAGTTAGGTATCATTTTAATACTTTGTAGGAAATATATCATTGGGTGACAAGCAAAGTCACTAAGTACCAAATACCTACTTAAAACAAAGCTTGTATCTCAGTATGAAATTACTAACTAGATATGACTTTTTGAAGAGCAGCAACAGAAATTTTAGTGAGTTTTGCTTGTCATCCGGCGATATGTATAATGGAGCGTCCTCACTGAGAGCATTCTTACCCAAGCATTTGTAAATGAGCAATCGCCGGCACCAGTGTGAAAGCTTTGTTCACTTGGCTCGACTTCCACACCACTCGAATATTCAATGCCGAACGCTCATTACACATGAATGCTCTCAAATAATAATATTTGTGCTTTGTCCTTACTAATATGAATGGGAAAGTAACTCTGTCTGTATGTCTGTTACCTCTTCATGCTAAAACCACCAAAACAAGTTAGATGAAATTTGTACGGAGATAGTTTGAGATCCTGGGAAGGACATAGCGACGGCAGCTATTAACATTGTCCAAACTACATAAGTAACTACATTTTTTGGCAATTTTTATTGATTACATTAATTAAAATAATATTCATCACTGCAAAATTTTAACAAAAGTAATATTTTTTCACATTAGTTGCTGCCATCGATAGGATAGTTTTTATTTATCCCAGAAAATTGTTGCCTCAGGATAGCGATAAACAAATTCTTAGCAGATGGAGTTGTGGGCAACAGCTACTAAGTTATAAACCAAACATTCGAGTACATTTTGATTTGAACAAAATGTTTCTTAATCAATGTCTCCTTCACAAGCATTGACTATACTATACATACATCTGACGAGCCATATATCTATTTATTTAAGTCTTCCGTTTACTGATGAGATAAAACTGAAGCCATTCCCATTTTTTGAGCAGTATAATTAAAACTCCACTGCCCAAGCAGATTGTTATGGATTTGAGCCAGATTTTAAACAAAAATTTGTTTGAAATATTCCTACAGCTTTGTGCATTGTGAAGCATGAACTATACATGCCTGTAATTATTTGGTGCTGTGGGAAATATAGCCCAAGTAGAGCATTGTAATTGTAAATAAAAGATTTAATTCTAGACTAGGAAAATTAAAAAGTAAAATCATGGACAAGTAATGATGCTGGATGGTGTTTATAGGTTAATTTCAAAGTACTACATGAACATTATTGTGGCAGTTCATGTTTTACAGTCTAAAATCAAATTGGACTATTTATTGAACAAAATTAATTTCAAAAGTAGAAATGCCACCCGATAGCTTAGATGAATCTTGGAACTGAACATAAACAATGTTTTTGCTGAGTGAAAATGGAGGTAACATGTTTTCAGTGGTATCTACTATCTCAAGTGCTAATGTGTGCGGAATTCATTATCCATTGTTTATTGTGGTGTATTAATATTTTAGTTCATACTATTCCGCATAATACTAAGCAATAGTGGAATGTTATGTGTTAACATGTTACAATTTTACGCATGATTTTTTTGTGAAAAACGTATTGAACTTACCGTAACTGTCTTTATCTAAAGGAACAATTGAAAGATCATCCACAATATCACACTCTTCTGAGAGATCAGCTGCGCTATACGCATTTACTCCGCTCGCGGCATTGTAGTAAGCCATATTATCGTGACTGCCGTGTGAAAAACTAACACTTCACTTGTAAACAGTGCAGCAATCATGACTTAAAATTACCGGATCAAGTCAGATAATACAATAATAAGTGTTCAAATATACCTTAGGATAATTACAAAAAACACTTCTCACGTATTAAGTGCCAATTACCACATATTGGAAGATTATTTTTCAAATAATAAAAAAGTGAATAGGTCTAATAAACAGCCACAAACAGCAGGCAACCATAACCATCCATCTTTCATTTTATAAGTCAAGTCAAGCGAAAGTCAGGTCACAGTCAGTTACATTAAAAAGACGCCCATTCACTATCCCGCCGTACATTATTTATAATATATTCTGTCATGATTCTGTCTCAATCTATTGACATCTGTAAACTTGGCAACACTGTTTCTTTTAAGCGCCCTTCTCACTGAAAGAAGTAGCACTAAGTTATCATAAAATATATAACATAATATTCCTTCGACAGTCGGTGAAAAACCAGCCAAGAGCGTGTCGGACTCGCCCAGGATAGGATTCCGCAGCCGTTACGACGTGTATACAGGGTTATTTGTAATTCACTGACATCCTCTTAACCCTGAATTCCTATCACTCAAGCAAATGTTTTTTGTTTAACGACTTTTTTAAATGAAGTACTTTTTTTCCCATACAAATACACAGAGTATCGTAAAAATAAGAGGAAATCTCAAATTTTCAAAACGTTATTACACCAAAAATATTAAGTTATGACAAAAGCCGTAAAACAAAAAACGTTTGTTTAAGTGGTTGGAGTTTAGGGTTAAAAGGATGCTAGTGAATTACAAATAACCCTGTATACTTTGTTTAATTTAAGGTTTGAATTAACGGTCAAATTGTAACACACGTTTCTCGGTATTTCGAACACAAATGGACTAAAAATACCTACATGTACATTTATTAGCGGTATTTATTATGTTTGCATTATAGAATTTAACACAAGTTTAAATAGTTTCGTTGTTTCATTTAAAAACGTGTGCAAATTTTACCGTTAAGTTTCAAATGTTAAAATAAATGGAGCATAAATGGAGTATTATACTATTAATTTAAAAAATATATTAATCAATATGAAAGAATATATGGCAATGTCATTTACCACAAGTGTGAATCTGTGCATGGAATCAATGAAAAATAATTATAAGATTGCGCAATTTTACTTGCAAAACTGAAATTAAATTGTCTTTGGGCGGGGATTTTTTGAAATGTACGTTTAGGGATAAGAAAAAATTATTAACTTAGTCATATCGATAAAAAATGCGCAATTGAGTTTCATTTCGTATGGAGTTTCGAAATATCGCATAACTTAGATATAATTCATTTGTGTGATGAGCACGAATATTTATTCCCGAGTCATGGATGTTTTCTATGTATTTATTAAGTATTTATTTATCTTTATAAGTATGTTTATCGTCGTCTACTACTAGTACCCATAGTACAAGCTTTGTTTAGTTTGGGACTAGGTCGATTTGTGTAAGATTGTCCCCTAATATTTATTTATTTATTTTATTTATTTAATTCTAATAGCGTTAACAGACGATCAAACGGACAGGGACATTCTCTTCCAGAAACATATCTGGATTTTCTTAAGAAAAGACAAAGCGATAAGATAAAACTTTTTATTTTGTAAATAGGTCGAGAAAGGTTCCTTCACATGTCACTTTTTACTTAATAACAGCGCTTTTGGAAAGATAATCATTGCCAAGAAGAGCGTTCCGCAAGGAATTCAGCATGAAGTATTTAATTAAATAAAAAAAGATTGCATTACAATTATCTCATTTTGATATCTAGCTGGTTCTTGTTGGTAGATCAGACTTTTCGATTGTCTGATATTGCCAAAAGCCATACATTCTTAGCTCTTTTTAAAAAAAAAATGGGAGTTGGAGGGCGCGACGCCGGTGGAGCGGGCCCAGTGCGTTATATTATATAACACTGAATCATATACGCTTCACCGCGCTGTCGCGGTGTATATCACCATCCATTATGTTTAATTCAGCGTTATACAACGCGCTGGGCCCGCTCCGTCGGCGTCGCGCGCACGCCCTCGCTGCGGTCTGTGGTGTCCTTAAATAAGTATACTGGCCCTATACTACGAAGCGCGGAATTCGAACTTCGTTTCATGCCGTTCCGCTCACGCTAATGGTATTTATTACGAGAGTGAGAGGGACCACACGATCCGAACTTCGAACTTCGAATTTCGTAGTAACCCCCCTGTTTAATTAACGCGAAAGGAAGACTCAATCAAATTATTTACAGGGGAGTTTTATGATGTTGATTTTATTTTATTTGTGTAAGTAGATTTTGGCTTTGCTGGCTTAAATATGGCACTTTTAAAATTTCATCCATTCTCCATTGCAGTCTTGCTTGCTTCCATGCACACCTGAGGCCCGATTGCTAGCTTCTTTGGGTTAACAAACTACCGGAACATGTAGTCTCAGCACTGAATGTTAATTAATTTAAAAACCGATTAGTTAGACCAACACATTAGCAGTACAAATAATACTTGACCAATGAACAGCTAGATAGATACAGGCACCTATCAGTTGCCCTCAACTGCCTGCCTGATAATATATACTGTCCGAGCCGATTACGGCTACAGCGACTGCTGGACAGGCTCAACAGCTGGCGCCTCATTGGTCCGCGCGTTGGTGTGCTCGCATGTGACTGTTGTAGCCAATTTTGGCCTTTAAATGTCCTTGAACATATCGGACAGGTGAGAACTTCGCCACTATAATTGTAAGTTTAAAACCGTTGGTGGTCTGGCTTTAAGCTCGTCTCTTTTTGTGTCGAGCTCGTCTTTTCGTAGCTTTTCAAAGGCTTCGATGTTCTGCCTTAAAAGACGTCTCCATTCCAGGCGATTTGCAGCAGATGACTTCCATGTTAAGGGGTCAAAACTGCAGCTTTTCATATGCCTTTTGAGCACATCTTTGTATCGCAAGAGCTGTCTGCCGTGCTTGCGCTTGCCTTCTTGAAGCTCAGTATAAAAGATGCACTTTGCGATCCTTTCATTTGGCATGCGGAACACATGACCACACCAACACCAGCGTAACTGACGCCGCATCAGATATGCTTCAATGCCGCAGATCTTAGCGCGTCAAAGAACTTCAGTGTTTCTGATGCGGTCCGTCCAGTGGATGCCCATGATATCCCGCAGACATCGGAGATGGAATTGATCCAATGTCTTTATGTGTTTTCGATAAAGGCACCAAGTCTCTGAGCCATACAGCAGACTTGGTAGGACAATGGGTCTGTATACTGCAATTTTTATAGCCAGTTTTAGATTATGTGAGTGGAAGACCTTATTAGTTCTAAGTTTGCCGAAAGAGGCAGATGCAGCACCAATTCTGTGGTTTATTTCAGCATCAAGGTCACACTGCGATGTTATTGTGCTGCCCAGGTACTTGAACTTCTCCACAGGCAAATTTTCAGAGGTTCGTCTGTTGAAGCGCCTGTAGTCATGACTTCTGTTTTACTGACACTTATCTTAAGAGCTGAGGCTAAGGGCGGAGTTTAACATTTGGTAGCATAGCATACGGTTGTGGTAACTCCGAAGATGAGCTCTGGTTGAGTTCGAAACGCGTCAGTGTAGCTTGGTGGTGGTGATAGTTGTGTTTATGTGATTTGTGTGTGTTCGTACAGTGTGGAGGTGGAGGAACTGCATGAACGCACATTTCTTGCATAAACGTAACTATTGTAAGGTCGCGGGTGAGCAAAGTAATTGTTTTAGTTCACTTATCTTAAGACCGAACTTGGCGCAGGCCTCATCAAGACCAGTCATCAGCTGCTGTAGAGAAGTTGGGGAATCAGCTAAAAAGCATAAGTCATCCGCGTACACAATCTCGGTGATAACTTTGTAGGAAACTTTGGTGCGGGGCTTCAACCTAGCTAGATTGAAGAGCATTCCATCAGTTCGGAAGCGAATGTGGATGCCTGCAGGTACGTTTTGTAAGGTCTCATTGACTACAGCTGCAAAATAGATGGCAAACAGTGTGAAAGCAAGAACACAGCCTTGCTTAACAGCACAACTGACGGGGAAGAATTTCGATTGTTCCCTATTCACAGACACACAACATGTCATGCCGTCATGTAAAGGTAACGCCACCAGAGTTGAGGCCACGCACACAACCACATC
This sequence comes from Archips xylosteana, assembly GCA_947563465.1. Lineage (NCBI taxonomy): Eukaryota > Metazoa > Arthropoda > Insecta > Lepidoptera > Tortricidae > Archips > Archips xylosteana. The sequence continues at coordinate 8,933,869 of OX387350.1, read as the reverse complement.
TCATGTAATGACAGCGGGATTTTGACGTTGCGTTGTCGTTAAACGTCAACACAACGTCAAAATCCCACTGTCATTACATGAGAGGTGGTTGTGTGCGTGGCCTCAACTCTGGTGGCGTTACCTATAGCAGTCGAACCAAACGTACAAATTTCGCCGGGCAGCCCACTTTCTCCAGAACAATCCATAGGGCCTCACGAGGAACACAATCAAAAGCCTTTTCCAGGTCGACAAAACAAAGAAACAATGGCCGACCTTATTCACGGCTTTTCTCCTGTAGCTGGCGAACGCAGAAAACAGCCTCACATGTTCCTCTCTCGGGGCGGAAGCCAAATTGGGATTCCGGAAGTATTTCTTCCGAAACTGAGGTTAAACGGTTGAGCAAAATTCTGGCAAAAACTTTTCCGGGTGTGGAGAGGAGCGATATGCCACGATAGGAATTACAATTAGACCTGTCACCTACGCCTGATAATATCTTCTTCTTCTTTAGCCATTCTCAACCTCTAAGGTGTAGGCCTCCTTCAGTTTATGCCATCTGTTCCAGTCTTGAGCAGTTTCCAACCATTTTGTTCCCGCCAGTCTTTTGATATCGTCGTACCAACGCATCTGCGGTCTTCCTCTCGGGCGTTTCTCACCCCACACCATGATGGAATTGAGCCATGCTTGCGGGCGACATGACCAGCCCACTCCCATTTCAAAATGGAAAAGGGAGTGGGCCTGATAATATAAATAATAATAATAATAATAACTCGTAGTTCACACAAGCGACCAGTGATTAAATAAATTTAGGAGACTGGCCGAAGACCGTGCGGAGTGGGGGTTACTCCACCGACAAGTTTTTTTTACACGCTTTATATTAGCTTCATTTTTACCCTGAACTTATATAATAACATAATCATAAAAGACATGTAAAAAATATCGATTATCGACATTTTTACATGCCTAACCAACCTTCCTGCGTTGTGTTGTGTGCATTATTTATTAGTGCAAATGGAAAATAAAAATCCGAAGTTTGTCGTACTGTTTCACTTACTCTCGTGTTAGAATTTGCTAGCGTGAGCGAGATGACAGTAATGTGTAAATTCGTTGTAGTATAATGCGAGTGGAAGTGGAGTGACATTTCTTTTCTACATTCATTTGTTGATTGTCAGTCAACCAACGCGGTGTTTTCACTTGTTTTACGTGTACTTGAGTGTTATTGTTGAATTTAAAGAGGTAAGTTAGCGTTAATAATATTTAGAAACTAACCTGTTTTTGTTGTTGTATACAATTTACAACATTCCTTCATTGGAAACAACCAGAGCCTTTCGACATAATATACAGGCTACGTCAGTGCCATTAGCTACATATGTTATTTATTTATTTATACCCGAATTTTCTGGAACGAAATCTTACCCTCCCCTCCAGATAAATCAGTTTCTAACGTTAATTCCTTGACTTTCGAGATAAGTTGCAGTAGCGGTTACGCAGCATTAAGAACTGCAGGTCTGTTTTAACCTTGTTGCATCATATTTTTTAAAGTGCATTATTTGATCATCGTTCATCTACCATTACCTTTCATATTTCGTTTTTTAGAATGTTTTTGTTACCGGTAATATACACTAGACATTGGCAAATTGTCCTTTTATGGACTGAGCTATAAATTTTTAAAACTTAGTGTATTATTTTTACTTAATGCTTAGCCATCTATTATTGAAACTGACAAACTAGTTTATAGCAAAAAATTGTTATCTAGAACTATTTCTGTGTTATATTCTATGTTTTTTCAATTTGGATTTTAGTTTTGTGAACAAAGAAGGTAGTCATATCATATCATATCATTAATGACTGCTAATTGTAATTCATAATAAAAATTACTTGTTTGTTAATTTGTCTGATTATGTACAAAATATCATTAAAACTTCATTATGTTTTAAATGTAATATATAAAGTAATGTGTTGATCAAACTGTTTTTGTTACATGTGGGTATATTTTATAATGAAAACATTTTGTTCCAGAATACTCCACACGGCTAAATCATGGCAAAAGGTAAGTTTATAAACATGTTTGATTGTGATAACTTCAATATTGTGTGACTCTGTGAGTATGTAGTGAGAGATATAAAATTTTGAGATGGTTGTTAAATTAGTGTTTTATCTATAGTCTAGGGTTTTTTAGTATCTTGCAGGCTATATTTAAGGTTATCCAGCTGTTAGGTTTTTACTCCCTTACTGAGTATACTCAAATGTCTTTATAAAGACTGTTTCATTGGTTGATAATTTGATCGACATACTGTATGAAATGACTTCTCGTAGGCGGTATAACAACTAGTGAAACTCATTATTTCGATAACTGTTCCCCAAATGTGGGCCCTATGGCATGCATTAAGAAAATGTTCCGCACCCGGCGTGCAAGCCCTATCGACCAATGAAAAAGGTTTCCTGAATGCGGGCCCTATGGCATGTGTTATGGAAATCACCACTCTCCACATGTGGGCCCTATCAACCAAAGAAGACGATCCCCTGAATGAGGGCCCTATAGCATTTGGTATACAAATCTACCCCACCCCGCATGCGGGCAATATCGACTAATGAAACTGAGCCATTATCCAGCTGTTAGTCTCAGTGGTTGGTTGGTGTTGGTTGCTTCGAAAATTGTGAAATCAACCTTTTATAAGTGACTGCTTTATTGTATTGTCTCATTTAAAATTTTATGGTTAATAATAATAATAAAAATGGGAGTTATATAATAAAAATTTGTTAGCACATAAAAAATCCAAAAACCACCATTAAAGCTAATGTTTCACACTTTTAAAATTCCCTTGTTCAGTTTTTAAAATTATTAATGGTTGAAGTCTTTCAATACATTTGGTTGATTTGCAAATTACAGTGTCAAATAAATAATATCATCTCAAATGAGAATTTCCAGTGAAAAATTTATGCAGGGGTATTCATCCAGACTTAGACTCTGCTACATTACTCCAGTAAAATCATTCCAGTAGCATGACATTGCGGGGCCATGATGCTAACGAGTTACAGAGATCAAACCTTCCTTTTTCTTCCTTCTTTCTGTTAAAGGGTTGCCTGGAAGAGATCGCTCTTAAGCGATAAGGCCGCCTATTGCTTACCTTGTAACTTTCTCTCTGTGTACCTGTTTTCTGTATCGCTTACTATTTCTGGTGTACAATAAAGAGTCATTGTATCAAACGAGCGCCACAGTGGTATGCTACTGGAATGATTTTACTGGAATAATGTAAACAGGGTGTTACTTAAACACTGGATGAGTATTCTGGATACACTATAACATAACACCACCTGCACACAATATTGTTTTTCTTCAGTAGTGTTTATATGTATTCAATTCAATTCAATTTTTGGGATAATTATGGCCCCATCGAACGGTGCGATGATTCCGCCAATGTCAAGGTTGGATAAGACACTGCCAGACGACCTTTGGTCAGGTACGGTAGAGCTGTCCGTGTTCGGTAGAATACCAGCCACAACCAATCTAGAACAAACAAGTTAAAAACTGCCACCACTATAGGTACAACACTACATACTTATAACTAGCAACTAAGTTAGGCCCATATATTATGGGACAAATCTAATGGATTAGAAGGAATATATTTGGAAAATAACTATTTATGAGACTATTTAATTATATTATAATCTGATGTTTTTTTTAGATAAAAATGAGTCTAGTATACTACAAAATGGAGAGAAAACCAGAGTTAGTAGAAAATTAACATTAACGGGGCGGGATATATTACCGGGTAGCAAATCATATAGTGGGACAGATATTTTTGAACATTCCAAAAATATATGTTCCAATGTACCCTCGCCCATACCACATTCACAGATTGAGCTGTCCCTGATACGGAGCTTTGCCAGAAAGACCGGAGAGCAAAAGTGTCCTAAACAAAGCCTTATTATTGTCGATGTGTTAACCTTATTGAAGCATCTATTTTTGAAAAACCATGGTCTTGAAGGAAGATCTGGTTGCAAGCTACCATAGTGTCTTCCTTTGGTCTGTTGTGAAATATGCCACTGATTATTCCAGTTCTCTAGAAGCTGAGGTCGAACATTGGTTTTTACATCACAACTAAAGGTTTTGTCATAAGAATTGACACCTACTTGGATAGCTTCCTTTGCATATTGGTCGACAAGTTCATTCCCTACAATTCCGCTATGGCTGGGGATCCAGGCCAGAACCACTTGTAAATTATTCAAATGACAGGCTCTTAATTTCTCTTTAGTCTTTAATGTTAAATAAAAGTTATCTCGAGAGTGAAAAGGTAATTTCCCTATATCCTGTAAACAGCTCAAAGAATCTGATAAAATTATGGAATTATTAAGTTGGTGAGATATAACATATGATACTGCTTCATATATGGCCACAGCCTCTCCGGTAAAAACAAAGTACTGCGCTGGACACTTGAAACTCAAGATAGTTCGGTGATTGGGGATCCAAACCGCGGATCCGACCTTCAAATCCCCAGGCGCTTTAGAGGCATCAGTATAAATCTTAATCCATCCAGGCCATTTGCTATTCATGATCTCAATAAACTCTGCGTTAGCACCGGGAGACTTTTTACGAATCCCCTAGTCAAAAACTATAGTAGGTTGAAAAATTAAGGTTTCATAATCGAAGCAGAAGATGGAGTTTTTACTAAAGCGGAAGATAGGAACAGACTTAAATTTATTGAGGGATTTAATAAGAGGAGGTAGTTCTTTGTGTGACCAGTAGTTGGAGGAATTCGAAAGGCGAAACAAAGTTTTACATTTTTGGTTTATAGGATGGTTAGGGAATTGGGAATCATTTAAAAAGAATCTATCAGCCAAATATTGTCTGCGAAGTATGAGTGGAGGATCTAAGCACTCTACCTGTAGTACATTTATCGGGGAGGATTTCATGGCTCCAGTTATAATTCTCAGACCTCTAGCCTGTAACTTATCAAGTTTAATTAAGGCTAATTTGCTGCACGGTTCCAAGATAAAGCTGCCATAGTCGAAATGGCTTCTTACTATAGCATTGTATAATATTTTTTGGCTATACGGGTGACTACCCCATCTAACTCCAGACAATGATCGCATTGCATTTAGACTCTTTTCGCATTTATTAACTATGTAGTTCAAATGAAACGCCCCAGTCAATTTAGAATCAAGGTAAATACCGAGAAATTTAACTTGGTCCACAGTATCAATAATCTCATTTTCCACTGTGATAGTCAGAGGAGGAAAACTTCTCCTACGGGAAAACACAACTGCGTTACATTTGGGAACCGACAGGGATAAGCCATGACAATCAAGCCATTCATTCAGATATGAAAGAGCTGTATTTAAACTAGACGAGCACTCTTCCAGGGTAGGAGAGCTACTGTACAGGACAATATCGTCTGCGTACTGCAAAATATTACAAAAACAGTTAACTGACAACTCTAAATCAAACGTATAGAGACTGTACAGTAACGGACTTAAAAACTGACCCTTGGGGAAGACCCTTCCAAACAGGACGAGATGGGAACATAGAACCATTTACTCGAACACAAATAAAACGAGCCATAAACAGATTACATATGAAGTTAGTCAGTCTCATCGGAATACTCAGCTGGAGCATTTTCTGCCTGAGTATGGAGAGATTAACATTATCATATGCCGAAGATATGTCTAGGAATACACCCACTAGATTTTCATTCTTGCTAAAGGCAATACGAATATCAGTTGTTAGTATACTAAGACTGTCCATAGTTCCCATCCCTCTACGGAATCCAAACTGTGATTTAGCCAGTATATTTCGATTCTCTAATATCCACTCAAGACGATTTTTGATTAAATGTTCCATGACTTTAGCCAGAACCGAAGAAAGCGCTACAGGGCGATAAGAAGATGGATCATTAGAATCTTTACCGGGTTTAAGTATAGGAATGACAATTTGGGTTTTCCAAGGCTCTGGTACTACACCAGTAATAAATACTACATTTATCAATTTTAAAAAATAAGATTTAATATCGCTTGATGCGTTAATTAAAAAGGAATAAGGGATGCCATCGATCCCCGGAGAAGAATCTTTAAGGTTGTCTAAGGCACACAAAAGCTCACAGAAAGTAAAAGGTTCGTTCAAACTGTCCAAAGTAGGAAGGGAGTTAGAAGTTGGAACAGGGAATAGGTCCTCAGCTGGAACAAAAGGAGGAGACAATCTGTCCATAAACTCCGGCAGCCACGTGTTCGTACTATTGGATGTTGCATTGTTAATGGCACTTGTACCCCGTCGGAACGCTTTCACTCTATTCCAAACCAGAGACACGGAAGACCTAGGAGACAGTGATTCGCAGAATTTAGCCCACCCCTGTGATTTTTTTTTTGAAAGCAATCTTTTTGACTTAGCCAGGGTCCTTTAGAATGTTATAAAGTTGTCCATGGTGAGATTAGCAGAGTATGTTGATTCAGCAAGGTTTCGCTCACGAATGACGTTAGTACAGTCTGAGTCCCACCATGGAGGCGAGGGGATCTTACGGAGGGCAGTATTTTTGAGAGGTATGGCTGTGTCAGCTGCCTTAATGAGTAGGTCCACAAACTTAGAGTATAACTCGAGGAAGTTACTACTATCCGGTTCATCCAAGCTACTAAGCTCAGCATCTAAACAACGGGAGAATTTGCCCCAGTCTGCCTGAGCGGTTCTGTACTTCAAAAGTGGAACGGAAATTATAGGAGGAGTGAAGGAATTTAAGACAGTGGAGAGGATAGGAAAATGATCGCTTCCAAATGAACGATCCAAAACATTCCAGTTAAAAGAAGTTACTATATTTGACGAGACCAGGGTCAGATCTAATGCGCTAGAATTTTGAAGGGGAGAGCCCTTTCTTGTAGGAGAGCCGTCATTCAAAACACATAGGTTCAAATCATCCAGAATGTCTAACAGGCCAGGGGAATTGGAATCACAATAGGGAGAACCCCATAAGGTATGTTTACAATTAAAGTCTCCTAATATAATATAGGGGCCTGAAATATTATAAAGGATAGAATTTAATTCTGATAATAAAACTAAAGTTGGATGAGGAATGTAAACTGATACAACTGTAAAATTTAATATTTTTACAACAATTATATTAATACCTGGGCTATGGTTAGGAATTGGGATAAGGTTATATATGAAAGTTCTATTAACAAGAAGGGCACAACCTGCATATCCGTCGCTTCTGTCATCCCGGAGACATGCATACCCCGGGATCCTAAAGGGGGACCCCGGCGTTAACCATGTCTCCGCGATGGCAAAAGCAACAGGTTTGTACTTATTTAATAAATAAATTATATCAGATTTTTTATTTCTAATACTCTGTGTGTTCCACTGTAGGATATACTGATCCATTATTAATGAGGGGAAGAATTGTTTGTAACTGGGATAAAACATTGTTCGGTAATACATCTCCAAATTTGCGGACCATATTTACTAGCAATCCAGTTAGAAGCTCTAATAGATTGTCGTTTGGGGTTGGAGGACTGACGGGACTGTTCAGTGCACACCCATTGGGCATGGTTGATGGTGGGTCATTAACAATTTGGTGATGTGCTTGTCTGTCATACATTTTACCAGACCTAGTTTGGCGGGCATGCCGCCGCTCTGTGTAAACGGTTTTTTTATAGGACTTCTGTGTTGAGGAAGGTTCTATATAGTTAGGGGTGGGAGTTCTGGACCATTGAGGAGAAGAGTGGTGAGACTGAGAGAATAAAGTAGGAGGGGGTAGCTCAAACAATTTTTGAGATAACTCTGCATAACTAGTCCTAACAGGACGGAACCGTTGAGCAGCTTCTAGGTATCCAATATTTTCTTCCGACATAACTATTTTGATAGCTTTTTGACGGCTATGTTCCGGACACTTCTGATCTGTGGCTTTATGAGGACCAGAACAAAATAGGCAGCTTACTTTGTTTAGTGGGACTGTACATGATTCCCCTGTGTGCTGTTGAGCGCAATTGTAACAGCAAGGCTTGGATCTGCATCTCACTACTATGTGGCCAAATTTACAACAATTCCTGCACTGTATGGTTGGGAGTTCATACGCATTGACCGGGATGGATGTGTTATATATATATATTTTTTCTGGGAGTGCCTGAGAATGAAACGTAAGGACAACCGTGTTTGAGGGAATCCATTCAGGAGCTTGGCCTTCCGTGCGAGCCTTTCTAAACAATCTACGAGCCTTTATAACCTTCCCAATTGAACTACCAAAGCCTGCAGGGAAGTCAATGCCTGAAACCAATTCTTCTAGAGACCAATCGGTCGGAATGTTTTTTATCACACCCATCCTAGACACTTGGAACCGCGGAATAGAAGAATTAAAATTGTTAATATGGATGAAATCGGAATTGTTGAAATTGTAGTTGTGGTAAGGAAGAAGCTTAACACTCAGTACGTACCGCGCGGGTCGCCGGCGAATATAAACAAGAACTAAGTTAAATAGTTTATTGCCAAGCGATAGATCACAAGCACAAAGTTCAAGCACGGTGTTTTACAGAAGGAGAAGAATAGTTATAAGCAGAAGCGAACACAGTCGTTAAGATGAGGCGCACGCACAACGAAAACAAAAGATTACAAGCAAAAGTAGCGGAGCAAAGTGTCATACGTCTCGCGTCGTAGCGGTAAGCAGACTGCCGGCCGCGGCCGCGCCGCGCAGCGCATGCGCAGGCGCATCGCGCCGGGCCGGCATGACCGTGACGTAGGCGGTTGCGATGCGAGTTCTTACTACTAATAAAAACCGTGCGCCTGTCCGCTTCAACGTACAAAAATATATTAAGTTTATATAATGCAATTGGACAATTATGATTTGACATAAGTGGATGCATTATGCAATTTATAAATTATATTAGTTATTATTATTTCATCATTATTATAATTAGATTTATTAGATTAAATTAATTATTAGACATTCCAATTTATTTATATTATATTATTATTATTATTAAACATTGTTAAATTAGATTATTAAGAATTGATTATTATTTTGTACATTACAATTATTTAATCAATCATTATTATAAAACATAATTCATTACTTATATTTTAATTCAATATTTTATGACAACATTTAATAAATAACATTCCGTAATTATGAACTAAACTTAACGATTTAAAATCAACAATTCATAATATAAACTAAATGCACGCCACATCACCCCCTCCCAGAGACCGTCAAGGGCGATAATAGTCGGGGAAACGTACTACACGACCAGAGCGTGTCCGTCTGACACCATTGTCCTCATTCAAAGCTGGGGACCTAGTGATGTCTTTGCGAGTGGTGTTATGTGTTTTATTTGAAGTGTGAGTGGTTTGTGTGTTGTGAAGTATGTAGGCTGGCTTGACACGGTCTACCGATACTGTCACAGACTTACCATTTACAAGAAGTGTAAAAACTTTTGCATCTCTTCTCAATACTTCATAAGGACCAGTGTATGCTGGTTTCAACGACTTGGACAAAGTGTCATCTCTAAGAAAAACGTGAGAAGATGTTGTCAAATCACGAAAAATAAAAGTGCGACGCTGACCGACGTGGTGGGAAGCAGGTACCGGCTGCAAGTTCTTCGAGAACGAGCGGAGCCGAGACAAGTAATCCGTCATATCGGGAATGGCGTCAGTATCAGGGTTAAAAAATTCCCCAGGCATCCTTAAAGGTTGTCCGTAAACTATTTCTGCGGCTGAGGTATTAAGGTCATCTTTAAATGAGTTTCTTACCCCCAGAAGCACAAGTGGCAGAGACTCAACCCATGTGCTATTGGCGTGACAGGTTATGGCTGCTTTTAGCTGGCGATGGAACCTTTCCACAATGCCATTGCAGGCAGGGTGGTAAGCAGTGGTGGTCTTGTGCTCAAAACCTGCCAACTGAGACAGCCGCTTAAAAAGAGCAGATTCGAACTGCCGCCCTCTGTCTGTCACTATACTCACTGGGCAACCGAATCGAGCGATCCACCCGAGCAACAGGGCCTGTGCGACTGTTTCCGCAGTGATATCCTGCAATGGAATAGCCTCAGGCCATCGCGAGAAACGATCGATGGCGGTGAGGCAATACCTAAAGCCTTTGCACAGCGGAAGAGGGCCAATCAGGTCTATATGTATGTTAAGAAATTTAGCCTTTGGTAGCGTAAATGTCGACAAGGGTGTTGTGACGTGTCGAGTGACCTTCGAACGCTGGCAAGCCAAACAGTTCCGTGTCCATTCACGACAGTCTTTCCTTACCCCAGGCCAGACGAATCTTTCAGCAACGAGTCTTGCTGACGCGTTTGCACCTGGATGGCTGAATGAGTGGAGGCTTTCAAAGACTTGCCGCCTCAACTGCTCTGGAACATATGGCCTTGTGGTTTCGGGATCACCTTTCACATCGCAGTACAGTTCGACACCGGTCTCGGGAAACTGGATTTTAGTCAGACTCAGCGAGTTGTTACCGCTCAGTAGCTGTACCAATTCAGGATCGGTAGCCTGTGCAGATGCTAACGTACCTGCGTGCACTGGCTGCGTTATGTCCTCGATCCTGGAGAGGGTATCAGCTACAACGTTATTCTTACCCGAGATGTGTCTGATGTCAGTAGTAAACTGGGAGATAAAATCTAGGTGACGAAACTGCCTGGGTGAACAATTCTCCTTACGCGAGTGAAAGGCAAAGCACAAAGGCTTGTGGTCTGTGTAGATCCTGAAGTCGCGAGCCTCCACCATGTGCCTAAAATATTTGATGGCTTCATATATCGCCAAGAGTTCCCGGTCATAGGGCGAGTATTTTTGCTGAGCGGGGCTCAACTTACGTGAGAAGAAGGCAAGTGGTTCCCAGCCCTTCGCTTCATCAAATTGCTGCAATACGGCGCCCATTGCCACATCTGACGCGTCTGTCACTATGCATAGCTGGGCATGCGCGTCAGGGTGGGCCAACATGGCTGCCTGTGACAAATCTTGTTTACAGCGTTCGAAGGCATCGGTCTCCAATGAGGAAAAATGGACCGGATGCGAACCTTTCACCGAACCTGTAAGAAGGGCGTTCAAGGGGGCTTGATGCTGAGCAGCTGCTGGAATGAACCTGCGGTAAAAATTCAGCATACCTAGGAAACGCCTCAATTCCTTCACGGTTTTCGGTGGTGGAAACTCGTTAATGGCCTGGACCTTGGTTGGTAACGGCTTAGTACCCTCAGCAGAAATACGATAACCTAGAAATGTTACCTCTGGAGCTCCAAACACGCATTTCGAGGTATTAATTACCATGCCGTACTTCAGAAGCCGGGCGAACAGCTGTCGAAGATGAGCCTTATGAGTCTCTTCGTCCTTGGAGAAGACCAAAAAGTCGTCTAAGTAGGAGTAGCAAAAATCTAGTCCCCGTAACATCTCGTCCACAAAGCGCTGAAACGTCTGTCCGGCGTTACGGAGCCCGAACGTCATGAACGGGAACTCGTAAAGGCCGAACGGCGTTGTGATTGCAGTCTTTGGGATGTCTTCGACGTTGACGGGGATTTGATTATATGCTTTGACCAGGTCGATAGTTGAAAATATGGTACAACCTGCGATTGCATGGGAAAAGTCCTGGATATGACGGATAGGATACTTGTCTGGCACGGTTCTCGCATTGAGCATCCTATAATCACCACATGGCCTCCAACCATTGTCCCTCTTGGGAGCTAGATGCAAGGGTGAGGCCCAAGGGGAATCAGAAGGCCTGGCGATACCAGTGGAGAGCATCGAAGAAAATTCTTCATTGGCAATTTTTAATTTATCAGGGGCCAGCCTACGTGGTGCACACGACACAGGAGGGCCCGGTGTAGTGCGTATATGGTGTACGGTTGTGTGTTTAATAACACGGTGTATGCCAGAAGGGCGAGTAATGTCGGGGTATTCCCGTAGTATTGCGTGGTAAATCGACTCACCAGTTACAACTTTGACTGAGGAAATGGCATCAGACGCCGGCGCAGGCAAACCCGGGGTGGCGAGCGTTGTATTGGAATCAATAAGGCGTTGGTTCCTGCAATCGACAGTAAGATTAAAATAAGATAAAAAATCCACCCCAATTATAGCCCTTGTAACGTCCGCTACAACAAATCTCCAAGTGAAGTCGCGGCGCAAACCTATACTCAACACTAAATTGACATACCCGTAAGTGTTTATTATTGAACCGTTAGCTGCGCACAAATTATAGTTCGTTGGAGTTCTACGGTCCCTTAATTTAGAACGAGGAAATACGCATAAATCACTTCCTGTATCTATGAGAAATTGAACTTTAGTCCTTGAGTCCACGACGAACAAGCGACTTGCGTTGGGGCAGCCGCCCGTCGCCATTACCGACCGCCCGACGCGTTTCCCGCCTGATAATCACACGGCTTGATGCAACGCCAAGCCTGTTCTCCGAACTTGTTATGATACCAGCAGACGGGAAACTTCCGATAGTTGGAGTTGGATCTCTTCGATGCGGACCTCTGACGTGAATGGCTCGATGTTCGTGCCTTGGGTCGGGACATTCTGTCTATTTTGGCATCCATGGCACCCAACCGCCTAGTGAGTTCTGCTATTTGGAATGTCAGTGGATCCGCTGGGGCAATATGGGCAGGTGGAACCACTGCTGCCGCTGCTACCTGAGCGGGTACCGCCATGATGACATCGTGAAGGCGGTCAGCTAGCTCCGCCAAGTCCTCAAGCGACGATCTCAGCTGCGAAGCGATGATGTCCTGCGTTCTTTGTGGCAACCTGCTCGACCAGATGGAGCGCAGGAAGTCCTCGGGTAACCCAGGGCCGGCTAAATTTTGCAGATGCCGAAGAAATTGCGACGGTTTTTTATCTCCGAGCTCTTCACCCGTAAGGACTTGTCGGACCCTCTTCTCCCGTGACGCAGAAAGGCGTTTTATCAGCTCCGTCTTCAGTTTGTCGTACTTGCCCTGAGCGGGGGGTGACGTAATAATATCCTCCACTTCTTCTGCGTACTGGGGTTCCAGCTGCGCCATCGCGTAATAAAACTTCGTTTCGTCCGTTGTAATTTTGGACAATGTGAATTGCCCTTCTAATTGAGCGAACCACAGCGCTGGTTTTTCGGGGTAAAACGGCGGTATCTTAACACCGACTCGAAATGACTCAGCCGTTAGCCGCTCAGCGCCATCTTGTAACGGTACTTCTTTTTCCGTGGTATTCTGCATTCTGCTGGTGTTCTGTACCGGGGTCACCAATGTAGTTGTGGTAAGGAAGAAGCTTAACACTCAGTACGTACCGCGCGGGTCGCCGGCGAATATAAACAAGAACTAAGTTAAATAGTTTATTGCCAAGCGATAGATCACAAGCACAAAGTTCAAGCACGGTGTTTTACAGAAGGAGAAGAATAGTTATAAGCAGAAGCGAACACAGTCGTTAAGATGAGGCGCACGCACAACGAAAACAAAAGATTACAAGCAAAAGTAGCGGAGCAAAGTGTCATACGTCTCGCGTCGTAGCGGTAAGCAGACTGCCGGCCGCGGCCGCGCCGCGCAGCGCATGCGCAGGCGCATCGCGCCGGGCCGGCATGACCGTGACGTAGGCGGTTGCGATGCGAGTTCTTACTACTAATAAAAACCGTGCGCCTGTCCGCTTCAACGTACAAAAATATATTAAGTTTATATAATGCAATTGGACAATTATGATTTGACATAAGTGGATGCATTATGCAATTTATAAATTATATTAGTTATTATTATTTCATCATTATTATAATTAGATTTATTAGATTAAATTAATTATTAGACATTCCAATTTATTTATATTATATTATTATTATTATTAAACATTGTTAAATTAGATTATTAAGAATTGATTATTATTTTGTACATTACAATTATTTAATCAATCATTATTATAAAACATAATTCATTACTTATATTTTAATTCAATATTTTATGACAACATTTAATAAATAACATTCCGTAATTATGAACTAAACTTAACGATTTAAAATCAACAATTCATAATATAAACTAAATGCACGCCACAAAATCATTGGCTTCAATTGCTGATTTGAAGGTAACTGCAATTTTGTTACGCCCCATTGATTTGATAGAACCTTCCTTGTGGACATCTTGTGGGCTTGTGGATGCCTTTGACATGGTTTTTATGAAGAAGTTGAGCAAGCTTCAATACCCGCAATGTTAAACCGGCTGATGGGTCTGGCTCAGTCCTACTAATATGGACCACAAAGGGTCCTTGTGTCTGTATCAGAGTACTTTAAAGGTGGATCGTCAGCGCCATATCCAGGAGTGATGTACATATTTTGGATTGAATCTCCAGGAGATTGAGTTTTCTTTGAGTCTGATACAGTCGCATTATCACCATCCAGAGAAACATTACGCTTTCGAGTCGAATTATACATAACGTCCATTTGCATTTGCGAACTTTGGGTGAGAGGTATAAATGAGCCATCGATTGAAAATGAAGCTTGTGTTGAAGTACCCTCATTAAAATGGTTCGACAAAGAACCTCCCTAATCGGGAGGATCTTTGTCGTTCATGCTTAGAAAATCCCAAAAGAAACTTACGTGTCACTTCACCTAGCCGTTAGAACTACTATATACCAACACCAGTATTAATAAAAACTACCCAGGTATTGAACCGATACTGAATTCGTTTGTGGATACACCGGGGCACGTGTGTACACCAACGCATCAACGAGCAGAATCCGTTTATATGTATATATTTCCCGCCAACTGTATTTTACACTGTCAAGTCACACTTTGGTATAGCTGAGCTATGCCTCTGTTAAACTTATTGATACTTTATTATCATCATCAGTTGAAAGATGTCCACTACTGGACATGAGCCTCCCCCAAATTGGTATATAAATAGCTTGAAATTATGAAATATGTGGTCCATTATAATACAGCCTATTGTTATAATTTAAACAGATAATATTCCCTTTTATGATAATAGAAATGTAGGTAGACATAAAAAAATACATTTGAAAGTAAACGGTTTTTAACAGAATTTTAATTTCTCCCTAATTGGTTTATTTACAAATTGAAGTGATGTTTACGTTATCATAGTTTTGAATATTTAGGGGATAATTAACTTCATTCATTTATTGATTTAGAAGGCTTGCTGGGTACAAGTTGCTGACCAAATAAATTATACCTGTTCAATACTCAAAGAATATTAACAGGCAACTGTTATTAATGCCCAGCTGTCTGTCCATCCATCTATTATTATTATTATTTATTTATTTATTGCGTTTTATCCTATGCCTTTTAGGGTTCCGTACCCAAAGGGTAAAAACGGGACCCTATTACTGAGACTTTGCTGTTCGTCTGTCTGCCCGTCTGTTCGTCTGTCACCAGGCTGTATCTCAGGAACCGTGATAGTTGAAACTTTCACAGATGATGTATTTTGGTTGCCGCTATAACAACAAATACTAAAAAAACAGAATTAAATAAATATTTAAGGGGGCTCCCATACAACAAACGTGATTTTTTGCTCATTTTTGCTCGATATTGATAACGACAACAAGTGGACGCTTGAAATATTCAGAGAATACTAGCTTTTGCCCGTGACTCCGTCCGCGTGGAATTAGTAATTTGGGCAGCTTATTTTTTATCCAATTTGCTTTTTCATCAATTATGGCTCTCCTTAACCTTAGTGAAACTTCATAATAAACCAACCCGCTCCCAATCCGCCCCCAACCCGCTCCTAACCCGCCCCCAACCCGCCCCCACCCACTCCCAACCCGCCCCCAACCCGCTCTCAACCCGCTCTCAACCCGCCCCCAACCCGCCTCCAACCTGCTCCGAACCCGCTCCCAACCCGCCTCCATCCCGCTCCCAACCCGCCTCCAACCCGCTCCGAACCCGCCCCCTACCCGCTCCTAACCCGCCCCCAACCCGCTCCCAACCAGCCCCCAACCCGCTTCCAACCCACCCCCAACCCGCCCCCAATTCGCTCTCAACCCGCCTCCAACCCGCTCCCAACCCGCCCCAACCCGCCCCAACCAGCTCCCAACCCGTCCCCAACCCGCCCCCAACCCGCCCCAACTCGCTCTCAACCCGCTCCCAATCCGCTCCCATCCCGCCCCCAACCCGCTACCAACCCGCCCCCAACCCGCTCTCAACCCGCCCTGTTCCTGAGATAAGCAAAAACCCCCGATTTTGAAACATTCTTCCCGCTCCGCTCCTATTGGTGTTAGCGTGATGATATATAGCCTTCCTCGATAAATGGGCTATCTAACACTGAAAGAATTAACAAGTCGGAGCAGTAGTTCCTGAGATTAGCGCGTTCAAACAAACAAACAAACAAACTCTTCAGCTTTATAATATTAGTATAGATTTAGTCATTCTATAATCACTTCAAAAATAAACAATTAAATTAAAATAAAACAAATATTTAAAAGAGATTCTATCTTTCTCTAGCATACCCCCCGCAACCCCCAACGCCCCCAGACACACACAGATGATCTTTAGCAAATACCTGTGTTGTAGGGTGACCATTATTGAAGAGAATTAAGTTTTTAACTTTTAAAGTTAGTGAAAAGAAAAAGGTGTAGGCAGATGTTTAACTTCAATTAAATATGATGTTGAATAATCCATTATCCTTTAATGTGGGTGTAGGATTCATCTGAATCATGTCTCCCAGATCACCCCATTCTTTGAATATTGAACGAGCAATAAGCAGTCCTTTATATTTTGTTATCCAGGAAAGAAGAAGGGAGGAAGTAAAGGGAAGGATGAAGAGAAAACAGAAGAGCCCTCCATGAGCTCCCTGTCTATTAGCGAGCCAGGGCCATCAACATCTCAAGCTGAACCGGAAGAAGAGGGTTTGGGCATGGGAATGTCAAGTGCTGCTGCTAGAAGGAAAGCAAAGAAAGCTGCTAAAGCTGCTCCAATAGGAGCTTCTATAGGGACCACTTCACAGCCTAAGCCAAGTGAACCTCCAGCTGAACCCGCTCCGGTGGCGGCAGCTAAACCAGAACCGAAGGAGGAGAAAGTTGAGGAAGATGAAGGGTTGGGTCTAGGATTGGGGGGTGGTGGTAAGAAACGGCCGAGGAAGAAGAAGTCGCTAGCGGCTCAAGAGGCATCTAGTCAAGAGGCTGCAGCTGTAGCAGCTGTAGGAGCTGTTCCAGCTGCTAAGCCCGTTGCCATGGCTCCTGCTTCCGGCCCTGCCCAGCCCAGTGTGCCTGCATCAGCGCCGTCGCCATGGGGTAGTGCTGGGTGAGTTTTACTGTTTCAAACCTTCGCGGTTATAGAGCCAGATCGGCAAAGTTGGGTCTGTTTCACCCGCTAAGTTCCTGCTACTTTATGTGAAAGGTATCTGTGATGCAATACCTATTTATTTTGGTTTCAATGAACAGAGACTCGCATCATAAGCTGAGATCAGACGGATTGGCGTCATTGCTCGTAACAATGTGGACATGACTCCAAAATTAATAAACCTGTTTGACGCCAACGACTCATATATCCACACCGCAGGTTCTACGCCAACGACGGATATATCGGTCACGGCAGTGTTGCCAGATTTTTTTCACCTTCCCCCCTAGATTTTTTCCAAAAACCCCTAGTTTCCCTATGTAGGGGGATAAAAAACCTCTGACTTTTTATTCGGCCAAGTTTCGTGTGAATCAGATTTATCAAAAATAAAAAAGTTACTACTACAAGTTACAAGCTACGTAATAATAACAAGGAAAACTAAGTTAATTTTTAAAATTTTTATTGAGATCAACAAGAAAATCATGTTTTCTTCATTCCATTCAAATTATTTTGTAAGACTAATGAAAAGCCTCCAGAAAAACCTCTAGATTAGAAGTTTGTGGAAGACTAGTGAAAAACCTTCAGAAAAACCTCTAGATTAATTTCGTGATATTAAAACCTCCAAAAACCTCAACAACCTCCAAAAACCCCTAGATTGAGGAAAAACCTCTAGATCTGGCAACACTGGGTCACGGCGTGGTATCTACCTACATCTATTTATGTACCTAGGGTTCAACTTCGCGTTGGACATTCCGATGCCATGGCGTATGGGTAGAAGTGATGTGATTCAGTGGTCATGTAATTTTTTTTCAGTGATAGATCAAATCTTGACCTAAGTTCAGGAGAAAATTTTAAAAGTAAAAAACTGCAACAGTTTGCTTCCTTCCTGTACCTCTACCATGAGTTACACTAGTTTACAGTGACCGTACTCGCTAGCGACGGCGTAAATGATTTGTATGGAGAATTGTGTACAGCGCCTCTAGCGGTCACTTACGGAAGTACAATTCTCCATACAAATCATTTACGCCGTCGCTAGCGAGTACGGTCACTGTAAACTAGTGTAACTCATGGTAGAGGTACAGGATTGCCATATTCAAAGTTCAAACAAATGAACCCAAACATTACCTTGCCACCATAACCCATAATTACAAGATGGGATACTTGGATTCATGCGGCATAATATATAATAATAATTTTGCAGCTGTAAACAGAGTTATAGAAACATTTAGTAGTCATGATAGTGTACATTGGATGCGGATGGTGCAGGTCCTCGTTTGTCTGGTGAACCTTGGGGGAGGCCTATGTTCAGCAGTGGAGTCTTGCGCACCAGTGGTGCGGGGAGCGTTTTATCAGTTGATTGCGTATACGCGGCATGTAACCACCGTGCGGCGAGCGCCTCGGCCGCGCAAAGTCGTGGGTGGGCCGTTAGTTTGTGCTCTCGGCCAGACAAATCTGATAAGTTACTTGTGCTTCCAATTGACGAGATTTCATTTTTTGACACCTGAAAATTACTACAGGAATCAAAAGAGTTTCGCCTCCTGAACACGGAAAAATATTTATTATAATTTATTTCTCCATATTTAAAAAAATTCAACAAATTTAAAAACATCTAAATTTTCCAGTACCACAACAGAATAGATATGTTTCCTTAACATTTTTCACCAGAAAAAAGAGCTGTAATAATTTTAAATTTGATAACAACCTTAACGTCAAATTTACGTCATCCCTTTTTTTTAATAGAGACTAGACAAAAGTAATGGATCTATTGTATCGTGGTTTCGGAGTTACGCCCTTTTAGAATAAGCACATCTTTAAAAAATTGTAATAAATTAATTAATAATCCTAGTGTAAATTTAAAACTATCAGCGTCTTTCTCTTTCCAAATAGAATACAGAGAACGAATCAAATTATTGTCTTAGGAATATGAAATGTTGTCAATTCTTCAGTAAGCCATTCGAATACTGTTTTCAGTCGCGGTCGAGGTCGCGGAGTACCAGCTGCTCCAGCTAGTTACCCAGCTCCCAGTTCCGTGCAGCAACAAAGACCAGGCTACCCACAGCAACCTGGGCCCCCAATGGCCTACCAACAACAGCCCGGGCCCCCAATGGTCTACCAACAACAGCCCGGGCCCCCAATGGCCTACCAACAGCAGCCTGGGCCCCCAACGGGCTACCAACAACAGCCCCGGCCCCCAATGGGCTACCAACAACAGCCCGGGCCCCCAACGGGCTACCAACAACAGCCTGGGCCTCCAATGGCACACCCTCAACAAGTCGCGCAGCAAGCCCCACAGGCTTCCTATGCCCCTCAACAACAGGCGGCTTCACCGGCTACAAGTGCTTCGTCTGCTTCAGCCCCTGCCTCAAAAACCTTGTGCCGTTATAAGATACCTCGCAGAATCGATGGGAACACGGTGCCCTGCCAGCCAGTGAGGGTTGTCACGAATTATTTGGAGATGAAGTTTGCACCATTGAAAATTGTAAGCAAAGTTTATAGCATTAAGGCTCGTTTAGATGGCGCGACAGATATCGTAAAGTTACATTTCCTTCGATGATCGATTATTTATGAATTCATAGCATTGCGGCTGCGCGTTGTAACGAAGCTCACACGGTATTTCTTACAACCTCTAACTGATGCTTTAATCTAATTGAAAAATCTCGAGTCACGGTTATCAAACTCCTCCGAAACGGTTTGACCGATTTTTAAAAAATTTTTCCTCTTTATTTTTTAGGTCTGAGAATAGGTCGTAGGCTATAACTTATGGCAAAACGTTTGCAGGGTCAGCTATTCTAATATATAAAAATCCCGTGTTGTTATCGAACTCCTCCAAAACGGCTTGACCGATTTTTTTTTATGTTAGAGAGGCCAGACAAACGAACTAGTGGGTCACCTGATGTTAAATGAACATCACTCTCCATAGAAACTCGCAGCGCTTTACGCGATACCAGTGCGTTGTCGGCCCTAAAACCGTCAAATATTTATGAAACTTTTTTTCTCCATATTCGTTGTCTGAGAATAGGTCGTAGGCTACATATTCTTCGCGGCGTATAAGTACCTATACGTGTACCGTGCTTTAGACATTTTCAATATGATTTATTTAGTTCTAAATTATTTTATTTCAGCATCGATACGACGTTGCATTCAAGCCAGACAAACCTAAGAAGTATATTCCGCTAGCGTTTTCGCATTGTAAGAAAAAGCACTTTCCGAAGGAGTTGATCGCCTTTGATCAAATGAAGAATTGCTATGCCAAGAATCCTTTGCCCTTAGGCAACTTTGTCCCAACAGCAGACCGGTTCGGTACACAGGTAAGTGCAATAGTATTTTATACGATTGCCACACAATAGGGCTTATTAAAGTCTCGTAACGATTAGGCTGCAGCAAGGCTTTGCTGAGTGGGCTAGATTTAGTATGAGATTTCGAGACCTAATTATGTAATGATTATGCAGAACACTTTTCTACAAGTAAAAATACTGAAATTAACCAGTATTTTAAAACAATTACATAAATATACCATGAAATTTTCTCCTTCTTTGCTATAACTGTTAGTTTTTTAAAGTAGGTAGGTAAAGTAAATTTTTTTTGACGTTAGTTTCAAAATGTCTTTAAATTATTTTGGCGATTCTAACGTTTTCCTGGACAGTACTGGATAAAATTCTTCCGTGTTGTGATCAATTTAAAATATTAACTTATTTGATAATAAAAGCTAACAAAAACACAAAAATAGAATAAACATAATTATAATTCTTTTTTTTTAAACACTTCAGTTCTCCATACAGAATTTTAGTGAAACTTTCGACACAATAGCCACAGTACCATAGACAATAGAATTTTGGTTGAGCACTAAAAAGAGCGCCTTTGTTATTTTGTTTGCGACATTGTAATTCGCAGATTAAAGAGCACGAGTAGAAAAATATAATATGAATATGGTGTTTATGTTGTTGTGAATCTATAGTTACTGTGAGTGAATGTGTTCCTAGTGCACTAGGATTTTATCCTATTCTTAAATGATCATGAAATGTACAATGTTGTACTTGTCATCTTATCGCACTCCCTGCCGGTTGTCAGACTCGAGAATTTTTCTTGTGCCACAAACGCACATGTGCGTTTAAATGACTGCCAAACTATGACAGCGGCACTTGGCGTAAGTCACGAAAACTTATATGCGTTCCCGGCAGTGAATGCTTTAGTCGTTTTAGTATTTCAAATTTTTACGCATCGTTCTGTATGCAGGTGGAATTCCAAGATGACAATGGAAGGATAATGAAATTCGAAGTGTCATTCAAAGCGACAGGAATTGTGGATCTTGGGACTATAGTGCAGTAAGTATACTATTCTCAATAAATTTACAATCGGCCTTCGGATAGTTTTGTTATTTTAAGTATTTAAAGGATAGATTGATGTTTCATAGATAAACAAAAAAGACATTTTGAATCTTGATGCGTGACTCATTTTGCCTTACGACATTTTGACAAGCTTACGTGTGCGGGCTACACGCCTGTCGATAGATTTCCTGGACCATGGTAATTTCGAAAAATCCGTCCTTATTTATACCATAAAGGAAAAAAATCCACTTTATAGGTCCAATAGATTGAACAGGGCTTTAAGGAAGTCAAGTCGATGGAGACTTTTCTTTTTTTTAACATATTTATAATAATCATATCTCAAAACCGCACTAATCCGCATTGGGCCCGCGTGGGAACTACGGCCGAGGCTCTCTCATTCGGAGGGGAGGCCTGTGCCCTGCAGTGGGACGTATATGGGCTGGGATGATGATGATGATATCTCGAAATCAAAAGTTTATTTATGTAAGTAGGCCGTTGAGAGCTCTTTTAAATGTCTTTTTTTGGTCTAACAGCGCTTTCGGAAAGGATTGCCGTGAAGAATGCGCCGCAAGAAACGTGGCACAAACTCAGATCAAATAAAAAGCGCAAAAGATCAAATATAGAGCGCTGCGAACAACGAATTGAGGCCGGTCAAACTACACCAATCCGTGTGCTTACACAGTGGCACGCACACACTTGCAACCAAACTACACCAAAATCGAAATAATTTTGCTTAGAACCCAAAACGTCAACACTAGTGTTGCTATTATAATGTTGTAGTTACCCTATTATTGGGTAAATGGCGCCTATGTAATTCCCTTACCTTACCTTACCTACCTACCTTACCGTAACCTTTTCTTTTTTCATTTTAAATTCTATTCTTTATTAGCACGGCTTAAAACGTGAGACCGTGACACGCAACGTAAAGTTATTTGTTTCTTGTAAAAGTTTATCAGCGTTTTTTATTGTAGTAACGGTATCAACGTGCCACGCAACGTAAAGTTATTTGTAGTATCGGGGTATTAAGAATTATTATGGCAACACCGGCCTACGCACACATGTTTAAAAACCGGCCTCACTCGGTTGTTCACCGCGCTCTATCTTTACTTTTTATTTGATCTGAGGGCACAATAGTACATTGTTGTAGAGGCTGGAAAGTAAGCAATAGATGGACGAGTTTGTTTGAGGGCCGACGCGTAGCGGAGGCCCTCGAAAGTACGAGTCCATCTATTGCACTTTTGACCGAGACTAAACATTGTGCTTTTCACGACTAATGCGAGGAAATAAAAAACGATTCTTATAATAAAAATAAATATTTAATTAAAGTTTATGTTAATGTTTGCATGGGGGCAGTTGTTAAAACTCATTGTGATGTTTTTCCCTGGAAAGCTGATTTTAGTGTTCTGCGTCATTTCAGTCGGTCGGGAACTTAATCAAACTTAGTTAGAGTTAATGTGAGCGGCCGTTGCGGCCGCTATGGCCGCTCACATAACTCGAACTATGTTTGATTTAGTCGCCGTCACGACGCGTCGCCGGTCGCCTTACCGGCCTAGTGGCCAGTATCAAAAACCACATAATTAAAAAATAAAAACCTTAACCTTGCAGCGCTTAAAAAGTTTAATGCTGTGGCGTTTTTCATACTTAAAAAAATTAAAGCATTTTGTGCATATTATGCGTTTAAGGAAAAAAAAACACCTCATTAAAGTCATGAATGACGCATTCTCATTGGTCAATTGAATTTCACATGCAGCAGACGATTACTTTTGATTGGTCGTTTCAGCACGCCGGGAATGAAATTCAGAAATTATCTTTGAAAAAGTCGTATCGTATTATGAAATACATATACTGATACGACCTGTTTTCGATTAGTGTAACATTGTTGTCGTGTTTGCGCGCCATAAATGAATCAGCTGTTAAATGTACATATATAGGCAGTTTTGTGTACTGGATTTAGGTTATCTATGGCCACATTTTCGAGCAGTGTCGTGAAAAGTATTTTTTTTCTAAAATAACAGATTACAGTTTCACTTCCAATACACAACTACAAACGCATTATACAAAGAAAACTCGCTAAATAGTCTCAAAACAGCATTTCTCGAAAAAGTGTGAATAGCACAGCAAAACCACGCACTAAATGACACGATTTCATTGACCTAAAGAAGATAGGATCTCCAGGTCAAATAATAAAATATCACCGCAATCAAGTTATGACATGTTCACGTGTTTGCTTATAGGTATATGAAAACGGGTGGCACATCTTTGAGCCCCCCAACGGAAGCCATTCAGTGCGTCGATGTCATCTTACGACAAGGCACTCTTGAGTCGTATATCAAGGTAAGCACTGGAAAGAGCCTTTTGTATACAAGAAAAGAGCAGATACAAATAAAAGTCAGATTGCAATTTGTAAATTGAGCTTTGTAAACCAATTTTTTTTTTTTTTACAAAAACTTATACTAATGTCATTGTTTTGTAGGCGGGTCGGCAGTTTTTCAAACGGCCATACAGTCCCATAGACCTCGGCGATGGATTGGAAATGTGGACGGGTTTGTTCCAGTCCGCGATTTTCACGACGCGGGCATTTATAAATGTCGATGGTGAGTGTACATGTACAAGACAATGTATTGCTTAAAAAAAATTACAGTTTTTTTTCCTAGATATTATTGAAAGATTTCAACAACATTGAGAGACGAAGAGTGTTACCAAGTTATCACAAAAAGACATAGTCATGTCTTAGATAAACCGAAATTGACAGTTTCATGTGCGTTTAATTCCCTTCGATATTATGACAGCGGCACTAGGCGAAAGTCACGAAAACTCATATATATGCATTGCTGGCAGTGAACGTGTTAGGACTTAGCTTTACATCTAGGGTGGGTGACATTAAAAAATTTACGTGAAAACTGACAGAAAAATACAATACAACGTATTTAATTTATTATTATTCACTTATTCTAAAATGGCGTAACTCCAGTCTACTGTAGAATGGGCCCTTTACTTTAGTCTTATCTCGTTCGAAAAAAGGTTTAAGTGATCCGGTTTATACCACGAAATTCGATTTTCGAACTTCGTATTGTGCCGTTCCGTTCACGCTAATAGTATAGGTAACGCCACCAGAGTTGAGCCCACGCACACAACCACATCTCATGTAATGACAGCGGGATTTTGACGTTGTGTTGTCATTAAACGTCAACACAACGTCAAAATCCCACTGTCATTACATGAGATGTGGTTGTGTGCGTGGTCTCAACTCTGGTGGCGTTACCTAATAAGAGTTAATGTCAAATACAAAATTATTGAACAGGTAATTTTTTCTGTGGCGTAAGGCAAGGGCATTTCATATGTTGTATCATAGACCTGGTAAAATTAGGACATATTTTTTATTCTTTTGTATTTTAAATAATTTTTTTATAAATATAGTGTAGTGTTCAGGAAGCAAAATGCTTTCGAATCGTATATACATTTTGAGTGTTTTTAAAATGAAATGTCAAGTGTGCCAAAATCGACTGTAAATTGTTAGGGTTGACAAACGTAACGTCTTACCCTCATCACATCACTACAAACTTCAATAGACAAATGTCAAATGATGGACGTTAGATCTCATAAAGTACATTATTACACAGACATTGTACTATTTGTGCTAGTTAACGCATAACATTACTTAAATAAATTAATAGGGTTAATCAACTTTTTTCTGTTTTATACTCTGTCCCTGGTTGTCCAGGTTATGTTGTGTAAACATAGCAACGGATGTCACTTAAATGTTGATTCACCCAATACATAAATACTTATTAAGCATAATACTCAATAATAAACATTAAATTCTTCATACGTAACATCTGGCTCGACCGGATAGCAAACCCGGGACCTCAAGCTTCATAGTCAGGTTTTCTAACCACTAGGCTATCCAGTCAATAAAACTGTACTTTTGTCACACGGCGGCCACGACGTACAAAATACGCGTTCTTGAATCTACATAAGCACGACGTCTGTACACGCGTACGCCTACATACACCGCGCGCGCACCCGACTGGATTCCGGCAATCTGCGCCTTGAGGGGTGGGGTAACTCGAATCGGTGCGGGGCGGAGCGTGGCCATTCTGTACGTTAGTACTATTATATATTCTGTGCTTTTGTGTATGTAATGTATGAGAAGACAACCAATATTTTCTCCAACAGTGGCCCACAAGGGGTTCCCGAAGCAACAGAACTTGCTTCAGGCCTTTGTCGGGGACTTCAAGTTAAACCCCAACAGGCCCATCGATCAGCAAAACGCCGAAGGTTTCACTACATTCGTCAAAGGACTCAGGGTAATTATAATTAATTATCATAATTTTATTAACAAGCTAACTGCAGAGTTATTTTAATATAATGGGTATTTATATGGTCCATTTAGTTTTTTTTACGAAGAATCAATTTTATAGTGTTATTTCGGTATACACTAGCCTTTTGCATAAACTCTTTTTAAACTTCAGGTAATTTAACGTTCATTTGTTTCCAGACCCGGATTAACCATGTTGGGACCCGTAGGCAAAGATGTTCGGGCTTTGCCTTTTCAGATCTGTTCAAGTTCAATTAAATAATCTGAACAGCAATTGTCGAAAATGAGAAATTGTCACTACTTTGAAAAATCTCGTATCTCAAATCAATATGTAAACCAAACTGAACTTTATTGCACACTCAGTAAAGCTCCCATACAACAAACGTGATTTTTTTGCTCGTTTTTGCTCGATATTGATAACGGCAACAAGTAGACACTTGAAATATTCACAGAATATTTAATTATATATTGGCTTTAAAAATAAATCATTAAATTAAAATAAAAAAAATATTTAAGGGAGCTCCCATAAAACAAACGTGATTTTTATAGATAATTGTACGGAACCCTTCGTGCGCGAGTCCGACTCGCACTTGGCCGGTTTTTTTTCTTATAACGGTGTCCGCAACGTACCCAGAATTATTACGTATTGTTATATAATTATAATAATAATAATATGATTATTTATTCAGACTTTTCAATCCAATTTTGTTAGTAATACATAATCATCGCTTAACGGGACTTATCACGCAATAAATATTTATTTACCTCGACGACGTTTCGGCCACATTGCAGCAACTTACTCGTGACCACGGTTGCTGCAGTGTGGCCGAAACGTCGAGGTAAATAAATAAATATTTATTGCGTGATTATCCCGTTTAGTTTAGTAATTATTGGTAGAATTTTTTTTAAAACGAAATAAAATAATAGGGATGTTGACACCTTTAAAAAAGAATTTGAAGACACGACTCCAGTAAAAAAAACGCTTTATTTCAGCCCTGAAAGCCAGATTAATTTTCGATTTAATGCAAAATTAGATTTTTTGTTGCTTTAAAACAAATAAATGATTGAGTATACGAACAATGACGTCATATGTCGCTATTGTCATTCAAACTCTATGGGAGATTGTGTTTTGACAGCTCATAAAAAGAACGTCAGTTGATTGGTGGTGTCAACATCCCTATTTTGAACAAAAAAGACATATAAATTATAATATAAAATTAAAGAAAAATTACATAATAAAAAAATTACGCAGTACCTTTAGTTAAATACCTACCTAAAACTAAACTTCTTAATTATATCTACGTTCATTTTACAATTCTACTGAACGTAGATATAGTTAAGATGTTTAGTTTTAGTTAGATATCTTTCACCGTAAAAAAAAATCCTGCGGAAACTAGGCGATTTTTCCGAGAAAAAAGTATCCTAAATTTAAGAATATAAAGAGCTAACTAATAAGGGTTTTCTGACAGGTGGAATATATATAGGTGGATATGGCGTTAGTATCGTAAGGTCTATTTGACGTTACACCCGTACAACAAATGTCAAAGTTGTCAAACGGACCTGACGATACTAGCGCCAAATAGCCTCTCATAGAAAACCCTCATTGAATCGTGGCATGACAATGTTCAACCCTTCTTTATTTTAGGTGGTCGCTTATATAGGAGGGGATACGTCAAGGACAGGCCAAAAACGCGAGTTTATTGTGAACAACCTGTCCGATCCTGCGAACCGGAAAAAGTTTGATATCGATTTACCCGACGGGACGAAGAAGACTATCACCGTAGCTGAATACTTCGCTAAGGAAAAGAACGTCAGGTTAATATCTGACCTAATTTGAGGCCAGAGGCCGTATTGTCTAATGGCCCGGCCACGACTTCGCGCGACCGGCGGCAGCGGCGAGCGTTTTCTCCGTTCATTGCGCGGCCGAGACGCTCTCCGCAGAGTGATTATCTGGCGGCACACGTAATGAACTGATAAAATGCTCGCCGCTGTCGCCGGTCGCGCGAAGTCTTAGCCGGACTGTAACGCGCGCACGCTTGCCATCGCTTTCACCGTCTCATACCGTTTTGACAAAAAGAAATATTGAATGCGATACCAAGTGTCAGCGCCTTAGGCAATAATCGTTAATTACGATTACTATCACTTTGGCACTCGACAATTCTCGACATTCATCGGGAGAGATCGGAAGTGCAAATGACACGAGATACATTACTGCATATTCATAACGTCATAGTGTGCACTTAACACTAAAGCAGTAATATCACCTGCTACAATGTCATTTTTAACACGCTTTTATTAGGACGACCTGTATGTAACTATGTAAGGGAAAATTTGAACATGATTTTGACCCACTTCCCGGTTTCCGATTGAGCTGAATTTTTTTTACAATAGACCTATGAATAAGACAGATGTAGCTGGGTTTAATTATTAAATCGCTTTACTAAAAATAAAATTATTAAACTAGTACAAGGGAACTTGTTTAAAACCGTTATTTATAATAAGTACTAATTTCATGATTGATTAATAATGAATTCATATAGGTACGCTCATTCACTTTCACTGTCTAAATTAGAGACATGGATTATAAAACTGTCACTAAACACATCCAGCTATCTCTGCAGTTAAAAATTCGTCATCGCTTTTAATGGCATGATTGCAAACTTCCGTCCATTCTTCAGGCTCCAAAGTATGTAGGTCTATTTTTTAACGGTAGCTTTTTGATACTGGTTTTTACCTTGTTTAATATACTTGTTTTATATGTACATGTATGGAAAACGAACCCTGGAGATGGATAGAAGTTTATTATAGTCTATTTGATATTTGGAATATTAATGAAGTTTCTATACTTAGGTTCAGGTTTTATTATATTAATCTAATACCTTTAATGAATATTTTATGTGAGTAAGTTCTTGGTGTTTTTATAGCGAAAACACGAACCTTTACGATTAAAACTGAGACATTGTGTCAGTCATAGATAGTTGTCATTGTATTGTATTGTAATGGGGGCACCCGGACAGGGGTGCTAAACCATCCTTAAATTACGGCGCAGTTATTAAAGATAGTTTGAATTGCCCCACAGTCGCAACAGCCTCGCCCTACCTTGCACGTCTATAACTCTTATGACTAAATATGCAAGTACAGTTAGCGAAAAAAGCTGGTATTTCAAATTTATTTTAAACAAAACATTTTTTTGACAGATTGCAATACCCCAACTTGAATTGCGTGTGGGTGGGCCCCAGGGAAAAAGCCATCTTCTATCCTATGGAGCTCCTTGAAGTGGCATATGGGCACGTAAGTAATAAAAGTAAAAGTAAAGTTAAATATTAGAATATTATTGTTGTAGTTACTGTAGCATTACACCTCATACATTACTCATGACATGAACTCATGAAATACAATTTCATATAACTATATAACACTCTAGAGATTTGCATGTGTTGGTGTATCTGGTGTTGCAGACATTTCCATTTTTATGATGGATGACTTAGATTAAGACTAATGGATAGCTGTTATTGGCCTTATATGATGTAACCTTATTGTATGTTTCTTTTATTACATTTAAGGCTGTTGTTATCCTGAATATAAATAAATAAAATACATAAACAAATAAATAAAAGTATCTATATTAATTAATTTGATAGAAAGGATAGAGAAATACTTATTTGATAGAAAAATATATTTATCATTTTTGTTTCTAAATAGGCCCGCAACAGGCAACTGAATGAGAAACAGCTCTCAACAATGGTAAGGCAAGCCGCGACGCCCCCCGACGAACGTAAGCGCAAAATCGAAGAAGTCATCAAAGACGTAAGTTAATTGACTCGTCTAATATAAATGCTGCACAATAATAGGCCTCTAGTGTCAAATAGTACAAGGTTCAACACTAATATAAAACACTTTATTTAACCCCGAAAATCAGATTAATTTTAAAATTTGTTTTTTGCTTGCTTGAAAACAAAAAGTCTTAGTTGGCAAATAAGTAACGTCAGCCTGAACATGGTTTATTATTTTTAATGAAGTTCACTTTGATCAATTATAACTGTAGATCCACAGTCGCACGCCCGAAAATGTCCGAGCCAAATGAGCGCCACTTTGATAAAAGTGGCCTTCTTTTTTTCTCAGAACGTTGCGTGAAACTGTCAAGTTTAGCTGTCAAGTGGAGTTTTGCCGCTACCGAAATTCGACTGTAATGAAGTAAAGACTAGGTTCAAATTTCTGTGTAGGTGATGATTTTATTTGTTACGCAACCAAATAAAAAAGTTCGGACATTCTTTGAAGGGGATTTTGTTCGGCAATGTGTATCTTCAGTTATAATTGATCAAAGGAAGTTCATCATTATCTCGGCCTTATAAGTCAAATTTCAGGGCACAGAGCTCCTCTTGGAATGAGAGTGCTTGGGCCGTAGTTCCCACGCGGGGCCAGTATGGATTGGGAACTATACACACGCTATTGAATTTCTTCTCAGGTGTGTGCGTGCAGGTTTCCTTCACGGTGTTTTTCTTCACCGCAAGGCTAATGGTAAATTTCAAATGTATTTTCGCACATAAATTCAGAAAAACTCGAGAGGTGTGCGGACGCCGTATTCGAACCCACGGGCCTCTGCTTGAGATACCGTAGGTGTCTAGGACCGTAGGCCACCACGGCTTAATCCCTCGTATGCTCGTATCCGTGCCCAGTTTAAGGCATTAATTTTGTATTTTTTTTTATCTATATAATTGGATTTATATGAAACAGTTGAGACTAGAATGCACAATTTTTTCACTTCCCTCTAAATATTTCTGTTTTAGATGAATTATCCAGGGAACAAAGATTTCAAGCAATTCGGCTTGGAAATATCGGATAAATTCTTCCCTGTACAAGCGAAAGTGCTGCCCGCTCCCAGATTAGAGACCGGTAGTGGAATAATTCAGCCAAGGTATGTTTATTTTCTAACCAGCTGTATGCCAAACCATACCAAATTTCAATAATCAATCGAAGGTTAAGTAGAATTTTAAATGGTCAGCAATCAAGCCTTTTTTAGGCTGACTGTACTTTTTGCTCCTGGGTGCCAAAATACTCCTCAAGACGAATCAAACGAGCCCAAACTAGATGCGTTCGTGTCGTTTAATACGTTCACAGTCCAGTGACCCATACGTGGGGCACTATAGCTCTTATTCCATTGTAATAAGATTCTACTTTAAGGCATGGACAGGGAACATGTTAATTACAGAGTTCCTGTGGCCACCTTCCAGCTCTATCATCAGATCAGCACCGTGTCTTAATAATATTGCATTGTCATCCGATTTACACATGCATGCAAAATTTCAGCTCAATAGCAATTTTAGGTTTAATCTAATATATAAAAACCGGCCAAGTGCGAGTCGGACTCGCGCACGAAGGGTTCCGTACAATTATCTATAAAATCACGTCTGTTGTATGGGAGCCCCCCTTAAATATTTTTTTTATTTTAATTTAATGATTTATTTTTAAAGTCAATATATAATTAAATATTCTGTGAATATTTCAAGTGTCTACCTGTTGCCGTTATCAATATCGAGCAAAAACGAGCAAAAAAATCATGTTTGTTGTATGGGAGCCCCCTTAAATATTTATTTAATTCCATTTTTTAGTATTTGTTGTTATAGCGGCAACCAAAATACATCAT
The DNA here is from genome assembly GCA_947563465.1 of Archips xylosteana. Lineage (NCBI taxonomy): Eukaryota > Metazoa > Arthropoda > Insecta > Lepidoptera > Tortricidae > Archips > Archips xylosteana. The sequence continues at coordinate 8,902,396 of OX387350.1, read as the reverse complement.
GTGTGAAAATTTCAACTCTCTAGCTATCACGGTTCCCGAGATACAGCCTGGTGACAGACGGACGGACGGACGGACGGACGGACAGCGGAGCCTCAGTAATAGGGTTTCCGTTTTTACCCTTTGGGTACGGAACCCTAAAAATCTCGTGTCACGGTGTTTGTTACCGAACGCCTCCGAGACGGCTTGACCGATTTTTATGAAACTTTTCTCTGTATTCGGTAGGTCTGAGAATAGGTCGTAGGCTATTTCTTATACCCGTAATATGACAAAACAACGTTTGCCGGGTCAGCTAGTCTAATATATAAAAATCTCGTGTCACGGTGTTTGTTATCGAACTCCTCCGAGACGGCTAGAGACCCACAGAAATAATATCTTTATTCTTTGATCAGTTATAACTGAAGATACACATTGCCGAACAAAATCCCCTTCAAAAAGTGTCCGAACTTTTTTTATTTGTTTGCATAACAATTAAAGAACTAAATGAACTAAAACAATTACTTTGCTCACCCGCGACCTTCGCGGGTGAGCAAAGTAATTGTTTTAGTTCATTAATATGGACCTCCGCAAAGTAACGCCTGATTCAATAAATTATAACAATTAAAATCATCACCTACACAGAAATTTGAACCTAGTCTTTACTCCATTACAGTCGAATTTCGGTTGACACTTGACAGCTAAACTTGACAATTTCACGCAACGTACTGAGAAAAAAGAAGGCCACTTTTATCAAAGTGGCGCTCATTTGGCTCGGACATTTTCGGGCGCGCGACTGGATCTACAGTTATAATTGATCAAAGTCTTTATTATTATTTCTGTGGCTAGACCGATTTTTATGAAACCTTTTTTGGTCTGTGTTCGGTAGGTCTGAGAATAATGTCGTTGTGTAATTTAATTTTTATACCTACCCCTATTCTTCGCAGACGGAGTCGCGGGCAACAGCTAGTGTTAGATAAAAGTGATACAATAGTGACAGGTTGCTAGTCTATCGCCTACAATATCATCATCATCCCAGCCGATATAGGTCCCACTGCAGGGCACAGGCCTCCTCACAGAATGAGAGGGCTTGGGCCGTAGTTCCCACGCGGGCCCAGTGCGGATTGGGAGTTGGGATTGTTGCCTACAATATATCTTAACCTATTTCCTTACTCGCTAGTTGCACGGAATAAATAGAAAGATTGTAATTCTATACCCGACACCACGCGGGTAAATCTCTATAGTTACTTTAAAAAAAATCGCTAAGATAAGTCTTTAGGGTGCGATATATTTTTATGACATCATATTGATGCGTTGTGTGGACAAGAAACGAAACGGGGGAGAGTCGTCATCATCATCATCATCATCATTTCAGCCGAAAGACGTCCACTGCAAAACATAGGCCTCCCCCAAGGCTCGCCAAACAGATCGGTCCCGTGCCTTCCGCATCCAACGCGATCCCGCAACCTTAACCAGGTCGTCGCTCCATCTTGTTGGAGGCCTGTCGACACTGCGTCTTCGGGTCCGTGGACGCCACTCGAGAACCTTTCTACCCCATCGGCCCTCAGTTCTACGAGTGATTTGCCCAGCCCACTGCCACTAGAGTTTGGCGATTCTTCGCGATCCCGCAGAGAAATTCCGAGCATAGCCCTCTCCATTGCCCTATGAGTGACTTTGAGCTTCCTTATGAGACCCATCGTTAGCGGCCACGTCTCAGGGAGGGGGAGAGTGTGATGCTACTTTTTTTGTCGTGCGTCCACGCGACGACGCGACGCAACGTATAGCCTAGGATCCGCTTATACAACGACCTTCACCGAGCTGGTTAATGGATGAAAAGTATTTCATATGAAATTAAATATGTTGATAAATATATTGCAAGTGGGTTGACTAAAAAATTTCAGTCCAGTAAATTTTCTTTTTTACAGTTCAACGGTTCGGTTAATAGACAAATGGAATACCTACCAATCAAAAGTATGAAGCCTATAGAATATGCAAACGTTAGGTTGACTATTTTTCCCGGTCACAACTTTTGACCGGAACGGAACGGAACTTTTGAACTTTAACAGGTAAAAACTGGTAAATCGATATTTGCACTGGTCTAGTTAGTCAACCTAACGTTTGCATATTCTATATATAGGCTTTATACTTTTGATCTATTAACCGAAACGGTAAAATGTTTAAAAAAAGAATAAAAAAAATTAATTAATCATATTCTGGACTGAAATTTTTTAGTCAACCCACTTGCAATATATATCAACATATTTAATTTCATATAAAACACTTTTCATCCATTAACCAGCTCGGTGAAGGTCGTTGTATAAGCGGATCCTAGGATAGTACCAGTGTTGCCTCACTCTTAGAGCTCGTTCCCACTATGTCGTGCGTCGGATTCCGATTTTAACCGGGTGTCGGCGCGTCTGTTCACACTTGTCGTATGTCGGATTCCGATTTTATCGGGTGTCGGTGCCTCTGTTCACACTAGTCTGCTGTCGGCCACGAACAACTCCGCTTGCGTGCCAAAATGTGTATGCGCGATGCGATCAGCGGCAGCGACGCGCGGGCGGCACAGGGGGTGCGGCGCGCGCGGGGTCGGCCCAACATCCGGCAAATGTGAACAGCGCCATCCGACACGATTTTTTCCGAACGGGAGGGCTGACAAAACACACGATATTTTTTGTCGGATCCGACACAAAATCGTTGTCGGACGAGTGTGAACAGCTTCATATAAAATGTTCTGCCACTGGAACGCCCGATTAATAAACGGACCGACACACGACGCTCTTACGAGCTCTTCGGAACGAGCTCTTACGTGTATATTTCTTTTTTTTTATTAAGGAATGGCTCATGGCAAGCGAACAAGCTACTGAAAGCCGAAGCATTACAGCGATGGGGCTTCATTGTGATCGAGCCTGACACGCGATTCCAACCAGATTATGCAGGAATCATAACAATGGTAAGATCCCATTTTAATTACTCCACGCCTTTTGTATGAATGAAGGTTCGCAACTGATTTCATTAACCCTTTTCCAGGCATCTTAGAGCATTATAGAGACCACATAAATCTATAAAAATATTCGACTTTACTCCCTTTACAATATGGTAGAAAATCAATTGAATTTGTTTAAAATATGCTTTACTTTTAAATTAAATTGTAGTAAACAATATTTAACTTTGTAGTACCTAAATGGACAGGGCCTGGAAAAGGCTTAATATACTGCCCTGTAAATAATTTATAAAAGGAATAGAATGTGTAAGGAAGAGATCAAAGAAGTAGGAGGTTGTCAACGTCATAAATAAGTGATCACTTTTGTACCTTGTCACTGTAACCTCATGTTTGAAAAGCCATACGAAATTATGTAACGAATGAAAGCGACAAGGTACAAAAGTGATCACTTATTTATGACGTTGACTGTACAAAATAAGAGAGATGTTGCGAAGTTCAAGGTTAGTTTTTATTTTTGTATAGTATTATCAAATCGCGATTACTTCGAGGTTGGGCACAAAATTTTCGTTTTTGAATTATTAATTATGAAATGATAATTGTCAATGATAGTGTACAAATTAATGCAGCGACTTTTTTTCGTACGAAGGAGTTCGAAAGCTTGAAAAAAAAAGAAACAATACAATTATTCGTTATTCAAATATGTTAGAACATTAAATATATTTTCTCAAACATGCTTTGAAATGTATGCGTTAATGTCACGAAATGAAGCCATGAAGTTTGTTGTTTATGGCTCCCTACATTACTTCTTGGCCTAGGCCATAAAAGTAAGTATGAAAAACCATTATTGTCCGCTGCTGTAACTTTTTAAATTTGCTTACTAACACTAAACTGACAAAGGAAAAATTACATACAGCCAACTTACGACATTAAAAAAAATCTATCTTCTTTTATTTCTATAAAACCGCCTAAACTACTGGTGATGGATGGATGGATGTATGGATGGATGGATGTATGGATGGATGGATGGATGGATGTATGGATGGATGGATGGATGGATGGATGTATGGATGGATGGATGTATGGATGGATGGATGTATGGATGGATGTATGGATGTATGGATGGATGTATGGATGGATGTATGGATGGATGTATGGATGGATGTATGGATGGATGTATGGGTGGATGTATGGATGGATGGATGGTTGGATGGATGATGATGATGATGATGATGATGATGATGATGATGATGATGATGATGATGATGATGCATGTTTGAGAAAAGCTCTATACAATCCTCGGCCGGAAGAGGGATTGCTGGACTCGTTTTATCCGGCCTCGTCTACGACTCGGCCGTATACCCCAAATCTCGTCCATCAATCCCTTACTTCACGGCCTCTACAGTAATGTACTATTTCTAGAATTAAATAATTATATTCATTCAAAAATGTATTTTTGATAGTTGCAGCAGCTAAATAAATGACAGCATTTACCAAGAATAGAAATGTAATGAAGATTCTGATTATAATGAAGCATATTTTGTAAATCTTTTATCTATACTAATGAACTGAAACAATTACTTTGCTCACCCGCGACCTTACGATAGTTACGTTTATGTAAGACATGCGTATTCTTGCACATGCCCATACTGTACGAACACACACAAACCCAGCCATCACCACCACCAAACTACACTGACGCGTTTCAAACACAACCAGAGGCTCATCTTCAGAGTAGGTACCGCAACCGTATGCTATGCTATCAAATGTTAGACATAAATTAACTAATTCAATAAATTATTATCTATACATAAACCATGAAGATCATAGATTGACTTACGATTATATTTATTAATTACTTTTGTGCTAACGGTACTTTAAAATCGGGTTCTTGTTTTGGTTTCAATGTTGGACCATTGTCGTTCGAAAATAAATAAATTATTATTATAATTATTATAATGTGTTTGCAGCTTTAGTGAAAGTCATTAGCGTTTTGTACGGATATCTGTCGCCAACTGTCAACCACCTGTTCAACAGCACCGCCATTTTGTCTCTGCGGCCATCTTGTCTTAGCAAGCGAGTAGCCACTACGTTGTAATCACTCTCGCACTTCTTGTATATTGGTTCGGTGCGGACAGTAAAAAGTTCAATCGATTTATGTAATAAAGGATATCCATAAACAGTACAAGGTGTTGATATACTTAGTTTTGCTAGGCTGTGAATATCTACATCGTGTTTTTTTTTTCAGATCAAGAATTGTGGCACTCAAATGGGCATGGTCGTGTCGGAGCCGGTGGTAAAACAATTTAACCTGACTTTGCGAGACCTTAAAAACATGCTGTTCAAATGCCTGGACGAACAAGTCAGGTTCTTGTTCATTATCGTACCTACGAGAGGGAAGGATTATTATCACAAGGTCAGTGATTAAGAGATATAGTTAGTACAGTTCTTGGCACAATGCGCTGAAGACAGTAATAGGAGAGTGGGCCGTAACATCATACAATACACACGTTTTTCACGTTGTACAGTTATGTCTACGGGTTCAAGTCGAAAAGTGACGAAACTTTTCATTTATTTATTTAAAGATTTATTTAATTAAATAAATCTTTAGCAAAAGTAATTTAGCAAGCAGCTAGCTTTTGCACGCGACTTCTTCCGAGCAGAATTCAAATTGGTGGTAAAGCTTCTTCATCTCTCTCATTGAATAAAGCAAAAATCCTAAAAACATCGTCATTATCATATCATATCGATATCTATACTATAATAAAACAGTAAAAGTCGAGCTCTGTCATTCTGTATGTAATCGCTAATCTCCGAAACTGCTGAACAGATTTTCTTGCGGTTTTCACAGATAGATGAAGCTTAAATTGGAGCAACATATAGGCTTTGTTTCATTAAAATTGGGTCACAATGAAAAAAGTTATCGTCGTTTGATCTATACTGTTCGGGCATTTAGCATTTTTATCCGTCACATAACTTCTTAATTTGTTAGTTTATTTTTTTGTGGTCATGGTTGCAGAGCCCTTCAGCCGGGTAAAAAAAATATATGAAAGTTATTTTTTTTAAAGAAAGAAGACATGCTTAAATTGCAAACAAGAATTATAATTAAAAAAATATAGTAATAAGGGTTCCGTACCATTATCTATAAAAACGGCAAAAAATCATGTTTTATATGGGAGCCCACCTTAAGTACCTATTTCTTTTGTTTTAATTTAAAAATTTATTCTGTGAATAAGTATTTCAAGCGTCTACCTGTTGCCGTTATCAATATCGAGCAGCAAAAAAAGGATAGATTTGTTGAAATGCCCTCGGGATAGGGAATAAATGGGATTTATTATATTCACTAAGTATACCAATGATGATGAGACGATGGATTTTTGGATGTTGCCGTTGCCGGATTTTGTTTTATTCAATGAAAGAAATGAAGAAGCTTTACTGCGCGGACGAAGTCGCGGGCTCCAGCTAGTCAGTTAATAAATTTATAAATCCCGTTCTTTCTTCATCCCGTGGGAATTTCCTAAAATTCTGAAATCTGTTTTTTTTTGCTGTTATGTTATGATCACTTAAATTTATACTGAATTTGAAGAGTATAAGGGTTCCGTACCAAAAACGGGACCCTATTACTAAGACTCCATTGTCCGTCTCATGAACCGAGATAGCTAGACAGTTGAAATTTTCACAGATGATGTATACTGCTGCCGATATATCAAATACTAAAAATAAAATGAAGTTATTTAAACTAAGGAGAGGTCTTCAAAGTCAAAAGTCAAAGTTAATTTATTTGCATAAAATGTGGTACAATATGGTTCTTATTTAATTAAGCGGTCGCACACATGTATGCACGGAGGTGTTCATGCATGTACAGTCGGTCCCCTAACATAAGTATCCACTTTTCTATGCAGCTAGTATGGAAAAGTGGATACTTAAGTTAGGGAACCGACCCTACAAGAAAAGTTTTTTTTCAGCGTTTTTATCTGGATTTCCATAATGGTAGTAACTAGATATTTGTAATCTTCACCAATTGTTTATTAGTTATTACACTTATTACTGTATCTACTACAACAACAAATAATAAAAATATAATTAAATTAAATATAAAATCGTCTTTGCCTTTTATATATATAATAGAAGAAGATAATTGAAAAAAATGCCAAGCGAGAGCATGTTCGTTTTTTATTACTGGTTAATTTTGTTTGTGTTCTGAGAAAGTAGATTTAAGAGGCAATTTTTTTTTTTTTAGGTGAAGAAAATGGCTGAGCGCGATGTGGGAATTTTGACCCAATGCATAAAAGAACAAACCGCCCAGAGGCGTATGAATATGCAGACTGTAAAGAACATCCTACTAAAGGTAATATTACTATTACAAGATTTGCTACACAACGTGTAGCAGAAGTAAATTACACCAGATAAACCAATAACGCCATGCTAGGCAAGTGAAGGGCCCGAACTAAGGCGAGACTATAAATATGAGGCCACCGGATACTTAAAAGTCGAATCTTGTGCTGTACTTTTCTTACACGTTCACAGTCCCCATAGTCAAAGTGCAAACTAAGAGCCCGTTGTTTGTTATTATTTAAACAAACTAATAGTTAAAATATATGGCAAACATAACAATAGTTAACGCATTTCAAAGGCAATTTGACTATTAGTTTGTTTAACTATTGATCAAACAACGGGCTCTTAGTGTGCTTCCACTTTGAAGTTTCACAACTTACCCACCCATAGTGGTAGTAATGTAATGACTCCTAAAAAAAGCTTCATGACCCCATATTAGGGGCACCCGGACAGAGCTGTTAAAGCTTGCGCACCACGACAACAATTTATCGGTAATCATCATCATCATCATCCCATTGCAGGGCACAGGCCTCGTCTCAGAATGAAAGCGCCTTTTTATGTTAGAGAGGCCAGACAAACGAACTAGTGGGTCACCTGATGTTAAATGATCACCGCTGTCCATAGACCCCCGCAGCGCTTTACGCGATGCCAGTGCGTTGTCAGCCCTAAGGAAAAAGGAGAGGGGATAGGGGATGGGGAGAGGTATTGGGCCCCCGGCGCTCTCAATGACCGTACGAAACGCAGCAGGGAGTACTGCTGCTTCACGCTGGTGTTCTGTGAGAGGGTGGTACTGCCCCGGACGAGCCGGCCCATTCGTGATGCAGCGGCTAGCTACAACATGGTTCTACCACTACAACAACATGGCTCTACCATTTCTACCATTGCTTGGGCCGTAGTTCCCACGCGGGCCCAGTGCGGATTGGGAACACACACAACTGCACACACCATTTGATTTCTTCTCAGGTGTGTGCACTTTTCCACACGATCTTTTCCTTCACCATATATAATTCAAATTTCGCACATTAATTTCGAAAAACTCAGAGAGGCAATAGGTCAAACTGGCCACCATGGCTTTTCGGTGCGGTAATTGGATATTAACTTTACTTGCAGGTGAACTCAAAGCTAATGGGTATCAACCAGGCCTTGGAGAACCGCTGCATGCCGGCTTGCCTCCGAGAAGGCCGTGTCATGGTTGTAGGTGCCGACGTCACCCATCCGTCGCCCGACCAGGTTTTTTTTTTTTTTTTACATAAAACCGACTCGTGATTGACCTCTATCTCACCCAATGAAAATAGTAGGAGAACTGATTGACAATTTTGGGTGGCAAGGTAGATTGTCCCACCGAAATGGTGTCTTTTTTGGGGTATTTTTAATTTAACTTGTTAAAAGTTTGAAGATGCTGGTTCTTAATGTAATCCAGGGATCACTGTTTATTTTATTCAGTGGTCCGGTTTTTAAAATAAAATTATTATCGCGGTCCGGTTCTATATGAATTTATTAAAAAAATTAATGTACAAAAGTTACTTCGCTCGGTCGTTGTCGAATTGATGGCGGTAAAAACAAAGCGCGGGATACATTTTACTAAATTACGTGCTCAGAAATACAAGTAACTGTTTACTTAAGGTTCGCACAAAATAGGTTAGCGGTCCGGATCCGGGCCGCGGCCCTCCATTTGGTGACCCCTGGTGTAACCTATTTGTTTTTGTTTCCCCAGAACGTGCCCAGTATTGCAGCGGTTACAGCGTCAATTGATCCCAAGTGCTTTATGTACAACATTGGACTGAGCATCCAGACGCCAAAGGTAATTGAAAAAAAAAGTGTTATGTGAATATTCGTACTGGCTTCTTTGGCAGAGGCGATTTAGCGCCCACATACTTAGATACTGAGGTTTAGTTTATTTATAATGAACTGAAACAATTACTTTGGTCACCCGCGACTTTCATATTTTTTATTATTATTATTTTATTAATTTAAGTACATAATTGTTTCAGTTCATTGATATGGACCTCCACAAAGTAACGCTTGATCAATAAATTATTTATTTATAATGTTCGATTAACTGTATGTGGTCAATTAAATGCCCTTGTCTGTAAAGCGCACTTATGTTTGTTATGTCAATATTAATAAATAAATGTATTCGAAACAGATTATCGGAAAATTCAAGTGCATTAACAGGCAGTTTGCATATATATCGAGCACATGTATTTTTTTAATTGTTTTGTTTTGTATCATCATCATGACATGATTCAGTTTAAATTCGCCCTTTCTGCTCTTCCTTTTTAAGTCGTAAATACGCGTTTGTGATATTAAATTTTCGCCGCGCTAATTTAGTTTGTTTCTTCTTTGTTTACAGAAAGAAATGATTGTAGAGTTCGAAGATATGATGATAGAGCATCTACAGCTCTACAGACAGCGCAACGGAGCGCTCCCTACAAAGATATTCGTTTTCCGCGACGGTGTATCCGAGGGGCAATTCGCTCAGGTACTTAATGCTATAGATATCCTAATTACCCACATAATCTCCATACTGTTATTATAAATGCTAAGATGAAATTGCGCTCTTATGTTTGAGTGTTTTGGTTGATGGAGAATGTCAGAAAACATAACAATCCAGAAACATCTTGTTGAATTTTAAAGATTTCGCCGTATTCTTGTTTCGTCGTATTCCTGTTTTGTCGGATTCTTGTTTCTTCGGAATTATCTGTGTAATTAAATAAATCGATCATAATGGTGAACCAGCATTTTCCCGACCTACCCGAAAAGGAAGATTAATATTTAGAGAGTAGAGCAAAGGACATGCAAAAATAACGGCAAAAAACGATTATGTAGAAAAAAAAAACAATATTTAAATAGGCTCTGTGTAGTAATTTCCTTTTTATATTAACCTTTTATTATTATTATAAACTTCTCTTTCATTTAAATTGTAAATGTTTGTTGCAATGCGCTTGCGGGAATATCTGTCTTATTAATGTCGTATGTTTGCAGGTGATGAATAGCGAGCTGTTAGCGGTGCATCAGGCTTACCAGCGTCTAGCGGGCACGGGGGCCAAGCCGGAAGTACTGTTCCTGCTAGTACAGAAGCGCCATCACACCAGGTTAGTCAATAATTTAGCTGGTTTCTATTTCATAGTGAAATATTCGTGACGCGGGGCTAGGGGTGGGCTAGGTGGTACAGCACCCTTAGCATCAGCAGCCCAGCATTTTGAAGTGAAACTTCTAATGCGACTTCCAACAAGCGTTGCGTTAAACACGCAACGCAATGCAACTCAAGTTGACGTTTACGAGACGTTCGCATTGTATATATACTAACGGATGTTAAAAACTTCGTCAGTGCGATCCAGAACAATTGCGTACACACTTGAAAACTTGTAAAAATCAAAACTATTTTAATGGTAGATCGTAGAATAAAGTATTTTAAACGTATTTAGTAAAAAAAAGTATTGAATATCTTTGAGAATTACGAAAAATCAAGAAAAATTATTGAAAATAACGTGCGCACGAGGAGCAACGCCATCTAGCGTCAAGTTATGTAACTTGTTTCGCTAGCGCTGTAGTTGGTTGCTTGCTAGCCGCTTCTTTGCTTTGGGTTATTGCAATAAGATTCATATTGATGTATAAGTGCCTTTTTCATTTCCACATTACGAAGTTTCACTTCTTCCGCGCGGAGGAACTGCACGCACTTTCTTTTTTCCTATGGGTCACATTATCAATATCTAGAAACTTCATAGTTATGCCATGTGTCAGGATTGATTTCTTAATGGCCGTTGACTATATATGTAATCTCTCAAGTCTCTCACGGACAACCAGTTAAGAATCACCGATTCAAAATGATCATTTATTTGCAGATTGTTCTTCGAAAACAACCCGAGAAACGTTGAGCCAGGCACAGTCGTAGATAGAGACATCGTGCACGCGACAGAGTTGGACTTCTACTTGGTAAGAAAAGTGGCATTGACACATGACTTATGGCATTCTTATAAAAAATATCCCAAATGTTTTGCGATTTCGTGGGAGTCATTGGTGTCAACTTTATAAAAACAGAATTCTTTCTTGAAGGCCCCATGTCAAAGCTATTCGGGAACACCACTTTGGGGTGTTCATTATTATCTAGCCTGGAGATATATCCCACTGCTGGGCAAAGGCCTCCCTATATTTTCTCCATTCGTCCAAATTTCGGACGGTTTCCAGCAAGTCGTTAAGTAACAATTCTATGTCGTCCCGCCAGTGCTTCCTGGGCTAACCACTCCGTCGCCATCCATTTTAACATTATCATTATCATCATCATTTCAGCCGTAGGAGACTAACTGCTGGACATAGGCCACCCTCATTAATACCCAATCATTACGGTCGGAAGCGGCTTGCATCCATCGTGAACCTGCGGCCTTTACCGCCCGGCCACGACTTCGCGCGACTGGCGTCGCGGCGAGCTTTTTATCACTTCATTGAGTGTGCGGCCGGGTAACCACTGTGCGGCGAGCGCGTCGGCCGCGCAATGAACAGAGAAAATGCTCGCCGCGCCGCCAGTCGCGCGAAGTCGTGGTCGGGCGGTTACCATTTCATCCGTCTATCTCGTTGGACATCCCAAGCTTGCTTGCAAGTCAGTGGTCTCCATTCGCGAACCTTTCGTCCCCAACGGCCATCAACATTTCGGCATTTCAAAGAGCTAATCTATTTGGCTATGTCGGTGACCCATGTTCTACGAATCGCCTCATTCCTGATTCGATCCCGTAGAGAAACCCCAAGCATAGCCCTCTCCATAACTCGTAGAGCGACTCTGAGCCTATTCATTAGGCCCACAGTGAAGCACCACGTCTCGGATCATTTTAACAGCATGTGTAATTTCCAGGTGTCGCACCAAGCAATCAAAGGCACGGCGCGTCCAACGCGCTACCACGCCGTCTGCAACGACGGCGGCATAAAGCACGACGAAGTGGAACAGCTGACTTATTACCTGTGCCACCTGTACTCGCGTTGTATGCGCTCCGTGTCCTATCCGACACCAACGTATTATGCGCACCTTGCTTGCTTGCGCGCTCGCTCGCTTACCCAGTAAGTATTGCCATTTAATTTATTGATTCTCACACACACAAAATATGTTATCATGCAGCACCTGTCCTCCATTTCCACATAAATTAACACATATGTCAAATAAATCCTAATATCACAAACACCACACAATGATAACGCGTTTCGAACTCTTTAAGAGCTAATTCTCAAAACCGAATATTCCACTGTTCCCAAAGAACGTATGACTTTATATAAATAACGTTTTGAGCAAGTGAGTCGTTATTTGGCTAATCTACCTTTGAGCGTCAACTGTCATCTTACGTATTGCTAAGATAGATTTAGACTAGTTAGCACTCGCGGTTTCACTCTGTTACAGAATTCAGAATTCCCTATCACTTTTAATATAGATTACTAGAACAATTAATTATAAAACTATTGAGCACTAGCGTACCCGCGACTCCGTCTGCAAAGAATTATTTTATTGCTGTCCCGCGGGAACTAAGCAATTTACCGGGATAAAACAATCCTATATCCTTTCCGGGGACTTCAAACTATCTCTATACCAAAATTTCATCTAAATCTGTTCAACGGTTTTAGGGTGAAGAGGTTACATACAGACCGCTAGAGACAGACCAACTTCGCATTTATAATATTAGTACATATGGATTAGAATGGATATGGATAACCCTCAAATGATGTTAACATAAAGTGACTTCATATGAAATATTACTCGTCATATCACTCTAATAAAATAAACGATTTAAATTGTGTCCTTTTTTTTTTTAGTGAAGAGAAATTCGACAGTGCTGGGCTGGAGAAGGAGCCGAAAAGACTTCGTGTGCTCGACAAGATGTTGCAGTACAGCCGTATGTTCTTCGTGTAACACGACAAAATTATTTATATAAAATATAAATGTCAAAAATATATAAAATTACAAAAAAAAAACAGAATTTATGTATAATATTAGCATAGTTTTCTATGGACGTGACAGTTTTTTTTTATTATTCAATTAAGTTTTATTTTTATGATGACAATGTTAAAGTATATCCTATAGAATAGTTAGACAGACTTCAATATCGGGATGATTATCTCATATATTACTCAGAAAAGTATGAGGCTTCGATTTAGAATTTCGAACATTGCCAGTTCCAAATAATGTTGCAGTCTGTTTATTAATATATTATTAGTATGTATCTATCTATTTAAGTATGTTTATCCGTTGCCTAGTACCCATAACACAAGGTCAATTGGTGTGAATTGTCCCGTGATATTTATTTATTATTAATCAAATTGTGTGATTTTTTTCCGTGATTGTGTTATTTACATATATGCTTATTTATACAGGGTGAAATTTGAACAAAAAATAGGGTAGTAAGACATCTCAATTGTTATTGTCGAAAAAGTTAGGGCATGTATAATAAACCTTTAACACGTTTGACCCATACGTGGGGCACGATAACTCTTATTCCATTGTAATAAGATTCTACTTTAAGGCACGGATAGGGAACGTGTTAAATTAGGCCGTATTTATTTGCTTTTACTTGCATTGCAGATTTAATAAAGTGGTACTTAATAAAAAACGATTGAAGTTTTTACAAATATTTTTGTAAGCTCATCGGCATCGGTTCCCAAAAGTATTAAAATCAAAAGATACCACTTTGGTCTTCGTAGTAAACAAACATGTATCGAAAAATACTTTATCTACTCTCATATCGTAAAATTCGAATTATAAAATTCAAAAAGAGTTCATATACTTACATACTTTTTATTCACAATACCGAAATATAAAAAAAAAACATTATAACACTTTTCTTCTAACGAAATAATGATATAATACAAATTTTTTTACCATTACGATACAGGGCAAATCCAAAAACTTTATATCACCAAGTTTTGATTCCAATTTTCGCTTGTCTGTGGCAACGCCCGCTTTAGCGCATGCGCGCACATGCGCGGTGATGTCTAGGTTTTAGCGCCATTCCATTCATACGTACGTGTCGTTTTGTTGTACGAATTTTCGTGGGAAAATTTTGTTCTTGCTTAAAAATATCTGATATCAGTGATTGCGAAGAAAATTTGACTCCGCCCGATATTTTAGATGCGGCGAAGGAAATGACTCATAATTTATTACTAGCAAAGTCCAGAAAATTATACGATAAATGCTATCAAGATTTTATGGCATGGAAAATGCAAAAAGGCTACTTCGTTTTTGGAAATAATGTGTGAGAGAAGATAAAATATTGTATGCAACTGTACGTAATTAGGCATTAAAACACTCATGTGACTCTTTATGAAACTCGGCTACGTCTCGTTTCATGAAAACTAATTCGTGTTTTAAGGACCCCTATTACGATACAGTTGCATAAATAGCTATTACGATATACTTTTCGATAGTTACACTGAGTAAGCTAAATAACCAGATTTGCAGTCTTTTGTCCACTTTTGAAGCCTTTTTTTAACAAATTTAACGCTCTTTCTAAAAAAATAATGTTTCGTATATTTTCATTTACAAACTTAGTGTACGGGAAAAGTTTATATCGATTTATGGCTTATCTACTATTACTAAACGTTAATGGTCCTGAATACTTGGAAGATGGCTTTTATGTTTTATTAGTTGTTGTGGTAGCTACTAGCTACCCTGGCCGTCTCAAAATACCATCCTGTATAAAATAAATGTGCCTAATTTTAAGGAAAAAATGTTTTTGGTTATACAGGGTGTTTGGTAGCTACGTGCAAAGCTTTAAGGGGGTGGTAGCCGAGGTATTTTTGAACATTTTTAGCCATATATGTCTTAGCCGAAATTTGATATTTTTTTTTAAATTGATGACTTAGAAATTTTAGGAAAATACCCAGAATTTGACAGTCACGAGTCAATATTGCCCCAATGAGCGTTAATTTGGAAACCAAATCTTTTATTTCGGATAGTTTAATGTGTATTGGACCAAATGAAATAATTTTTAAGTGTCTTTCTTGCCACACAAACAAAATGGAGGCATTCGAAATTACTAAAAATGTCTTAGGTTCGAACAGAGTCATTTTTCTGTGCCATAAAAAAAAAATAAAAAAAAAATCCTTGAAATGTTCAAACATTTTTAGAAACATGCCTGTTTATTGTTCTTTCTTTTAAGGTATCACTCATTGACATTGCTTGCTAAATCTGAGATAAAAAGTAAAAACCAAACTCAGGGAGCACTCGCTAAGAATGCACTAGTCTTGAAATTTTAGTAGTAAATAACATGTGAAAAAGACAAGTCTACGTCATTTTTCTGTGCCATATTTAAAATTTCCAAATTAACGCTCATTGGGGCAATATTGACTCGTGACTATCAAATTCTGGATATGTTTTCTAAAATTCTTAAGTCTTCAATTTAAAAAAAAAAACAAATTTCGGCTAAGACATATATGGCTAAAAATGTTCAAAAATACCTCGGCTATCACCCCCTTAAAGCTTTGCACGTAGCTACCAAACACCCTGTATACCTCAACCTATTATTACATTAGATATATTTAGATAAGTCTTTGATTCTTATTTATTATTAAATATAATGACAGGAAAATTGTCGTTACTACAGTAACAGTGTCGTGGACAGTAGGTCTCGATGTGTTGGTTAAAAAAGAACCGAACTGAATGACATTTTTTGTATTATGTGTAAGTGGACATTTCTTTTCAGTTTTTTTTTCTGATTCTTTGAATATCGATCAGCAACTCCATTAGATCTAATTTTTCGTTGAGTGTGTTACCACGTGTGTGTGTGTGTGTGTGTGTGTGTGTGTGTGTTTCGAATATCCGAAAGAAATTAATACAATGGCTGTTGCTGATTGATTTATTTATATATTATTTATCGCTCAATAAAATGATCTAATACTTTATTTGTAAAATTTAATATTAAAATTCACCCTTGCAGAAAAGAGAAACAGGCTTTCGTAGCCCTTTGCATGTGAAAGGTTTAAAAATATTGTACAACTCTTACAGCAAGTGTTTTTTTTAATATGGGCTATGAAGGAAAATCCAGGTTTAAGGAAAATATTACAGAAATATTGTAATTTTTATAATCTTAACTGAAAAAAAAAGTATAATCCATCTATGCTTATTAATAATTTAGTTTACCAAATAAAAATCTTCTTAGCCTAAATGATTCTTTATTTTACTAACGTTGCCCAACCAAGAACTTAGTTTGATTAGTTCCACTAATCTCCCTTATCTCCCATTGCCACTTGACCGCCATAAAGACCTATTCAGGCATACGCAATATCGCTGTCGCGCGCTGGGTTATTTATCCGAGGGCGACAGCGCGATATCGCTACCGAGCGCGACAGCGACAGCTGGAGTGTAAATCTCGAGCATTAAACCCATTTTCCCTTCGACGTGTCTATCCACCCTCGCCGTACTGGCTCGGGTAAAATGGCTCGTTTTATGCTCTTGTTGTGTAAACTATTTTTTACTTGAATTGCGTCTTGGAATTATTGTTGGTGTCATCATCCCTATTCCAAATAATTAGCAGTTTAAATATAGGGCTTTATAGTCAAAATGCGATCTCTTGTTGTTTCATCGTGTCCGTCTGTCCGCGGCTTAGCTGCCGCTTTTTGTCGCGCCCCTAAAATTTTCCGCGTCGCACTTCGACGTTTACCCCATCAATGGGACCACGAGTCAGTTCAATTGGTGTTATCTTGAACCTCCTGTATAAAATGCATACCTACTGTACAGAATGGGACCACGAGAAATGGAACAAATCGATTTAATGTTGGATATATTTTGCGAACGCCTTATTTAGTTGCAGCGGATTTCAGGATCGCATTATTTAAGCGTAAAAAAATGTCATAGGTGTATTTTTAACCGTTGCTTACGTTGTGTTCCGGTATTTTAATTTCACATTCTAACACTTACTTTCCGCTGGAAAACCTGACGATATCTAGTAGTATTGTATAAATACTCAGAAAGCGATCAATTAGTACTTCAATCCTCTTTATATATTGACTGAAGAATAAATTAATGCTTATTATTCATGAACCGTGATAGCTAGATAGTTGAAATTTTAACAGATGATGTATTTCTGCTCCCGCTATAATAAGAAAAACTAAAAAAAAGTTAAAAATTAAACGTGTTTTTTAAGCGTTTTTAACTCGATCTTTATAATGGCTTTAACTAGACTTTATATTATCACCGATCATGTATTACTGTGTCCGGTACAACAACAAATTATAAAAATATAATTATATTAAATATTAAGGGGAGTCTTGAATAACCAATATAAAATCATGTCACACTGCGTACATTTTGCTTACAAGCAGGGTTCTGCTAACACTGGATTATTGTAGCTACGGCTGTTTATGGCTTATAATTTTGACATAGGTACCTAAAAATTTGTACGAAACCCTCGGAGCGCGTTTCCGACTCGCACTTGGCAGGTTTTTATAGTTAACAACCATTTAACGTGGTCCTACTTTTTGTTCTTCATCCAAATATAGGGCTAATAAGAGAGGATAATATATTCATAGACACTAGTAGTTACTGACTTACTCATACATACGGCCTTTAGCAAAACCCACTGTTATACGCACGATCAGGCTAGAAAATTATAAGCTTCCTAACACATTTAGTCTCCCCTTGACCGTATGGCTGTGGCTTCTAATTGCTCCTACAATTGAATGTATTGAATCACGAATACCTTTTGCATCTGTCGTGCTTGTAATCAGCTGTTTCTTGCATGCTATCCAAACTAGATTAGGTTACAACCTTGTCCCACCCAGCGTGCCATAGAAAGGACATAATAATTGTATAATCAAATAGATTTACCTATAAGTGAAGTTCGTGGAAAAGCCGTGGTGGTCTAGTGGTTTGACTCTATGGGCTCTTAAGCAGAGGGGTTTTCTAATTTTTTGATAATACTATATTAACATGTGTTACATAACCGCGGGTCTATAATGACTCCCATAAAATTTTTGTTCCGAATTTTCAAGGCCATAACATTTCCTGTCATAATCTTTCTTCGTCATATTATCGGAAGTCATAATATTAAACAACATAAATTGGAGTTAGGTACGATTTAATTAAGTCATAATTATTGTAAGGACTAAATAAGTAAAGTCATATCATTCAGTGTCATGGAAGCATCACACTTCATAATGTCAAAGGTAATAAAGTCGCTCATAGTAATTATTGCAAGGTCTTCTTTCGCAGCTCTTAATTATTTTTAGGCATAATATTACTTTGTAATAACATTCAATGTCATGGTTGTATGACATTTTATAATATTAAAGGTAATAATCATTTACTGTGCTGTCATAAAAAATAGTAGATTGTTCAACAGGGGACTAAAACAAGCCATATTGACACAAGATATTTAGCCACCCGAGTACAGCGAGGGTGGCTATAATTCGCGTGTCATTATGGCAGTTTAGTCTCGCGTTAAACACTCTACTTTTCACTTTGATTGCGAGGAAAAAAACGATGTTTTAGGTGTACTAATCTACAATATTACTTTTATACAACGTACGCTCAATACGAGCAATGGACGTCTGTTCAGATTTCAAATAGCAATTTAAATTTGTTCCGCGGTTTTTTTTTGTTGAGTGACGCTTTAAATGTCTGCATATTTAGCCTACAGATTCAAACTTGAAAATTATTTCATAGCTAATTGGACTAAGTATGCATAATAAAATGAATTCATCTTTGCCGCGAGGTCCAAGCACCTCAAGTACTCGGCTTTGGAGCCTTCGTATGACTTCGTGCCTTTTGCGGTTGAAACGGCTGGTCCCTGGGGTGCTGAGGCTAAGTCTTTAGTCTGGGAATTGGGCCGTCGGTTGCGGGACAGGGGCGGCGACCCCCGCTCCGGGTCATACCTGGTTCAACAGATTGCGCTGACCATACAGCGGGGCAATGCTGCCGGTATTATGGGCACTTTTGAGCCGGGTATGGCGCGGGGTGGTGGTACTTAGTTTTAGTGTTTTTTTTTTTTTTTTTTGACTTTGTTATATTTTTGATTATTTGTTGTTATTGTTAGTTTAGTATTTTTTGCTGTAATTTAATTATTTATTGACCTGAAATTAATGTATAATTGTAACATAATTTTGTATTTAGTTAAATAATAAACAGAGTGATTCATCTTTAATATAACTAAATAGATTAATATTCGTAATTATTCATGGTGTTTCACGAAATTATTATTTTTTAAAATATTTTTTATACATTTGTCATTTTGAGGTTATTTCCACGCCCTAAAGGCTTCCATAGACCGAAGCGCAGGGCGCTACGGAGCGCTACGGAGCGGGCACTACAGAGCGCTTCGGAGCGTCCGCAGCGCGCTGCGGTCTGTGGAAAGCTTTAAAATTGTCTATGCCCAGTCACTGAAAATGGCAATAATCCTCCATCCACAAACACCGTGATTGGCAGTTTAGGGGTTTCCAAAGTAAATTAAAAAAAAATTACTTTAATCCCTAGAGATCAAAAAAGAGCTTTAGTCCCGATATGCAGAGACTAAAGTAACATTTTAAGAGCATGAGAAGTGAAATAGTACATTGTGCATCTAGGGTCGTAAGTAGGGGATTACTAATGAGAGTCTATTAGAAGCCCGACGCCGAAGGCGGAGGGCTTTTAATGACTCGAGTTTGTAATCCCCTTACTGCCCGTGATACACATAATGATTTTCATCACATTGCGAGAAAAAAATCCAAAAATAAAATTAATTTGTCTCTAAACAATTAAATTGAATAAAATAATGGCTACCCGCCAATACAGATTGTCACTTTTTTCGAGTCACCTACCATAGATAATGTAAACTGTGTTTAGTTTAGAATTCGAAAGGTCATATCATACGGCCAGATTCTGCTAACACGTTTAAAAAAAATATTTTTACTAAAATTATTGCAAAAATATTTGATATAAATTTAAAATATAAAAATAACGAATCTTCATGAAGCGTAGATAAGTTTTGTGTTGTAAAATTTGGGTTATAGCATAAGTTTTAAAGATAATAAATAAAACGTTGGCTGAATTGAAATCTCCTTAGTCTGAAATGCCTTGTTTGCAAATTTTAAAACTAAAGCTAGAACTCCCTTGGGTAGAAAAACTGTACGTAAATCTATAACTCCCTTAAGAACAATTTAGGCCATTGTCATTTAGTATACAAGCATGGAATAACACCATTGACAAGCAAGTGTGATGAAAAATATCTAACATCGAAGGCTAAGGCGGGAGCTACGCTACGCTTCGCTCCCGCCTTAGCCTTCTGTACGCTTAGTATAAGTTTCACTTCACCAAAATACTTCTCGATCGCGTTTACGTAAAAATTTGAATTCTATGGAAACATGGACAGCGCCTCCGCACGCGCGTGTCCATGTTTCCATAGAATTGAAATTTTTACGTAAACGCGATTAATAAGTATTTTGGTGAAGTAAAACTTATACTAAGCGTACTGAACCTAACCTGTCCGAGTCGCTTCTGCCCTAAAAGGTCTTGCTCGCTCGCTGTCAGCGACATGCCTAACAATGTTTCTGCTTCGATCAACAATACAAAATTGTTGATCGTGTTTCTGAATAATTATCGATATTCCTTTGGATGTTATAGATTTCGACATATTATATCGATACCGGAAATCTCAAATGGCGTAAAGGACAAAAATTCGAAAATGAGTCTTAAATGCCATCGTATACAGCTTTTTTTTCCCTATCGAATGGCATTTAAGACTCATTTTCGCATTTTTGTCCTTTACGCCATTTGAGAATTCCAGTATCGATATGCTTAGTGCATTTTAGATAATGAAAAGTTATGACTAAAAACAATTATTACTTTAAGATAAGTATATACCTGACAATGTTTCTGAATAATCAACGATATTCCGTTAAATGTTATTGATATCAATATTATGACTTTTTAAAGTTATGAACAATAGGATTATGGATCATTGCAGTTAGAACTATTAAGCGATATGCTTTAAAAAAATTATGACCATCGATATTTATTAGCAAGAATATTATGGACATCAATTTTTAACTTTCGAAATTCGGATAAAAAAGATTATGGGAGAAAAGGGGATCCCGTTACATAACACCCTATTTGTACCATTATGCTTTGTGAATAAAATGTTCATTCATTCATTCATTGTCCATTATTCTTTTCAAAGTTTTTGTTATTTGATATGTACGTACGTACAGTCAACGTCATAAATAAGTGAGCACTTATGTACCTTGTCGCTTTCAATCGTTCATAATTTCATATGGCTTTTCAAACACGACGTTAAATGACAAGGTACAAAAGTGATCACTTATTTATTACGTTGACCCTACATACCCCTTTATGCTCTAGCATGGTCCACGGACCACCGTCTGAGAGTCATGATCATTTTACAGTCCGCAGCTTTTGTTCTGCAATCGTTAATACAAACTAGAGGTGAAGTTTATGAGCTGGCATGTGATATAAAATCAGTCATTAAGCACTCAATCAGCTTGCAATTTTATGTCCCTCAAAAACAACTTTCCGAGACTCGATTCCATTGAACGTGTGGATGGTCACGTAAACATTTTGCCCGCAGAATAAGTATTCAAAGGTTGTTGTCACTAATAAGGCCAATAAAAATTAATAACTTGATTCTTGTAAATCCAGAATGGCACGCGAATAATTCGCATAATACCGAATTAATAGTTTTAGAATTAACCTTTAAACAATAAACTAAAATGATAAAAAAGTTTATGGCTATCATAAAAATCAAAGATGACGAGGTGCTCATAAAAATTTTAACATGCACTTATAAATGCGATTGACAATACTGTTGCGTTCACACAATTTTGAGTAGGTACTTAGACAGCTTCGATGTTCATGATGGTGACTGTACCTATCTGTAGGTATGCAAATTAAAGCAATTCAAAAT
Source organism: Archips xylosteana (assembly GCA_947563465.1). Taxonomy (NCBI): domain Eukaryota; kingdom Metazoa; phylum Arthropoda; class Insecta; order Lepidoptera; family Tortricidae; genus Archips; species Archips xylosteana. The sequence continues at coordinate 8,880,277 of OX387350.1, read as the reverse complement.
TATTCTTAATATGTAACAGGTGGACTAAGCCTACGGTTATTCTAGCCAAAAATCCTGTCAAGTGTGAGTCGAACTCGCGCAACCAAGATTCCGTACCTACCACTTACCTCACACTACTAGGTACTGTCCATAAATAATGAAAGCACCAAAAATTGTAATGAAAAGGTACTAAGTCTTACTGAAAGACAAACATTATTTTGCAGGTGAATTAAATTATCAAACTGCAAATATAAATTTGTAACCGCAATTTTTTTTACAATATAAAATACTATAACAACCAGTGACTAAGTTCAACTTATACATACATTTTCCAATTTTTTCCTTAAATACTTATTACAGAACTTACACTAACTAAAAATCAACAATATATTAAAAAATTTGGAGAATAAAATCTAATATATAATAATCTCATGTCACGGTGTTTGTTATCGAACTGCCCTGAAGCGGCTTGATCGATCTTTATGAAATTGTTTGCCAATAATTTCTTAGGTCTGAGAATAGGTCGTAGGCTATTTTTCATATCCCTATTCTTCGCAGATAGAGTCGCGGGCAACAGCTAGTAAGTATATGTATAATATATTTGCTTAGAACACTTACATTAACACGAACGGTTAAATGTAAATACCCACATAGCCCTGCTGAATGGCTAATTGTTCAGTTTTCTTTTTGAGGTAATACGGAACTCTAAAAACAAGAAAAAAAATACAATTCTCCGGATCTATCTCGATGAAAAATTATCGCCTGTTAAGGTATGACTGATTACGCGGAACAGTATTACAGTATCAATTAACTAAATCAATCCTTAGTCAGTTCCGCTCTTAGTCACGACGCTAGCGATTGTAACTTGATACATCGATCAATAGTTAGTCCATTTAATATAGGTACGCATTAGACGTCAAAACGTAGGATTTCATTGAACTTTTAGAGAATTATGTTGCGTTTTATAATGTGATACTAATTAAATGTTTAGTAATTGGAATTGGTACCTACTGGTACTTAGATCAGTTTTTGCAAGCGTTTATTTTGCCGTTTGGTATGGGCGGGTATTTTTTGATATTTAGCAAATCAAATTTTACCCACTTAAAATTCACATGGATTATCTTGAAATTTAACATGCATGTTTTATTTATAAAAAATAATCATCATACATACATACATACATAATAAACATCTACTTGCAAAATTGCGACCTACTTTTACGCTGAGTGGACTTTGTGTCTTTGCGTTATAGAACAATTTTTACTAGTTTTAGTTTTATATAATGTGTGGTGGTTTTAAATAAAAACTTAAAATGGAAAATAGTCCCTTTAATCGAAGTGGGTTAACGCGTCGCAGCCCGCCATCTTCGCATGCGCCCGCGCCCACATCCGCGCCCGCACCCGCCCCCCGCTCGCCCGCTAGACCTGAAGATTCCCCTGAAATTGTGTCGACGTCCGAGATCCAGAACTGGATGTCGTCAATCGAGCAGTGCTTAAGTGAAGTGTGTGCCATATCCTCGGAAGGAAAACTAAACTCTGACCAGAAACTGAAGATTAATAATTTATGCCGTAAAGTAGGTCATGGTACATCAAAATTGGCTGTGCAGTACCAGGCGTTGAAGCAGAAAACGCTTCTGTTTCATAAGTCCCTTCAGGTATTGGAAGACAAGCAGGACCTATCGCAGCAACTTCTGGACCTTAAAAAGCAAATCGAGGAATCTCCAAAAACTTCAACGGGCCCAGTCTCCTTCGCCGAGGTCATTAAGAGAAACGCTAAGACCTTTATCCAGCCCACCAATGTCAGCTCTGTAGCGATATATCCAAAGGACAAAATGAAGACCAGCGAGGAGACGAAGAGCCTTGTTCAAAAGTTAATCCGACCTGAACAATTGAAGCTGCAGGTGAGAGGTCTACACAAGACCAAAAACGGTGGCGTCATCATTAGCACTGACACCAAGGCTGGCATCGAGAAGCTGAAGCAGTCTGCGCAGCTCACCTCGTCGGGGCTCACTGTAGATGAACCGCAAAAGCGCAAACCGAGGATTGTGGTTGTTGGAGTGCCCTCAGATATGCAGGAAACGGAAGTGTACAACTGCATCTTCCAACAAAATTTAGCGGGAATTATCGAAGGTATAACACTCGAATCATTCAAGAACTCAATTAAACTCAGCCATAAGTCAGGAAAAAAGGAGGCCGAGACCTGCAACTACGTATTAGAAGTACCTGCTCAGATACGTAAGGCCCTAATTTCAAAGGAGAGAGTGTTCGTGCATTGGTCGTCGTGCCCTGTAAGAGACTTTACTTTGGTGACGAGGTGTTTTAAGTGCCAGCAGTACGGCCACGCCGCAAAGTCGTGCCGACGAGAGACCTCTACTTGTGGACATTGTGGAGAGAACGGGCACGACATCAAACAATGCACCAAAAAAGCCGAGCTCCCAAAATGTGCTACTTGTCTGCACTTCAAAAAACCGTGCGGCCACAAGACGGGCGACTCCGAATGTCCTGCTAGATTACTTGCAGAGAGGAGGTACTTTAACACCATTGACTATGAAGGCGTCTTAGAGCACCGTAATTAAATTAGTATTTTTAGAAGTTTATTTATTTACACATTATGTATAACTAATCAATTGATTGACGACCTAGATAATTTCTCAGTGTTTGAGTCATCGGCTTAGGAGCGTATTTTCTTTAGTCAGCAAACTTTGCACTCGATGTTGACCCGGTTAAAAACGGCACTGACTATGTGGTTTATTCGACCTTAATAATAAACATGATGTATACCTACTTAGACTGTTAAATTCTATTGATTTATCTGTACTATTGTACCTATTCACTATACATAATTTATTACTGTTTTATTGTTTGTTTTTGAATTTCATGTTCATGTCTGTATACTTTTATAATACTTATTTGCTCTGTTAAGTTTAGATAATTATTTTTAATTTTAATTTATATTAGCTCGTTAAGCCTGCGACACAGAGTTCCCTAGTAACCCTAGTGCAGGCACGCGTGTTACATAGGCCTTTTGTAAAATAATCGTATTTTTAGTTATTTGTACTGAAATTATTTGAATAAATTATCTTATCTTATCTTATCTTATCTTATTATAGATGGAGCGAAGTGCAATCAAGAAAAAGTCGTCAAAAAAAACTCGGTTTTATAATAAATACCTACTTATTGTATTAAAGGTTTTTAGTTCACTTATTTGTTGCTTGTTAGGGTTCCGGAACCAAAATGGCAAAACGGAACCCTTCTAGTTTCATCATGTCTGACCGTCCGTCTGCCTGTCTGTCTGTCCGCGGCTTAGCGCAGTGGCTATTAGTGCTAGAAAGCTGTTATTTTGCATGGATATAATATAATAGCAATGACCCCGAGAAAGTGATAAAATAAAATGTAAAAAAAAATTTTTTTAGGGTACCTACCTTCCATAATTGTATAGACGTAAAGTGGGGGTGATTTTTTTTCTCGTCTAACTTTATAGTGTGGGGTATCGTTGGGTAGGTCTTTTAAAATCATTAGGTACGGGGTTGTGAAAACGATTTTTCGATAAGTGATTCGTTTGCGAAATATTCCACTTTAAAGTGATTTTTTTGTTATAATCGAGCGTCTCCCCCCCCCCCTAAAAGCTAAACGGTATAAAATTAAAAAAAATCAGGATGGGAGGAAATATCTCAAATTAACAAGGAAAACTATAACGGCTAAGTTTGATTGAGAATTATTAGTAGTTTAAGAGTAAATAGCAGCCTGACCTAGAAAATATAATTAACTAAGTACTTGGGAATTCCCGTAAATACAAAATCCTTAGAATAATATTACTTGTTGAATTTAGTATTAGGTAAAGAATAGCGCTATGTACTGCCATTATACCATCACTGTAAGTACATTCAAATACCTACGGAAATTATCTGCATTTATGTTACTATTTTACGTTACTAAAACATTGAAATTGTATGAAAATAATAAAGATACGACTATTGTATTAAGTACTCATTTTGCAAGCAACTTGACACAAAAAGATAAGAAAAATTAGTTGTAGGCCGTTGTTTTTGAATAAAATTTCAATTTACGCATACATATTTAAGTTATTATTTAGTGAATCGATACATTCAGCTCATTAGTTGAATAAGGAGGTCAACACGCGGGCAATCGAACCTCGGAAGTAACAGCAAGGCTCCTTCCTTCCTTCCGGTTTTAATATTATCTTAAAACACACTTTACTTTTCCCTGCCTTAGACCTTTTCGGCAATTAAGATAGTGTGACAAGGAGGTCTGTATTTGGACTCCGAGGTCGGTAGGCATGTAGGAGCTAAAACTTTCAAACAATGAATTAACTTGAGTTAATCGTCATAGCGGGTGCGGTTAATACGACCCCGTATATGTCGACTCAGAATGAACGGCAATTCAAACCAAAAGGCGACTATATGAAGGTTTGAATTATCAGGTCGTACATTATTTTAATTCCTTCCGGGTCGACAATTACAGGTCATACTTTAACCGCACCCGTCATAGCTGCGTCACTGCCCTATCGGTGAAACTCACGCGCTGTTGACCTTGTAAATGGCAAATGGCAATGTTTGCAGTGTAACAGAACTGCTTTGGCTCCATGAGTAACATCTCTTCAGACAGAATCATTCTTACCATCTCCTGATGATGATTCAAGTGGTTTGTGCTGATAAATGAAGATCGCGTTCTCAGTAAATTAGTCTAACGCTTTAAACACATAGTGATATACTCTTAGTAGTCATCTAGAAACACTTAAGTAGTTATCTACAAATAGTAGCTTCCGCTCTTTGCGCAAATAGAAGTGCACAGCGAGGGACACAGGGTCGGTTACATTACAGGGCATCGAGCAACAGCTCGATAGATAACGTAACGTAACGTATCTACCCGCTCGAGTCTCAAAGGGCTAACAATTTCAGCTCATTTTGGCTGCAAGACCAGACCAGGCTGCAGAGCGAGCTGGTTTAGTTCGAAACGCACAGTATATTTGGTGGTGGCGATAGTTGGGTTTGTGTGATTTAATGTGTGTTCGTACAATGTGGAGGTGGAGGACTTGGATGAACACACATTTCTTGCATAAACCTAACTACCATAAGGTCACGGGTGAGCAAAGTACCTAAGGGCCGGCGCCTACTGCCGGCACGGCACGGCATGGCATGGCAGGTTATGCTGCGGCATCCCGCGGCGTTCCGTGGCAAGCCGTGGCATCCCGTGGCATGCCGAGGCATGACGTGGCACGGCATGCCGTGGCATGACGTGGCATCCCGTGGCATGCCGTGGCATCCTGCTGAAAGCCCAGCTACTCTGGCATCAATCAGTTTTGCTCCGCGCGGATTCGAAGTTGGTTGTGTCGTTATGGTTGACTGGGATTTAGTATTAATAGCAATCATAATTCCTCGACACAAAGTGACCGATACGTCTCGCGCGACGCCGCGGCATCCCGTGGCATGACACGGCATGCCGCAGCATTCCGCGGCGCGTCGTGTCATACCGCAGCATCCATCGGCACGTCGCGGCATCGTGGTATCGAAATAAAGTAACATGAATTCTAAACTCATTGTAATAAGATTCAAAATAACTTGATTAGTAATAAAATCCTTTGCCATGCCATGCCGTGCCGTGCCGGCAGTGGGCGCCGCCCCTAATTGTTTCAGTTCATTGATATGGACCTCCGCAAAGTAGATAGATTCAATAAATTACATAGACTGAGAAAATAGAATGATTTTTTTTAAATTTTAATTAGCCTAATGGATGTCCCACTGCTGGGCAAAAGCCTTCCCTTTTTCTTTCCACCCGTCTCTGTCCCTCGCAAAATCCCGCCAAAATGGGTCAAAACGGTCCAAGTCATCCTGCCATCTACGTTTTGGTGTGCCTGTGCTCTGGTGCCCGCCGCTTGGAACCCGCATTCGGCAGACATGTCCCGCCCAGTCCCACTTGGGTTTGGCGGTCTGATCTAATACCTTTAAACGAGCAATTCTTGTATAATGAACTAAAACAATTACTTTGCTCACCCGCGACCTTACAATAGTTACGTTTATGCAAGAAATGTGTGTTCATGCAGTTCCTCCACCTCCCTCTCTAGTTTAACATTTGGTAGCATAGCATACGGTTAAGGTAACTCCGAGGATGAGCTCTGGTTGAGTTCGAAACGCGTCAATGTGGCTTGGTGGTGGTGATAGTTGTGTTTATGTGATTTGTGTGTGTTCGTACAGTGTGGAGGTGGAGGAACTGCATGAACACACATTTCTTGCATAAACGTAACTATTGTAAGGTCGCGGGTGAGCAAAGTAATTGTTTTAGTTCATTAATATGGACCTCCGCAAAGTAACGCCTGATTCAATAAATTAATTCTTGTATATACAGGGTGTTTGGTAGCGACGTGCAAAGCTTTAAGGGGGTGATAGCCAAGGTATTTTTGAACATTTTTAGCCATATATGTCTTAGCCGAAATTTGATATTTTTTTTTTAAATTGATGACTTAGAAATTTTAGGAAAATACCCAGAATTTGACAGTCACGAGTCAATATTGCCCCAATGAGCGTTAATTTGGAAACCAAATCTTTTATTTCGGATAGTTTAATGAAATAATTTTTAAGTGTCTTTCTTGCCACAAAAACAAAATGGAGGCATTCGAAATTACTAAAAATGTCTTAGGTTTGAACAGAGTCATTTTTCTGTGCCATAAAAAAAAATTAAAAAAAAATCCTTGAAATGTTCAAACATTTTTAGAAACATGCCTGTTTATTGTTCTTTCTTTTAAGGTATCACTCATTAACATTGCTTGCTAAATCTGAGATAAAAAGTAAAAACCAAACTCAGGGAGCACTCGCTAAGAATGCACTAGTCTTGAAATTTTACTAGTAAATAACATGTGAAAAAGACAAGTCTACGTCATTTTTCTGTGCCATATTTAAAATTTCCAAATTAACGCTTATTGGGGTAATATTGACTCGTGACTATCAAATTCTGGGTATTTTCCTAAAATTTCTAAGTCTTAAATTAAAAAAAAAAAACAAATTTCGGCTAAGACATATATGGCTAAAAATGTTCAAAAATACCTCGGCTATCACCCCCTTAAAGCTTTGCACCAAACACCCTGTATATATAATCAGAATTTCGGATACGGCTCCAACGATTTCGACGAATTTGGTATGTGGGGCTTTTCGGGGATGAAAAATTGATCTAGCTTGTTCTTATCTCTGGGAAAACGCGGAGCTCGGCCGCCCGGGTACTAGAGTGATTGTATTTAGAAAATTTCCTTTTACTAACGTAGACGTGTACCAGTGTTTGCACAATATTGCATGTGCGGGTATTAAGAATTACCAGTATTACCACCCACGTACCTAATTAAGCTTGTATTACCTATAATCTTCTCTATTGTTTTTCCTAACAATCAAAGTCTCGGGCGTGTTCATGCCTGATTGGCAGCCCATTGAACTTGGCCCCAATAAGTACTCGAATTATGAAGTAGTTTTGTAAATATCTCAGTTTTTACGCGTCGCGGTTGAACGGGGCGGTTGTTGCAAGGTGAAGGCCGCAAGAGTTTGTCTAACATGACATAATCTGGTGACCAGTGTTGCTTTTTTATTTTAAGCTCCTTTTACTACAACTCTTTAAATAAAATCTTTTGTCTAGTTCTGTAATTTTATCTGTTTTTTTACATGCTGACGAACAATTAAATAACTCTTCAGAAAGCAACTGAATTCATACGGTTTTTATTAAAAATATAACTTTCCGAGCTATTTTTTTACTGCCAACATAAGAAAACGTATTTTTCAATATCAAAAGTCAATTAAAAAAAAAATACCATAGACAATCACATCTGTCAAATATATTTATTTATAATAATATCATCATCATCATCATCATTTCAGCCGAAAGACGTCCACTGCTGAACATAGTAGTACTCCCCCAAGGCTCGCCAAACAGATCGGGCCTGCGTCATCCGCATCCAATGCGTTCCCGCCACCTTCACCAGGTCGTCGCTCCATCTTGTTGGAGGCCTACCTACACTGCGTATTCCGGTTCGCGGACGCCACTCGAGAACCTTTCGGCCCCATTGGCCGTCAGTTCTACGAGTGAACAAATAAAATATACTTTAAACGTTTTTATATTTTTCACTGGCTTTGGTGTTTGCTTTGGCCATAGCACACAGCGGACACGACGTACAAAATACGCGTTCTTGAATCTACATAAGCACGACGACGTCTGTACACGCGTACGCCTACATACATCGCGCGCGCACTCTTCTGGATTCGGGCGGTGTCCGGCAATCCGCGCCTTGAGGGGTTGGGGTAACTCGAATCGGTGCGGGGCGGAGCGTGTCCATTCTGTACGTTAGTACTATTATATATTCTGTGGCCATAGTTTGCCATAATTAAAGTTAATAGAATAAAACATGGATGAAGTAGAAAAAATATTGTATGCAACGTTATATAATTTGGTCTAAAAAGGGCTCGTGCCGTCTTTCATTGCGATATTCATTTCGTTCATATCGCAACTCACGTCACTCGCTTTTTTTAAGACCTGACTTATACAGGGTGGGCCAGGAATTAGTTTACTTTTAAATTCGATTTTTTGCGCAAACTCAATTAGCAGGAGGGATGCACGGAGAAGGTTAACAATAGCTTATTTTATGGAAATTTAGTTGTGATTAATTGTTTTACTGTACCTCGGCGCGCTTTCTGTAAAAAAAATATTTATTTAAAGAGTGGATAACCCATTACTAAGAGACACTTGTTTCGGGTGGAGTACGGTTTACATGATTTAAATCAGTGGCCGAGCCCAGTTTTGATTTAGAGATGGGTGAAGAAGTTTGATGAGACAGTAATAACACTAAATTTGAATCAAATCTACAATCTTTTCATTCATAATAAAATATCACGGACAATTAACACCAATGTACCTAGTCCCAAACTAAGCAAGTGTTGTGCTATGGGAACTAGGTAGGCAATGGATAAACATACTTCATGATCATCATCATCACAGCCCATATACGTCCCACTGCAGGGCACAGGGGTCCACTCAGAATAAGAGGGCTTAAACCGTAGTTTGCATGCGGGCCCGGTGTGGATTAGGAACTTCACACACACTAATGAGTTTTTCGCAGGTGTGTGCAAATTTTCTCATGTTTTCCTTCACCGAAAGCTCATGGTAAATTTCAAACGTAATTTCGCACGGGAATTCTGAAAAATCAGAATTGGGGATGTCTATTTTTTTGCAATGTATAGTAAATCGAAAACCATTTCGAGATAAAAAAGCATTTGCTTTTTAACTCGTTTTCTGTAGTTATTTAATTTTAATATTATGTAATGAATTTATTATATAACAAATAAGCAATGACCTTCATTTGACATTGGTGTAAATTGCGAGACCGGTTCAAGTCGTACTTTATTCTATGTGGTTAGAATTCTTCACAATTTACGCGTGGATTATACTACGGAGTTTGATTTGGACCCGCTGTCTGACATCTAGCACATTGACAGTGCCAGTAAAGTGACACAGTGTATAGTGTACCACTACGCAAAAAATAATTAAAGGGGTTGCCTTATCGTACGCATTTAGATAGATTTAGAAATTTGGCATTGTGGGAGCCCTCAATTATAATCTGACGTCATCAACTAAAATAGTTTCAATAATTAATTTTGAAAAAAGTAGAGAACTAAATGACAAAATATTGAAATTAGTTCCTTATAATTGACTTTTCTATACAAAAAAAAATATAGAAACCACTGGTAATTTTTTTTAGACATTCCCAATTGGGGATGTCTATTTTTTTGCAATGTAATTTTTTGTAGTACCCAAAACACTACGCAAAAAATAATTAAAGGGGTTGCCTTATCGTACGCATTTAGATAGATTTAGAAATTTGGCATTGTGGGAGCCCTCAATTATAATCTGACGTCATCAACTAAAATAGTTTCAATAATTAATTTTGAAAAAGTAGAGAACTAAATGACAAAATATTGAAATTAGTTCCTTATAATTGACTTTTCTATACAAAAAAAATAAAAAAACCACTGGTAATTTTTTTCAGACATTCCCAATTGCGAGCCCACGCTTGAACCCACGATCCTCTGCTTGAGAGGCCATAAGGTCAAACCACTAGGCTATAGGTAACGGCACGAGAGTTGAGGCGAATGATTACACACACAGATACATAAAGTACTGATTGCTAAAAAGGTAGTGAATGAATAAAATGAGTTAGTGAATGAAAATGTGAATTACATGATCTTACGATGATATACTTACAAAATACTATGCATATTAAGTATAATTTTTCTTTTTTCTATAATCTATTTTTGAAATAAAACAATTTGAAACTGATAAGTAATATTCGCAACAAAAAAAAATCGGTAAAAAAATATGCTTATCTGATTTAAATAATAAATAATAATATAATATAATAAATCTTTATTCAAAATAGGTTTTTACAATATAAAACTTAAGTCTAAACAAATTAAAAGTGAAGAATGACACATGCCTGAACTAGGAAGATCCTGTGTCTCAGGCGAAAAAAGGACTTACACAACTAGACATAACTATATGAATTAAGTTAAATTTAATTAAATTAACACTTGCAGAAAAAATAAACTGCTATGTAGGTAATCTTAGTACTAAGGTAAATTAGGAAACATTATTAACAATAACATAATAAGTACCTATTATCAAAACAATGTTTATTTAAACAAGGTCAATAATTTAAACATATATTAGATACTTATAAATCCGTGTACGATGTGTTTTCCAATATTGCTTGTTATACATTTTTTTATTAGGTACGACAATCAAGAATCAGTGTCATCAAAAATTGCGAACTGTAAAGTCTAAACTTAAGAATAATTATAGCGTAGGAGTAAATTTTCAACCTCACATATTACTGACTCAGATACACAGAAAAGCTCTAGGTCATCGATTAAGTTATCATTCATACAAATAAAACGAACATAAAATAAGTAAAAGAAAAGTTCTGAAAGTAAACTTGGAAATAGCGTTCTTAGGCGTCTTCATAGTCTATTGAATTAATGTACCGTAATTCTGCAGATTTCTTAGCGGGACAGTCGGAATCGCCAGTTGTGTGATTACACGGCTTCTTAAAGTGCAGGCAAGTAGCACACTTAGGTGGATCAGACTTCTTCGCACACTCCTTCAACATATGACCTATTTCACCGCAATGACCGCAGGTGTTAGCATCCTCTCGGCATGTCTTCGCCGCATGACCGTACTGCTGGCACTTGTAGCATCTTGTAACAAGGGTAAAATCTCTTACCGGGCACGACGACCAATTGACAAACACCCTTTCCTTCGACATTAAGGCCTTTCGTAAATAAAATAGATCAAAATATTTTATTTTCTGCTTTGTTTGAACTACATGTAATTTCCTGAATTTTTCTTAACGAAATAGGTTGAACAAATATTTAGTCAATCGTGTGATTCTATGTTGAGTCTGTTGAATAAATAAATAAATGTCAAAATCCCGCTGGCATTACATGAAGTGTTGTTGTGTGCGTGACCTCAACTCTGGTGGCGTTACCTATACCACGGCTTATAAACATCCTTAACAGATTCCCTGTCCCGAAGCAATGTGCGGCGTTCTTTCGACACGTCCCCTTAGTAGACATACATTAAACGCTCATAGAGTCATGAGGCACATGTGCCTCATGGACGTACCAGTAAAGTCACACATGAGGCGCATGTGCCTCATAGGACAGGGAACCTGTTAAATAGAGAAAAACATCGACGTCAGTCAGAATATTTTCATACAAATACGCGGATCGTTCCCGGGACCTCCAGCTATTTATAGTCAGACTCTCAAACCACTTGGCTATCTGTAGGCTTATTGTCTAACGCTTCTGACGCTTGCCTTCGCAATCACTATTTCTTTCTGTCAAACGGTATAAGATCATGACAGAAAGAGATGGTGAAAGCGAAGGCAAGCGTCAGAAGCGTTAGACAATATGGCCTCTGGTTGTCAACTTGATGATTTTTTTAACCAGTTTGCTGATTTGCAGACGAAGGGCGTTTAAAACCCTGAGAATAATCCGAGAATAGGTCAACGTAATTGTCAGTAGTTAAGTGCTTGTCATTTACATTTTATTAGAAATTGATAACTAGCAAACAATTACAAGGTTCTTGAACAATCAAATTGCTATGAATTAGAACAGCCAGCATATTCTATTGTTGTTTTTTTTTATAACCGTGTGATTACTGTTGTTGCGAACGCATCCATAACGCCACCAACGGGCGAATATTCAAACGTCAGCGGCGGTTAGAACTTCCCGCGCCTTTTAAAATCTAAGCGCGGCGGTCGGCGCGCCAACCGATCAATTCGAATAAGATCACCGGATCGAACGCACCTCGAACTGTTTTTTTTTATTTATACTGTGTGTATTATTATATCAGAATTATATATATTGAGCTTCAATATTATTTTTATTAATGAAGAACCCTAAAGAATTTACCTACAAGAACCTAGAGCTCAAACAGTAGGGCTAAAATATTTATATGATAATTTTATTTCTATTCTATCCTAATTTAAGATGAAGAACAGGCAAAATAATTGCATGAAAAAATCCACTGAACAAAATTGTACAAATCATGCCGGTTGTGGCTGTAAAAGAAAACGTAACTATTAACAACTGAATATTAGACTTCAAATAGTAAATACTCAGGTAGGTACCTATGTAAGTTTAATGAACAATATTACTGCTAATGGGAGCGTATCTGGTTGCATAAAATTTCTACGCTTAATTCATGATTTGGCATAATTCATCATTTCGCATAACACTTTATAGTCAGTAACCATTAATTATTCAGGAATTTGGAAACAAAACGGCTGAATAGATTTGGATGAAAGTTGGTATATAGATACGTAGTTGGATTTCGAGAATATCGACTCGGCAGGATACTTTTTTCTTTTGTCAATTAAACTAACAATCGAAGACTGAAGACCGTTAAAATTTCGTATTACGTTACGCCTTGGTACACTTTTTCTTAGATGTGAATTTATTTAATTGACAAAAATCGCAGTATTTTTTGATAATTTAACTGACTAACTAATAATAAAAAGTTTTTTACCCAGGATACTATCCAATTAGCTATAAAAAAACGTCAATAACAATTAAGTGAAATTAAGAGGACGGATTTTAATTTGTCAGTGGTGTTAAAAAAAGCGTCGTTTATCAAACTGTTTGTCTACTTTTTTCTTAGTGTTAGATCTTTAACCTCATCATAAAGGTTTCAATTTGACGTTAGTCTTGAACTTGAACAACGCAGCATTGACCTAAATTTTACATTTCAGTGAATGAACGCTAGTTACAATTACGACCGTAGCAAATCAGTGAAGACATTTGCGAACTATTTTTTATTTCACTTTTAACTACTTGGGTTATTGTGGACGCGAATGATAAAACTGTTCGAACTTAGATCTAATTGGGACTCAGATCAGATCAGGTTAAATGATATTAAAAAGTTCTTGTATTAAACTATAAAATTCAAGTTCCATTTTCGTACAAATTTTTAAGTCGTTGCCATTAACTGTTGAAGAGTTCCGCCTTGCGGAAGCAGCCCTGGCTGAACCACCAGAATTTTACCACCAGATTATTGTATTGGCACAGGGCTTACTTTTAAGAGTCATCATCATCATCATTTCAGCCGAAAGCCGTCCACTACTGAACATAGTCCACCCCCAAGGCTCGCCAGACAGATCGGTCCCAAGCCATCCGCATCCATCACAATCCCGGAACCTTAACCAGGTCGTTGCTCCATCTTGTTGGAGGCCTAGCTACACTGCGTCTTCCGGTCCGTGGACGCCACTCTAGAACCTTTTGGCCCCATCGGCTATCAGTTCTACGAGCGTTGTGCCCTGCCCACTGCCACTTGAGTCTGGCGAGACACATGTACATTACGAGTAAGCGTGCCAAATTTCTGCTCAATCGGATATCAAAAAGTGCCAGACAAATGGTTTTGAAACCAAATTCAGAAACCATAACAGGTACATTTAAGTGTTAAATTATGGGTGCATACAACGTATGGTCGTCGAATTAGGGTATCGGTATTTAATCGATAGGTACATATTTTTGCACTTGACTGTACAGTCGAAGAAACTGAATCACATACCAGGGTGAACCCTCTTCATTGCAAATATCATGTTGACATTCCATACATCTGCCAAAACAATCATCGGGTTGACTGTGAAGAGGTTCCACCCTAGTACACGATTCAGTTTCTTCGAGGACATTGCAGTCGCGTACAGTCGACTGTACGTACGGTCAAGTGCAAAAATAAGTATTGATTTAATCCTCCCATCGTTACATACCTATACAATAATTCGAAGACATGAGCTATGGGACATATTTATGAGCAAGTTGTGTGCACCCATATTTTTACACTTGACTGTACATACGAATGTTAGAAGTTAAATAAAAGCTTGTAATAATAACCATAGTATGTTATGTAGATATATGCCTAATGCTCCTATATGTTTAAAAGTTACACCACCTGCTTAAAACTGTTTCTTCTTTCTGTTTTCAAAGGTTGCCTGGAAGAGATCGCTCTATAGCGATAACACCGTCCGTGCTTGCCGTGTAAATTTTCTTGGAAATCCTTTACTATTGCTCTGAACTATTTATTATGTATTGTAAAGAGTTATGCATACACGATGATTTTAAATCGGTGATCAGGAGTTGAAAAATATTAATCCCCAGCTTAAAACGAATTTAATAATCTCAGTTAAGGTCTCATTAATTAATAGTACATTGTGCATCAAGGGCCGTAAGTAGGGGTTTACTAACGAGAGCCTATTAGAAGCTTGTTCTCAGGTCTTGGGTGTTTAATATGTATTTAAGTATGTATCTATCTATATAAGTATTTTTATCCGTAGTTTAGTACCCATAACACAAGCTTTGCTTAGCTTACTTTGGGAGCTAAAGAAGTTTTACTTCAGTCGTGTGGTCTATTATTATTACTTACTGTAGCATTCCACTTGACAAAGACTTATTTCTTTAAAGATGTCCTAAAGCATTTTCGCAAACGTTATTAATTGATCGATTTAAATCTTAGGTACGTTGCGGAAGTCCATAATAATATCAATGAACTACTTACATCATTTGGCCTTGCTATACATACCTGACGAGCAAAAAAGCTACGTTTGTGCGTGGTTTGTGCAAAATAAATGTGTTTTCATGGAGGAACCCAATCTCTTCCACTTCCGCATAAATTAACAACAGTAGAGACGCCCTCATCATCACAACCTGTATACGTCCACTATAGGGCACAGCCTCTCAGAATAAGAGGTCTTGGGTCGTAGTTCCCACGCAGGCCCGTTCCGGATTGGGAACTTCACACACACCATTGAATTTCATCGTAGGTGTGTGCGGATTCTCTCACGATATTTGCCTTACCGTAAAGCTCATGGTAAATTTCAAATGTAATTTTGGACATAGGTACATACATTTCGACATCAGAGGTGCGAGCCCGGGCTCGAACCCAAGACCCTCTGCTTGAGAGGCCATAGAGGCTACCTCGACTTTAGAGACAACCTTATATCCCGTGATTTTACTGTTACGGCGGAAGACCAGTGCTGGTTTTAACTAGCGACATGATGAGTCGGGACCCTTTTTGTGACAGCATTAATATGTACAGTCAAGGAATTTAATTTCCTACCCACCTAAGTTTGAATATCGTACGGCAAACTCACCACCACCATAAGAGCTAGCTTTGACGTGTTCCAATTGACATTTCGACCTTAATGCATTGCGAATATTACACGACATTTTTACGAAAAGGGTAGGGAATTAAGTTCCTTAACTGTACATGTATGTCTATGTCTATGTTTGTACTCTTATTTTTGCCTGTGTACGTGTTGTTGTTGTTATAAATATATTTTTTCTTTCTTTAAAAACACTCCAGTTCAGGAGGTTATATTTAGGTAGATAATTAATTACTTAGCTTTACCTACCCGCGGGTTCAATCACGTCCAAATGGCAGTTAAATCGAAATTCCAGGATTTTAGTAAATTTCCGTGCGAATTGTTGAAAGTTAAATCGTGCTATTCACACGACAATTCCGTTGGGCGGAAGAACTCATGTTTCTAGACTCAGCTGTTGAATCCCGATTTCATGTCATTATTTTGATAATCTAACTGACGAACTTACCTATATTTTTAAATCTATTTTTAACCAACTATATTTTTTAATCAAATGTTAATTTAATTTAATTTATTGAATCAGGCGTTACTTTGCGGAGGTCCATATTAATGAACTGAAACAATTACTTTGCTCACCAAAGTAACTACTTACTTACTAAGTAGGTACTTACTTACTTTTTTTAAGATCGCGGGTGAGCAAAATAATTGTTTTATATTTAATCCAAGTAGATGTCTAAAATAGGTACCTACCTGAATTGTTAAATGTTCAATATATATATTTTAACGTTTTAAATATTAGACTTAGAGTAAACTGCCGCGACTAACACAAATATGACCTTAACATTGAGTTGTTTGTAATAAAATTGAAATAACAAATGTTTTGAATTTTAAATGAAACGATTAAAAAACAATAAAATTAGTGTGATTCACTCGGAAGTACTATCTGATTTAAAAGTTGTGTAATAAATGAATTCGTCTTCATTCTCACGCTCTTATTGCGATAAATATCTTGAAATTCAATTTATCTTTTAGACTTTTAACCAAATATTTACGACATGGGAACTAATGTACAAGGAGAGCTGAAATATACAATATACATAATTAAATAAGTACTTAGGTATTGGCGAAATATTTGTTACTACTAACAAGGTCTCGGAAAAGAACAGTTTGTTTATTCATCATCCATTATAACCATTAATAATCTAATAAATTACCTATTAACGTTTTCCATTTTACCTTATTTATTTATTTATTTATTAATTATGGTTCGCCAACAGGTACAACACTATAAAATTAACAAAAGAACAATGCATTTCTAATAATAAAAGAGTGATAACCCAATAACAGGCAAACACAGCAAGCATATTAATACAATCGATGACAACCAAACTCTTAACTCTTCTTATAACTAATTAACGAATTCGAAATATTTTTAAGGGATTAACTTCGTTAGGGTTCACATTTTATGATAGTAAATAATTAGTACGTGGGTGATCGAGATCTTCCGAAGTAATTCAGCTACTCGCCGAAAGATGGCCTAATCAAATATAAAAAAATAACTAAAATGAATTTTCTGAAAATAAGATTGATACATAAAATTATAGTCCCAAAATAACTCTAACTATTCTAATTCCGTCGCAATCCTTAAAACCGTTTCAGAGATATTTTAAAATTATTTAAATATACCTACAAGGAATGTTTGTTTAATACTTAAGTTTTAGCGAGGCGTTAAGGAGTCAACCTGCCTACATCCGTTTAAACTGACCATGTCTCGATCACATGCACACGCAATAATGTCCACGCAGTGAAAAAGCTCCAGTGACATTGTTAGCTTCAGGGCATTGACCTTCGCTACCCACTGTCACCACGACGGGTTTTGCAGTAAGATTGCGGAAGTAGACACAGCTCTGAAACTAGGTGTACTATCGAGCCAGTTGAACTGTCAACCTCTGTGGAACTCTATCACAATAAATGTTAACAAGAGTATAGTTATGATTTTTACTGTTAAATACTTACTACTAGAAAGCTTGATGGTGAGTCACAAATCACGTGTACTGCCTTTTCGGCGAATTATTTTTCGCAAACTGATTCATTTGGCAAATGTTTCATTTCCAAAATGTTTTCCATCACCGTAAAGCCCATGGTAAATTTCAAATGTGATTTCGCACATAAATTCCGAAAAACTCAGAGGTGCGAGCCAGGATTTGAACCCACGACCCTCTGCTTGAGAGGCAATAGATCAAACTACTAGGCCACCACGGCTATATGCCAATACTAGCTGCTGCCCGCGACTCCATCTGCAAAGAATTCGTTTATCGTTATCCCTCGGGAATTACGCAATTTTCCGGGATAAAAAGTATCCTATATGTTAATCCAGGTTATAAACTATCTGTGTGCCTAATTTCATCAGAATTCGTCAAACCGTTTTAGCGTGAAGAAGTAACAAACATACACACTCACAAACTTTCGCCTTTATAATATTAGTGTGATAAAAAAAAAACAAAAGCATAGACTCGATTATTTCGAAGTCAAATTAAGAATCGATTATGAGATCCAAAGTAGAGTTACATAAATAAGTAACAAATCATAAAATAATGCTTTGATCAAGGTAGATTGAGTATGTTATTTAATTATACAATTAGGGGTTGTTGTTATGAAATCGCTGGGACACTTAATTCTTTTTTTAAAGCTAAGCTAAGCTAAGCTAAGTTTAACGTTTTTAATTTCAAAATTGATAAGTTCCTACACAATTTTCTTCCTCCCTATTCACTCACTTAAAGGATGATTTCCGGAATAAAAACTATCCTATGTCCTTCCTAGGGTCTTGAACTACCTACTATTCAGCGGTTTAGGCATGAAGAAGTAATAAACAGACAGAGAGTTACTTGCTTACCTACTTACTTTATACTTATAATATTATTATGTTCAGATGGAGGATGTATGGATGGATAGCTTGATAAAAACTGCAATTGAGTTAGGAAGGTGAGGCAGGGGTCAATCAGGGGTCAATCATGCGTCAGTTTGAGAATCTTGAGCAAGGTCCGTATCGCTAATATCAATCTCACTCACTAACACTGTCGCCAAAAAAACAGCGCTTGCGCTGTTGTTTCCAGATTGAAAGCAAGATAAACAATATGTGAAACCCTCTGATGCTCTAGTGTTTTGGGGGTCTAAGAGTGCTAGTCACGTATTTTTCATACTAAATACAAACTGAAATATAGGTGCACAGAAAAAAACCCCAGAAAAAAGACCAATGCTGGGAATCGAACCCAGGTCCTCAGCATTCCGTGCTGCGTGCTAAACCCCTACACCACCACTGGTCTAGAGATTAGACACGAATCTTTTCTACACATCGTACATTTCAGTCTGCTAAATAATCACCTTACGCAGTGATAAACGCACACCTGTGTTACACCCTCTATTTTATTAAAGGGAGGATGAAAATTTCATTGATTTTACCGTAGGATGCACCGTTTTCAAGATATTGACAAAACACCGGTTCTCGTCCGATCACCGAGGTTAAGCAACGTCGGGCGCGGTCAGTGCTTGGATGGGTGGTCACCTGGTTTCATTTTTGTTCTTGAATCTTTTGTCATGACGTTGTCACGTGAAAATATCGTCCGTAAACCGACTTTAAAGACAACCGGTTTTTGTATGGCTGTGACAACTGGCTGTTTCCGATACCTATATTGTCAGCCCATACAAGAACTGTGAAAATAAACGCGATGGCGATTCCGAGGGAATTAGACAATTAGTCTGCAGATCATCATAAACACCTATTAGTTGATACTGGCGAGCTTATATGAAAAGACTGTGAAAGTTCATCATCCCAGTCTGTACACAGTCTGCAGGGCAAAGGCCTCCTCTTAGAATGAAAGGCCTTGGGCCGAAGTTCCCACGCGGGCCTAGTGCGGCTTTGGAACTTCACACATATCATTGAATTCGGCTTTGAGTGTTGTGGTAGCGAAAAATATATGTCAGGATCGTAGCAGGTGAAAGTAAATAGTCTCTGCCTACTCGATTGCTGGGAAGGAGGCGTCGTTTTATATAATGTATAAAGTTGATAATGTAAAAATACGGTGCCCCTTTTCTCGCTTTTCTAAAATTTTAAGTCATAATGTATCATTAGTCATAATCAACGTTAGTCATACAGTGATTTATTTCTGAAACGGTATTTTTTTCAGGACTTTTTTAAATGCCATCTTATAGAATGCAGTTAGGTTAGGTTTGTTTTATAGCAATTCCGAAAAAAATTGTTTCAGAAATAAGTCACTGTATGACTAACATTATATTTAACCTAAAATTTTATGGGGGTCATTATAGACCCGTAAAAATAGTTTCTCACCTCTTTCCTGAGAGCAGCCATGACAGAAATAATAAAAACGTCCTCTTGAAAACCATAATTCAGATTTCTAGCGGCAGTCTGTTAAAAAATGGCGTCACATTTAACTCAAAAGCATCAGTATGAACTTCCTTGAACCTGAGTCCTCCACACACATTTTGCCCCCAATCAAATTAAAGCTTATGAGATGGTGCACTTGACGATGACGTCAATAGCTCCCATCATCACTATTTGCTAGCAAGAAATGTAATTGAGATAACTTTGTGTAATTGTGGTATGGAGACCATTAGCGATGTTAGTTTTAACAAAAAAAGGGTTTACTAATGTTTCGCAAATTATTTTTCCCAAACTGATTCATTTGGCAAATGTTTCATTTCTCAACTGTTTATTTTTTCTGAAATTGTAAACTTTTCAGGATTGTTATAAAACAAACCTAACCTAACCTAACCTAACCTACAGAATAGTCCTGAAATATATCCTGAATAGTTTACAGTTTCAGAAAAAATAAACATTTGGGAAATAAAACATTTGCCAAATGAATCAGTTTGGGAAAAATAATTTGCCAAACGGAAGTACACCACCTACTTTGACCTATGTCCTTTGTCATTTCTTACGACATCCACGGAAGAAATGGAGAGGTGTTATTCTAAACCCGACTCCACACATGTAAACAATAGGGAAATAAAAATAAATAATAATATAAATAGGATGGACTGACTTTAATCAAAGGAACATCCTTATTACTTATTGTTATGTGCGTGACTCGATAAATAAAATAAAAGAAACACGTTGTTCGGTCGAAAAAAGAAACCCCTACATAGATAAGCGTAAGGCGGGCGGCTAGGGCGGCCGGGATGGCAACCGGCGCGCGCGCACTTCCCGCGTCACGAGGCCGCGCTCTAACCTATATAACGAGTTGACGCCGCTGAAGCGCTTACTACCGCCTCCAGCTCCCTCCGCACACACCCGTATTATTACCAGTACGTACTAAATTTAAATAAACTTTTGTAACGTTAATTAAAATTCCGACCAAAGCCAAGGTCGCGTGCGTGCATTCTGAAAAGTTACCACACCTCGTGATCCGCTTCTGTGGGCACATTAGACGTGATCTATTACTGGAAATTGTCTATTTGTATGTCTGTGGTGCCGCGACATTGGTAATTGTACCACCACCGGTCCGCTTGGGTTGCAGGCGGCAGTGCCTGAGTCCGTCAGCGTCGAGAACGGTCGAGCCTAGTGCGCCCGCGCTTCACCCGCAACGAGTGATCTGTGACAGTGTCCGCTAAACGACAACATGACCAATTACATCAGAATCGTAAGTTAAACTCGATTATACTTTAATAGTTTTTTTTCTACAGGCTCAAAACAAAAGGATGTGATAGACTCAAATTAAACAAAATTGAAAGGAACATTTAAAAAAGAAAAAAAAAAATGGGAAGCTGTGCAACGTAATGGCCATAAATAAAATCTCCGATGTAAAGTTATGCAATGTGTCCGTATAATAAACTCATACAGCCACGCTGTTGGTTTCGTTTAACATTACGAGAGTAGAGTAAATGGTTCCAATAAAAATAATAGGTTATAATTTCGGTTAATGTGATGGTTGTTACATCGTAATTGCATACGTGTGAAATCCGTTAAATTATCTTTAAATTGTGTGGGAAACGAACCATAATAAATTCACGACTCAAGGATTTGGGTTACCCGATGACACTGCGATATAATTCTGATGAACGTATGAAAATCTCGAAAGCACGTACATTGCGAAATTCATTGTGGGCAAGAGTTACGCCATAGCAAGATTAATACTTTGTCTTAAACTGAGTAACAAAACTAATTGATTGTCAACGAGTTGGAGCAACTTACTAAGTAGATCGCGATGCCGATAGCGAGCGAGCATGCTTTATGGGTGCCGACGGAGGCATCTTACGGTAGCTTGCTCGTGTCACAAGTATATTATCTAATACAGCCAAGTTCTGATCATCCGGTACGAGCTTCACTCTTAGTTTCATTAAGATAGTTCACTAGATTTTTATCACTGACCAACTAATCAATAACTAAGCTTGGACATTGTTAATTAAAGTAAATAAATCGAACGAGTCCCTTTGTAAAATTTTACGTGGAGAAAGGCTACCATTTGCATACGAGCGATTTCATTACTTAGAAACAATGCATCACTGGCTTACAAAATAGGTCCTAAACTGGCTATATAGAACAAATTTCTTAATTCAAATGTCGTGTAGCGGGTGCCTTATCGCGGGCATTAAGTTTTCCATAAAAGCACGCCATTGATGCAATTTTACAAGCAATTGTTCAAACAAACTTTTGGTGTTACAAAACTATAAATTTAGAAGCTTAGAAATTTTGCATAGTTAGCTAGCTTCCCGCTCATTATATCAAGCTTTTTCCTTGTATTTTAATTAAAGTTCATTTTTTTATTATTCTAAAATGTTTAAGTTTCTCTCAACTTAACTTCGTTTGTCTTTGCAAGCCAAAGACAAAACACAGGTAACTCTTCTTATAACTGGTTCGTACGTCATTTGTTTTAAATTTTATTGGCTGGATAGGTGCTTAAATTTTCTTGAATATCTTTATAAATATGACAAGTGGACGAAGGCGTATGTTGCCACTACACCTTTGACAGAGCGGTCGTGGTTATTAGTTGAGAATAACCTTCATGACAATTTTTTTGGGAAAATAGTGTGGTAGTTCCTCTTTGCCTTCTGAGTCATCTTTTACGATAGGTAGGTACCCAACGGGAAGAGATGAGATCGTCCTATGCTAAAGCTGGGCCCGACATGACAAGGTTTTTAAAGTAAAACAAAGTGAATTTTATCTCTTCTCAGAACCATGCGTAGTTGCGTAAATTTGCTTAAAAATATGCTCCGTCACGTGATACGCATTACGTTTCCCGTTTTTATTGCAGCTTAAGCTTAAACTTAAACTTTCATCTGCATTCTGCAAGCATACGGAATTATGTCTACAATTGATTCGCTTTTGTAATTTAGGCCGCATTTACAATCCCTTGGTGAGATTAAGCAAGTTCTCAAACTCACGACCTATCAAGATCCGTAAGTGGACTGACAGATACTCGTATAGTTTTCGGTGCCGGGGATCATAAAACATTTGTTACTTTATGCATCTCTTAATTATGTGGAATTTCAACATTATAGTACAATAAACCACTTGGAATGATGCAGAAAAATAGGAGCAACATATTTTGTACAAATCGTTATAGACCTAAAATCTCCCAGTTTTTGAATATCGGGGAAAAATTATTATTTAACTATAATAATCATCTTCTTTTGGATAACCTTCATTTATATTATAGATATAGGCCGCATTTTTTTTAAGTAGAGAAATCAGAACATTAAAGGACTTCCCTGTTATTGAGTAACGTAAGCCTAAATTAGACAAAATATAACAATTCACCCTAGACAAAAAACTGGATCTTCAACTTTATGGTTAATTTTTTTCCTTAATTTTACTACTATGCTATCATTTTTATGATGCGAAAAATGTGATCATTCAAGCAGTACGAGATGACTTCTTACTATAGTCATTATAGATTTGAAGTTCGTCGCACAGCTTTCCTTTAATAACTGAATAATATAAAATTATGCATCAAGTTCTCGGATTTCCATCTAAGCATTTGCAGCTGGAGGCTAAAATTGTTGTAAAGAGAACCATTCAAAGTTAAATTCAAATCAATTATATGTAGATAGTTAAGTATTTAGTTAGATTTATTACGTATTAGAATTTTGGCAGTCAATTTTGAATAAGTTTCTGTTGCTTTGAACGTAAAACTACCGTGAGACTCACTCATAGTGAAAAAATATGGATAACTCACGTCTGTGTCACGTGTGTGTGTGTGGCTCCGGGAAGAAGTGCTACGGATTAGCCCGAAACACTCGATAGCTCGATCATAGACGTGATTTATCCGTATTTTTTCACTATAAGTTTCTGTTGTTCATTTAAATTTGTTTGTAAAATACCGGGTAAAATATTGACTGTTAATATTCAAATGTGATTAAAAAGAAAGATAACTTTATCTTATTTTATTTAGGGAACGATAAGGGGTGCCAACGACGTTGAATTGAAAGCCGAGAAACGGACTATTAGCAGATAATTTGTAACATGATTAATGGCTTCAGTAAGCGAATTTAATGGTTCGAAATAACAGCTTACCCGATTTCCAATAAAGTCAATGGCTGTGAGTTTAACAGAGTAAGCGTCGCTTTATGTTATATCATGAAAACTTGCTTCCTCGTTGAGTAATGCAGCGGCGTTCATCTCACAATTAATTAAACTTGATTCGATTGATATCTCGGACGTGTAAGACGTATATTCTTACACATTATAAGGCTGTGTTTAGATTGTAGTCTGTATTCAGGGCTAGCAGTTTGGTTGTTTACAAAATAAAGTATACAGAAACTAACAACGCTGCCAGTTAAATTTTGTATGAAAGTTTTCCGTTGTGCCATACAATTCATAATGGAACTTTTTCCAGTCAGTCATTTTGCATGGTCAACCACCATTTAACGTAGTTCAATTTTTAGGTCTTTACCTTTGTAACTACAGTCTGCTATAAGACCATTGCTGATGCAAAAAAATACATTTTTTTATTAACAAATTGCCATTTCGAGCTAGACAGACTCAAAACTAAGTTGATCAGTTTACTTTTAAACTTGTCACTTGGTATTTCAAGTAGGTAAGTAGAGTGTCCGTTATGCAGAAACCCTAGGTTAAGTCGACTATAAACAAGAACAATAGAAAAGGCTTACTTAATTATTAAAATTTTCATCATCTTCAGCACCTGTATTGCTCATAAAAAAAACCAGTGTCTTTTGAACACTCAATAATGACCACCAAGAAATATCAAACAGATCTATATTTGGGCGGAAAAAATCCGCGATCTCCGGTGAACGAGCCTTTAACGTAACAAAATTGTTTGATATATTACGGCCAAGGGCAGCGCGTTATCAAACAATCACGAAGACATTTCTCACGTTAATTGCAAGTTTTGTTCTTGCACGTTTGTTTCCGAGACGATCAGCTGCCGGGCTCGTGACCGCGTATGCAAAAACGCGACCTTCAAGATCGCACACTAGCGGTGAATGACCTATTTTGTGTTAACTCGTTGGATTTTTTCCCGTAATTTTTGCTCAGTTCCGGTCCGCGTGAGGGCAAAAAGGGTTACAAAAAAGCAAATTTTGCCACTAGTTTTTAGTTTTTTTGCATTAATTTATAGCTAATTGGATTAATTATTTGATAATTTAATCTATTCAGGTAGGGCTATTGTGTTTTTGTTGTTAATGTTAAATCGAAGTTTGTTTTGTTCATTGCAATTAGGGACTATTTTATCTTCATCATCTCAAGCTTTCGTCGAATTATCGTGTTAATCAATGTTTAGCATAAAATTAAAGTATTCCAGTCCCGAAATATCGGGGTACTTTGCCTCAGTGAAGGGTGTCTTTGGCCCGTATGAAAATTACGTATACAGAGGTCTAGTAAAAAACATAAAAACGTGGGCGGTCAACCAAAAACAACCATGGCAATGTACCATATAGCATAACTTCTACGGCCTCTGTACCGAGTTAATCCGAATGACGAAAGTTACTCTTTAGTGGCAAAGTAACTCGAATTTATGGTATCTGCTTTTTGATTTACTCAATTTACTAATTTGGAATGGTCATGTTATAAGTACTTCTCAATGCTAGATCTCTAATCAAAGACTAGGCTCTACTTCTGACATATTCAATGTAATCGGTATTAATTTATTATGCTCGGCAATGCAAGCAACAAACAGGCGATAAAAGTTAAATGACAATCGCAACACGTGACATTTTCGCCCGGAGATACAGTGTAACCAAATGGTTGTATGCGCTATTGAAACTGGCTCTATACGCGCCTTTTTAAAGTGGTAAATATTATAGCAGTCCACATTTCGCGTTAAATAATAGAGTTTTAACGATTGCGGTTCTAAACTGGTGTTGCGTAAATTGAAAGTGCTAAATCTAACACATTATGCAGGGAAAAGTCACTACACACACATTAGCTTCTCGGTCTAACTATTTCTGCTAAATCATTAAGAGGATTGTGTAGCCACAGCTTATCGTAGAGACAAGTGTAAAAATATGGGAGCATACAACTTACCCATAAATATTTACCTATATTATGTCCCATAGCCCTTATGTCGTCGAATTAAGGTATCGGTATAGTCAGGGTAAGAAAAGGTTCGTCACTTTTCGACTCTATGTCAACGAGTTAAGGTCGAAAAGTGACGAACCTTTTCTTACCCCGACTATACATAATAACGAGAGGATTAAATCGATGCATAATTTTGCACTTGAGTAAAAATGTCGAAAATGTTTCCCATCTCCTAAAGATGTTGATATTTTGTCAACCAAACCTTAAACTTTCGACTGTCCGATTATACTACTAGGATTTTATTCATGCACCACAAAGTGGTTTTTGGAACTAGTATTTCTGTATTACAATAAAAAAAAAAAATACAATAAAAATTAAATTCATTTCGAAACGTACGAACCAAGCTTTAATTCAAATTCATTTATTTATTTCTGATTCGTCCATTAGTACCTATATGAAAATTCGCACTCATATATCTAATGTTACAACATTAGATATATGAGTGCGAATTTTCATATAGGTACTAATGGACGAATCAGAAATAAATAAATGAATTTGAATTAAAGCTTGGTTCGTACGTTTCGAAATGAATTTAATTTTATTCGTATTTCATTGTTTTCATACAAAACTAGAGCTTGTTTTGTTTGACAGTAGGTATATTTAGAAATTGATCCAAAAATATTCAGCGATTGGAAACCGTTATTACTTTTTGTACATAAAGGCTACTTTTCGCTTTTACTTCATAATCCTCTTAACACTTTGCTCCGATAGTTTTCAAATTTTTTAATGAATTATGGTCGATGATAATAGCAGTATATATTAATAGAAATGATGCAAAGTATTACGGGTGTTATGTCACATGAGCTGCTTAAAATGTTTAAGAAATATCATATTGTATCTACGTCGTGTTAGCTTGCTAATGATAGGTACAGCAATAAAGTAAGAAAGCAGATAAACACTTGATTGATTGGACTTGCAAGATTTAAACATACGAGTATTTATTACAAAGACTGTTTCAAAACGTTGAATTTTTTTTGTAAAAATACTTACACAGAATTTACAGCATCAGCTTATGGTTATCAAGAAACCATAACCTGTTTTATTATCTCTTCTTGTAAATAGTAACGATAGACCGAAGCGTGCTCGCACGGAAAGACGTACAACGAAATGAACAAGTAGAGGTTCAGTTTTTTTAGGTCCGAAATTATAGAAACTTAACTATACGTGACTTG
Source organism: Archips xylosteana (assembly GCA_947563465.1). Classification (NCBI taxonomy): domain Eukaryota; kingdom Metazoa; phylum Arthropoda; class Insecta; order Lepidoptera; family Tortricidae; genus Archips; species Archips xylosteana. The sequence goes on along the minus strand of OX387350.1, from coordinate 8,852,929 downwards.
ACTTAGTGTCCTATGTCCCCTGGATGGGGCAGAGGGCGTCCACAGTACGTCGCCATCTTGAACGGTCTTGAGCATCGCGTTTTACTTCGCTCCAAGTCATCCCTATCGCCTTCGCTTCTGCGGCGATCGTCGGCCGCCAGGATTGCTATGGACGGCCACGTTCACGCTGCGGTGAGACTCCGATCGACCAGCAGATCAAGCGCCGCAAGTGGAACTGGATCGGCCACACGCTCCGGAGGGACCCCCAGCACATACCAAGGCAAGCCCTAGACTGGAATCCCCGAGGGAAACTATACGTAACTAAGTCAAAAACACTTTGATGGTGGCCCGTAGCGACCTTACGCCAACTGCCTAATTGTGAATAGAAGCATTGTGACATGTCCACACTTCCTCTTTTTAACAAGCAGTATACAAGTCAAGGCGAATCTAAATGTGCACTTGTTGTATCGCTTTAATGTCGATTCAGACCTTGTCATTGTGCATTTACATAATTACTGACCTTGTGTCTGATATAACATTTTCTACACAAAATCACGTAATGTTCGGATTGCTATGCCTTACAAAATTTTTCGAAGACTTTAAAAGTTCTTAGTTTGTGGTTTTAAGATCATCTTTGATGATATTAACCAATGATAATGATTATTTTTCTGTGAACTATGAGACCTATTTTATAAAATACCCATTCTTTGAAATAAATTGCGTTAGATATCCATAAACTATCAAAAATACGTTTATTCTGTAAGTAGGCCACAAAGGGCTTTTTACATATCACTTTTAATACTATCAGCGTTTTCGGTAAGAAGAATGCGCCGTAAGAAACTACAAATTAATAAGTTTTTAAAATAGTCCAGCAGTTATTATCTTGTGTAGAATATTGTATGTTTGAATGACCAGGTAAGTACGAGTAGGTGTATGTGTTTTTCTGTAGGTTTACAAATAGTTTGATTGTCACATTATTCATAAGATTATTTTTATTTATTTTGATTATAAAAGAAAACGTTTAGACTATCATCACAATAAATAAATTAAAAAGGAAAAATAAGTACTTGTCTATCACGCTAACAATAATATTTTATCTATCAAAGTACGCATTGCTCTCATTTTAAAGTATTCCAGATTTATTGCCGTAATTAAAACAAAGGAATGGAAACCAAATGTTTAACTTAGTAAATAAATAACAGTTTAGTTTACGGCTTTCATAAATCCTCAGTAGTAAAATTATAAACAGCCAACAAATTAGACTCGATACGATTCAATTATTCACGATACTATTATATCCCTCAAATCCAAAACTTATAATATTTGGTAACGGTGTTATATAAGTATTTCAAGCAGAAAAAACCTTGGCTTTTTTAGTAGTTTTCTTCAACTAAGTTTGGTGTTAAAAAAATAAGCGTTCGCACAATGTGCTTTTCAGCTATTTAGGCCTTTCCATGTCGTATTTAAAGACACGTTCCGTCCATACACAGAGTAAGATAAACTTTGATACATTTTCTATCCTTAGTAGGAAAGAAACAGCTCAGTACGTTACTTACTGCAACATGGATTATTTAAAACCTCGATTTCATATTTACCTTGGCGTGGATTTCAAGTTTCCTAAGTGAAATATTTACAAATGATTAAGTGTTACTTAATAAGTAAAATATTGAATACCGGGAAACGCCGGTGCGACTAGTGTGACATAAATATGTTGCGTCTGCGGCTCTGCGCTGAATGGGCGCTGTCTAGGACGGCGCGTGCGGCGATCTTCAGGGCTGTCAAAATATATAAAAAAAGTAGCTGACCCCGCAAACATTGTTTTGCCATAAGTTATAGCCAACGACCTATTCCCAGACCTACCGGGTATAGAGAAAAAAAATTGATAAGAATCGGTCAAGCCGTCTCGGAGGAGTTCGATAACAAACACCGTGACATGAGATTTTTATATATTAGAGAAACTTCGGAACCGTATTCGTATAATCATGATATTAATTTGTAGTTCGAAAAAAATATAAAGATAAACTAGCTGTTGGGCGCGACTCCGTCTGCGAAGAATACTCATAAAAAATAGCCTACGACCTATTCTCAGACCTACTGAATAAATACAGAGAAAAAAGTTTTATAAAAAACGGTCAAGCCGTTTCGGCGCAGTTCGATAACAACACCGTGACACGAGATTTTTATATATTAAAAGAAGATTAAAAGTAGAGTTAAACAATAGTTAACTTTTCAGCAGTAAATGCGCAATAGGCATATAAGTACAATGAAAACAATGCATAGATAACAATTTCTAATTTAATAATTTCAGTTCAGTGTTTTTTTTTATTTCATGTTCAAACTCTGTTGTAGTGCTAACAAGTGTTCCATTACTTTATCTATAAAAGAAATAGATGATCAATTATGACAATCTTATTTAAAGTCTAATATATCGATTCATTTAGGTAGAGTCGATAAGTGAGAAGTCACTATGACAGGTCAAAAGTGCCATCTAAATTCCGGGCTCTGTCCTAAGTGGCTTTGAAATCTATTCAATGTTCAACCCTGCACGTGCGTGACTGTGTACGTGCACACATGCTCACACCTGCGCCGCCCGTCGAACCAGTTCGGTCTTCCGCCTTCCGACTGCAACATGTTATACTCATTCGACTCGTATCAGTGTACCTATTTATCGATTATCGATCTACAGGCTCGCACGTTTAACCACACATACCTAATTAATGTATTATTATATTTTTTCAATAGGAAAAAATGTAGATCTTTGTTGTATAAATGTAGATTTAAAAAAAAAACATAGGTAAGAATTAATACAACCAATTAGAGCCATTTAAAATCAAATTATCGCAGTCGTTGTCGTATTTTAGCACCGCAAATTAGTAGTATTATCTGTGGTGTGGTACCTATTATTTATGCCTTTGAGGCTTTGAGTTTTGACTATTTACCGGCAGGTACCATTGGGAAATCGTAAGCCTATAATAACTAACGCACATATACTAATTACATCTTTAGTATTTACTTAATGTACGAGTTATAAACAAAACATTAAAATCTACTTATGGGAATTAAAACGAGGTATCATAATTATCTATGTGCAACTTGACCTCGGCACGGATATCTAGATGCAAATTTTTCAATCACGTGACTGCATTCCAAGCAAAATTAATAATTAGCTTCCAAGTAATCTCTAATGTACTAGAACTAGACATCATTGTCACGTTTAATATCTAACCTCGCGTAAAAAAGCTAGGTAGCCTAGCGGTTTGACCCGTGGGTTTGACCAATAGCCTCTCAACTTCTCAAGCAGATAATCATGGGTTCAAACCCGCGCTCACACCTGTCTTTTTCGAAATTTATGTACAAAACTACATTTGTAATTAAGCAACGCGAAAAGATACATCCTGTGAAACAATTCTATGGTGTATGTAAAGTTCCCATTCCCCATTTGGCTCAAGTGAGGGGAGGAGGCCTGTGCCTAGCAATGGGACGTATATAGGCCACAGATGACGATGATGATGACAGATGTGGCTTTATTTAAGAGTGCTTGTACGACTATCATAAAATTGTTAAGCCACACTGCATAATAATAAGCGATAACTTGATCCGTGATGTTCTACGGTTTTTGTAGCAATTTGACTTACTATATTAGAAGCGTACGTGAACTACAACTTTACTGTCTCCGAAGATATCTGATGGTTGTAATGTTGCATTGTAAAGAAATAAACATAATTTAATGCCAGATACCTCCTGCATAAAGGTTATGCATTTATCTAAATAAATTCCCCCTTTGCGACAAGGCAAATTTACTTCCGTATAACGTTTCTAAAATCAAAGATAATTACGTAGCTATTACTTATGACGACCAATTATGGGAACCCGTAGATAATAACTTAATGCAGAAATTCGAATCCGGGTGAGTAAAATCCGTCAGTAATTCTGTATGGCCACTAGAATGCGGAACCATTGAGTTCAGTGACGAAATGGCTTTTCCATTTTAACACGACGCATAGGGATATGTCTATGTATAATTTTAAAGCACACATGTTTTGGATGCCGCTATAGGGCATCATTAATATAACATTTGAAATTAATAAACTTCTACAGTAAGTTTCTGTAGGTACACTTACGGTTTGCACAGGTTTCATTTAATTTGATAAATTCCAAATTTTTTCATTCTTTTCCTTCTTCTGATTTTCTTAAATTTCCCTACTCGTTTTTACCTGTTTTTATTAGTGACGTAGTGATTTTTATGTAAGGATTTCAATTAATAGTGAGAAGTCGGTTTCAAAAGGCGTTGCTTCGCGATGCTGGTTGCCAAATTGAAAAAGTTGCTTACTCAATTTATCCCCATGAGATGTCAAACATTGTGAAACAAAATAGTTAGATCATTAATTCAAATAAAACGTCAGCGGTCTATTAAGCCGTTTGAATCTATCATTTTGTCATAGAGTACAATTTTTACATAACAATTGAACGATTGGGGTATGTTCGACCTTCTACCACTTTCGATAGTTACGATCAATTTTATAATGGGTCGTAACGAGAACGAAACTACTTTGTAAGTTTGTAACGGTTCAAATAGCTCTAAATATGTAGGTGTGGCTTAATGCAGACGCTGGCTGCATGGTAACTTAGCTGTGTGCAAGTTACAATGAATGACCTAACTTACTTGAACAAGTCAGTTTCATAAATTTTCCAGTTTTTATTTGGGAGTTGGTTTGAAAATCAGTATAAGTAGTATTAGACGATTGCTTTTTTAAAAAATATTGAATGTTGTTTTTTTGTCAAAAAAGTTCTTTTTTTCTCGATAAATGTAAATAATAAATAAAAATAAATAATAAATATCAGGGGACAATTGACCTAGTCCCAAACTTTATATAGATAAATACATACTTAAATGTTGGATCGAAACCTAAAGCTCTCTAGCCACTTGGCTATCCGGTCGTCAATGTTATTCTTGTATTCCAATATTTGCCTTTTTTTTTGCTTGTTCTATCTCCATGTAATTGTACAGTCGGTTCCCTAACATAAATATCCACTTTTTTACGAAGCTAGTACGTGGAAGGGGATACTTATGTTAGGGAACCAAACATATTATAGTTAATGTTTGAAAACAATTGTCTATGGAGGTAGCTGTTTAAAACAGTGAGTTTCTGATTCTCATTGCCTGTGACTTGCACGACATTGTACTTGGTAACCTTCGATATGTAGGTGACAATTCCACTTAGAATATTTACCATGTAACTTCTTACCGCATACCTCTGTTTACAATTCTCATTCTGTTTTAAAACTGTACATTATTTATCTTCCTTTGATACGTGTTTGTGTGCGAATATAAATTAACACATCGCTGCGGTGAGTACATGTCAGAGAAACAATTGAAGTTTGAATTTTTATGTTAAAATAGTAGTTGATACTGCTATAAACGGCCGTAGCTATAAAAACAAGATAGTGGTGGTGTCAATACCCTTTTATAGGTAATTACCATCAGGGACTTTAACTGGCAAGAATACATGGAATGTTATATTGTGAGGTTATTGCTCGTTAGTGTGTTCAAACACGTCGCTGGGAATCTTTTTTTATATGATAGCGTTCCAAATACATATTAAAAGTCATGAGGTAAGTTTTGCCATAATGCTTTTCTATCTGAATTGTTCAGGATTGTTATAAAATAAACTAAACCTGACCAATAGAGTTCTACTGGATGACCACTTCAAAACCACTTCTTTTTTTGGTTCCTGAAAAATGTACCGTTTCAGAGAAAAAAAGGGTTCTGGCAAATGATCTTTATGACAAACGTTACATTATGAATTACAATGTTACGAATCGCGAATGGGACCCGGCTCAATAAATAGTGTCCGTGACAGTAACTGTAAAAGTGCATAGGTTTGCAAATATCGTAGATTATCACTATTTATTTTTATTCATTTAGATTTATATACGTATCGTGAAGTCATTGAACGCTCGAAGTAATGAACAGAAGTTAACGCTGTTTATCACTGCGGTAATTTTACATAATATTTGACATTCGGAAGTTTTTTACGCAACTAAAGTCACGCGTGTGTTTACCGACGTCCATAACATTATAAGACGACATTGGTTCGGAGGTTAATCCTTTTTCAATTCGTTTGGACTTACATAAATATACCGTAAATTCATTAATGTATGAGATCCCTGCCATAGTATGTTACCTAAAACAATGTTTCTGATGTATAAAAAAAATTGTCGTCAGTTATTTTCTGCGTGTTGGCTTTAAATCTCCACACGCCGATGTACATTTGACTAAAAAATATTGGCTATACTTTCGCCATGACCACAGGAGAGACGCGAACAAAAAATGTGTATGAAATGTGTGTGTAAAATACCAGGTATATTATTATTAGAATAGACGACCACAGGAGATCTTGTGCGTGCGCGTCTAATAAGTTATTTTTAATTGTTTTACTTATCTAAAAGTTCATTGTACTTCTATTCGACCATATTAAAGACACGCACTGGATATCCTTTGATCATCTATTCCATAAGTATTTATTATTTTGAATATGCACAATTAACATTTTAAAATGCCTTAAGTTGAGTATCTCTATTGTTTTTTGTTAAGCTTAACGATATATCAACATCATTACTTAATGTATTATAACTTTATATTATTTTCTTTAACCTACTTACTTAAAATTTTAATCTCTGGCAAATATTACTTCTTAACAAATCTTAATATCCGAAGTGTTGCTATGAAAGAATTGAAGACTCTACGGGAAAAATAAAGAATGTCACTTTTTTGTGAAACTGATCTTTTAATGTCATCTATCGACTTATTGGTGGCATTAAAAGGTCAGTTTCACAAAAAAAGTGAAATTTATTGTTTTTCCCGTGGAGACCTCAATTATGCGACTAAAATCCAAGTAGCCTGTTCTGTTAGTTTATTGAAATGTTAATTCATGATTATTTCAGTTTATTATTTTGAAACGAAACAAAGGACTCGGCAGATCAAATCACGCAACTCACTAACTGACTCATTCCGGTAACGCCCAAGTAACTCGGTTAAGGAAACCGATCGCGAAACTTCATGAAAATAATTAGTTACGACACGATGAAATTGATCATTGTAACATACAGATAATTACCACCAACTGTCTCGGGATTGAATTTATGCAACTGATCTCAATTAGTATTTTACTAGCCATTGCGTAATTTGCATCTAGAATTTATATTAAAGAAAATAAATTGCTGAAACAAGAGCGCGCAGAAATTTTTAAACAGGTACATATCTAGTTGGGACTGTATTGTAGTCCGAGTTAAAAAGGAGTTAAGAAGATAAAAAATTGTATTATGCTGCACGCACATAGGTAATGTTTAGAAATACTTATATTGATATACAGAAGGTAGTACAAATGAGAATTTATCATACATACGAGTAAAATAGGACCATTTACGGTCTCTTTCGGCTAAGTTTGTGAGGGAAAACATTGCAATTATAACAGTTTTTAACGATTCACGGGTAATTACAATAATTAAAATACATTAATTTTATGTTTTTCTGTACAATAAAGAGTTTTACATACATACAAATTAATAAAAGACTATAACAGTATGTATTTAAAAATATATCGAAACCCTGTATTTCGGCTACCCGGGGCAGCGTGCTTAGCATGTTTGCGGCATTCCCTCGCTGCACGGCTATGCTCAGTCTTTGGGCGAAAAAAGACTCGGCCCTGAGCTCACCAGAGACCAGTTTATCTAAATAATCTTCTTAGTTAGCACGATATTTTATGTTTAGCCGAATCAATTCATAACAATTCTAAATTTACGGAGTTTATTTCTGCCGTTTAAGATCGTGTGACAGGAAATTATAAACAGGTCACATTTGATTTGAAATATCGACTTGGACAAGACAGTCACTATTTGCTCTCGGTCACCTTAAATACGCCAGTGTCGTAACATAGAATACAACAGCTCAGCCTCATTGTCTCTACCGAAGCCGAATTAATCAATTTTATATCAGCATTTCTACAACTTGCGACTCATTTTGTTGTTTAATGTACCTCTGTCACAAATTCGGACAAAGGGCAAATTATAAAAAAAAACGAAAGAAATACATGATTTACTCACCGCCATTTAAAGACAGCATTATCGGTGTGACAAAAGTATCTATGATATACAAACATACTTGTATAGGTATATTTAGAATAAAGTTTATTAGGAGCAGTTTATGCTCCAGTAAAATTGCAGATATAAACAAAAGCGACATTTTAATTATAAACAAAATATAAACATTTTAATAGCATTAGTAAAATTTTGAATAATTTGTTTCATGATAACAAATTTACAAGTCAAGTATGGTAGAATTAGAACTAAGTCGAAAAATCAACATTAACGACATCTTAAAAAATAAAAATTAAATAAAAATCTTAAATTAAATCTTGAATTTTTACATATCAGAGACAAAATAAAGTTAAAAGTCGTATCATAGGTACGTGGAATAAATACGTATTTTAAGCTTCGATCATTCTTCCACGAATAATGTAGCTTTCTTTTTGTCTCGGAAATGAAAAAAAAAATACACTTTAGTAACCTTTTACTCTTAAAGTAATTGTTGGCAAAACGTAAAATAGGCTTCGCTGCCTATCCGAACTCCGTACTAAGTTCTAGAAGCAATAAATTCTAAAGTAATTCTGCAGGGCCTGTGATGGCTCGACTTCCAGTGCCAATAATTTATGCTTTAATCCAGGACAAGCGCTGAGACCCTAGCACAACTGCGTTTGACGAGGACAAAGCATACGTCCCTTACCGACATTACTGGTTAGAAAGGGACGTTTTGTTAAATCCAAAACAAAGTCTAACATGCTAGGACCCCAGGTCGATACTTTCCGTGACATGTAGAGTGATCCTATTGCTGTGAGATGTCGTAACGTCCAAGGCATTTGTTAGTGTAATGTTGCAATTATTTGAATGTCCTGTTAACGTACGCTGTAGAACGAAAGGTTTGTGCTGTTGATGTTTATATTTTCCTGTTAATTAAAGCTGGCGCGAATTCGTGCAAATTACACGGCTTAGAAATAGATATCAATAATTTCACTAGGATATCATTATCATCATTCCAGCCTTAATACGTCCCACTGCGGGATATAGGCCTCCTCTCAGAATAACAATGATAATTACATTATTGTTACCTTGTGTTGTGGCGACTTGATTAGCTTGTTTACTTTTGTCGTACACTTGTTGCAAAGTGACCTGAGACTATTTGACGCTTGTCAAATTCGCGCCCCACTTTTTGTCAAGTGAATAATTGGCCGATTTGCGAACTTAATTATAATTACCAACAGCTTGTTGTGCTAACATATGCATACCAGGCAAGTATGTTGAAATAATTTATGAGGTTCATTGTTAGGTTGATAAGTAATTTATTATTCATATTAGCTATTAATAACAAGTCGTTAAGTTAACGTGTGAAGTTGATTCGCTAGCTTCTGTAGAAAGTACACACGTAAGTAACCCTACTGATTGTTTTTAATAATGGGTATTTACGAATTTATAATTTTTAAATTTTTCGCGATTTTTACACCACCATATTCGAGACTTAGTCATGACGATATATTGCTAGCTAGTTTCGACTACATTACAGTGGCCGTGGCAACGAGTAGATTACATTGAATATAGTCTATGTTTGGAACGGATCGACGTGATTAAGTTTTCGTATGTGATATTAATATACGGATTTGTTAACGAAAACCATTTTATTAAGACCGACCTAAAGATTACTTTATTGCGGACTTACGCAATGAAAAATCGAGCATATGTTGCTACGGAAATAAAAAAGTGACACGATTTTTATTGCTAGGTCCAAGAGCTTGTTCAAATCTCTTTAACTGCACGGGGCAGTAAGTATAATTTAAACACGCCGTCCTCGTATTCTAATCCAAATATCCCGTGTTTTGTCATTACCAAGATTAAACTAAGACGTTGGCACAAGATGCTAGTTTGATGTTAGTACAAAAGCCAGTGTCCGAGTTGTGTCACCGTGTCGCAACGAGTGCGTTCACACTTGATTCGGTTTCACTGCACGCGTGCGCGTGAGTTGAAGCTTGTTCACTGCATGTACTTTGCATTCCGTGACAAGATAACAATCTTATCTCTCCCACTATTCCACACTTTAGTCAAATTTGAATACGGTTAAAATGTAACATGAAATACGGCAATCGAGAATTCCTTAGCTGTTTTAAAAAATAGAGTTACAAATGCTGGAGACAATTTAAGAAAGCCCTAAAAAACTGAATTAACATCACGTTATTCTAATTTTTGTCGAGTGATTGCAGACACATTGTTGCATTTTTCTTTTTGGAGTTGTTTAGACAAAGCATCACAAGACCGTATTTATAGCAATAATTACGAAGGCGTTGCCTTATTCTACTCGTCCTTGCCAGTAGGTATGTAGGGCCGGAGATTCGCTCGGGCGAGGCTGTCGGTAAGTCGGTGTGATTCAGTTTTTTTATCATGAAATTGGCTTCGAAAACATTTCGGGTCTTTCCTTATAAATGGCAATTTCCTGCCAAAATAATCAATTTGACTAACCGTATCGCAATACTGTAAGTTAGCAAAAGTCGATTGTCTTTTTATCTGACTAGTTCACTGAACAGTTCAGAAAGGTCCTGAAGTTATTTAATACATATGATTATAACTAAGGGGATGTGTAGTTTTGCAACAGTAAAGTAATTTAATGTTTTTACGTTTCTATCTCATACTCTCTATACTACAGTTTAAAAAGCACATGAATAAAATAATAATAATAATAAATTATTAATAATAAATTTATTCATTTATAGTAGGTATATATTTAACAATTATGTGGAGAATTCCTAGTAGGCAGCGCCTGTGTCAGGAGAACTCGCTCTTCCCAATACGATAATGTCATACACATACAACTACGCCATTTAGTTTTGACTGCTATAAACTTATTCATATCTAAACAAACTAAGCGCACCAACATTAACATCGATACAATCTCCGCAGATTTAAATCGCAAGCTTTGATCGATATTACAATCTATATTGTTTTCACTGTGTATGAAATGCGTTGCGTTAGCGGAAAGCGGTAGCCAGGAGTAATGTCCAACAGATGTGGTTGGACCAGTGGTATTGCGATACACTCCACAATTACACGCTTTACCTTGCTTGCTCTGGACTTACGTGTACCTGTGTAAAGTGAAATATTGAACTTGTAGAAGGCATTGAATGTAAGTTTGCTTTTAACATCGCTATGTTAAAGAAAAAGGTACACAGACCGGTCTGCGTAACTACGAGAAGTGCTACAGTATCATTAGTTACAACAATGGTTTCTTTTAAAGTTTTATTTTTAGATTATGTGTAATAATTTGCATAAAATGTGAATTATATAATTTAATGACACAAAAGAAACACCTTAGCATAGATTTAGGGCATAGATTAAACTAAAAACTTATGCAAGGTGTCCTGATACTTTCATTATTGACAGGTAACTTTCAATCATTTGACGACCAAATGGCATAGTGGTTAGATAACATAACTACGAAGCTTGAGGTCCCGGGTTCGATTCCCGCGTCGGGGCAGATATTTGTATGAAAAATATGAATGTTGGTCCTTGAGTCTTGGATTTTGAATTTGTATTTAAGTATATATCTATCTACATATGTAAGTATGTTTATCCGTTGCCTATTTAGTACCCATAACACAAGTTTGCTTACTTTGGGATTAGGTCAATTGTTGTAAATTTTCCCATCATATTTTTTTATTGAAAATCGGTTATTACAGCTGTTCGCTCTTTTAAATTTTAATACACAAAATATATTCTTATGCTACAGGATAATTGGTAATATGTTTGGTATTCTTTTGGAGAACGTACCTATAAGGGGTCATTTGCAGTAAATCTAATTAAGTAGTACACTTTCCCAAAATCAGCAGTTACTGAGATATTGATGAGTTAAAAAAGTGATCCTATAAGGGTTCTGTTTTTACTTTTGAGGTACGGAACCCTAAAAACATGAAAAATAACGATTTATAGAAAGGTAAATCGTAAAAAAACACATTTAGTATGCAACACAGTCAGAACATAATTCCAAACATTCCATTAAAATATTTACATATTATGATAATAATCCTCAAGCCAACCATTTAGGAGTCTACCAACCATAATATGACTAAAAATATTCTCTTCAATATAGCAGCACTGACCAAATGCATAGTCTGCGCATAGTTGTTGTTGCAGTTCGGTTTTATCATTCGCACAGTTTCATCAATACCTTACCAAACTTCCTAGACTGCGTTAAACTTGATACCGCTACCTTGCGCTAGCCACGTTGAATATTAAAGGGTTTCTTAATGTTACTTGCTCCATAAATTGACTAGTGCTGTATTATATTAATTATGAAATGTTGTGAGCTAGCTCTAAAGCGACACTTTAGTATTTAAATATAGTTTCTTTAAGTAAATTGATTTTGTTTCAACATTAATTGCTAGTAATTAAGCTGGAGCACGCTAGGTTTTATTTTAAAACTACCTATCATTTTATACAACAAGTAGTAGTTTTTTGTATCGCATAAAAGCGCTAGAAATTGTAAATTAAAGTAACTGTTACTTAGTTGTTATAATTTACATAAATATGGGTATGTTTTACAATACCGAAGTACGAAAGACCGAATATATTAAAACATCGAATGGGTCAAAAGACCGACACGATTTTTTTCTGAAACCGTATACTTTTCAGAATTTATTAACACGACATCATACAGAACCCATTAGGTTAGGTTAGGTTTGTTTTATAACAATCTTAAAAAGTTAACGGTTTCAGAAAAAAATCGTGTCGGTCTTTTGACCCAATCGATGTTTTAATACATTCGGTCTTTCGTACTTTGGTATTGTAATACATACCCGTTTATAATAAAATAAGTAGGTTGCAATACTTATTAGGTAGGTAGTTATCTATATATTGACAGCTTTAGGTACGCACCAATAAGCAATCAGCGGTAAATAAATTACTAGGAGAGTTGGTTGGTTTTTTTTTTGTTTTAGCACTTAAATTATATCACAAATTTGAATAATTGTTTACCATCAGGCGATCCGTCTGCTCGTTTGCCCCCTATACCATAAAAAAAGAAGACTTAGTAACGGTTGCATTGACACTTCCGTCGCATTCAGCGATGTCACATTAAATAATTCATTAGTGTAATAATAGCCGTCTTTGAATGTGGGTAGAATCTTACTGCTACGAACGCTGTGCAGATAAAGTCATGGGTAAAACTGTGTACTGTATATAAGTAGGTATGAGTGCGAAAACGAAATGTAAATCACAATCTGATTAACATAACTAAGTGAACTGCGCGCGCGACACAGACGGGCGTTCTGGCCACTCCATAGGCATAAAGTAGGCTTGTTATGAAATAGGTAACTAGTGTTAATTAATCACGTGATTGAACTATTTCCGTTTCGCAATTGAAAAAGACTTCACCCACGCAACTAATAATTGGAGAGACAGAAATGTCAAGCGAGCAAAATCGCGAGGCATCTGTATGATTAAAAAGCCATAATTATTTTTCCAGCTTAGTTTGTAACGAAACGCTGCTCGAGTTAATTGCTTCAAAATGGATTCGTTATTGCAGATTTTAATGTAAAGGATTAACACATATGCTATTTTTTATCCAGAATACCAAAAACTTAACCACTAACTCGAGCAACTCGGAAATTTTTAGTGGGAATTTAAGCGTGTTATTTATTTAGCATACCCCCGGATTTTTATTAAACTATCATACCTAATGGTTCACAAATGCGCGCCGCGAGTAAAGTTTACTATTAAAAACTAGATTCCCCAATACTAAAGTAAGCAAAGCTTGTTTAATGAATAGGTACTAAGGAACGAATAAACATATATAATTAGAAAACTCGGTCGTCAACAAATTGTAGTAAAACATGTTGCATAAACCGCCGGTCTGTATCAACACACATGTGTATCAGCTGACCAGGGGTTCATACGAATGCCGAGCAGACCTCAGTCGAGGTCGGCCCAAGTTCAGGCACTTGTTTTGGTCCAAACTAGATATGTGAACAGGTTACGTTACATAACGTTTCCGCGGTTTCACTCGCGTGCAGTGAAACTTATCGGACGTATTGTTGCTAAAATGCGTTTTCGTGTGATGCATACATTGTTTTACGAAGCGCGGGGGTTGTATGAAGTTCTGCTTCGCTGAAGAGCACCGCGATTGCGACGTAGTATCTTTGCTTTATATTTAATATGATTTGTTTTTTTTTAAGAAGGAAAAACGGAATGTTCATAGGATTATTTCGCTGCCTTCTGCCTGGTTGTCAGGGCCCTTTTTTAATCGACTTTGTTAAGGAACGCGCGGAATTATAACGTTGAAATTAATATCAAATACCTACTCAGGTTTGTAATCCCATGGAGTTATAAAAAAATAAGTTTAACCTAGTTAAATCGATCAAAAGTACCTACACGTTCTAAAAAAATATTTTGGTACGAAAAAATTATTAAACTTAACAAAAAGTAAGTCCTTTTTGACACGAGTATTGATTCGCAAAAATACATTACTTTTCAGAGATATAGTATGAACACTTTTTTTTATTTGCTTTGAAATTTATACGAAACCCTCAGTGCATGAGTCCAACTCGCACGTGGCCGGTTCGGTTTTGAAATCAACCAATTCAAACTACCAATAACGACTGAAACTTAAATTAGAAAATTCCGAAACTGTGTTTATAATACTAATTGTTTTCGCTTGTTAAAATATAATTATTAATCTTGCTTTAATGTTTGTTGCTATATTGGTAAATGTTACATCTATTTTTGAAAGTGTGGCATGTATACAGCGCAAGGTCGCGGAAGACCACCAGCTGTGATTAATACAGTAACAATTCGTTTGATTTGGTTATGCGATTGATTCGATCGTATCGATTATCGTACGTATTGGTAACGCACAATAAAAATACATACAGTAGTTTAATATCACGCAAAATGTAAAAAACGCCTTGTACGGCTTTTATTACTGAGTTAACAAATGCCAGGCGACACGATATTGTTGTCATTATAATTTTTACCCAAAAATGTTTGAATTATCGTTAGAGTGCATTCAACCATTCCGGAAAATTTACAGAAACTTAATTTTTTGCTTCATTGCATTGGTGAAGCTTAAATATTTTTTTTGTTCCTGTCTCTATTCAAATATATCTGAAGCTATTCTAGCGGCTGCCATTTTAAAATCGAAACTTATTCCAAGAGTCCTGACAGACCGACTAACTCGTCAACATTTGGATGCAAAGAATTCCTTCAGAAAGTCAGTGACCTATCCGATTGTGATTAAGCACCATCATCCAGGAACACGAGCAACGCCAGAGGATTGTAGATACGTTGTCAGCTTAGAATACCTCTTATGCCGGTAACTGAAAAAATGAAATGAAAAAATGAAAATTTAAGGTAATTCATCGGCTGTCTTAATTTCTTTGACAGAACAGCTTGGAAGCTGGTTTAGCGAATAAGATAGTAAGATAATGGTGGCGATCCTGACGGACCTTGCACAACGTCCTATGACCAGCGAATTTGCACGGGGGCTAAACCTATAGCCCAACCTATCACCTAATAGTTATTGAATGTGTACGTGCACACCAATAGAATTATAGAATCGTGTCTGTTTAAATCTTTGAATTGTGATAATGACTACATGCCGTGTTACGTGTAATCACTAATCACCACGGTCAGTTATGTTAACGCCTAGTTAACTTGATAGGCCATTAGTTAAACCAACGCCGTGAACTTTTGTTTAATGTTCTTTCATCAGCTCTACATTCACAATAACGAGGTTATCTGAAATCGTCCTTGTTATCACAGATTGGTGATACCAATATTACCAATTAAACATTAGAGAATGTTTTAACTGATTTCAAATATAGACGGAGGTTCTTAGTTCATTGTTTTTTTTTTACGATTTAAATCGATTTGCTCATAAAACTTAGGTACCTAATGCATGTTTTCGGTCGCAATTGCCCTATATGAGGTCATTTTTCGAGCGTTCCAATCGCCTCATCTTTGTGGTCGCATTTTTTACGAATTGGCAGTGGATTTAGTTGGCGTTTTCAGTTATTTATTAGAAGTTCTGTATTTCTGCCAGATAATTGGAAACTGTATCAGAATCTTCCGCCATTTCTATAAAAATGCGCCCACAAAAGTGGTTTGGAAAAAACGCTCCAATAATGACCCGCTTCTGGTATTTCTACACAGTCATGATCACGAGTAAACACACTACCTGTAGGCGTTCTTCATCGTACATCCCACAGAAAATATGTCTAATGCAATTAATTAATCGTAAATAACGCCTAGGGCAATTTATGCGTAAATTTTTCAACAATGACTAGCAAATGGCACGTCATTGGGAGTCATTACAATTAGACAACGTAGATCTTATCTTACTGATACAATAAACGCAAAAGTTTGTATGGATGGATGTATGTATGGATGTTTGTGATGTAATTTGGCATACATAATAGTTAACCTGCAATAACATATAGAATAACTTTTTATCCCGGAAAATTGCATAGTTCCCGCGGAATAGCGCGGAGTCGCGGGAAACAGCTAGTATGACGTATATATGAGGGAGAATGTTGATAAACAGCCTGCCCGTCTAGTACCTATTTCATATTAGTAATGTTAGCTATTTTGCCTTAGTATTTTATAATTAGATTCGTTAAAATCTTTAAAATTTAACATTACAATCTGTGTAGATGATTATAGTCGTTTGTTGAAATAAACAGTTTTTTTAATATATGTATATAGAGTGCGGAAATAAATGTTATAAATAACCTGTCCTTTTCTTTGTCCAGGCGATCGTATTGTGCGCATGCGTTGCGCTGAGCACCGCGCAGTTTGGGCTTGACTATGGTCTCGACTATAGCGACAACTTCGCGCCAACCAACTTCGGGGGTCCTCTGCTAAACACGCTCTCAGCAGCCGGCGCGAGAGACCCCAGAGCTAACACAGGTACATTAAATGGTATACAATATTATGAACCTCAATCATTACCGCTTCGTGAATGGCTTAGTGCTGCAGCAACTCTGTTGTAAAGCTGCTGCAATAGATTATCCACTGATCGGAGTATGTACGTATGAGGTGAAGGGAGAGGAGCGAAGGAGGCAATAGACCAGTGGCTTGACCATTTTTGGAATTTAATAAATATTAATAAATAATTTTGACACTTAACACCAATTGACCGAGTCCCAAAGTAAGTAAAGCTTGCGTTATGGGTACTAAGCCACGAATAAATAATAATATGCTTAAATAGACAAATGGGTCATACACAGCGTAAGAAACAAAAGTTGTCTCTCCTGTGGACATACAATTAGCGAGTCAGCAAACTTAATAAATAAATAAATAAATAAAATATTAGGGGACAATCTTACACAAATCGACCTAGTCCCAAACTAAGCAAAGCTTGTACTATGGGTACTAGACGACGATAAACATACTTATATAGATAAATAAATACGTAAATACATAGAAAACATCCATAACTCAGGAACAAATATTCGTGCTCATCACACAAATAAATGCCCTTACCGGGATTCGAACCCAGGACCTCTTGCTTCGTAGGCAGGGACACTACCAACTAGGCTAAAGCGGTCGTTATATTTATATAAATGGGCCGAAAGTAGGCCAGGCGTCCCACTCGCCGCTGTAGACTGATTAAAAAACATTGGCTATTGACTCTTAACTTTTGCCATGTCCACAAGAGAGACGTGAACAAAAAAAGTGTAAGTATGAACCAGATACATACATAAATTCAATGCTAAATATCCAAGAATCGAGAGCAAACATTCGTATTTTTCTCTCAAACCTGGACATCTAGCTTTGTAGTCAGGTTTTTTAACTACTGGGACTGGGCTACCCGGTCGTCTTAATTCACCCTTGACAATGGTAGAAAATTGACATTTATCTCTTAAAATCAGTACAATGCGACTTTTCTGTCGCATTTATATTAATGGATATAGTGTAGCGAAATGTTCGTTATTCCACACGAAATACAGCTTTACCACTTTGGTTTGGTTCTAAACCAATGTAAGCGACGATCCCCGCACCTCACTTAAATAGCTCGGCTCTCAAATAACCAAGTTATCGATTAGCCTATTGCGATAACTCGATTTAAAGTCGATTAAACAATAGACACCTTCATAATGACTGCGTGTGTCTCCAGCACTGTTGACCTGGACTTGACTTGAAGCTGTTGGTAGTGACTATTCGCAATTCGGGCCTACTAATATCAGTGCAGTAATTCGCAACCGTATTTCATTATTTACATTTCAAAGGCTTGACTGTGGTGTCTGTGGTGCGACAGTAATGGTCGCAGTGACAACAGAAAACATAAATGTGTGTCAAACAATAAAACCTGTAGTTATCATAATATTATGAAGTAAATACTTGTGTTTGTTTAATTATGCGATGACTTTATGAGAATAGTCACTGTGAAAACTGCGAATTCTTATTACTATTCGCGTACATTAATACATATTTCATAACAAGCCCAAGTATATCAGTTCCAACTGTCAAAATTTAAATATTTATCAAAATTGCATATCTAAGGAATGTCAACATAAAACAGTTTTAAGTGACAAGTTTGACCAAGTGCTTTGCGTGTAATGTTAAAGGCTTGGCGGTGTCGGTAATCGTAACGCCACTGAGCGTTTTAACAGACGCCTACGGTTTTATTTATATTCCGGATACTTTAGTAGTTAGTGGCCTTGATTATGGAGTTGGAAGTTTAACGGGTTCGAATCCCGGCTTGTTTTTCAGTCTTGAATGTTATAAGCATTTAAATATGTTTTTGTCTATTGCAGTATACAATATATTCTTATTACACATAATCACTAGCTTTGTTTATTATGAAATTACTTCAATTGGTATAAATTGTCCCATGATATTTACTTATCATCATCATCCCAGCCTATATACGTCCCACTGCAGGGCACAGGCCTCCTCTCAGAATGAGAGGGCTTGGGCCGTAGTTCCCACGCGAGCCCACGGCGGATTGAGACCTTCACACACACCATTGAATTTCTTCGCAGGTGTATGCGTTAATCACAATGTTTTCCTTCACCGTAATGCTCGTGGTATCAAATTAATTTCGCACATAAATTCCGAAAAACTCAGAGGTGCGAGCCGGGATTTAAACCCGCGACCCTCTGCTTGAGAGGCCATAGGTCAAACCACTAGACCACCACGGCTTTATTTATATTTATATCTATTTAATTGTCATTTTAATCTCCTGAGTCCCGACTTTTTCTAAGTGATGCAATGCTTGAGACCCAGACGAGAGTCATAAGTTATGTAATTTTGGCAATTATTTAAAGCATATTTAAGGTTCTTTATTCATTGAATAATTTGTACTTTATATAGGACATTTGGCAGTAATTCTTACCTTTGATTTGTTCTTTATAAAGTATGTTAAGACTCACGAGGTGCAGTATAAATGTGAAACACAGTTGAAACACTGCGTAAACTATACAATACCTACATATATATACATAAACTATATTCTTGAAGACGAGAATAAATTTAGACAGTTGTTTTACTAAAGTAGGGACCTTTTTTGTTCTTATTTAACGTGCATTGTAAATTTTGCGTAACTAAGTTAAAAGCACCATGACCTGACATGTAACGACTTTAGTGACCACTTAACCAGTAGTCCACTAGTGAACTTTTATTGCCACTTTAATGGCAGGTTACGCAGCGTTGTTTTTTCTAAAATAACGATTGATTATGATTACATTCCTGGTAGTATTTTATAATAATCTCCTCGAGAAAGTTACATTGATTCAAAATTAAGCTATCAGTTGAGTGACCTAATTTAATATGCAAATAAATATGTACCTATTTAAAGAAATATCGAAACTGTATTTCGCCTACTAGGGGCAGCGCGCCTAGCATGCTTGCGGCATTCCTTCACCTAGCCTAGGATCCGCTTATACAACGACCTTCACAGAGCTGGTTAATGAATGAAAAGTGTTTTATATGAAATTAAATATGTTCATATAATATATTGCAAGTGGGTTTACTAAAAAAATTCAGTTCAGAATATGATTAATTATTTTTTTAAATTTTTTTTTAAACATTTTACCGTTACGGTTAATAGACAAATGACGTACCAATCAAAAGTATAAAGCCTATAGCAGCGGTTCTCAATCTTTTTTGGTGACGGAACCCTTTTGGAAAGCGAAATACTTGACGGAACCCTACAATAAAACAATAGTTTTTAAAAGTGTATTCTTTATTAATAGGCGTCAGAACGGTCGACCAGAGAGAGGTGTTTTGAATTTTTTTTTCAATTCTTGCGGAACCCTTACAGGGGTATCGCGGAACCCTAGGGTTCCGCGGAACACACTTTGAGTATGGCTGGCCTATAGAATATGCAAACGTCAGGTTGACTGACCAGACCAGTGCAAATATCGATTTACCTGTTTTTACCTGTTAATGTTCAAAAGTTCTGTTCCATTCCGGTCAAAAGTTATGACCGGAAAAAATAGTCAACCTAATGTTTGCATATTCTATAGGCATCATACTTTTGATTGGTAGGTATTGCATTTGTCTATTAACCGAAACGTTGAACTGTAAAAAAAAAATACTGGACTGAAATTTTTTAGTCAACCCACTTGCAATATATTTATCAACATATTTAATTTCATGTAAAGTACTTTCATCCATTAACCAGCTCGGTGAAGGTCGTTGTATACGCGAATCCTAGATCTCTGGGCGAAAAAAGATTCGGCACTGAGGTCGCCAGAGATGCCGAGAAATTTATCTGACACCTAATCAACAAATTTCTGTATTTAATATTTGTGTAAAAATACAAATGTCATACGTCCCACTGCAGGGCACAGGCCTCCTCTCAGAATGAGAAACACAAAATAAATTTGCATGCATGTTAAATATTATTATGTATTTAAGTATGGATTTATCTATATCAGTATTATGTATCCTTAGTACAAGCTTTGCTTAGTATGGGACTTGGTCAACTGGTGTCAATTGTAGCATTTTATTATTTACTTAAGTGCAGCAAATATGTAATTAATCGGTAAATAAATAATACTGTACTGTATATCTCGTGCTCAAAATGCGTCCCATTCGTTAATGGTCTTAGATCAATTCTTATCTTCCCATAGTCATAGCGACGTGCAAGTACTCGAAAGGTCAGGAATTAGGTCAGTATTAAGAGGATCAATAATTAAACAATGAAACGTCATTTCATAGAGATGACTCTGCATCTGCACTTACGGGCTTAAATGTGAATTACGTGCCCATTTATGAGCCTTATCCCGTAAGTGCAAAGGAGCGCACTATATCTGCTATCTATTTCTTCGTTTTATAACCCCGCGTGCCACGAACGTGCTCATAGACTATAGTTGATGTTCATCTAACTGAGCTTACTAATAAAGTGACTCTTTAATTAAATTTTTAATGTGAACTTAGCTAACATTTATTTCATTATCATGGTAGTAAATGTCACAATTGAAACAGTGAAGTAACGAACAGAGTAACTTAGCTTAGTCGTCGTGACATTTTGTTATCTTCGCGCTTTGTCTTAAGCGGCTGTTAAGGTTTGAACAATCATTCAAACGCGGCAAATAGAATGACGTATATAGCCCTAATCAGGAATAAGATCACTTAAATGAATTGTTATGAGTTGAGCAATTTGCTTGTTTATTTTGTTTCTAATAGGCAAGACGATAAAAGCTAACGCGGGTACTGGTTTTACAAAAGAAGAAAGGGAAGCGAATAGGGGAATGAACTAAAATATACAAAAATCAAGCGCCAAGCTGTTCTCTTAGCTGTTTTTGTGTTGTGAATCGACACTTTCAAGAATTTCTGGGCATTTACGTCATTTGTGGCTGCGTCTTTCTATTATTTGCCATTGAGGCGGTGTAGTCATGGAAGAACACTTTTCCACCAAGAATTTCCACCAATGTGCATAGGTCGTTATATTACATGTCCAAACTTTAACCTGAACCCAGAAATATTTACAGTAATAGTTGCTATTTTAAAACCACCCCATGTAACCCATGTTGAATAAAATGCGCGGCGATTTCGGGCGTGGGGGAGGCACGATGGCTCAAGATAGGTTGGTTGGATTGCGCGTGTTTTTTGGTATTTTCATCTTGTTACTAAAACAAATACATATTTTAAAAATGTAGCAAAACTACGCCCTAGAAAACATCTTGTTTTATTAACACTCAGAAAGTCATGACCTGCCGTGCAGTATTAGCGTCGTACTACGAGTTTATTTTATTTTTTAGAGACGACTTTGGATTTTTTTTCTATCGAGCGAACTACAAGTAATCGTGTTTCGATAAATACTTGTCACTAGAGTGAATCCTCAAATATCTTACATATGAATTTCAGGACTATAGCATTGCTAGTAATGATACAGCACGAGTTTAAATGAATGCAATAAATGCGCCAAAAACAAGGTAGGGCCTTAAGAGTAACTCCACCGGCATAACGTAAATAATGCAGCGGAAAAAATAAATTGACGTCTCTGAGTTCTGCAGTTTGACTTAACGCTGGGATTGCTAAAGAAACCATCAAGTAATACTAGTGTTTCAATCAAGACGGTGCCCCTGTTATGAAAACAATCACACTCCGATGTTTATCAAGCTAACATTACAAAATGTAATTTTAGACATTACATGATTTCGTAGCGTTAGTGTTTGTACACCGATTAAGGTGACTTGCCTGGAATTTAGGACTTAATTGACGGCTAACGATAAATTATAATGTTAGACGTGGGCAGATGATGACCATAATAAAAAGGTTTTGCTGCTGATATCGTACTAAATCCTACTAATAAATGCGAAGGTATGTGAGTATGTGATGATTGAGTAGGTATATGTGCGTGAGTACGGGGTGTTTTAGTGGTACTATCGCCCCAAGCGCCAGATACCCATTTTCATAACAAATTTGCTTGCAGCCGTTGATGTTTATTGCTATGGATTGTTATGGACAGATGTCTAGCCACTGCACGCAAACTGGGCATTTAAGGTGGTTATCTGGCGCTTGGGGCGATAGTACGTTAACAAAAAGCATGATGGTATTTTTTTATCATCTGTCAAGGCCTCTTGGCCTTGTGGGGTGTGTATTTTTGGGGATTCGCTCGGGAATTTTCAAATCTCGAAATTTCAATTTTACTGCCAGACCTGTTAGTTTACGCGAGCGAAGCCGCAAGTAAAAGCTAGTTAGATGTAAATTTGATGTTCAAGTTAGAAAAGTAATTCTTGCTAATTTTACTAAAATTAAAGAACACGTGAAAAGGTTTGTTATTTTCATGGTGTCTACTTATAGACAGAGTACAGTGCAAAGTTACTAAGAGCTACAATTTTATTATCTTGAGTTTTAACTAAGTATGTTTTATTTATGTCGTCAAATATTTTTATGTAAATTAATTTAAAATTTATGTTTGAACTAACTCATAAAACGATTTAAATATCTAAAATATAAGCTAGCTAGAGTAATTAACAAAATGGAATGTTAAAAAATCTCATATTTCTCAGTATTAATTTAAGACGCCAAACAGAATTTGCGTACATTTTTAATTCTGTAACAGATTAAATTTTGTTTAAACATAAAGCTATCCGTGATGTCCGTAAACCTTAAAACTACCGTATAGATAGATATCTCGACATATTCAATATTTATTGAGAAAAGTCGTGATCGTGTTCAAAATTAGCTTATCAGCTGTCAAACGCACAAACTCACTGATTACATCGTCCTACGAAAGCGACTCTCAGCTGCGGCTTGCCTAATGTGGTCGGCTGTGCTGTTGATTTTGACTATGATAAAAAGATTGGTTCAAATAGCAAGTCGGCAACTGTAATATAGATAAGACTAAGTAGTCGCTCATTAGACCGACAAAGCACTGACGCGACGTGATGCGATATTTCACAGATCTATAAAACTACAGATATGATTATTGTGGAGATATATTTCCCCCCTGTGACCATCCAGTGGTGTATGCAGCACTGTCGTCCCGAAGATGGATGTAGATCTTGTCCTGTACAAAGTAAATTTATACTTTAGTCCTAAAGTTAACCGTTTTCAAGATAATTATTAAACCTTGAGGAAGGTCTGTGTTCAGTAATGGACGTCTTTCAGCTGATTATGATGATGACGATGAAGATAATTATGAAATCACGATTTTTCTGTAAAACTACATTGTTTGATCTTTTAGAACATGTGACACCCTAGCAACCAACTATTAAAACCTAAATTAATCACTAAAAAATAAAAAAAATTCTTTCATCAGAATAATAAATGTATAAATAATAAATTTACATATATTGTGAATAGTTGGTTGCTACATTATCATAAAGTACAGTCGGGATATGAAAACCTTCGTCAGCTATTAAATTCATTCCTTTACATAATCATAGACTGGAAAATGGGAAAAGTCAATTCGATATTCTGTTTCGTTTGAAATAAAATGTTGACAGGACGGACAATTGCTTTCGTGCAAGCAAATGTTGACTTAAAGGCGACGAACCTTTTTTACCCCGATCGTACAAAAAGTCAAAAAATGGAGCCTTCCTAACTGAAAAATCGCGAATTAATTAGGTATGTGAAAAAATATAAATAAACATTTGACTAAAATAAGTTTGCTATTGAAATTATCTAAATTACCTCCCTAACAATCCTATACTAATATTACATCGACTTTCAAGGCACCCCAAATAAATTCCAGACACTATTCGTGGCCAAACACAAGGTCCATTAATGCTACGTCTGTTATTAATCCGCATACGTTTCGTAAGTATAATTAGGGGTACCTAATGCTTGTGCGACAAAGCAGTGGGAGGAAGCTGTACACATTAAACTCCAAGTTAATGACAGCTAATAACTAGCAGACATGCACACAATAAAGTATAAAACATTGTTGGGAAATAAATATCTTTATTACCCACCATACGAAGGGCAAGCCCTTTTACTAGCCTTGCTATAATAATTAAAAATGTCGATCTCCTTAAATATTTCACGTATCGAAATCGTGCGGCGACCTGTCACTAAAAATATAGCGGCGATATTATCATTCAATCAAATCGTTACAAGTACAATGGATTTAACTATAATTAAAGTTTATAGTATAAGTATTGGGTACGTAAGAGTTGATCGAAACACAAAATATTTCGAATTAATTTTCTAACACCTCGTATTATGTATAACTCTAAATTGTATGCAAACTAAAGGAAACTAATACATACATACAATCACGCCTCCTTCCCAGCAAAGAGATAGGCAGAGACTATTTGTTTCCACCTGCTACGATCCTGACATACACCTTTTGCTTCCACAACACTCATTAGTCTTTTCACACCTACATGCTCGCCGGTTTCGGGTAAACTTGACCTGACCCTTCTTCAAGACATCCGCAATCTAATCATGGAATGTCCTTCTTGAACTTGAAATTAATAAGCTATAGAACAAAAGGCAAACTTGATCTTTAAAGATCCCTCTTGGGTCTGTAATGACTCCCATAAAATTTTAAGTCATAATGTATCATTAAGTCATAATCAACGTTAGTCATTCAGTGATTTATTTCTGAAACAATTTATTTTTCGCAAGTGTTATAAAACAAACCTAACCTAACCTACTGCATTCTATAAGATGGCATTTAAAAACGTCCTGAAAAAAATACCGTTTCAGAAATAAATCACTGTATGACTAACGTTGATTATGACTAATGATACATTATGACTTAAAATTTTATGGGAGAAAAGGGGCACCGGTGTATAATTAAGTGTTTCTGCTGGTCATTGGACCACTTAATGACACTAATTAAGACCACTAGTTAATGAACGTATTTATTTAGCAAGTATGTAAGCATGTGATCGAAATCCTCGTTCATAGTTACGCTCCGTTATTTGCTCAGTTTAAGCCATTAATGTGATAAGGCGCTCATAAAACCAATAAATAAGATGTTTAATTTCCTAAACTAGATCGGCAGTTAAGTAATATTAGAAATCTTCTAACAGGATATAATTAAATTAACTTTGATAAACTTGATCAATATTCAACGAGTAAGTATTGATGCTCGAGACGCAAGATGTTTGTGTAGGGAAGTAAAGTTAGCTTGCGTAACAATGTAAATTGGCTCTGCTTCACGATTTACTCAAGGGTCGATCTAGTTTAATAATGTTTAATTTCCATAGCCAAAATGAGAATCAATCTAAAAGCGTACAACGGCGTTTGATAATAGAAATAAAGTTTAGTTAGCTTAAAGATCTAATATCAGGGCAGTTTCAAAAAACCGGCCAAGTGCGAGTCGAGCTCGCGCACGAAGGGTTCCCTACCATTATCTATAAAAACGTCAAAAAATCTCGTGTTTTGTATAGGAGCCCTCTTAAATATTTGTTTTATTTTAATTTAATTATTTATTTTTAAAGTGAATATATAACTAAATATTTTGTGAATACTTCAAGCGTCTACCTGTTGCCGTTATCAATATAGAGCAAAAACGAGCAAAAAAATCACGTCAAATATTTATTTTATTCTGGTTTTTAGCATTAGTTGTTATACTTAGCCGCAACCGAAATACATCATTTGTGAAAATTTCAACTGTCTAGGACGGACGGACAGACGAATGGACAGCGGAGCCTCAGTAATAGGGTCCCGTTTTAACCCTTTGGGTACGGAGCACTAAAAACACTATGAAAATGTGTCTATTTTTCTGTGTAACCGTAAATCTTTGCTACGGTTATCTTATCAGTTTAAGTTAAAAACCATGTTTTAAATCTTTTGTTTACCGTTAATTCAGTCAATGTCTAATTGTTTTGCAATTGTTGGTATTAGAAAAAAGTTTGAAACGCCGGATTAGTGTATTCAGATTCTCATAAAGGCGTACCCTCATAGTTCATTTAGGCGGACTTGCAGAGAACCGAGTTAACAACATAACACAGCGTAAGAAACTACGGTCATAACACAGCGTAAGAAACAAAATTCTCCACGGATATAAAATTAGCGACTTCGAGTCAGCAAACTTAAGATTTATTCAAATGGGCCAAAAGTTGGCCAGGCATCCCACAAGCCGAATATAGACATGACTAAAAAATATTCGCTATAGACCCCTAACTTTTACCATGTCCCTTATGTATGACCTTTAAGTGCTTACCCAGGGTTTAGTGTTAAAATGTATGGAATTGTCATCCGTAACACAATTTTTTAACCCTAGACCGTCCAAGTAGCCTTTACTAAGAGCGCTTGGCTCGTCGTTGATCTTCGGATCTTAACTAATTCCAACACGGAAAAACCCTTGCAATGTAATTTACTAAAATGTTGCTTAGTTTGATACATATTGTCTGCTGAAATTATTAACCCAGAGCAACATGTCACTTCCCGCACGCTCGTTTAGAGGGGTCCGGCTTGGAAACGGCGGCCGTTGCCCGCTCAGCCAGACGAAATAACGCAAGTGTGCCATCCCCCGTCCCTCAAAGTAAATTCAATTCGAATTAATTAACGTAGTGCAAATAGAAATATGATACTCCAAATTTTAAGTGGGTTTTAGAGTATCCTTTTAGTGACATTTGTGTTATTGAACGCAATGTGTCGACGGTTGTTAACATTCTATATTATTGTGTTTTTTTTTGGAAAAAAATTAAAGACTGTGTCAAGTTTCTTGTAGCGCATTCTTCTTTTTTTCTAGCAATCATGGTATTTCTAAAATACCTACTCAAAAAACAGACACGTAGAAGAGCCCTTAACGGCCTATTTATAAAAAAACTGACCAGCACTAGACTAGATTTCTATCTCACTTGGTAGTAAGCGCAGATGAAGCCAAATATCTAGCTCAATAATAGAGTAACAGCCTATTCACTCTGCCTTCGGATAGCCCTAAATTTTATTATCCGGAAAAATAGATAACACAAGCTAATTCCTTTCCTTAACAGTCCCCACTGCAAAAAATGAACAGAAGACCTTTATACTTCGCGTTTTATGCAGTAGAATTTGTAACCTTTAATGGTGTTATTAAATGATAATTTCACAAGACGCTATCAGATCACAGTCGTATTTAATTGTTCCAGTGGAAGTTGTAATGCGTACGCGCAGCTTCGCTCTGTTTGCGTTTGACCAATGTCAGTGGTTTGGCAACGGCCATTCAAGGATGGTACTTCCTTACATCTTTAATTTATCGATTAGCAAACTAGTTAGTTAACATTGAAATATGAAGGTTTTTTTTTCTTGTCAGAGTTACATCCTAGATGCCACTCTATAATATTTTTGTAGAAGTCAAAAAGTTGAGGGTTTCTTTGTAAGAAGTCAATTGTTATTTGTTTTTTTTTACGACAAAAATCTGTCCATCTATGTAATCTCTTTTGCTCAGATGTCATGATTATTAGAAGGTTTTTGCATAAGGTTAAATGATTTTTGAGATCAAGAAGTTTTGAGTTTTGGCCCACGTACGTTCCACTGCAGGGCACAAGCCTCCTCTCAGAATGGAATGGGCTTGGGGCTCAGTTTTCACGCGGGCTCAGTGCGTATTGAGAGCTTCACATATGCCATTGAATGTCTTCGCTGATGGTGGAGGCCCATGATGAAGGAGGACCATGTTTTCCTCCACCATAAGGCTAGCACGTGGTAATTTTCAAATGTAATTTCGCACATAAATTCTGTAAACTCAATTTATTTGAAAAAATATACCTTGTAGAGTTTCTCGCCGGATTTTTCTCAACAGCGGTTTTCCGAACCGGCGGTAGATTCTTCGATATTCATAAGTACTCGTTATTGACTAAATTGAATAAAAATATTTTGAATTTGACTTTGTCAAAAGTGCGAGTCTAGGCTCGAACCCACGACCCTCTGCCTGAGAGCCCACAGGTCAAACCACTAGGCTACCGTGGTAATGGTAGTATAAAAAGTCATGATATTTTTGCAAGATATTTCATGATATTTATGCATGGGTATAATTGGGTATTTATAGTTCTGTAATTTAGCTATTGTCACTTTCCAGGACAAGTTAGATCACGGCCATGGTCACTTGAATCAATAGAACAATAGACTAATTGTTTTAATTAAAAAATTGATTGATTCAGACGTTGCTTTGCGGAGATCCAAATAAATAATTTTAATGTGATAGTTGGGTTTGTGTGACTTATTGTTGATATATGTGGAAGTGGAGGCGGTCGGGTTTAGCATGAAAACGTATGTTTCATACAAGCGTAGCTGACTTTCACGTGTAGTAGCGGAGCAGTTCACGTTTTTAATGAAGCCTTTGATATCATTACCAGAGGCCGTATTGTCTAACACGCGGAGCTTGCCGCATTGACTATTTCTTTCTATCAAATGGTTTAAGATGATGACAGAAAGAGATGATTAAAGCGATGACAAGCGCCCGCACGTTAGACATACGGCCTCAGATCTCGGACTAAAATCGCACAACAATCACAACTCGGAAATGGAAAGGGATGGAGGTAATAGAGCCGTAATAAGTATAATATTCTCAATTATGTTTTCAGTTGTATATGTAAATATCCTCACTAGATAATAATTACGCACATAATTACGACTCTATTGCATCTTGTTCTATTTCCGTTGCAATAATTTGTCCGCGCTCTTAACATCACATAATAATAAAACCAGCTACGTTCAGTTTAGCAAAGCCCTGAAAAAAAATCCAATATAAATAAATAAATAAAATAAATAAATAAATATCACGGGACAATTCACACCAATTGACCTAGTCCCAAAGTAAGCTTAGTAAAGCTTGTGTTATGGGTACTAGGCAACGGATAAACATACTTATATAGATAAATAAATACTTAAATACATATTAAACACCCAAGACCCGAGAACAAACATTTGTATTTTTCATACAAATATCTGCCCTGACACGGGAATCGAACCCGGGACCTCAAGCTTCGTAGTCAGGTTCTCTAACCACTAGGCCATCTGGTCGTCTAAATGTCATTAAAATAACACAATAACAGCCTTATTTGTGTCTGCTGAATAACAGCTAGGCCCGTTATTATCAATTACAAATGACATTCGATTATTGCTCAATGTATTTCCAAATTGGCCGTGATTAAACCTACCCAATGAACATTATCAATTAGGCTGAAATAAATATTGTGAGTAGGTAGTAAATAGCCGGTTTTATTCTTTCACAAAAGTAATGATTTAAAAAAGTAATTGCTTAAGTTCTAAACATTTCCTGTATAATATTTAAAGATTTATCCGTGTGGTGTTATTTTTTTAATTTGTAAATTTCCTGTCAAATGTATTTTTTTTTCTGTGTTTGTATCGAATATGTGTAAATAAACATCTCTCTCTCTCTCTCTTTCGAATTAAACCTCTCCATTTCTTTCGTGGATGTCGTAAGAAGCGACTATGGAAATAGGTTAAAGTATATATATCTAGCATTAAACCTAAAATTGCATAAATGAAACCTGAAACATCAATTTAGCATCTCGTGTGCTCTGCCTACCCCCTTTGGGATACGAGTACAGGCGTGATATGTATTTATGAGACTTCCTACAAAATATCGGGAAAGATTTACTTACTTCCTGAATCCTTGTAATGTGACATATCAATGCTGCTGTCACTGTTTATTTTGTTCAACTGAACAAAGATAGAGTCACAGATTCTGTCAAATAAAATAACAGGGAATGGTGAAACAGGCCCTGAGTATTTTAAAACTGAACACTGATGTAGAGATTAGATGACTTTTTAAAACATTATCAAGTTAAGCTTTTATTTGTATGCCATTGCAAGCCAATAGTCCTTCCTCACTCCCATATCTTTCTATCCAGAGCTATATCTGGTCATTCCTTTTAAGTTCTACGTCTCTACCTCGCCTGCCTTAACAGGTAGTGACCCATTTTTATGGCTCTATCAGCATCCTTGACGTCTACAGCTGTTAAATTTTAAATGCATTTCCATTTAGAATTGACGCGAGTAACTACAGTACAACGCCGCGGGACATCAGCTGTATTAAAGTGGTATAACATAATTACTGGCCACTTAGAACTCCATTAAAACAACGTCTCATTTTATTTGAGATCAACGTCGAACAACTCTATAATTTAACGTATGATAATTATACTCTGTACCGGTTAACGAGAGCACCATTTCGTATGTTTACCTTTACAGTTTATGCAATCAGTATGTTAAAGTAAACATTGTGTGTGGTCCATTATACTTACAGAAGGAATTTTATGGTGCAATCGCGGAAGTTAAGTGAGTTTTGAGGGAAAAAAACTCAAGAGACACCCTCCTTACTTGCAGTAGCAGTGTAGAGATTTAATGTGTAAACTTGTCTATGCAAGAGATGTTTTTCTAACTTTCTTTCCCTATAATAATGCATTGACTTAAATGTTCCTATGTTAAGTACCTAAACGGCTGCTTTCCTCATAGAAATTATATTCTTACATACAATTTTTTTATGCAATCAAAATAAAATAGGAGACTTTAAGGAAAAAAATGACGATTACAATAGATGTGTCTTGTGCTCTGAAAGAAAAAAATGCTTCAGCTTATTTACGTACATTTGTATGTGTTATAGTGTTAATAAAACAATATTTTTCCATTCGTTCCGTCTTATTTACTAATAATATTAGCATAATATTCATAAAATGAATTAAGTTATTGGAATTGCAAATAAGCCGTTAAAATGCAAAGTTCCTGAGAAGAAGTAACATTCAGTATTGGCATAAGTCATGAATTATGGCCGATGATTTAACCCAATTTAAGTTTTATGCAATAAAGAAAGTGATATCTGCATTCACATCAATTCTCAGTAATCTCGTTTTTATTAAGCAAGTTTTCGATAATCTCATTAAGAGCAAATTAACCGTTTTTAATCTAAAAATATCGTGTTAATAAGATAAAGATAAATTATCTCGTTCAAGTTTTATAACTTTTTGGTTTCCATAAAAGGTAAAAAAAAACAGAAATCATGTTTTTTTATCCCCAACACCTTGAAATGAGCTAATCAACCAATCTATAGCCAGGGAAATGGTGATCAAAAACGCTTTTGGCATACTCTTAGTGTCGTTGTTTACTGTATTAGGTGTAAGGTACCTATTACAATAGGTTGTACTTTTTTTATTATAAGTTTGTTCATTAATCGGCGAAGAATATAGCCGTATTGTAACAAAACATAACTGTAACAGCTAAACTTTTTGTGTACTAACTGTCAAATCATGCGGTTCGCTTAGAGCAACAATGATGCAAGTGCAAAAAATGAAAACATAAGCACGTGTCTTATTTACATAAGTCTATTCTTCAGGTGCTACGTTACAAAAAAAAGTTCTTGATAAAAAATGCAAGCTTTTTGCTAACTGTACTTTTTGTTGACTGTACTAGAATTTTCGGAAACACTATATCACCGTACAAAATTTCAAGTCGATGCTTTTTAAACCGTTAAAGAGTTCCGTCTTGCGGAGACAATTTGAGATTTACCCCAATTGAAGCGCACGTTCGAAGAAACTAACTCGCGTACCAGGATGGAATCATTTCGCTGCAAATGTCATATTGACATTCCATAATATCTGTTTTAGAAATCATCTTGAAATCGACTGAGAAAAGGTTCTACCCTGGACGCGTTTCAGTTTCCTCGACTGTAGTTACCTAGTTGTAACACCTTTTTTCGCTGATGTATGCTCATCCAGCATAATATGGCTTCCAGGTCCAGTGGTGTTCCCCCCCTCTCCTCCCGGCGACCCGTCCCAGACCAGCGGAGTGGTGGCCGGTGCCTCCGGCTACGGTTTCGTACCTCCAGGCGCTCAAGGTAAAACCTACGCCGGCCGATGATTCCCTAGTCAACGTAGTTAGTACTAACGACCCGTGGACTGCCCTGAACTTACCTCAGAATCAAACAGATTTAAAATGGTGGTGAACGGTATAATCTTACGCAGCCGCTGATTTTGTAGCGGTATGTGAGAGATTTATGTTTTAAGTAGTCAATGTTTTTATTGAACATATTTTTCTTCTCTTATTATTTCGCTGTGTTCACTTTTTGCTCAAATACAACTTTTGTGGTCCGAAATTTCGTTATTTCAACACCATTTTAAATATTGTTCTGATTTTATTACGATAGTGTGCGGGGTAGTGTAAATATAAATAGTAAATTATTGTGTAAATGTAGAAGTAATCGTATAAATGCATGGGTATTTTTGTGCATGTATCCTTGAATCCTAGTTTGGCGGTTTTCCAAAAACAACTTGAAATCCCTTGTAGTTTGTTTCCATTATCTAAAATAACAACTATGTCACCGATATCACTTACAATTATATTTTTTTATTGCAAAAGTGTTGTTGTTGTTATTCAGTCTTCGTTATGAATGAACCTGTAATGTGTTAAGAATGTGTACCTTGTATTTATTTATTTGTAATAAACAATAATTCTTGGTAATTTGTTTTACTCTGTGTATAAAAATACCTTTAGTTTAAGTTTGCACTAAATAAATAATTGCATGCTTGCACTGCACGGTCTTAGAGGTATAGTATTAAAATGAACTTATTAACAAAGCCATAAAAAAAGTCTTTGTTATAACACGAGAAATAAAAAATCCCGAAATTTTTACCCGACTGCAAGGAAAGGGTTATTTTTTTTTGAAGTACACAAAATGATACCATGAACAGTTAAACGTTTATTTTAGCTTTTCAGAATTCCTAAAACATAAAAAAACTTATCTGTACCATATAAATAATACAATTTGGAAATTACGTATTAAAATTGATTGCTATAATTTCAACCGAAACGCAATTCGAAGATTATTTATGTTTAATTGCACGAAAACTTCCGTTAATAATATCTACGTACAAACAACGGGTACCTATATTCTGTATTGAAATTCTAATTCTGTGTGTAATAACCACTATTTCGATCGTCAGTGTAGTTAAGTACCATAGCTTTGAAGTCGCAGTGATTGTGTCTTTCGAGTTTAAATTTTATTTAATCAAATGCACAACAGTTTTAGCCAGTTTTTGCTTGAGCTAATAAACTAGAAATTGGAAATTAGTGTAAAAAGTGTATCAAATAAATAAAGACATCAATTACTTTTACAGGATCGTAAAATACGCGTCAATTATATAATTTGAATTAATTTGTGATCAATCTAAGATCAGAGTTGGAGGCGATATATTAGGTTTATTTGAAGTTGATAAATACCATATATGTTGTAAGAGATGAAATAGCTACAGTTGTATTGTGGCCTTAATGGAAATCGTATAGAGTTAAAATTGCAAAGCAAAGTTTTGTCCTTTAGTCCAAATGAAACATGAACCATTGTATTTCCTGATTGGAGCGACCGGTAGCCGCGTCATAATGTCATGTCATGCCCTCGGGTCAAATTCCGTGTAAACTGATACAATATAATCTTAGGAATGGTTTAAATCGGTTTTAGGGTTCCCTAGAAATCTTGAATAAGTAATTAATTAAGAAAGATGCTTTGACTACTATGTAAGTAAATCTTTTGAAACAAAAATGTACGTCAGATTGATAATTTAACCCAGCTAAATAATGGTTTATCTATTGATCATCATATTGTAGTTTTAAATCGTCATCTATCTAGTAATATATATGTATATCTTTGAAATTAATTTTATACAAAAAAGATAATTTACACATACAATATGAGCAGCAAGGCCCCACTAAGGGTTTTTTTTCTCTTGGAACACAATGAAATCTGGCACCATAATAAACCCCGCATTTTTCCACAGTTTACACAATAAAAATAAATAAAATAAATAAATAAATAAATATTAGGGGACAATCTTACACAAATCGATTTAGTCCCAAATTAAGCAAAGCTTGTACTATGGGTACTAGACGACGATAAACATACTTATATAGATAAATAAATACTTAAATACATAGAAAACATCCATTACTCAGGAACAAATATTCGTGCTCATCACACAAATAAATGCCCTTACCGGGATTTGAACCCAGAACCTCTTGCTTCGTAGGCAGGGTCACTACCAACTAGGCTAAGCGGTCGTTAAAAAAAAAATAAATAAAAAAAAAAAATCTCTTCATTTTTTATTTTTTCCTGACAAAATTAAATTGATAAACATGATTTGCTCCTCTGTAAACAAGAGCGGTAAAAAAAGTAAAATAATCAGGCTGGTGTTGAAAAATTTATATGCACTTTTTTTTGAAATCAGGTAGCAAACAAGCAGGTGAGTCACTTAATGGTAGGTAAACTAGAGGGTTACAGTTTCGTCCTTTCTCAGCTTGTAAATAAAATATACAAAGTGAACTCGAGTAAACTCACATCAAAAGCCACTAAAGAAAGAAATAAAGAAAGAAGATATTTATTCATTTTTACAAGACACACAAATACAAGAAAGTACATACAATTTCATACAAATAAACAAAGATCACAAACAATGGAGTAATAAATATGTACATACATAGTTCTGCATGTGTGTCCCCGCAAAAGTGACACTACCTACTTAACTCAAATAATAACACTACGGACAAGATTTCGTCTTCCCTTCTAATCATCCTAGGCGTTGTTGACTTTGCGACGGTTGAAATAGAAATATTAAAAAAACGGCTATTTTGTATACTAACCGCACTATTGTTATTAGTTGCAGCCCGCAACATCTTCTATGTCTCGCGGGAACTTCGCATTTTCTGAAGATAACAAGTAGCCTATGTTAATCCGGGATACCTTAGTTTTCTAACACTAAAAGGTTTTTAAATCGGTTCAGTAATTCCATACATTACCTTCTACATACAAACACATACAAAAAGTTTATCTCTTTATTATATCACTTAATAAAAACTCCTAATAAACAGATGTATGTAATCTAATAACATTGTAGACCTGTTTGAAAAAAAATATACTTACCTTATTTTTCCGAATCGGTGGTAGATTTTTCGACATATGAGTGCTTGTTAGAGCCTAAATCAAATAAAGATATTTTGTTTTTGACTTTGAAAAATTACTATAAATAGTATTCCAAAAAGTAACGCCTAAATCTACACTACAAATAACTGCAATATGTAAGGAACCCATCATTTAAAACCTTTACTAAAGCATAGTGAACCAGAAAAGGTAATGCCAAACTTGTTCCGGATAGTGCAGCCGCTTAACCTTCGTCATGCCGGATCGGTCGCACCACTTTTCCTCTTATTTATATTTATTAACTTGTCAGTGGCTATGCGTATCACGACTGCTTATTGTGAGCTTTAAACGGAAGCGTTTTAAAGATATTTAGTACCTATTTACTAGGAGTTATTAACACACAGGAACAAGATACGCCGTGTCTAAAGATGGGTAATAGTCTTTGTTATAATAAAGCTTACAAACATAACATAGTTTTGAATCTATACGTAATAAAATGGTCCATATTCATGCTCGATCGTCCATTGGCTTATAAATCTATCCATATTGTACAGTATAATCAGAATTATATTTTTTAACTGTTTAACTTATTTTTTTTTATAAATATAAGTTGACGTATGTATACATAGATCACTTTACATATATAGGGAAATAAAATGCAATTAATTTTTGTCGGTACCGAGGCTCCAGCGTAAGTAAAAATGATACATACAGTAATTTCATAAAAACATGTCATTATAAAACATAGGGTAGGATAGTCTAAGACTGCGCGACATAAGTAACATATTTTTTGAGCACAGAATAAAATGTAATGCTAGGTAATTTAGAATAGGTTTGGAACTAAAAAAAAGCCGTGTCTAAAAAACGTGGTAGCCAGTTGTTGAACCTATGACCTCGTTCGTACGCAATTACATTTGAAAATTACCTGCAAAGAAATTCAATGGTGTGTGTGAAGTTTTCAATCCACGTTAGCCCCGCGTGGGAACTATGGCCCAAAACCCTCTCATTTTGAGAGGAGCTTATACACTGTAGTAGGACGTATATTATAGGCTGAAATGATTCAAGGTATTTCATACTTGACTATGTACTATTCAGAAAAAAAATGTGTATTCAATTTCTAACTATTACGTTACAATTTGTATAACAGTTGCTCCAAAAAAGGCGACAGTAGGCTAGCACGTGAGCAAGAAAGGTCAAGTTGATCAGTGTTATTGACACAATTTGGCACATATTATACGCTTAAATTTAACAGCAACATAAACATAATCTAACAGTAGCAAATATTAAAACAGCAGCAACATTAGCAGATTTAACATGCCGTAAGATGAGAGTAAAAGGTAGTCACTCAGTAAAAAACCATAAGACTCCAACTTGTAACATTTTTACTGATTTTTTAATGTTTTGGTTATGGGTGTTAAATTTTACCATTTTGTAACAAAGACCAGTATATACATAGCTCTCCATACATAGGAATTATTTTTAATACAAAGAAGTTTGGTAGAAAAACTCTTGACACGAAATAGAATAGATATGTACAAAACAAAAGATATCTACAAAGCACTTAATTGTTAAAACTGAAAAAGTTCTCCGTTAGTTATATCGATTCAAAACGATCTTTTTGGTGATTATGATTTTTGCTGACTGTACTTGCAATTTCGTTCAACCTACGTATGTACCTATACCAAATTTAGAGTTGATCCGACCACTCGAAGTGGGTTAAATTCGACTATCACGAAAAACTTAACCCTTTCCTGCAAGCCTGGAAATAAATAACACGACAAGACAAACAAAGGGTTAAAACATAACAGTATGGTTATTTTTTAAACACCGCATGATGGACAATTCAGAAAAAGGTACATAGAAAAGGGTTACAGGGTAAGCGCTAGGTGGCGTTATAATTTTATAGCGATCTTTCCCAGGCAACCTTTCCAATAAAAATGAGATAGTGAAAATGCATTAACAGGACAAAATAACAAGCAAAATAATTAGAACAATATGTAGTCATAAATATCACTAGACAATTAACACCAACTGATAAAGAAAGAAAGAAAGAAAGATTTATTTTGATAAACCTAATAGATGAAGTAGAAGTTAAATAAATAATTATAAACAAGATATGTGGGTATATATGATTGGGAGTTATCTATACATATAATAAATCTGTAACAAGTCGGTGTCTGTACACTGAAGATATTTGAGAAAAACTGTCACTAGGGCTATTTACTAGCGCAATAGAACCCAAAACAATGTTTTTTAGAATTATTGTCTGTTTATCTGTTTGTCTGTTTGTCTGTGCGCGCTAATCTCAGAAACGGCTTAAACTAGAAGGATGCGGTTTTCACTAATATGTTGGTATTTTCTTGGATTAACATATAGTGTTTGTTTCATTTGTATCGGTTCACAAATAAGAAAGATACGTCTATTTTAAGAATTTATAGAACAGTTTTTAGAAGTAGTGACTTGGGAGTAGGTACGGTGGTGAATGTGAACGCGGGTGTGCGGGGGGGGGGGGGGGTTCGGTGGGGTGTCGGTGAGGGGGGGGGGTTGCGGGGGGGGGGTGCGGGTAATTTTTTTTATATCGAGGAACTAAGGAGAGCCATAATTGATGAAAAAGCAAATTGGATAAAAAAAATAAGCTGCCCAAATTACTAATTCCACGCGGACGGACAAAAGCTAGTCTCAAAATAAGATTCTATATCTGCCCCAGGACCGAACCCAGGACCTCAAGTTTAACAGTCAGAGCCTCTAACCACTCGGCTATTCGGTCGTCACAAAAACACGAATTGTTTTTATAATTATAATTAAATTAAACGAAAGACAAGTTAGGAAGGTTTTAATATTAAGTAATAAGCGAAAAATTTAACTGTATAGATTCAGGTGTTAGTTTGCGGACGTCTATGTTAGAATAAATGGAATGCTTATGTTGCTCCTCCGCGAAGTAATAAAAGCCGTCAAGGAGAACCAAAATAAGTATTCCATTTATTTAAAAATATAAAACGTTTCAAATATAGTTTCATAAGCGCTAGAGATTAATTCCAACCACCGAGGAACTTTTCTAGTCCGCTTTTGATTTAATAATTGAAAGTATACCACCGATATAGCTAAACAATTGTGTGAGCTATTACAAAACGTTTTAATATAGAACAAGCAATTTAATAGCAATTACTGGCGGTTACACGTATTGAATAAGATTTAAATCAGATCATTTTTTGTCGACGACAACCTTGGCTGGAATAAAAGTTTGCTGAAAGTTGTTGCCGACACAATATGTACAACAGTGACCTTTTTACTTCACGGACTTACTGGTTGTGAGCAAAACATGTTGGATAAAGTTCCTGTTTAGCGGTAAAACCCTTTGAATCGTATTAACATGTAATAAACATTAATTTACATACATATGTACAACCAAGTAGCTGCTTGTTAAGTCATTAATAGACCTTTTTATTGTTTGGATATACAGTTAACCAATTTGATTCCTGGGCCATCATAGAACCTTATCATAGTAAACTAGTAGTAAATAATTTTATTTGTCTGTGACAATATCTTATTAAATGACGTAAATATCACGATGACAAGGTTCTGTGGTAGCCTAGGTTTTAAATAAAATTGCTTGGCTGCGCATACAATTCAAATTTATAGAAAACTGGCTTTTAATCAATTTATTGAATCAGGCGTTACTTTGCGGAGGTCTATATTAATCCTTTAATCTACACAGTGTAGGTAGGCCTCCAACAAGATAAAAAAAAATATCACGGGACAATTCACACCAATTGACCTAGTCCCAAACTAAGCAAAGCTTGTACTGTGGGTACAGACAACGGATAAACATACTTATATAGATAAATACATACTTAAATACATATTTAACATCCATGACTCGAGCACAAACATTCACACCAAATAACTGCCCCGACCGGGAATCGAACCCGGGATCTCAAGTTTCGTAGTCAGGTTCTCTAACAACTAGGCTATCCGGTCGCCTAAATGATGGAGCGACGACCTGATTAAGGTTGCGGGAACACGTTGGATGCGGATGGCACAGGACCAATCTATTTGGCGGGACTTGGGGGAGGCCTTTGTTAAGCAATGGACTTCTTTCGGCTGAAATGATGATGATGATTATGAATCCTTTAATCGTTATACCTGACGTTCCCGCGGGAATCCCAAAAACTCATGTTATCTAAACTTAACGGTTGAGATTTCGTGATTTTATCTTTATCTTGTAGAAATATTGTGATAAAAGTAGCTTATACGTTATTCTCAAAAGCCCGCTATTTAGATACCAAATTTCATCCAAATACACTTGTTTTAGCGTGAATGAGTTAAAAAAACGCACACACACAAACTTCCGCGTTTTTAATATAAGTGGGATGTATAGTAAAAAGTAAAAAAGTTTTGATTTATCATGATAAATAAAGTAGAAACTCAATTAGAGCGCACCGAAACAGTTGAAAAATAACCCCTTATTAGGACCGTAGAGGCTAAAACAAAGAACAAGTCAGCCGAATTAATTTCACAAACGCACATGTCTGGACACCCTTCGTTTAAAAATGAGCAAACACATAAATATGCATTAGATAAATATCATAACAACGGTCCGGCTAGAAAGGTCGGTGCCTCAATTAATTTAATAAGTCCAAACTCTTTTATTAAATCACAAAATGGCCGCTGCCATGAGTTCGCGTTGGAGTTGTGATATGTCAATTTCGTAATTAAAGTGCGTTTGACCGTGATCCTGGCCGGGAGATTAGAAAAGCGCAAATTGAATGTGTGGGTGGACCCCGAAACGAAATGAAGTCATCGAGAAATTTCACCTAACACAATTAAAAAGGGCCGTGAATAATTTCGGGTTAAGCATTTTCATTGGGCTTTGTTATGATCCTCGATAAACGCAAAAGTTGTTTGGTTTTTGTTGGATGAATGTTTACTTACTTAATTTAATTTCATCATCATCAGTATATTATCATCTAAAAGACGTCCACTGGTGAACAAAGGCCTCCCCAAAAGAATAGGGAAGTTGATACCACCAATCAACTGACGTACTTTTTATGAGCTGTCAAAACACAATTCTTCCATATAGTTTGAATGGCAATAGCAACATTGACGTCACTTGTTCGCCAAATCAATCAACAAAAAATCTAATTTTGCAGTTAATCGAAAATTAATCTGGTTTTCAGGGCTAAAATGAAGCGTCTTTTACTGGAGTCGGTTCTTCGAATTATTTTTTAATGGCTGCAATACCCCTATTCTACGATCGGTCTTGCGCTGCCCGCGTCCAAGTGGTTTCTGTGCTCTTTACCAGATCGTCGTACATCTTTTTGGGGGCCTTCCTACGCCACACTGCGGTGCGCGGAATATAGTTTAGGGTGACAGCACCAGTAATGGACAAGAACTAAATATGGTTATTATTTTCCGTAAACCCAAATGTTAAGAAACGGACACTACATTATTAATCTATCAACACTATGCTCATAACTGTTAAAGTTCATCAATGGTGGGCTATGAGGCATTGAATCTGTCCATTACTGGGTACTACTGTGCTTAACATGTCCATGATTGTCGTAACCATAATTAAATTTACAATCTAATCAAATCAAATTCTTTTCCGACCTTATTATAAAAAGTTACAGATTTGACAAATTTAGACAAATTCACATTATACCTGTATCAGAAAATAAAAAAATGGTACCCAAAGGATGCTTATTACTAAGGTCCCGCTGTCAGTCCGTTCGTTTGTCACATACAGGTTCTTCGAAACGTTAGATGACATTTTCTAAGAATATAATTGTTATTAATATTGACAGCTATGATAACATTTTCAGTGCTGGTTTTTAACTAGCGAGATGCTGAGCCGGGACCCTTTTTGTAGCAGCACTAATATGTACATTCCTATGTCTATGTCTATGTTTGTACTCTTATTTCTGCCTGTGTACGTGTTATTGTTGTTATAAATAAATGTTTTTCTTTATTTTCTTTTCTTTCTTTTTTTTTCATTTTCAACATTTAAAAATGAAAGAACTCTTCTTGGGCTATTTCTTCCGACTCGTTCTTCCAAGTCCGAGTTCTTTCACCTTCTGCTACGACAGAGTCTATTTTCTTCTTTGTTAAGCATAAAATAAAATATATAGACCAAATAGAGACAATTTGTCAAAATTGCAAAAAGTCGTGATTAACAATGAACAAAAATCAATTAAAAATTTTAATGGTTAAACCATGCTAATTTTGAAAACTGATTGAGTCCAAGCCAGTGCAAAATAGAGCAAGATAGATAGAGCTTCCAAAAGCAAGACCGAGGCGAGAATGCCTGAGAACAATCAAAATAGACGCCTTAAAGTCCTCGAATACGTATTACTTTAGCGTCAACATTATAAGCAGATACTTTTTGTTGGCGCTCTAACTTTCGTTTATGGATTTCTCATAAATATATTGCAAAACATACAATTGGTATAGGAAGATGGCGGAAAAACGGATACGTTCCGGAAACTTGGAAAGTTTCTAACTCAGACAGTTTCATAAGCTTTTTTGCCATGACAGCTTAGACGCGCACTTTCCTTTTATGAAAACATTGTTTGTTATTCTCTGTGTTCGCAATATAATAATCTGTGGAGAATTATTGCATGGTTTGGCGAATTTCCTACCAAATAACACCATGAAATTTTTAGAGTGTTTGTGGGTGTTATTGAATTTATATTTAGACATTTCAACTTCACATGTACCATTGAGTGGCTTCGCTGGGATGTGCGGTTTCTTCGTAATGTTTTTCTTGGCTGTACATAAATTCCGAAAAACTCGTAAGGCGCCAGATCGTGTTTGAACCAACGACCCTCAGCTTGGTAGGCCATAGGTCAAACCACTAGGCTACCTCGACACCACTACTCCAGCAAAAGCTCGGTATTTAATTTTCCTTGTAAATGAAATGAAATGTAAAAAGTTTATTCAACACAATTAATACACATAAAATTGCAAAAAAATATAAAATAAAATAAAAATAAAACATTAAATTATGTGTGAAAAACGTCCCGCATCCGCATAAATGCGGACTCCTGGGGTGGAGCCAGCGCTGGTCTTCCGGCGAGACAATTTTTTTATCAGTCACAGAAACCCTGTCGTGCAACACGACCTTACGCGGTATGCTGAACGCAGCCGTTGCGACTGCAACGAGCAGGGGTTGGGTTCGTAAGGACTAGATTGCATAACGACTCTATAAGCAAAACGTCTTAGTTGCATAAGGTCTTGTAATGTCTTTTTTGCAGAATGCCCTAGTGAGTAGAATGTCTTAGTTGTTCGATCGACAACTATAGCATAACGCCCGAAGTTGCAAAATGACTAATAGAGTTTACGTCCAAGTTATTAATAAGTCTTGATTGTAAAACGACGCTTAAGGAAAAGTGTCTGGTTAGCATATGGTCTTGGTAGCAAAACGTCATGATTGCATACCGGCCAGCAACTCGACTTTGAAGTTTCTTTATCAAAGAGTTCCTTCGCAAACTACGTTTGAGTTTTTCTTGTCATTCAACCATCTAGTCGTTATGCCATTTAGACGTTATTAATGTTTGACGATATGCCTACCTAGTCGTTTTGCTATTACACCATTTTGATATTAGGGCGTTATACAAACAAGACGTAACAGAACTAAGTTCAATCTTAAACCCGGGCATTCTACTATTAAGACGTTTGTACAATTAGATATTTAGCTACCAAGGCCTTATGTAACTAAGACGTTTTGCTTATAGAGTCGTTATGCAATCTAGTCCTTACGAACTTAACCCACGAGCAGCGCTGTCTGGCGGCGAACAAACCACTTACATTTATAACCTAAAAGACCGTGCGCACGATATAGTCACTGCGACCAAACTTTGT
This sequence comes from Archips xylosteana, assembly GCA_947563465.1. NCBI lineage: Eukaryota > Metazoa > Arthropoda > Insecta > Lepidoptera > Tortricidae > Archips > Archips xylosteana. The sequence continues at coordinate 8,809,239 of OX387350.1, read as the reverse complement.
TAAACTTTTTTTAAACTTTGTTTGTTTGTTGTTGTCTCAAACTGATTTACAATAGCGTCATAGTACGACATCCCGGCATCGACGCGTGACATTTCTATTCCTCTCATCGGTTCTGTCAATATGCTACAGCACAGGACACCCATAGTATAATTGAAACTAAGTATCCAGTCTTATTCTAAGTGCCTAATACAACTTAGTGCACAAGTGTCTCGCTACCCGTCACCTCGCGAGGCGGCGGAAGTGACGCCGCGCCGCGGCGGCGCCGCACCGGAACTTGCTGAAGGGTTGCGCCGTCACAAATCAAGTTATGAGAAACGCCACAAAAGGAAACTTCGTGCATTTCCGAACCGACGAGCGTGAAATCCTGCGGAACACGAGCCAATACCACCCCTGTAGCTAACTTGTGAAGGGTGAAATCGGCAGAACCGTTTTTCAAGTGCCCTCTCGATATAAACTTGCGAGATTATTTTCTTTACATTAATTTGTGTTGGGGTTTTCAATTAGTTGCTTGGTGCTGGTTTTTTTCAGTGCATGTAGAGTGGTGCAATGGCGTTTCGCAAAATGAATTGAATTTAATATACTATAAGAACAGCTTAAGTATGTACATTGCGCCTTTTGATCAACCATTTTTAACTCGTTAGACCGGCAGTCCCGCAATTGAAACGCAATTCTTACAATTGAAGGGTGCACAGAAAGAACACGTCTAGTCACCTAAGCAACTTCTTGAGTTATAGCGGTTTGAAAGTTAGTCATCACGAACAATTACTACGGTAACCATTTCTTTAAAAGTAAGACTTTTCTAATCTTCCCTAATATATAAAAATCTCGTGTCACGATGTTTGTTATCGAACTCCTCCTAAACGGCTTGATCGATTTTTGTTAAACCTTTTTGTCTATATTTGGTAGGTCTGAGATTAGGTCGTAGGCTACTTTTCATGCCCCTATATGGCAAAACAACGTTTGCCGGGTCAGCGAGTGAAATATTATATCATCTTCTGGATACCTGAAATCTTTATTTATTAATCCAATATTGTCAATCATTTCGAGTCGACAATTACAGGTTGTAGTTTAGCCGCAGCCGTATTATGTCTAATGTAACCTTTGATCAATTATAACTGTAGATACACATTGCCGAACAAAATCCCCTTCAAAGAATGTCCGAACTTTTTTATTTGGTTGCGTAACAAATAAAATCATCGCCTACACAGAAATTTGAACCTAGTCTTTACTTCATTACAGTCGAATTTCGGTAGCGGCAAAACTCCACTTGACAGCTAAACTTGACAATTTCACGCAACGTTCTGAGAAAAAAGAAGGCCACTTTTATCAAAGTGGCGCTCATTTGGCTCGGACATTTTCGGGCGCGCGACTCTGGATCTACAGTTATAATTGATCAAAGAATGTAACGTATCTTTTTAAATAAGCAATTTTTATCTGATTACTTATTATGTCGTTTTACTTCTATGAAAAAGTTTGTTTTTAAGAATAGAAACATCGGACTAATGTGAATCGTTTCTTGTTTACAGGACCGGCGAACCCAAGATATTACTACCCCGGCTTTTTCCTACGAAGATAGAAATCGCTCCTAGACGAAATGAAAAGCAGACGACGAATGTACAAATGTTATTTAGGAATCGAAATCATTTGTAACATACGCGCACAAAATCCATATAAGTACCTAGATAAATAAAATTGTATAAATTAGAAAGTTATATTTATACGCAATGTTAATTTAAAAAATAATCTTGTACCTATGAAACTGTGATAAGAAAGTAGCTGCTTAAATTCATCATGTACTTAATTAATAAAGTTTTTTATATTGTAAATTAAGAATGTTTGATGAATCTATGGGATTGATAAATGAATTGCGTAGTAGCTGGGATAGCGTTAACTGTATGTAAATATAAATAATTAATATAATGTTATTGAGTGTTTTATTAAATCTGTGCAATTCCATTCATTCCATACATTAAATTGATAAATATATACTTTGATAGCCTGGATCGAAATACTAATAACCATTTGGTGAAGAAGATAATTTAGCGTTAAGCTTAATTTAGTAGAGTCTCAATGTATGGAATTGTCGAGCTGAAACTAGGTTTAACACTAATTTAAGTTTTTTAATGAGTGGCAATTGCAAGAAAAATCTGGTTTGTTTAAAACGATTCATATGTATTAGAGTCTACATTTATTAGGAGACTTTTGAGAACTAAGACAGATATTAGGTATAATATAATACAGATATTATGTAGATATCCAACAAGATGGAGCGACGTACTGGTGAAAGTGGCGGGAACGCATTGGATGCGGATGGCGCAGGGCCGATCTGTTTGGCGAGCCTTGGGGGAGGACTATGTTCAGCAGTGGACGTCTTTCGGCTGAAATGATGATGTACATAGATATCTTGATTCTAATTACGGCACTAAACAAATAAATGCTTCAGGTGCGGTCAAAAGGAAATAAACTTGATGAAACACTTTACATTTTTCCAATTTCATTATTGTAACAAAAAAAAATGCAATAAAGCGGTTCGTATTTCTTTCAAAAAGCATGTCTCTACTGAACAAAAAAACTTTTGTACAGTAAAATGAGAAGATAGTGAAGGCAAATGAGATTTGCGTGCACAGATGCGGCAGTGAGGCACTTTCATTGCGTTTCATGATCCATTTCACCTCCTGAACGAAATTCAAACCAGCCAAGACACCGTCGATGCTCATGGATAAGCCTCGAATAAGGTTTTTTAACAAACTAAAAGCCGTACTAAAACTTAAAGGTTATATTTTTCCTAAGTACTTAGTTTTTGGCATAATTCAAAATAAAAACTTATGTTATTGCAAATGGTGCAAGACCGGTCTATTTGGGAAACCTTGGGTGACGCCTACGTTCAACAGTGGAAGTCTTACGACTGAAATGATTATGAACCTCGTAAACGTAATATGCGTCTCTATTGTTGTGAATGAAATACCTAACCATAGTGTTGAGTAAAATAGAGAAGCTTAAACAATAAAGTTCATAATTTATTTACCTACTTGTTGTTGATCCCCAATATTTCTTAAAACTAAAAATTAAATTTATTCTATTGTTTCAAATATGTTTTATATGTGTAGTGTCAAATTAATTGTGATGAAATGTTAGAACCGGCCAAGCGAGACCGGTGATTTGGCATTCCTCTCACTAGGTGGACTAGACTGACGAAATCGTGAGAGTTACGAACAAAATGTGGATGTAGGTGTCGACTTCTCGTTCATTGTGGTGTTCTAAGGCGGAAGTCTTTGTTAAACAGTGGACATCTTCCTTCTGTTGATGACGAAGAATCGGCCAAAGTGCCAAAACCACAAATAATCCAAGTCCACGCTAGACTATCTCAAGCCAAACCAAAAGAGGGATCCTAAGTGAAGGGCTGGTTTAAAATTAGATTCCTTTTTCGGCGGTAGCCCATCACTATCTCGCGTCTCACTACCTGCTTTGTATTCAGAATACGGTTATTATATCCGAATCTGTCACCGCCGCATCTCGAGGGCACCTCGGCTTACCTTCAAAGACGTTGGATGCACAATTTTCGGAGAGAGTCTTTTGATATTCAAATCATGGAACGGATCCGTCCGAAATTTGTGTTTATCCATAACTCTATTTTTTCTGTAGCTTCATTTGTTTTGTTATATTGAAGTTGCCAAAATGTTGTCTACTGTTGCATTTCCCACGTAAATAAAAATTAGGTAAGTACATATTATAGTAAAAATAGTAAATGTAGATTGATTTCTGTTTTCATAATTTTTTTAACTTTTTTCTTTGCGTAAAAATCATTATGCAAATATAGAACGTACCTACATAAATACGGCCTACATTAAAAAAGTACTTAGGAGCCTAAAAGATAACTTAATTCAGCATATGAGGTATATTTAACGGGAAAAGGAAAATACTTACGACTACAAATGAAATTGATTACAAGCTTTATTCAAATTGCCGTTATAGCAGGGGTCAAATCTTACAAGTCGAATTTAACCCACTTCAAGTCTGCCCTCATACAAGAGAAGGCCGCTAAGTGACAAAAGGTAGTTTTGAGAAAAATGGAAAAAAGGTGGGAATGTATTTTTCTAGAATTCTATAAGCATTTCTGCAAGTCTGTGAATTGAGTTAGGTAGAAGACCGTATGACGTATCTATTTACATACAAATTAGGGGTTTAGTGCTTTGTAAAGTATTTAAAAACACTCAATTTGTGTTTTATTTCAGTATACTATCTCTACATTTTATTAAATTCCTAGACTAAAAGGCCGTTAAATATACCTTAACGGCTTTTTTACTTATTATATCCTTTACATATTTATGGTTCCTATCAACTGTTCAGCGATCATAAGAAAAAAAGCCGCAAGAAAACTTAGCGGCTTTTTAACGTCTGTTAAAGTATTTGATTTTTTAAGCGTAACGAACCAATAACACCGCTAAGCAAAATAACCGCTTTTTAACTTAGTTTTACACTGAATCTATTACTAAATTTATCGTTAATACTAAATTAAAACGAATTTAAAGGCATACCTAGTCATTTAGCTGCGTTTTAAAGTAGAATTGTAGATAACAGCGTTTAGTACCTAAAGATTTTTGATCATATATTTTTATTACTTTCATACATAAAAAAGCCGTTGAACATTTTTAGTTTCGTATTTTGTTTATAAAATGGTCAGCTTTACTACACATCATAGCCGTTAAAGGTACTTAGCGGCATCTCAACGTATGGAAATATGATAGCGGCTTTTTAGCTTATTTATCCAATACTTTTTTTAAAAACTATACTAAACAATAAGGCAATTATAGTCGCTTAACCGCCGTTTAGGCAAGTAACGGTAGTTAACGACGTTGTTGTATAGTATTAAAAATTATTTTTTCGGGGAATCAATAATTAAAACCGTCGTCAAAGTACTTGAACGTTTTTAAAGCGTATTGCCATCAGAAAACTGCCTTATTTCTTATGAAAAGACCAAAAAAGCCGCATTTAGCGGCCAAAATGCTTAACGTATCTCGGAAACTAATAGAGATAAAAATATGGTTCTCAGTTGGGTCGAAAGGAAATCGTCCGTACATTTTTATGCTTAAATAAATGTGAAAAAGCCGCTAAGCTGCTTAGCGGCTTTTTTTCGTATGAGGGCAGAAGTGTTCAGATTGACTTTTGATATGCATATCTACATAATGTAAATAAGACGACAATACAAGTACGGTCAACAAAGAGTCAGCAAAAAGCTTATATTAAAAATAAAAATTTAAATAAAACCTTTTTTATTGAATAAGAACTACGTTGAATGTTTACCCATTGTAAATGAAATAATTTATACATTTTTACTATCTTGGCGTCAGTTCATGGTGTCTTCATGACTATGCGTATAAAGCTTATATTAAGGTATTGCTGGTTTGAAATTAAAAATGCAGATTATTTAGTTGTATTTATATTTATTACAAAATAGCCAAGAAATATCTATAAATTTACAAATAAAACAAACTCTCTTTATTCCACGAAAAGTTGCCTGTGTTTGGAGCTGAAGTGGCATTATAAGAAGTTGTGGCAAATGTCAAACGAATAAATTAACAAATGGTCAACAAGTGTTAATGAATAAATGGGGGAGAGATATGGCTAATATTGCAACTCGATTTGGGGTTATTGATATTTTTGTTGGTGTTCATCGTTTGGTGATTCATCCTGGGGATCTTGGTTCACAGAAGACCCGTTAGGCTGCTGGTACAGCCGCTCCAACCCTTCTGGATACTGCAACATTGTTTTGCTATTTCTAAACATAATAAATAGTTTATTTATTTATGTTTATAAATATACCTACAGATTTTCCTGGCACGAACGACGTGTGGTTAGTATTTGACATAATAATAACATCGATTCGGTATGGTATTATTTTTTATACCTATAAAACAGTACCGTGACTGACTGACTGACTGACTGACTGACAACGCACAGCCTAAACTACTGAGGCTAGAGACTTGAAATTTGGCACACATGTACCTTGAGTATTGTAGAGGTGCACTAAGGAAGGATTTTTCGAAATTCCCACGGGATGGGGAAATATCTCAACTTTCTTTGTTTATTTGTTTATAGCGGAATCTCTGAAACTATTGAGCCGATTTTTAAAATTCATTAAGAATTACAAAGCTACACTATCCTTGATTGACACAGGTTACTTTTTAACCGGGAAAATGCAAAATTCCCACGGGATAGAAATAAATTAATTTTTTCGGGGCTGATTTTAAAAATTCTTACATATTATGTTATATGACTATCCCCGATTGACAAAGGCTACTTTTTATTCGGGAAAATACAAAATTCCCACGGGATAGAAAAATTCGAAATTAACTTTGGGGCTGATTTCAAAAATTCTTTCACCAATAGTAAGCTACAGTATCCTTGATTGACACAGGGTACTTTTTTACGAAAAAATGCAAAATTCCCACGGGATAGAAATAAGTAAATTCAACTTTGGCACTGATGTTAAAAATTCTTTCATATGATATGATATTACTATCCCCAATTGACATAGGCTGCTTTTTCTTCGGGAAAATGCATAATTCCCGCGGCATAGAAATAAGTGAATTCAACTTCAGGGCTGATTTTAAAAATTCTTACATATTATGTGATATGACTATCCCCAATTGCCAAAGGCTACTTTTTATTCGGGAAAATACAAAATTCCCACGGGATAGAAAAATTTGAAATCAACTATGGGGCTGATTTTAAAAATTCTTTCACCAATAGTAAGTTACAGTACCTATCCTTGATTTATTTATTTATTTATTCATTGTATAGTCATGTACATATCATCAGGGTGTTATAAAATATATTATATAAGTCAGAACATGACGCCCTGTAAGGGCACACAATAGGTATAAACTTAAAACTAAACAATATTTTTACAGTCAAAGAATGTATACTTTTACAAAGATTTAATTATATTATAAACTATCATCATTAAGAAAGTCCTTAACCGAGTAATAACATTTATCAATCAATAATTTCTCCAATTTGTTTTTAAATAATGTGATTCGGGATTCCAATTTTATTGTATTGGGGATTTTATTATTAATTAAAATACATTTGTAATGGGGGGTTTTTTACATATCTGTAGATTAGTTTTAGGTAACAATAATTTATTCCTATACTTCGTTCTAGTGTTTTCTTTGTCTTGTTTTAGTTGGAATAAATGTGGAATCTCACGAACAAAAAGAGCGGCTTGTAAAATATAGATACAGGGCAGGGTTAGTAGTTTAAGCCGGACGAAGTGTGGGCGACAACTGTTTGGGATACGCACATTTGCTAAAATTTCTTTTGCATCACAAACACTTGTCCGGCCTCGGTGCTGTCACCCCATAGCAACACGGCGTAGCGGATCCATGCAAAGGCATATGCGTAGTACGCAGATAATGCACATTTTACATCTGAATTAGTTTTTAAAATACTTAGCGCATATAAAAATTTACACATTTTTGTTTTAATGTTCTGGACGTGTGCTTTCCAATTTACAGCGGAGTCTATTGTTATACCTAATAAATTGAATTCTTGAACTTCTTCTATCTTACATGTATTTATTTCTAAATTTAATTCTAAAGGTTTTTTTTGTATAGGTTTAAATTGTATAATTTTGGTTTTATTTAAATTAATCTCTAAGTTATGGTCACTAAGCCAATTTTTCACAGTTATAAAATTATTTTTAAGAAAAGAGTTACTATCAGAACTGTTTTTGCAATTAAATAAAAGAGAGATGTCGTCGGCTAACATAACGCAAGTAGTGTCTGCGTGTAGGCTTTTTGGTAAGTCATTTATATAGACTAGAAATAAGAGACAACCACAGACACTTCCCTGGGGAATAGAACACGTTGTATTTCGCATTTTTGACGTAACAGTCTTGATATCTGCGGATTCATCGTCAAAACATTCTATTTGCACGCATTGTTTCCGATTCGTCAGGTAGGATTTAAACCAATTATGGGCTAGACCGCGTATTCCTATGCCGTATAATTTACAAAGTAATATTTCATGGGACACTTTTTCGTATGCTTTTGTCATATCTAACAAGAGACCTACGCTATTTGATCTATTATTTATATGACTTAGGATGCTTGTAACATATTGGTAAACTGCTAGGGACGTTGAGTGATATTTCCTAAATCCATACTGGTTTTTATCTAAAAGATTATATTTCTCTAAAAAGTAATAGACACGATTCATCATACACTTTTCGAAAATTTTAGATGCTGTTGGCAAAAGCGCTATTGGTCGATGCTGGCCCGGACTTTTCACATCACCACCCAGTTTAAGAATTGGTTTAATTTTGGCAATTTTAAGCACCTAACTCCGGGAATTCTCCTTCGTTAAATGATTGATTAACCAATTGCGTAAATGGGGGTGTTAACTCATTTGAGCATAGTTTTATAAGGGCTGGTGGTGGTATTTGATCGATACCGAAACTAAATTGACACAGGGTACATTTTTACGATAAAATGTAGAATTCCTTCGGGATAGAAATAAGTAAATTCAACTTTGGCACTGATGTTAAAAATTCTTTCATATGATATGATATGACTATCCCCAATTGACATAGGCTGCTTTTTCTTTGGGAAAATGCAAAATTCCCGTGGCATAAAAATAAGTGAATTCAACTTCGGGACTGATTTTAAAAATTCTTTCACCAATAGTAAGCTACAGTATCCGTGATTGACAAAGGGATTTCTGGGAAAATGCAAAATTTCCACGGGATAGAAATAAGTTTATTCAACTTCGGCAATGATTTTAAAAATTCTTTCATTGTGATATGTTATGTCTATCCCCAATTGGCACAGGCTACTCTTTCTTTGGAGTAATGCACAATTCCTACGGGATAGAAAAAACTGAATACAACTTCGGGGCTGATTTTGAAAATTCTTTCACCAGTAGTAAGCTACAGTATCCTTGATTGACATACGTTACTTTTCTACGAGAAAATGCAAATTTCCCGCGGGATCGAAATAAGTAAATTCAACTTTGGGGCTGAATTTACAAAATATTTTACCACTTGAAGGCTACACATAATATGTTTGACATACTACTTTTTCTCCGGAAAAATGCAAAATTCCCACGGGATAGAAATAAGTGAATTGAACAAAGGGGCTGATTTTTAAAATTATTTCACTAATAAAAAGCTACACTGTCTCTGATTTTCAAAATAGGTCAAAACAGTTATTTCTATCCCGCGGTATGCAGTACTTTGCACTTTCCCGGGATAAAATGTTGTTGTTTAAATCAGGCCTCCTCATAGAGCGAGAACACTTAGGCCATAGTTCCCACTTGGCCCCAGTACGATTTGTACAGTGCGGGTGTGTACCATTGAATTTCTTCTCAGGTGTGTGCAGCTTTTCTCGCGACGTTTTCCTTCACTGTAAAACTCATGGTAAACTTCAACTTCAAACGTAAGCACACGAATTCGGAATAACTCAGAGGTCCAAGCCCGGGCTCAAACTCATGACTCTCTGCTTAAGAGACCATAGGTCAAACCACTAGGCCACCGCGGCTTACCGGCTTTAGAATTCACTTATTCAAATTCCGCGGGAACTTTGCATTTTCCTGGCATTATCCTATGTGTTAATCCACGTAATAAACTACCTGTGTGCCAAATTTCATGCAAACAACTAACGTTATTGTCTTCGCGTACGAAGTCGCGGGCAAAAGCTAGTTGTTTATATATTTTCAAACGTGTCAAATTGATATGATGTCACTTATAAGATATCATAAACTAAAGTATCAGAAGGCAGTCACTAGCGTTGATTCGTTCGTGCCGGGAAAATCTCTAGGTATATATAAAACACATTTTAGTCCAATACGAACCACAGCACGACGTTTATGGTCATTAAAGGACTTTAAGCTTTCAAGTTTTTCGTTATTTGTAAGCTAGTTTTATGACAAAAAACTTACCTGATGTTGGTGCTCAATGGCTGAAAATAAAATAAAATTTACACATTTAAAAAAAAAAACGAATCGTTTTCTCTTAGTATACTATGGGTACGACAATGTGCCAGAGTCATAAGTGTCATAACTCATAAGCAAGGGTTGGAAAAACACCCGTCATTGAACTGTTGAGTGCATAACGACGACAATTTAGGACCCATTTATGAGTCGAAGCAGTTTGTTCACAGTCTACGGATGTCATCATCACCATCATCTCAGCCGAAAGACGTCCACTGCTGAACATAAGCCTCCCCCAAGGCTCGCCAAATAGATCGGTCCCGTGGCATCCGCATCCAACGCGATCCCGCAACCTTAACCAGGTCGTCGCTAAACCCAAGAATCAAATCGCCAGACTCAAGTGGCAGTGGGCAGGGCACATCGCTCGTAGCACTGATGGCCGATGGGTCAAAAAGGTTCTCGAGTGGCGTCCACGGACCGGAAGACGCAGTGTAGGTAGGCCTCCAACAAGATAGAGCGATGACCTGGTCTACGGATTTAATTGGAGGGTATTGTAACATTGTAAGTAAGTCTTACTGCATGAAACAGGGTTATGTTTTTAAAATGAAAAGCACCCGTCTTTTAAGACATATTTCTGAGTCCTTCAGACAGAAGTAAAAAGTGTTATAATATTATGAGCCTGGGGTCTAATCGGCCATTTTAACTTTCCTTTTCATTCATACAACAAAAATGATACTTTGAACTTCAAGATAACAAGGCCTTAGAACGATCTGGTAACACATTCTAAATTGTTATAACGTTAGAATGACTTTTTAGGTTTGTAGAATGGCAACGCTAACTATCATTAGGATGTGTTGCTTTGCAGAATTTCTCATTTTTTTTTCACATATTTAACTTCCAATCTAGGCCAAATCGACCTGAGTTTTATATCACATTTTTGGCTTGTTTGTAATCTGAGGAATTTATGTTTCAAATCTGTCAGGTTTCTTAACGGCCATGATATATTCTGTAGTATTATTTGAGGAGCTTAATTTCAAACTCACATATGTCCTCTCTACTCTCTTAAGAGTGAAGCTCCACTGGTGGGTTGCATCAACGCTGCAAAGCTTTGCATGTATATTAGGTAGAGAACCTGACTACGAAGCTTGAGGTCCCGGGTTCGATTCCCGCGTCGAGGCAGATATTTGTATGAATAATACGAATATTTGTTCTCGGGTCTTGGGTGTTTAATATGTATTTATCTATATAAGTATGTTTATCCGTTTCCTTGTACCCATAACACAAGCTATGCTTAGCTTACTTTGGGACTAGGTCAACTGGTGTGAATTGTCTCGTGATATTTATTTATATATTTTATAACATGCAACATTGATACGTTGCGTCGTCGCACGCGACGTTTCAACGGATTGACGGACAAGAGACGAAGCGGGGGGAGGGTGATGCTGCTGCGCTGTCTCTAACGGCACTTTCACACGGGCAACGTCCCGTTTTTTGCGGGTTCGGTTTTTTGCAGGATCCCGTTTAGTAGCATACGTGCTTCTGTGGTAATATTCACACGAGCATTCGGTTTGCGGGATCCGAATCCGGGGGGGAAAGTACCGTAACAGTAGGTACATTTTTGTCGTGCGTCGGTCGACGCAGCACAGGTGTGGCATACAATGGGTTGATGACGCGACGCAACACAACAGAACGCACTCAGATGGACTCAGAGTCAGAGTTTGAAATTAAGCTACTCATTTAGGCGGGAGTTGCACGGCAAGTCTGTGTTTTTAGAAGTCTGAAGTTTCAGTCCTGTCTGTTATAGATGTTCTTGTTATAAAGCATTTAAGTACCTTGAATACATTTTTCTTTCATTGATCTGAACTCGGCTTTCGCTCCATCGACAAGTGCCAGTACAATTCTCGTCCTCAGTACTGAAAAATTAAATTGTAAATCAAATATGTTTTTAATAAGTTCTCAGAAAAATATCAGTTATTTACATACACCTTAATATCTTGACAATAACTACAACCTAAATTCACGTTAGGGATGGAGAGTACTTAATTACAATATTGAAAAAATCCTATTCATATCATAAAAACAGTGGTAGTTCGGCAGTTTGATCTAAGGCTACCTCTCAAGCAAGGGATCGGGGGTTCAAACACAGATCCGCACTTCCAATTTTTTCGGATTTTATGTGCAAAATAAGTTGTGGTAGCCTAGTAGTTGGTCTCTCAAACAGAGGGTCGTAGGTAGCCCGTGCTCGCACCAATGAGTTTTTCGGAATTCACGTGTGAAGTTATATTTCAATTTAGCATGTGGTTTACGGTGAAGGAAAAGCCTGCTCTGCTTCTAGAGGAAGCCTGCACACGACTGCGAAGGAATTAAATTAAATCTGATTGTGGTATAAGCACAGAATATATAATAGTACTGACGTACAGAATGGAAACGGTCCGCCCCGCACCGATTCGAATTATCCCACCCCTCAAGGCGCAGATAGCCGGAAACCGCCCGAATCCAGAGGAGTGCGCGCGCGATGTATGTAGGCGTACGCGTGTACAGACGTCGTCGTGCTTATGTAGATTCAAGAACGCGTATTTGTACGTCGTGTCCGCCGCGTGGTATAAGCTAACGTACAAGGTTCTTAATTTATGACGTCGAAGTTAAAACACTGTCGTATTTGACACTAAATTTTATAACTATTTGTGACCTTTTTTTTACAATGACTGTGAATTCAATATTTATTTATTATGTATGTAAATAAAAATTAAATCCATTTCTATCGATGTAACTACTAAGCCGATTGTCAAAGTTAACAGATATTAGTGAAAACAGGTGTATAAAGTTTATTGATCTATTGTTTAGGAATAGGTATTAAACTTACTGTCACGGATGATTTCAAGTATATCTTTATTCAAGTTCTGCAACAAAGCGTAAATTTTATTTTTTAGTACATGGTGAATTGAGGGCATTAAGAATAGGATTACTAACGAGAACCTATTATATTAATGACTCGAGTTTGTAATCCCTTTAATCTGATGAAAAAAATATATCTTTATTTGGTTTCTAAACACTTAGAGGTAAATTGAATAAAACACTACCCTATCCGCCAATAGACATTGTCACTTCTTTCGAGTCGTCTATCATAGATAATGCTAAGAACTGTGTTTAGTTTAGTATTCGAATGGTCATACGGTCAGATTCTGTCAACATGGTAATAAAATACTTACTAAAATTATTGCATAAAAATTTGTTACAAATATAAAATTAAAGAAGTTTCATGAAGTAGATAACGTTTGTGTTGTAAAATCGGGTAGTTCTAGATAAGTTTTCAACATATAAATAAAACGTTGGCTGACTTAGAACCTCCTTAGTCTGAAATAACGTATCTACCTAGTAATTTGTTTGCAAATTTTAAAACTAAAGTTATAATACTACCTATAATATAACTCCCTGGAGAGGAAAACTATTCGTACATCCATAACTCCTGTAAGAACAATTAAGGCCATTGCCCCTTAATATACAATTTATAGAATCAGGCGTTATTTTGCGGAGGTCTATATTAATGAACTGTAACAATTACTTTGATCACCCGAAACCGACCGACCTAGACCGCCTAGACCTAGGTCGCGGGTGAGCAAAGTACCTATTAATTGTTTCAGTTCCTTATTATACAGGCATGGAATAACACTATTGACGAGCAAGTGTAATGAAAAAAATATACTTTTTCATCTCTCATACTCGGAAAGTGAGGCAAATCATATCTGACATACGGGAGGATAACTATTCTTTTCTTCCCATGGGTAGAAATGAATTTAAAAAAATAAAGGCATTGGCTGTCAATCATTGACGTACAATAAAACAACTAGACTCCCAATCACGCTCAAAAATTGTCCGAAGCAAAAGTCTGCACACGCGTCTATTATGCAGAGTTTTGGTTCAGTTGTGTTTCGACCGCACGTTGATTACAACGTCACTTCTCGCCCCGTATTCGTATATGTCTCTTTCGCACCGTGATCAAACTCACGAGAAAAAAAGAGACAGACAGTCTAGCTTCCGCTTCGCTTGACCACTCCACTGCATTCTTTACTCTTAGGCGGTTTCCAGCGCGTGACGTCATGTCACTACTTCTAACGATCGTATTCAATTGACATTAAACATTACTGCTACGAAATAAGGTGTTAATTTGAATGAATGCTGTTAATGTTATCTGTATAAATTGATGTATACGTACACACAACGCCGCTCGGACGTTTTTTGAGGAACTTTTGTTAAGCGATTGGGAGTCTAGTTGTTTTATTGTACGTTAATGCTGTCAGTGGAACACATACGCATTCAGCCAAGCATTACGGCATATACATGGAATAATTAAGTATTGAGTTTTTTGTTCTTAATTACTCATTACAAATTTTATAATGCCAGTGAAATATTATTAAATTAAATTATTAATTTACATTAGTTTCTTATTTGAAAGAAAGAAATAAAGAAAGAACATTATCACGAAATGGTCCCAATTCAGCATGATGTCGGCCGCGAAGCCGACGCTGGACTTCCGTTGGAACCATATATTTAGTGACTTAAACCAGAAAAGTTAGAAAATGTTAAGAAAAAAACGCGGTGAAAAAATGTTATTGTCCACACAGCCTATCTCTATACAGCTTAAACTCCTTGGTTCAAATTGGTTACTTACATATTTTATAAATAAATTTACTAAAATAACTACTTTATCCACTGTTTTCATTGATTATTATATTGAACATTCTACATTTTGTTAAATTAATTATTCCTTAACAATACACTCCATTGAAATATTTTACACCGATCATATTGACCAGTTTAGACATTTTTATTTATTTATACTTATATTTTCTTACTTTCCTTGTAGTCGAAATGAAAAGCAGAGTGTTTAACTCGGGAAAAACACCAATATCATACCTCGGAATATTGGCACCCTCGCTGTGCTCAGGTGCCAAGTAACCTCGTGTGATCATGGTTATTTTCCTCCCTCGTTGAACAATCTACTATTTCATCACACTTGCTCGTCAATGGTGTTATTCCATGCCTGTCTAAATGACAATGGCCTAAATTGTTCTTAAAGGAGTTATGGATTTACGTACAGTTTTTCCTCCCAAGGGAGTTCTAACTTTAATTTAAACTAGCGACCCGCCCCGGCTTCGCACGGGTGCAATGCAAATATTATACATATAAACCTTCCTCGTGAGTCACTCTATCTATTAAAAAAACCGCATCAAATCCGTTGCGTAGTTTTAAAGATCTAAGCATACATAGGGACAGACAGACAGACAGACAGCCGGAAGCGACATTGTTTTATACTATGTCATTTCAGACTAAGGAGGACAAAAGTCAGCCAACGTTTTATTTATATCTTTAAAACTTAGCTATTAACTTACTTAATTTTACAACACAAAACCAAGGATGATATAGACTGGATTAGCATTCGCCATAGTACAGATCGGCCGCGATTTTTATAGTTCGATTATTAAATCTAGATGGCGCTGAAATATATATAGCCCGAGGCTTTGTAAGCAAAACAATAAGACTACAGATGTTTCATATTACTAAAAATGTATTATTTTTCAAAAATATTGCATAACTAGCTTTTGCCCGCGACTCCGTCCGCGTGGAATTAGTAATTTGGGCAGCTTATTTTTTTTATCAATTTGCTTTTTCATCAATTATGGGTCTCCTTAGTTCCTCGATATAAAAAAAATTACCCGCACCCCCCCCCGCAACCCTCCCCTCACCGACCCCCCACAAATTCAAATGTTTTCAAATGAAACAAACACTAAATGTTAATCCAAGAAAATACCAACATATCAGTGAAAACCGCATCCTTCTAGGTTAAGCCGTTTCTGAGATTAGCGCGCACAAACGCACAGATAAACAGATAAACAGACAAACAGACAATAATTCTAAAAAACATTGTTTTGGGTTCTATTGCGCTAGTAAATAGCCCTAGTGACAGTTTTTCTCAAATATCTTCAATGTACAGACACCGACTTGTTACAGATTTATTATACAGGGTTATTTGTAATTCACTAGCATCCTTTTAACCCTAAACTCCTAGCACTTAAACAAATGTTTTTTGTTTTACGGCTTTTGTCATAACTTAATATTTTTGGTGTAATAACGTTTTGAAAATTTGAGATTTCCTCTTATTTTTACGATACTCTGTGTATTTGTATGGGAAAAAAAGTACTTCATTTTAAAAAGTCGTAAAACAAAAAACATTTGTTTGAGTGATAGAAATTCAGGGTTAAGAGGATGTCAGTGAGTTACAAATAACCCTGTATGTATAGATAATACATTTGCAGTAATATGGAGTATCTGTAGTCTTATTGTTTTGCTTTCAAACCCCTCGGGCTATATGTCAGCGCCATCTAGATTTAATAATCGAACTATAAAAATCGTGGCCGATCTGTACTATGGCGATTGCTAATTAATTAATTTATTTATTTAACTACAAATTACAGAGTAGGTTAAACATGTTATAACATAGGAGCAAATTATAGGATCTCACAAATAGAACCTAGAGAAAAAAAAGTACAATTTAAAAAAAAAACGTACAATTTCAAAAAAAAAGTACGCGAACAATCGCAAAGTTGTGCCACACAAATTTTGATATAAAACAATATCAGAACTCATCTCTATACAAAAATAAAACATAAAACATCCAGTATATATCATCCTTGACAAAACTTATCTACGCTTCATGAAACTTCGTTATTTTTATATTTTAAATTTATATCGAATAGTTATGCAACAGTTTTAGTAAGTTATTTTTTTAACATGTTAGCAGAATCTGTCCGTATGACCATTTGAATTCTAAACTAACCACACAGTTTACATTATCTATGATAGATGACTCGAAAAAAATGACAATCTGTATTGGTGGGTAGCCATTATTTTATTCAATTTAAGTGCTCAGAGACAAAATAGTTTTATTTTTGAATTTTTTTCCTCGCTATGTGATGAAAATCATTGTGTGTATCACGGGCAGTAAGGGTATTACAAACTCGAGTCATTAAAAGCCCTCCGCCTTCGGCGTCAGGCTTCTATTAGACTCTCGTTGGTAATACCCTGCTTACGGCCCTTGATGCACAATATACTTTTTATTTAATCCTGAACTGGTTTAATTTTTTTAAGAGGTGCGCTTCGGAACGGATTACTGGAGTAAATCATAATGTAAAATGAAGATAGTAGTTACCTTGTAATCTCTAATTGGATCCTTTTTCTGTTTAGAAGTTTCAATTATCACATTGGTAGTAGATTGACTTTTAGCATTAGAAACTGCTCCAGATGAACCTGCAAAATAAATTCCATTAAATTTGAATTTCATCCCGCGGGAACTTTGTACTTTACGTACCTAATCTATGTTACTCAATGAATTATTTTTAAATTTGTTCTGTAATTTCTACGACTGGTTTTGTTCTTGGTTTTGTGTTCTAAAGATTAATCTCTGCCGGCTGACAAACAAAACATGCGCTATATATATAAATAAATAAATAAATATCACGGGACAATTCACACCAATTGACCTAGTCCCAAAGTAAGCTTAGCAAAGCTTGTGTTATGGGTACTAGGCAACGGATAAACATACTTATATAGATAGATACATACTTAAATACATATTAAACACCCAAGACCCGAGAACAAACATTCGTATTTTTCATACAAATATCTGCCCCGACACGGGAATCGAACCCGGGTCCTCAAGCTTCATAGTCAGGGTCTCTAACCACTAGGTCATCTGGTCGTCTTATATATACACGTGGATAATTCTGTTTATATTAACCCATTCCACCTAACTCTTTTGCGGCTAATTAACAAGTTTTAACGTGCTTCGTCTAAACACCTTTCACGGGGACTCCGATCCGTTTAAGTACAGCAACTTATGCCTGTTTTTAGTGTATATATTTTGTAAATCTGGAACGCATTTGTTTTAAACTGTCAAGTACCATGTGAACACCTCTAAGCGAACCTCGTCCTTAGGCTCATCGCCACAGCCGTTAGACAACCAAACTTAACCCGATCTCCCGCAGAAATTATGATGAAGTCAGTCCTTATACTACGAAGATCAAAATTCAAAGTTCATATCATACCTTCCACTCACGCTAATAGTATTTAACGCGAGAGTGAGCAAGATGGTAGGTACGATACGAACTTCTATATTCGAAGTTCAGAGTAGCCCCCCAAGTGTCTTTCGTTGGTAGCGCGGTGACTTCAACATTGACAAACTTCAAAACACCAAACTCCGTACCGTCGAGTTGCGTATCTTCGCCTGGATTTTGATACCTTTCCCAAAAAATCTTTCAAATTTGAAATCATTTTAGTCTGTTGTGGCAAAAAAACGTTTTTAAGTACTCCTGACTATCAGTACAGACCATTAAATCTTTGAATTACATTGGTTAACTTAGTAATAAATGGCCCCAAAGGCAATAGGCGAAGTATGGGTACTTTCCGCTATCTTCGCCTATGGCAAGTTTTACCGCCAATAACAAACTTTCTGTGACTTAAACATGTTAAGTCTTATCTCCTTGGAATGTGCTAATAAAATATGAAACTTAACTTCACCACAGTAGACATATTTTTACAAAAATGTGTAGTAGGCGAAGATGGGCTACAGTCTGAAGTTGTTTCCATACATTTTCTATAATGATGCTAGGGTTGCCTAAAATTAACCATCATGCCAAAAAAGGGGAGTAATGGTTTATAAGTAAAAAAATATATTAACAAGATTGTTTTTTATTTAAACAAAACGCTACGCCACTGACTGTACCACGTTTCATACTATGTACTGGGATCAAATAAATGTACCTACATATGTCATATCTTTAAGGCATAGCTTAATCTACTTATTAACTTTCCTCCAAATCGTTAAAGCCATTTTCGACAAACCAAACACAAGAAAATATTTAAATTTGGAAAAAATAATGTCTTACGCCAATTAATGTGGTACAACAAATTTGACAACCCTAGAGGTAGGTGAAATTTGGCAACAAGGTGGACGCCAAATACCCTCACCAATGTTTTATCCAATTGTGACTTCTAAACGTAAGCTAGCCATTAAATAATAGTTCCATATGAAAAAGAAATAGTTATAGGGTATAATCATGTAAAAAGTTTAACATTACCTGGATTGTATCACTGCTTAAAACTGAAGTTAAAACAGTGGCTTAAAAAAACCTGTGTTCGGTGTCGCGAATAAACCTCACTGATCGTCAACTGTGTGAAGTTAGCCGCAGATCGTACGAAAAATGTTGACAGCCGTAAAAAATACTTTGTATTTAGAAGTTTTATATAAGGCAAGCACTAGAAATATTTCGTCAATGTCAACTTATGTCAAACTAGGCGAACATAGGTAGCTTAGGCGAAGATACGCAACTCTACGGTACCTACTGCTGAAAATTATCATCTTACAAAAATAATGTGAAATAGGTACTTACTTACAGAACCAGGATTGATCCAACGTCGCGGAATAGTGTTAGCTGTTTTGTTAGCTGCCGGGGTTTGATTTATCGTTGCTGTTTCCCTCTTAGATCTAAGCTTAGTCTTTTTAGTGTCAAATGTACTCTCTAGATGTTCCAACAAAGCTGCGAAATAAAGTTTTAAGTAGATAACAACATTAAGGTGTGAAATGTGTATTGAAGGAGTTCTAGTAGGAAATGTATAAAGACGCTGAAACAAAATTATAGTATAAATCTTCCCAGGTGAATTTTTCGCTTCGAGCTCTTATCTTTCAAAACAAACGGTATCGTCATAGTATTAAGGTTCAAATTTAATGTAATGGCTCGAAGCGAAAAATTTACCTGGGAAGATTTATACTATACCATGCTACTCCGCGAATGCTTCATTTGGTTGGATTGGTTTGCGGAGTAGCAAGGAACAAGACATAACATAAATAATTGATAGCACAGTGCGGGTAGTTTGAAAAATTCGCGCGAAAAACGTGATAGCTTACGCTTCAGTGTAGGTACTCGTGACCACAGCTGTTACCATGTAGGTAGCCGAAAAGTCGAAGTAATTTATCATGATTAAGTTGTGGGTGTGCTATTAATTACTTTATAATTTCAAAAAACGCATATTTTTAACTATGAAATAAAAATAAAATTTCATCATCTCATCATAAGCGAGTTATTTTACTTACCTTCCCGGAAGATTTTAAGTATGCGATCATAAATAACCTCCTGTAACATAAAGTGTTATGAGCAAGAAAGCGAGTTTTCCTGTACTATTTTATTTTGCAAGCTTGTAGTCAAAGGTTAATATAGTAAGTTGTGTGTTGTACGGGAGTAGAAAATTCATTATGTATAGAAAGTGTACCTAACAACTTACAACAGAAAATGATAATGGAAAGTAACGGCAAAAGAACAGTTACGATATAATTGCTGATACAGATATCAAGCGTCAGCAAACATCATCATCAACAAATAGATTGCCAGCTCTGTCTGTTGCAATTTTAGTACCTACCTACCTGGTAATCCAATAGCGGCAGATTGAGATGGCAACCTATTTTGCCCAGTTATCTAGATTTACCCGTTTTCAATGACACTTATTTTCCAAAGAAATGAGTTCAATTGTTAAAAATAAGGTATCAAAAATAATGCGACATTGTATGACCTCACAAGTAGTCTTTTATTTAAGTCACATCACATTTAGATTAATAACAGACAGGTGCAGAATGATTCCATGGAATCTCTTATACTAACTACTTATACAGTGATTGATTATTTCTTTTTCAAATTATGCTACTGATTTGTAAACAAAACGATTTTATAGAAAAAAGAACTCAAATGATTGAAAAATTTGACACAAATGAAGTTGTAATGGCGTTGAGAACAAACATAAAGCAGTCATCTCTTACATGTGCTTAGTTGTTAGAAATGAATATGCTTTACGTCAGTGATTGTAAGGTAACATTGCAATATTTCAAAAAAAGATTGATGCAGGAGTAGAATAAAGGCAAATAGTGAATGTGCTTATACTGAAACAAAAAAATAGAAACTTATGACTTAACATCGTCTTTCCATTTCTTCAACAGTTTTGTATGCTTTTCTTTGACAGCTGCTTGAATTTCAGCCCATTTGTCTGACAAGTACTCTGGAAACAAAGATAAAATAACGAAGTATTAAATAGCAGAAAAAAATATTATGCCGAAGAAATGTAACGCAGATTAAAGTTTTTTGTATGAGATACCTCCAAAAAAGCCACATAAAAGGGATGGTGAATTACCTGATTGAATCCTAATCAAAATGCCATGTTTAAGTAACTTCACTAGTGTTTCAATTGTTATAGCATAATAATTATACGGATACATTTCTGCAGCTTCAAAATTTGCCGCGTAATTAATGCTGGGAGTCGTATTAAAGTCTTTTTAACTAACCAGACACTGTAAAAACCTCTTGCATTACTAAAAGCCCTCAGTTCCCAAGTTCTTCAGATGAAGCGGCGTCTGCTTGCAGATCGGACAAGACAAAGCAATCTTCTGTGACTGCTCGTAGATATTTGTCGAATAGTACCGTGACTCCTATGTATAACCTCTTATGCGCCTCTTATTTATTTATATAAATACTAGTTGTACCATTTAATGAGTAAAGTACTCTTATATAGTTCTTATAAAGTATAGTTCTTCTGAGCTAGTGAATTAATGTCACTGATCGTACCTATAGCACCTATGCTGGCTCTAGCATTAATAGAAATTTTAATTTTACACACAATATGAATTAAGAGCGTGTACCTACCTAAATAATGATCCGTAATGAAGAAACAATTGTATGGGTACTTAATTATATGTGATTGTTAAGGTGTTATATTTTGATATGTTCACGTTATTTATTTAAAGTTTTTATATTTACTACCTAGGTTTATTTAAATCAATACTATTGGTAAGATTAGCCAGTCATTAGATATGTCCTTATGCTCGAAAAGCTTATTCGCAGATTTGAAAAATATTAATAACACGTTAACAATAAAATTAATAAACACGTTAACAATAAAGTTAATAGCACAAACCATAATAACACGTTGTGTGCGATGACTTCAATCTGTTTCAACATGTGTTCAAATTGAAAAACGTCTACTTACTGGCAATTTTCTTCTTTTTCTCCAATACGGCGGTTTTCTTCTTTTTGATTAATTCTTTAACCTCTGCTTTCTTCTTGTCTATTTTAAATATTAGATCATCTTTTTCCTTCTCAAGTGCTTTTTGGAACTCCTCTTTCTTCTTCTCCAGAGCAAATTTTGCTTTAAGTCCCAAATTCTCAACTTTATCGGTACCCAGTGATGCAAATCTCTTCCATCTTTCTATAACTGGTTTAGACTCAAGTGAATTTGCGAGGGTTACTATACCTTCATTGGAACGAAGCTCTTCGGTGCTCACGACTGAAATGGCAAAATGCCGTGTTTATTTTTTTATTATCCCTCTACCATTAATAATAATAGTAGATTGTTCAACATCAACAAGGGACTAAAACAAGCCAAATGACACAAGATGTTTAGCCACTAGACTATAGTTCGCGTGTCATTATGGTTGTTTAGTCGCGCGTTAAACACTCTACTTTTTACTTTGTATGTAAAGAAAAAAACGACGTTTTGTACAAAATTACAATAATTAATTTATTTACAACGTAAACTCAATACGAATAATTTAATGGGCATCTGTTCAAAATTCTAATACTATACCTACCTTTTCTGTTCCGCGGTTTTTTCTTTTCTGTTATTTTTTGTACAGTGAGACGCTTTAAATGCTGCGCTGCTTGAATAGGTATTTAGCAAACAGATTCAAACTTGAATCTATCTTAAAACTAATTCGACTTTACGTAATAAAATTAATCCCTCCTTAATATAATTAAATAGATTTCATTATTCGTTATCATTCATCGTGTTAAACGAAATTAAATTTTTTTTAAATGTTTTTGCACAGTTGTCATTTTGAGGTTATTTCCACGTCCTAAAAATAGTCTATACACAATCACTAAAAATGGCGATAATCCTCTATTCACAATCACCGTGATTGGCTATTTAGGGATTCCAAATTAACGCATGGGGGAGGCACGATGGCTCAAGATAGGTTGGTTGGACTGCGCGTGTTTAAGCTATTTTCATATTATTACTAAAACAAATATATATTTTATAAATGTAGCAAAACTACGCCCTAGAAAACGGGTGTACGCTATTTCATAGACAAATATTTCATAGAATTTTAATTCAAATATTATCTTTCCTCATCAATATACCTAATACTAAACAATTTTAGTTTATAAAAAAACTTTTTACAAAGAAACACTTTCTATCGAATGACAGTTTCTAAACGTTTCATTTCATATGTTTAACAAAACGCATAACTACCCTCATATAAAAATAACATTCTTTAAAAAATAATTCTATAGTTTGATATTGATTTGAAGGGGCATATTATGTTATTTAACTAACCTAACCTGAACGCCAGCGTGTCGACGTCACCCCGCTTGGCGGGGTGCCTATTTCCGCTCTAAGGGACAGAAGATGGCCCTAACCTAACCTACTAGTACTACAGGAGTAAAGAACATTTAGTTCTTCTTCTGCGGGGGGCTCTGCCCCCCAATCTCCCCTTTCGCTTACATTTGGTTAAAAAACTCGAACTACACATGATATTACATCTCCGAAATTATAATATTTTATAGTTATATCTCGTGAGACCGGCCTTTATAACATTACGATTAGCTTGACGTCAATTTTAAAATTTTCATCGAAATAAAACACTATGAAAAAATACCTACATCGAACAAATAATATTCTTTAAAAATAATTCTACTGTTTGATAACTTTGTGAAATGAAAATATGAGATCATAAAATTCATTGAATTGTGTTTCTATGAAATAAGTTTCACTAAAACAAATAGTCTTTGAAAGAATAATATTAGAAATGAAAATATATGTACCAAATACTATGTGAAACATTTTCTATGAAACGAAATTCTATGAAATATTTGTCTATAAAACAAGGGGCACCCCTAGAAAACATCTGGTTTTATTAACATTCAAAAAGTCATGACCTTCCGTGCAGTATTAGCGTCGCATTAAGAGTTTATTTTATTTTTTAGAGACGACTTTGGATTTTTTTTCTATCGAGTGAACTACAAGTAATCGTGTTTCGATAAATACTTGTCATTAGAGTGAATCCTCAAATATGTTACATGAATTTCAGGACTATAGCATTGCTAGTAATGATACAGCACGAGTTTAAATGAATGCAATAAATGCGAAAAAACACGGTAGGGCATTAAATAAAAGAAAATACTTTAATCCCTAGAGATTAAAAAGGAGCTTTAGTCCCGATATGCAGAGATTAAAGTAACATTTTAAGAACATGAGAAGTGAAAAAAATATTTCAACCAACTTGGATCTTTGTGTTAGATTACTAATACAATTTAAAAGCTAAAAAAAATTATGATAATTATTTATTAAAATGATAATATTTACAAAACTATTTTGTAGACTAATGAATGATAGATACTCTTAATCAAGGCATTTTATTATCCGTTTTGAAAATATTACTAATGACTAGAAAGAGTGAAAAGCATAGCTAGAATTAATAATAAGATTTTGAGTAAAGGGCTTTCTATTTTTCGTTGTACCCAATTAAGAAATTGTTAACAGGGAGTTAAAACTAATCCGTTTGGTTACGCAATTTTTCAAGTCTTTACAACAAAAAAAACTTAACAAACCGGACCATTCTTCACTTCTTGTTACACATTGTTAAACTTGTCCGATTTGTACTTTTTTATTATTATAAAGGCTTGAAAAAGTGCGTAACCAAACGGACTAATTTTAACTTCCTGTTAAAAATTTCTTAATTGGGTACAACGAAAAACAGAAATGCCAAAGTACCACCCAAAATACGCAAAAAATAGAATTTAAAAGTTAATTAAGAGTTTTAACTACGTAAATAGAATGAAAAAAGATAAAAAAATATAATTACGGTAAATTTCACCCAGAGTGAGTATAATAAATACACCAAGAAGATACCAAGTTACCCTCATACTAGCACTTTGAAGAATCTATCCAAGTACTAGTTAGTCGACGATTAGATTTTACAAAAGGCTGCCTTTTAATTTATATGAATGTGAAGTAGATAACGTTAAGTATTTCGTGACCATGATTTTCCAATAGTGTTTTTAAGTATTTTTTTATAAGACCATTTAAATATGTATTAACTGCATTCGTGGTGAAACAATAAAAAATTATGCATACGACATCAGAGAAAGTACATTATGACTGCGATTGTCTAGAAATTGCTTTTGCACACGAGAATCATAATTAATCATGAGTCATTTTTATATGCATCGTGTGAAGTAAGGACATTAAGTATCTTTAAACTTAGTTTTAAAATTTTAAGTTTTGATTCTTGAATATGACAATTATTAATCCGCTTAAAGCGATCTCCAAGTTAGTTTCAAACTTCTTCAGCCAGCTAAATAGGATTTAGTAGTTTTATTTTACCATGATCACCTTCCGGTTCCATCATAAGACCCTGGATATCATCTAGGATCAGAGCAAGTGTTTTGATCAAATTAAATGATGGTGATTGCAAGACGAATCGAACGAGCCCAAACTTGATGGAGTGGCGTCGTTTTATTACAATTTTTCTATAACCACGTTCCTGCTCCATCATCAGACGCTGGATATATCATCAGGGATCAGAGAAAGTGTTCTGATCAAATCAAACAATAAGATCAACTCTATGTCTTAATAATATTTCATTCTCAATTGGATATCGCAAAGTGGGTCAAATTTGACTTGTGAGATTTGAGTACACACGAACACAGAGAGTGGTGAAACTAAAAGGATTTAAACAAATTCATCATCATAATCATCATCATCATTTCAGCCGAAAGACGTCCACTGCTGAACATAGGCCTCCCCCAAGGCTCACCAAACAGATCGGCCCTGCGCCATTCGCATCCAATGCGTTCCCGCTACCTTCACCAGGTCGTCGCTCCATCTTGTTGGAGGCCTACCTACACTGCGTCTTCCGATCCGCGGACGCCACTCGAGAACCTTTCGGCCCCATCGGCCGTCAGTTCTACGGGCGATGTGCCCTGCCCACTGCCACTTAAGTCTAGCGATTCTTCGAGCTATGTCCGTGACTTTAGTTCTTGCGCGGATTTCATCATTTCTAATGCGATCCCAAAACAAATTCATCACAGTTAAAATCTGGGGGCACGGCAATGCCCCTGCCTAGTTGAGCGCAAGCAACTTCTTTCGAATCATTTCGGGGTATTTTCACGCCTTTGTCTTGCGCCACTTGGATATGGTAGAACGCTAAAATTCTGTTCATTTAATAAGCTTAGGGCATCTATGTATAAGTAGGATACAGTTTCTAATTTATAGTTTCTCTCGTTTAAATTTGATACGGATGGACTGACTAAAGGATCATCAAAAGTGAACCAAAGCTGAAATTTGACACAGAGGTGGCGTTTAATACCATATCTATCTAATACCTTTAAACGAGCAATTCTTGTATATATGTATATATATAATCAGGATCTCGGAAACGGCTCCAACGATTTCGATGAAATTTGGTATGTGGGGGTTTTCGGGGATGAAAAACTGATCTAGCTATGTTTCATTTTCAGAAAATCGCTTTTACTCGTGTTTTCCGGCTATTTTTGTTTGCATTAGAATATAAAGCTAAATTTCGCCGACTTCGAGCAGATCATAATGGCACATTAGAAATCGGGTGGTCGCGGATCCAGCCGACCTCGGTTCGATTCCACGTTTTTTTTCAAGATTTTTAGTTTTTTTTTTAAGTTTATTTTTCATGAGAAAACGTCAAGTTTCTTCTTTTGTGAGAAAAAGTTACTTTTTTGTTAGAAAAAGTATTATAGGGAACGTGCAGTAACTATAGGCGGCAGCACTAATGCGACAGAAGAGACACTA
Organism: Archips xylosteana; assembly: GCA_947563465.1. Lineage (NCBI taxonomy): Eukaryota > Metazoa > Arthropoda > Insecta > Lepidoptera > Tortricidae > Archips > Archips xylosteana. The sequence goes on along the minus strand of OX387350.1, from coordinate 8,782,389 downwards.
TGCGGACAGTAAAACAAACTTATCAAGGTAAAACATTCAAATTGATGGCACCAGTTGGCAGCACCGTCTATGTGCACGTTCCCTATTGGGAGCACAGAACAGGAAAAGCCGGTTAAAAAAAAAAAAAATAAAAATAGTTTATTAAAAGAAAACCTTAATAACATACACTAAATATCCAGTGGCCCCACACTAGGCTATGCCTGTCACGTGGAGGCCTGATTCGGTATAACAATAAATTGACAAAATTAGGAAAAAAATTACAATATAAGTATAACCGGTTACAAAAAGCCACAGATAAGGTTTTTAGAAACTAGGTCGCAAAATTAAAGAGATAAGACTAAGCAAGAATGAATGGGTGAGTTTATTTTGAGTACGTGTGTGTGAGTGAGTGTGTAGTGTGCGTGTGTGTGTCAGTGTATCCGATTGTATGTAGTTGTGAGGGAAATGTATGTATGTAAGGAAGGCTAGAGAATTAGGTAACATTACAACAATTAAGATACGATTTTTAACAGTTCTTCGGTTTGATTATAGTTAAGACTCATCAACCAGCTTACAATCTTAGATCTTGCTTCGCGTGGAGTGTTTTCCGCCATCATGCAGACCTTCACCACCTTATTATAAATAAAAGGATGCAAAAAATTTGGAAGACGCCTAGCGAAAGCGGTTTTTGTGCGCGGAATGGGTATTTTAAAAACTCGTTTACGGATCAGGGCGGGATACTCCACCGACTGAATCACTTCTTTATGCGTGTGAGCTGCCACTCGCAGAATCATCAACTTCCTCACACTAAGGACGTCCGCAGCCTTATAAAGAGCGATCGTTGGGAAACGCCGGGGCTTCCGCAGCATAACCTTGAGCACAAACCGTTGGGCTCTCTCGAGCGGCAGGAGTGCAGAGGTAGAGGCACCACCCCACGTCCCAATGCAATACGACAGAACCGACTCACACATTGAGGAATATACAAGCTTCAACAGGTCCCTTGTGGCAGAATTCCTCAGTAGCTTCATAATAAACACTATCTTTCTGACCCTGGCAGACAATGCCTCGATGTGTTTTTTAAAATTCAGTTTTTCATCTAAAGTAATACCAAGGTATTTTACGGAGGTGCAGTTACTAACCACGTCGCAAACTCTGCTCACTTGGTTTGCCGAAATATCCGCAGAGAGATCACAAAAAATCTTAAGGTCTGGACGTGAACCGGGAGCAGATGAAGCAGTCTTGTGAAAACATAAGTATTTTGTTTTTAAAATGTTAAGGGAGAGCAAGTTGTTAGCCAGCCACCCTGCGATCACTGACAAGCCACTCTCAGCTACCGCGAAGCATCGCTCCCAGGAAACGTCGTGGAATAACAAAGCCGTGTCGTCCGCATAACAGATAATCTCTGCCTGCTTGACAGGAAGAGACATTAGGTCATTGAGGTAAATCAAAAACAGGGATGGACCGAGGATACTTCCCTGGGGCACGCCAAAGGATATCGGTGCTGCATCACTGACTAAGGCGCCAAGTCTAATGCACTGCTTCCGGTTTGTGAGATAACTTTTGAACCAGTTCCATGGAATGCCACGAATTCCCAGAAGTTCGAGCTTCCTTAGCAATATGGGGATTGAGACAGTGTCAAACGCCTTAGCCAGATCCAAAAAGATTCCAACGCAGGATTCACCTCGATCAAGATAAGAAGACACACGTTTGACCAATAGGGTAGCAGCTTGTTCAGTAGACCTGTTCCTCCGAAAACCAAATTGTCTCGGGGAAAGAAGGTTCCCCGATTCAAGAAAAAGGACCAACTGGTTGTTAATAATCTTTTCCAGAATTTTTGAAAGACTGCTTAGTAAAGAAATTGGACGGTAATTTCCAGGACAGGTCTTATCACCTCCCTTATGAATGGGAACCACAACCGCCACTTTCCAGCCCTCCGGAAAAGAGCCTGAAGAAATGCTAAGATTAAAAATATGAACAAGTGGCTTAACAATATAATTTCTTAAGAGTTTTAAAATGCGGTTGTTAATTTCATCAATGCCGGAAGCGCTTTCAAGCTTTAAGCCCAGGATGATTTCCTCCACTTCCTTTTCGTCAGTAGGATTTAAGAACAATGACGTTGGGGCTGAATTCCTCAATCTAACTTGGGATGATAGTGCGTCCTCGGTAAAATTTTTCCGGGAGAGAATACCATTTGCCAGTGTTTTGCCAACCGATGTGAAGAACTCATTTGTGTAGCTTAGGGAATCAGAAACATTAGGCTTGATGGAAGCTAATTCATGAGGAGTATGCCTTTCCCGATCGAGGTGAGTAATGTCTTTAATAGTTTTCCACAGTTTCCTTGGGTTATCTTTATTCTCCGCCAGACGCCTCCGGTCATATTCATCCTTTACCCTTCGCAAAATACTAATGTAGAAGTTTCTGTACCTAGTATAAGTAATCCTAGCGACTTCATTTTGAGGGTTATTTCGGTAATTAAGATGCAACTTATCTTTGACTCTAGAACATTTAATTAAGCCTGGCGTCATCCACGGTTTTAAAATTAATTTAGAATTACTTACTACAGTACGTAAAGTATGTTTTGAGATAAGGTCAGTCAGAATAGAGGAGAAGGCATCTGCGGCTTCGGTAGCAGTTGCTTTACTAGTAACCGCCCGCCAGTCCTTACACTCAAGTTCCGCACTCATAGCCCCAAAATTATGTTTGATAACGGTTCTGGAAGGTTTGGGGGGCTTAGATTTATTTGGGGGCGTAATACCAATCATAACTAAATCATGGTCGGTAATATCAGAGACACAGACAACCGACGCCACATCTCTAACCGACCTCACAAAAAAGTGGTCCAGGCAATTGTTTTTCCTCGTAGGTTTATCAATTGCAGTCATAAACCCAAGACCAGCCAACACACATAAGTACTCAGATGCATGGAAATCAGAACAGGACTCGTTGATATTTATGTTAATATCACCCGTAATAATAAAACAGTTATGACATAGCGAGTTGTTTTTAACAAAGGATTCTAATGAGTCTATAAATGGGGAAGGATTAACAAAGGAAGGCGAGCGGTATAAGCCCAGTAGAGAAAATCGCCCTGGTACACATATAAAAAGACTATCTGAATCCTGGATAAGCGGCTCTGTGACTGTGGCATTTAAGTTGTTTTTTACATATGCGACTACTCCGCTAGCTTGGTTGTGAGATCTTACTGTGCGAAAAGGAGTGTAGCCCTCCAACCTCCCAATCACCGAGCCGTCCCTCAGCCAACATTCAGTCAGAATGACAACGTCAAAGTCAATTTCCAGCCGGTTGTAGGTCACTAGAAACTGATCAAAATTATTTTGAAGACTTCTAATATTAAATGTAAGAACTTTGATTGAATAATTAGGTTTAATGATTTTAGAGCAATGTTCTGCCGATACAGCAACGTGACAATTTACTGGGAAAGATTTGTCAAGTTCAGTCGCCATGTCTAGTCCGGCCATGGTTTATTGAAGCACCATCCAAATACGAGACTTCGGTGGAGTTGCTGCGGCAGATACTCTTGAAAATTGAACTTGTAGCCTATTTTAGTGAACATGTATGTGAGAGGTAGCGTACGTGTGAATGTGGGAGTGTGTGGAAGTGAGTATATACAAAATTGGGGTATAATTAACATGCAAATTACAATTAAATAAAGGAGATATTGCAAACAATTTGGTAGAAAAATTTGCAAAACGGTAGAAAAAAAGTGGCTAGGAGAGAATTTGTTGCATGAGAGAGAATCAATTTCTTGGTTGCCCAGCGTTCCCTTCAGCCGCACTCGTTTCTGGAAAGCCCGTGGAGTCCACTCTGTTTTCAATTCTAGCAGCTTCGTTGCTAGGTCCCCCTGCAACACGTTCCAGGTCCAGAGGATTGCGGATGTGAATAGCCGGCGCACCGTCGTACTTCCTGACATACACCGAACCGGATGACGTCCAGCAGTGTTTGAATTTGGCGGCCGTCGCTCTTTGTCTTGCGGCACGAAAAAGCTGCCGGTTTTCTCGAGTCAACCTCTCGTTTACGAAAATCCTTTGAGAGTTATTGCCATTCTGTACGAGGTCCTCCGATGTTACATTGCGTCTTGATTTCGCTGCTTTAAGGAACATGTCACGCGTTACACGTCGAGCGAAGTGAACAGCTATTGGCCGGGGAATGGTACGGTGATTAACTCCATCCATGCCTGAGGTTGCGGCTGAAGCCACTCGAGGACCCGCTCTCCACGCTGCATCTACGTCGTTGTGGGTGATACTTACGCCAATTTTTGTAGCAGTAGTAAGGACAATGTGGATCGGATTTTCACCTGGATTTTCTGGACACCCGACGATCTCGACATCGTTTCTCAACGCAGCCTGTTCCTGTTTATTTAATTGATCCTGAAGCCTGGAAACCGTCTCCTGAAGTACACTATTTTGTGCTTGCTTGTCTTCGAGTGATTTAATTCTCGATTCGGTGTCCAGGATTTTGTTCGACACAATTTCCAGGCGTTCGTTGAAGTGCGATAAAGCACTAAGTACCTCTGTGATTTGAGATTTAATTGTATACATCTCACTGCGTAGGGACCTGATTTCCGTAGTGAGGACTGTAATTTCCGAGTAGCTGGTTGCAGGCCCTGAGGAAGACTGCTGATGTTTAATTACTTGTTCTGACGAATTATCGTGTGATTTAACCTGTGGTTTTTCCGTATCTGGGGAGTCGTAATTATAGGTGTTTGCTTCAGAGACCGGCTGTGCTTTTTTATTACGTACAGCAACATTGTCAGATGGCTGTTGTGCCCGACCCGTAACCGAGGCCGGGTTTGTTCGGACAGGTGTGAGGGAGTTGTCACCCCCCTTTCTTGCTGCGGCTTTACAGTCTGGGCACACCCAGGATTTTATCTGCTCAGAAGATAGTTTAACTGAGCTAATACACCTGACATGGAATATCTTCTGACACCTTGCCGTTTTACACTTTATATTATTTGATTGGTCTTCTGAGAGGTCACCCCGACAGCCCGCGCAGTGCGGCTTGGTGCTTCCAGACGGCGACATACTTCCTAACACCTCCCCAATCAACTCCTCGGCAGACTAAGAAGACGGACTAAGTGATCCCGCGTAGCCGACAAAGGTCGTATCACTTACGGTTTTGGCGCAGTATGGATGTACGCAGCGGCTGACGTCACTCTCGCTCGCATTTAATGATTGATTTTATTTTATTTTACTTTATTATATTATGTACACCATCAATCAATTGAAATTTTATTTTAAAAAAATATAGTTTCGTCGATACTATCGATGATGTTAATGCACGATGCAACACTTCGCCAATTTCCGAACGGATGTGTCAGTGTCAATTGGTAATGACAGAAAGTTGCATCAGTGACAGCTGACGTTTGTGATGTTTTGTAATCACAGCGCTAACAGGCAATCACATACCGCTCATTTTATTATATTTTATCCAATAATGAGCTGTTAAATTTTGAATGTTTACATGTGTGCGTGCTTCTTAATTTCGTTATTATTATTTCGTTATTGTTTTTTGTAATTTTAACCAAAAAGGAGCTCACCGATGCCTTGTGCAGTTCATCGCAGTTCACCAATGTGCTCCGAGTATAGTTTGATCACTCAATTGGTAAGTATTTTGGGAGAAATGCAGCTTTTCTTTATTTATTACAACCGGACGACAGTTATACGTCTTGTCAACTCAGTAGGTAGTTCAGCAATCTGTAAAGTCGGTTTACGGACGATAGTTTAACGTGACTCACCCCCCCCCCCGGTGTTTTTGTCAAATATCTTGAAAACGGTGCCTCCTACGGCAAAATCAATGAAATTTTCATCCCCCTTTAATACCCCCGCGCTCCCTCCCCCGCATCCCCTCCCCCCTCTCACTCCCCCCACCCCTCCGGTGTTTTGATCTCGGAAACGGTTCCAACGATTTCAATGAAATTTGGTATTTGGGGGTTTTCGGGGATGAAAAATTGATCTAGCTTGACTTATCTCTGGGAAAACGCTTGGTACCGACTTTCTGCCCGAGCAGAGCTCGGTCGCCCAGGTACTATATAATAAATTCCAAACCCTGGATTTTCGAAAGTGGGGGTGGGTTACTTGGGTACCATAATATTTTCAAATAAATAAATTGGAGACGTGGTAATGCCACCTTAGCAAAAATAATTAATCTGATGATTATCTTCTGATTGCACGTAAAAATCAAAACTCTGGAGTACCTGATGACCTAAACGTAAACCTAAGGGCCAACATTTTAAACATACCGAAATAATGTCTTAGTAAAAATTAGGTAGGTATTTAATTTCATAGGCGATTTCTCACGGCTCATAAAATTTTAAGGTTTGATCTGATTCGAGACGATTCTGGTTTGAGACGAGGCCTGTGCACTGCAGTGGGACATAGTAACAGTAGAGGCCGAGATGATAGTTAAGTGCATCCAAGTCAACTTTATATTATTATAGTGGCTAAAGGTGACAAACATATTAACAAATTGTACTGGAATGTGACTGACATGCACGCTCCGTGCACGCTGTTAGTCTGGGTTGCCATCTTCCGGAATCGCTTAAGGGCGTACTGGCTTGACAGTTCCTCTTAAATAGAGACAAACCTCTATTGTGTTCTCTGAGTGAATATGCGTATATTAATGTATATGTAGTTTTTATGTAGTCTATTTATGTTGATATGATTATGTATTAGTCTACTGTATTCATTATATAATATACTAGCTGTCCCGGCGAACTTTGTTCCACCTTAGAGTAGAGGCAAAAAAAATGTCCTCTTGCAACGCGTTCACCGCTCCTTGCAACTGGCCTACGCCGCTCATGTACTTACATTGCGTCATGCTTTTTCGTCTATGCAGCCGGCGTTCATCGATTTATTAGAAAAAATTAAAGGGTGAACCACCCTTAACATTTAGGGGTATGAATAAAAAAAATAGTTTAAAAAACTGAAACCCGACTACGGAAAGACGCGCTCTAAAAAGTATGAAATAAATAAGAAAATATTCAAGAACTATACACAATTAATTTGCTACTCCTCGACAACAAATATGAACCTCCGCAAATTAACTCTTGATTCAATCAAGCAAGAACAAAATCTTGTTCGAAATTCTTGAACAGAGACTTCAGAGGAGAGCCTGGTTGCATGCCACCTTGCCTTAAGGGTTACTTACTTAGCAATTCATTTTACAGTCCAATTAGACAGGTTGATACAGTCGTCAACAATTTCGAGCGAAGAGAGTCTCCGAATGTAACGGGAGTTGGTACAACATGAGCGTTCGACATGACTTTTGTCTTGTCCATGTTCATTTTAATACCAACTCGTTCGGAGACTCTTTCGAGGTCAGCGAGTGTCGCACTGAGGTCCTCCAAGGTCTCATCCATGACCACTATGTCATCGGCAAATCGAAGGTGAGTAATGTATTCGCCATTTACATTTACGCCATGCCCTTTCTAGTCCAGAGTCTTGAACGCATCCTCCAGTACAGCGGTTGAACAGTTTCGGAGAAATCACATCTCCTTGTCTGACTCCCCGCGGGAATCGAACGGGCCTTGACTTCGGGTCCTGAAGTTGGGTTACTATACTGACCTGAAGATCTGAAGGGAAGGTGTGTTGAAACACTTCGATGTACCAGCAGTTTACTCGGCACCGTTGCAGAGCCTGCAGCACAGCCCAAGTTTCGATTGAATCGAAGGCTTTCTTATAGTGCACAAATGGCGGTTATACTCCTCGGTTTTCTGTACCTATAACCTGCTGCAACGCTCTGTTTAATACGCATATAATTTTTTTAAGTCATATTTCAATATCGCATAATTTGTTTAAGCTGAATTGTATGTGTGCAGAAAAAGTTTCGCATAATTTGATGTCGCCGAATTCTATCACGCATATCCAATTTTAGGCGAATTGATTTTACGCATATTTTCTGAATCCGAATAGTAATTTGATAGAAAATGACTTATGCATAAATGTGTTTCGCAGAAAGTTAGTTTCCGCTTAAGCTTGTTTCGCCGAATTGATAAATTTAGTTGCTATTATTATTTAATATTAACATAATGGCCTAAGTGAGGAGAGTCGCTTTATGTCCCGCTTTCTAAGGCGATGTCGATGGGGCTCCACTTTGCGGAGCCCCTATTCTGTGTAGTTTTGGCGCTTCGCGCCTGGACACAACTCTAACCTAACCTAAACCTATTTTTTTTTCAAATTTACCTAACCTACACCTAACGTAACGTAACTATGCAAAGTGCCTCGTATCATACGGTGATTGCTCCCGGCTATTATATATTCTGTGCTCCCGGTTCTAACCGCACTGATGACGGAGACATCATTGAATATCATTGAATATTTGCTATGATAAGGTCTATCTCCATTCTTCGTTACACCGTCAGGGCTCATCCAACTTCACTTCTTGTGATCTTGGTTCTGGTAGAAGGTGTCATAATATAGTCTCTCCTTCTCCACGAAGCCGCCCCGTTGTTTCCTACGCCTTACTCCAAATTGCCCCATTCGCAGCTCTTCACAATCTCGTTTGCCCAGTTTTCAGGTAAAGTCCCCCACAACAAATGTGAAGTGAGGTCCGGAGCTATGCATGGCTCTGGAGATATCCTCATACATAGCTTCCATTTCTTCGTCGGAGTGTGTCAAAGTTGGAGAGAAGACTGTACTGTACTTAGACTGTATACAACGAATATTGTTTGGTAAAGTAAATCTTAAAATTACACACACTACCACGCTCACGATCTTCACTACGTTGTTCATGAGGGAGCTGAGAGACGGCTTATTAACTGTGTAGTATTGCTACAAAATGAATGTGGTGTTGCCGCTCAATTGAAATTGATATCAGATAACTTTGTAGCTGTATACAATTTTGACGACTTTCGGAGCTAATAGCTCCCCAACACTTATCTTAAATCAAAAACCTATTGAGAAACCTCAAAATCATTTTTTAAGACCTATCTAATAATGCCTCACACGCCGGCGTAAGCTTAAATTTTTTTTCTAATCACTCAGTTTTTTTTATGTAGATTCCAACTTATATTTTTTATACATGAAAAGATATCCTATGTCACCCGGAGCATAATAACAAATCGATTGATACCTTATTTATTAAAATCGGACAAGTAGTCTCGACGCTACGGTGGAACACACATAACCACAAACATACATAGACTGCTAAAATCATTACACTTCCTTTTGGCTTTGCCGTAGTCGTGTAAAAATAGATGTTGGCCGCTTTGATCAATTATGTTGGCCGATTCTCATACATACCCGATATGCACACAAAATTTCATGAGAATCGGTCAAGCCGTTTCGGAGGAGTTTGGTAACAAACACCGCGACACGAAAATTTTATATATAAGATTAGTGTGCACTTGCGTGTATTCTTTGTATGTATGTGTATTGTTTATGTTCTATTGGTTTGGGTTTACTTTTGATTTCGACTCTTTTTACACGACTACGGCAAAGCCAAAAGGAAGTGTAATGATTTTAGCAGTGTATGCATGTTTGTATTTATGTGTGTTCCACCGTAGCGTCGAGATTACTCATATGATTTTAATAAATAAGGTATCAATCGATTCGTTATTATGCTCCGAGTGACATAGGATACCTTTTCATAGATAAAATACCCTATTTATTAAAATCGGACGAGTAGTCTCGACGCTACGGTGGAACATCCGTACACACAAACATAGACTGTTAAAATCATTACACTTCCTTTTGGCTTTGCCGTAGTCGTGTAAAAAACCGAGCGATTAAAAAAAATTTAGTGTACGCCGGCGTGTTTACCATTATTAAATAGGTCTTCAAAAAGGATGTAGAGGTTTCTTAATAGGTTTTTGTTTTAAGAACAAATAAACAAATAAACATTTAATTTCATTTCATTTCATTTCATTTCATTTCATTTCATTTTAAGTGTTGTGGAGCTATTAGCTTCGAAAGTCGTCAAAATTGTACACGTTCGTTTTGTAGCAATACTACACCATTAATAAACTGTCCCTCAATTCCCTCGTGAACAACTTAGTGAAGATCGTGAGTGTGTCGACCCGGATAGCGTCATCATCATTTCAGCCGAAAGTCGTAAACTGCTGAACATAGGCCTCCTTTAAGGCTCGCCAAACAGACCGCGCTGGATGCGGATGGCGCGGATAGCGTACTTTGCACTAATTGTATGATTGACCAAACGATATTTCATCGTATCAGTTTCGTACACTCTACGCTCCGACTTAGATACTCCGAGCTCCGACAAAGAAGTGGAAGCTATGTATGAGAATATCTCCAGAGCCATGCATAGCTCCGGAACTCACTTCACATTTATTTTGTTATGGGGGACTTCAACTGAAAAGCAGGCAAACGGGATGGTTAAGAGCTGCGAGTGGGGCAATTTGGAGCAGAGCGTAGGAAACACCGGGACCACTTACTGGCCGGCTTCGTTGAGAAGGAGGGACTCTATATGATGAACTCCTACCTCCAGAAGCAAGAGCACAAGAAATAGACTTGGATGATCCCTGACAGTGTAACGAGGAATGAGATAGATGTCGACGAAAAAGCAAATATTCAATGATGTCTCCGTGATCAGTGCAGTTAGAACAAGGAGCGATCACGGTATGATACGAGGCATATTGAATATTCACGTCAAGCTTAAAAGATCTCGACTGATAGTGACTACGCTCCGCTTGGCACCCACCCAGCTCCAAAACCCGGAAACGTTCCAACTCGAACTTCAAAATCGTTTCGAGTGCTTAGAAGGCGACGTGGAAGATTACAATGACGGGTTTATGGAAGCTGTTCATACAGCGGGGTCTATGTTCTCCAAGACCCGCCGTACAAACATAACCAAAAAGATAACAGATTCTACACTAAAGCTCATGGAAGAGCAACGTGAGATGATTCTACAGACATCAGATGACGCTTGCTGATACCGGGAGCTCAACAGACAGATATCGAAGTCTCAGACGCGATGTACGCAAGTTCAATACTAGGAGTATTGAAGAGGCAATACTTACAGCAAAAAAGAGGTTCTAAAATTTTTACAGAGAATCTGTCTGTTGGACAAAAGCCAATGAGTCAAGCTGAAGAGCGATGATGGTACATGGGTGCCATCTATTTGGCATAATTTTTAATGTCCGAAATGTATTAGGCATAACAATTAAGTTTCGCATAATTTATTTACACCGAATCGAATCTTAGACTTGCTGAAATTTAATTTGGCATAAATCTGTATTATCTGAATCGTTGTTAGCGTAATATTGACATGACAGAATTTCATTATGCATAATGATGTTCAGCATATCTGTTATTTAGCATAATTTCGATAGCCCGAATTCCTGTCCGAATTTATGTCCGAAACAACAATAGCACTAGTCTATGTCTTGATTAATGTAAAGATAAATGAAAAAAAAACTCTAAGTTTGCATAGTTACGTTACGTCAGGTGTAGGTTAGTTCAATTTAAGCCCCAGGAAGCGAGAAATAAGGCGACTCTCCTAGCTTAAGTCATGATTAGGTTATATTAATATTAAATAATAATAGAAACTTAATTTATTAATTCGGCGATATAGAAATAATGCAAAAACTATTATTATTGGAAACTAATTTATGCATAGGTAAGTCATTTTCTGCCAAATTATTATTCGGAATTCAGAAAATATGCGTAAAATCAATTTGCCTAAAATTGCATATATTTGTGATAGAATTCGGCGACATCAAATTATGCGAGAATAGTTTCTGCACAAAATTACAATTGGGATGTCCCAATTTTTGACAACGTATAATAAATCGAAAACCATTTAGAGAAATAGGCTTTGTGAAGCGTTTTCAGAAATCAGATTCCAAAAAAAATATGATAAACTGAATTAAACAAACAAAATTTAAGTAATGACCTTCATTTGACCCCTGCAGTGCCCCGTCACAAAGGCGGTTATAAAGCAGGTCTACACTCTAAAGCAAATTGACAGTTTGAAATGTTGCTGTCCTGCTTATAATAGCAAAGAGTGACAAAGATAGAAATTTAATCACATATGATGCGCACCTTGGCTTGGCTTTAAACAGTTACTGTCATTTATCGTAAAGTCCGAAATGTATACGAGCACTTCCAATGTATTTTTACAAATTAAATTATTAAATTACTGCGTTACAAGTAAATAGGTATAAAAGAAGCGATGGATTAAATCATATTTGGAAGGTCGGACACAGTGTGTTGAAGTAAAAAAACTAAATAATACAAATATGTCTATGTACTGTAGATCAAGTTATGTCATGAACAAGTTTGGTGTCCCGCAGGGCAGTGTCCTTGGACCACTTCTTTTCTTGGTCTACATAAATGATCTGGTTGACAAAATTAAGGACAAGTGCGTTCTGTTTGCGGATGATATATCGGTTGTGATTGCCAACGATTGTTCAAAGGATATGGGTTATCATGGATCACAGGTCAATCAGACGGTGGGCTTAATAGTTAAATGGTTAGAAGATAACAATCGGAAACCTAATTTAGATAAGACTAATTTTATTAATTTTAATAATATCAACAATCAGTTAAATGTAATTCATACTGGAAATCGATTAATACAAAATAGTACAACTAATTTTCTAGGAATACTCGTAGATATTCATCTAAATCTATCTTTTTTTTACACGCTTTATATTAGCTTCACCTGTATGTTTGTATGTTTGTTTGTTTGTATATTTGTTTGTATGTATGTTTGTAACCGACTCCTTAGGGCGCGATTTTGACCCACTTCCAGGTTTCCGATTGAGCTGAAATTTTGCACATATGTGTAAATTGGATGACAATGCAATATTATTGTAACATGGAGCTGATCTGATGATGGAGCTGGATGGTGGCCATAGGAACTATGTAGTAAAACAACACAATCCCGTCGAGTTTGGGCTCATTTGATTCGTCTTGACGAGCACTTTGATCCCAGATGGTAACCAGGGTCTGATGATGGAGCTGGAAGATGGCCAAAGGCACCCCACAATAAAACGACACAACCCCATCGAGTTTGGGCTCGTTTGATTCGTCTTGACGAGCACTTTGATCCCATATGGTAACCAGGGTCTGATGATGGAGCTGGAAGATGGCCAAAGGCACTCCACAATAAAACGACACAACCCCATCGAGTTGGGCTCGTTTGATTCGTCTTGAAGAGCACTTTGATCCCATATGGTAACCAGGGTCTGATGATGGAGCTGAAAGATGGCCAAAGGCAGTCCACAATAAAACGAAACAACCCCATAGAGTTTGGGCTCGTTTGATTCGTTTTGACGAGTACTTTGGTCTTAGATGGTAACAAGGGTCTGATGATGAAGCTGGAAAGGGGGTAGGTGGCGGGGTGGGGGGGGGGAATGGGTTAAGGGGGTCGGGGGTTTAGAGGGTTGGGGGTAAGGGTGTGGCGGTTGGGGTTAGGGGTTGGGGGGGGGTTTACGGGAAATAGGGTGGGGGTGTTGGGGGGTTCGGGGTTAAGTGATTTTGGGGGGTTGTGGGAAATGGGGAGGGGTTAAGAGGCCTAGATGGTAACAAGGGTTTGATGATGGAGCTGGAAGGGGGTGGCGGGGTGGGGGGTGTGGGAGGAGTTGGGGGGGCAGGTGGTGGGGGGAAGGGAGGGGTTGGGTGGTGGGGGTTGGGGGTGATTGTGGGGGGGGATTGGGGGTCCGGTGTTAGGGGGGTTGGGTTTAGGTGGTTGGGGGGTTAGTAAAATGAGGAGGGGGTAAGGGGGATTTAGGGGATTGGGGTTTGGGGGGGGGTTGGGGAAATGGGGTAGGGGATGTTGGGGGGTTGGGTTTAGGGGGTTGAGGGGTTGTAGGTGAGGGGGGTAAAGTTAGAAAGAAAGAGGTTTACGTTTAGTAGTGTAGAGCAGTGCGCGCGCACCAAAGACCAAGTATAAGATGGACTGATTTTATTTAAGACTAGCAAAAAACCGTTTTGTCTCCTTTTAGCACATGGAAACTCTCACTGTGAAAAAAATGCAACAAAAAATAGAAAATAAATAATAGTTAAAAAAAACTAAAAAACACGCTTTAAAAAATAAAAAATAAATTTTAATAAATTTCAATTCACTATTCTTATAGTGCAGTAAAAAATCTTAATAAGCAATTATTATATTGTTATATCCAGATCAAAATTTGTAAACAATTCTAAATATTGATAAAATAAATAATAATAGTTTAAAATATTTTATTGTAAAAAAAGCGTGGGGTGCTTTTTAAGATGTTATCAAAATGATAATCCTTGACAATTGACACCATGCACCCCACGATGCATGCACGATGCACGACGGTGGTGTAATAGTTTAGGGTCCGAATCAAACAGCTGATGAGAAACGACTGCTTTATTGAACTTGACGTATTATTAAGAGTACCCACATTTCGGTATTTATAAGTCTACCTACAACATCTCCCTTCTTAACGTAACATAATAATACATTTATATTTAAATTAACATGCCAAGATAAACAATAAATATAATCTTTAAAAATAAATTTAATTAAGTATAACATTTCATTCTTTATCTGACTTACAATTAGTTAATAAGTTTTTCTTTCTTTAATGTTAACATTTTAACATTAATGTTAGAATCTTTTAACTTGTACAATTTTATAATAATTTATCCTTGTCCTATTTACCTTTCTTTCATCGAAGAAAGAAAAGAAATAAGGATACTTATATAAATTGAAATTTATACTTACTAAGAGAAATAGTGGCTTATACCCAACTTTATTAAACTGAAGTAGGTACAATGATAAAGTGTAAATATATAATTTTTTAATGCATGCATATATCATAGGTTCAAATTCATTAAATAAAAAAAAATATTCTACTTTAGTAACGCTGAGGCGGTCTCACCACTCTGCCACTTCGAGTTACATATAATGAAGGGGTACTATGGGTCTCCACGACGTGGCTTGGAGTTGGGTTCGCCGCGCCGCCAGGGTGCGCGCTTTGACCTTCAAACTGCTCCCAGTCCAGATAACCGCGGTTTTGCTTATTGCCGTTTTCTTTATTAGGATTGAACTTGTCTTTGATCTTCAATATATGCTGGCGGTTTCTTCGGTAAACAGCGCCGTTTTCCGTTCGCAGCCAGTACGATCGATCGTCTTGTGCTTTTTTTAATATTTCCGATTTTACCCACACATTATTTTGCCTAACCCTTATTGGTTTTTAGATTTGGTAATGCTTTTGTACCGCGATCGTAGTAAGTTTTATATTTATTAATTCTTGCAGATCTCTCGTTTTTTATTTGATGACTATTAATCGGGCGAGGTTCTAAAGTATTATCGGCCGCTGGAAGCCGAGTTCTGAGGTTTCATCTCATCAGTAACTGAGCCAGAGGATGACTCTCTCCTGTCACTGGGGAATTTCGAAAATTAGGAATAAATTAAGAAGATAATTAGGATGTCGATATGTGATGTGATGTACTCGTGTTTGTGTGTGCGTGTGTGTGTTTATGTGGATGTGCTTTGCAATGTGAAGTGTTGTGAAGTGTGACTTGTAGTGTCCCGGCGCAATCCGCGGCTAGTTTCTGGTTCTGTTGCCGTTGTCCACTTAATTATAATAAGTAGGTACCTATTTGTTTGATATTCGGAGACCTTATACATCTCCAGCTCTTTTTATTAATATTATTATTAATTTTGACCTTGGAGGCTTCTTACACCTCTAATGTATGTAACTAGTTTACGTTGACATTTAGAGACATATAGTCTAAATTTAGATGAAGTATTTTCTATTTATTATTAACTCAGGGACTTTATATATCCCTTTGCTATATTTAAGGCTGTATATTGTTAAGCTTATGGATTTAAACTCTTATTTTTTAATTAATACTTTATTAACTAGTCATTGGCCCGCGACGTCGAAGTTCCTAAGACGGTCCCATAAGGCTTATGGGAACGGAAGCGATACATGCCCTCGGTACCGCTCTGCTTTCAGAGCATGACATGAGTGCGTGTGAGCCAACTTTGGGGGCGGCAGGCGTAAGCGTTTGCCTTTGGAATCCAAAAGTTTAATGGTTACTTGACCTGAAATGTGTTTTTAACACAATCATTTTTAATTATTGTGACATTGGAAGACATCTCCAATATTTTTATTTTTTTCCTTTTTAATTTTTTTTTTGACGGTGGAAGCATTCTACACTTCCACTTAACGTAGATATAGTTAAGATGTAGGTATTGTTTTAGTTTTTTAACTAAGGGACCCAATACATCCCTGTATTGTTTTTTTATATAATTATTTTTTTTATTTACTTAATTCTATATTTGTATGATTTTTTTAATTTGTAATTTATTATATTTTGATTTGAAAAGATGACTTTCTGCCAAGTTTCTTGCGGCGCATTCTTCTTGGCAATGATGGTCCTTACGAAAGCGCAGGTAGTTTAAAAAAATGACATGTAAAAGAGCCCTTTGCGGCCTACTTGCAGAATAAACGTTTTGATTGATTTTTTTTTGATAAGTAACGCTAGAAGCCAATCTTCTCCATTTTCATGCGCTTTAATCATTAATTTTTTAATTGTACGCACATTGCGTTCTGCAAGGCCATTAGAACGGGGGTACAACGGCGAGCTGGTCACGTGATTAAGTTCCCATAAATTACAGAAAGTTTTAAACTCCCCCGAAGTAAATTGAGTGGCATTGTCGGTAACAATTTTCTTTGGTATTCCAAAACGACTAAATATATCCTTAAATATTCTTATTACTGTGTTACTTTGTAAATTTACCAATGGAGCAACTTCCACAAATTTAGAATAATAGTCGACGACTAGTAAGTGTTGTTTACCATTAAACTCAAATATATCAGCCGCGACGACCTCCCAAGGCAGCTGCGGCACGGCGTGCGGGCACAGCGGCTCGCGCGGGCCGGCGGCGCGGTGGCGCTGGCACGTGTCGCAGGCCTGCACGGCGCGCTCCACGGCGGCCGCCATGCCCGGCCACCACATCACGCCGCGCGCGCGCCGCTGGCACTTGTCCACCCCCATGTGCCCCTCGTGAACGCGCCGCACCATCTCTTTGCGTAGCGACGCCGGTATCACGACGCGTTCGTTCCGAAGCAGAACCCCGTTCACTTCGTGAAGTTCGTCGCGCACGTCCCAATATGGTTTAGCGATGCTATTAACCTCATTTTTATTATCGTGCCATCCCCTCTGGTAATATTCCCGAACTGCCATCAGCTCCGGGTCAGTTGAATTCACTTCTTTTATTTTACTGAGCAATTCTGGCGTCGCCTCAATGTTTTCGTACAGCATGTTGACGTGCACCACCACGTCCCGGCACACCTCCCCATCTGTGCCCGCCTCGCTGGGCGCTCGCGACAACGTGTCGGCGATGTACATTTCCTTGCCCGGTTTATAGTGCAATTCTATATTGTAGTGCTGTAACTTAAGCAGCATGCGCTGCAGCCGAGCTGGTGTCTCATTGAGCGGTTTCTTCATTATAGTTTCTAGCGGTTTATGGTCACTTTCCACTGTGATCTTACTGTGACCGTATATGTACTGGTGAAAACGAGTACAACCGAACACGACTGCCAGAAGCTCCTTTTCTATTTGGGCCCAGCGCGTCTCAGCAGGCGTGAGCGTGCGCGCCGCGTAGGCCACGGTCCGGCCACCCTGCATGAGGCACGCGCCCAGACCCCGCCCCGAGGCGTCCACCGACACGCACACAGGCTCATGTGCCGAATAATACCTTAACACGGGGGCGCTGACAATTTTCGATTTCAATTGTTTGAACACGTTGTTGTGTTCGTGTAACCATTCGAAGTGAACATTTTTTCCTAACAATTTTCGCAACGGAGCTGACAGTTGTGAATAATTGGGTATGAATCTTGACAGGTAGTTAGTGACTCCCAAGAACCGTTCGAGCTCTTTCTTATCCGCCGGTTGTGGCAGATTTAAAATAGCTCTTACTATACTTTGATCGGGTTTCATACCACTCGCGTTAAAACTGTGACCCAGAAATGTGATTTCTGATGCTCCAAATACACATTTATTTTTATTAAACTTTATACCGCAGGACAACGCTTTTTCAATAACCCCTTTTAATCTGTTATCGTGTTCACTTTTAGTTTTTCCCCAAATCAAAAGGTCATCGCAGTAAACCTCCACTCCTTCCGTTTTAAAAATCTTATGCATCTCATTGTGAAAAATCTCAGGTGCGCAATTAATCCCAAACGGCATGCGTAAAAATCTAAATCTACCCTCCGGCGTGGAAAATGTACATAGTTTCGAACTTTCATCGTCGAGTCGTAACATCCAAAACCCGTTTTTTGCATCACATTTCGAGAAATATTTAGCTCCAGACATATTACTCGCTATTTCATCTAAAGTCGGTAGTAGAAAGTGACTACGTTTCACCGCTTTATTTAAATGCTTAGGGTCCAAGCAAATGCGTAATTTTTTGTCTGCTTTTTCCACCACAACACTTGTAGCCCAAAAAAATGTATTCGTGCAATATGCGGAGTTGGACCGTTTGTATCGTGCAAGCCTTTATTCCTGAAACTGGGTATACTACCCCTACCATGTCTTTATATTTTAGAAATATCAAAATTTGTAAAAAGGCGCCCTAACTTATTTAAAACCGCCAGAGAGGTATGTCCACGTAACTCTAGAGATGGCGGCCGACTTGTTGTTAATAAACAACAAAGAACCGCCAGATTCAGAAAGAATTGCAGTGTTATGTGTGTGAATGAATATATACAACAAATTACCACCGCAGCTAAAAGATTTGCCTTAAATTAAATTTAAAAAAATGCTACTTAAATGGCTTCTAGAACATAGATTTTATAAATTAAAAGACTACTTAGAACGCTAATAAAATAACCATATAAATGCTGACATAATTAATTAATTGACATGTAAGGGAATAAGTGGATTAATCATTGACATAAATACTTAATTATTCATTTACAAAAATTACTGGCTGTATTCATATTTAATTTAAATTGTTTGCTTGATTGAATTTTAATAGGTAGGTATGATAAAACTGTTAACATTTTGCATTGTTTTGTTAATAGCTGAATAAGAATGACATGTATTTTATGACAACAACCTGTAACCCATCCTTTTTCTGGCAGAATAAACATTTCATTTCATTTCATTTCATTTCAAAGAAATTAAAAATCAGATTTTAATAAAAAATATCTATTTACTATCATACCATTAAACAAACATAGGAATAATCAAAGCTAAAAGAATAGAAATAAATAAAACTATTTTCCATAGTTCATTTCGGACCTTAAGGAGGTTAAGACAAGACAATGACACTCGACAGTGACAAGACAATTCTCATGCACAGACTTCAGAGGGGAGGTCGCATGCCACCATCAAGTAAGCAATCCTTAAGGCAAGGTCTGGTGGCATGCAACCAGGCTCTCCTCTGAAGTCTGTGCATGAGAATTTCTGACAAGAATATTTCCTTGCTTGATTGAATCAGGCGTTAATTTACGGACGTTCATGCCTATTTGTGATCACGGACGAGCAAATTAATCGTGTACAGTTTTTGAAAATTTTCTTATTTCATAATTTTTTTACCGTAGTCGGGTTTTAGTTTTATAAACTATTTTTTTTCACTTTGCATTGTATGCCTACTCTTGTCTCTGATGTCCTGCCAATCGTTCAAAGGTTAACTGGAAGAGATCCTTTTAAGGGATTAACTGCTAATTTTCATGTTTTATGTACAATAAAGAGTTTTACATACATACATACATATGCCACTGAAGTACAATTTATTAATACCTATTTTAAACACCCATTGTTAGAATAATCGAGATAGGTATTGCCAACTAGAAGGATGTAATAGTAATATTCTTTCAGTTACGACTTTTGTCACGAATTTTATTTACTGGGATCCGTAACAGGATTGCTATCTTATTTGGGGGCACGTAGTGCCCCCGCCAAGACGAGCCTAACGCAGCGCAAGGGCACTACTACTTTTTCTCGAAGCGCTTTGTCAGCCGTTTTATTTGGCTTCGGCTGATAATGTACAACACACAAAATGCTAAGTGCACGCATAACGTGCAAACACAGTCAAAATGTACAGCCGCAAAATCTACATCATGCCATACATCGTTATCGCGGGAGCAAGAACAAATCAGTTAAAGAACATATATAACAGGGTTCTGTTTAGTATACGGATATATTCTGCCTACAAGTTCTAAGCATCTAAGAAGTTTTAGTAACACTAAAGTTTTCGCTGGAAAAGGTCAATCAAATTTGTCTTATACTTACTGTTTCAACGTTTACATACATAGAAGTCAATGTGTCTACTTGAATAATAAGCCAGCAATGTGTGTAATTTTTATTAACGAATATTTACTCGGATTTTATTTGGATTTCGTAATAGATCACAAATAATTATGTTGTAAACACAGTTATTATTACGAATAATTAATAAATGACAATGTCAAGCAAGAAAAGTGGCTGAAGAGTTTGACGCTACGATTGCGTAATTAATATTTTTTATGTATGTATTAGTAATCAAGTCAAGTATGGAGATCTGATATTAGTAATATAGTTGATAAATTTTGAACTCTTGGTCATAAATGTTGCTCGATATCAGTGTCGCTTCTGTTATTGCTAATTTTCATAATCTTTCAGTACTGTCAAATCGTTTTTGCCCCCGCGATAACGATGTATGACATGACAAATGTACAGTACGTGAAATGTACCTACAGTACGCAAAATGTACTTACGCTGAAAGCACATACACAACGCGAAATGTGTAAAGAAAAATACACATTTCGCGAATTGTTCAATACAAAATGCATAATCCGCAAAATGTTACAAAAGCAAAATTTTCAATCTCCGAACGTACAGTCGGGGTAAGAAAAGGTTCGTCACTTTTCGACTCTATGTCAACGAGTTAAGGTCGAAAAGTGACGAACCTTTTTTTACCCCGACCGTACAAAACGTAAAATTTACACATAGCGAAATTGATAATAATACTCGGTAGGCAGGCAGGGTGGTGTACCAAAACCCTGACGCAAAAAGAGTAATACAAAGTACGTACATTTTATTTTTCCGTAATGTAGAATTTGCGTCTTGATCATTCTAACTTTGCACATTTTGCCACTATCACGTGGAGTACATTTTGCGTATTGTACAATTATCATAATGTACATTTAATTGTTTGTACAATCTGCGTACTGTACATTTCACGTACTGTACATATTATTTTGTCATGATGTAAATTTTACGTATGTACATTTTGCGTGTTGTACATTATCAGCTGAAGCCGTTTTTTTGAACCCTCATAACTTGAGTTTGGATTATACCAGATAAACAAATTTCTCGGGATATAATGTCAATAGTAGAATCATTAAAAATATAAAGTTTCAATTGCATAGCCTATTCTCATACCTTAAATTTTATTGATATCTAAAAAACCCTGATTTCGTTACTGACTCACAGATCGATGGCCCAGACGAATAAACGTGTAATCGTAAAACGACAACTTTACAGGAAAAATAAAATCAACTTTAACAAAGATAACTGACAGTTCTGGCAGCCGTTATAATAATATATATGCTTATAATATATCATTAGATAGATATCAAAATTACCTACAAAACTGCGTAAATATTTGACCCTTATTTTTAACCATTTTCCCGTAAATAGTGAAAAACCTCTTTATTTTTTAATTCGAATCATAAATCTTCAGGTCATTTTGTGTTATGGCTCATTGCATCGTTATTCATGTTAAAAAGTGTAATTGCTTTAAGCGCAATGTACATTAACGTCTATTTTTGTATTTTATTACATCTTGCAATCGGCGTTTGCAATTTTGTTCGCGTTAATTTATTAAAATGATTTTTATTCTAGACTCAAACGTTAATGAGTAGTATGTGAAAGCTAGTATGACTAAAATTTGGTTGACAAGATGGAAGGCGATCAAAGGCGTAATGCTAGTTTACACGAATCTTGCTAACAAAGTTTAATACGAATAAACGTGCAAAGTAATATTACTAAAATTGAAATAAAAAAAAGTTAAGAGGGTACGATGGCTGAGAGACTTTTGAGAAATAGGTATTTTAATGAAATGTCGCTGTCTCGCCCGAACCCCTCCGTGTCAGTACAGCGAGAGCGGGACAACTGCAGCTCAGACCGTTAATAGGCGCGTAAAATTGATCAAAACAGCATTTCGTAATCCCCTGTTTTCTTCTCGAAAACTGGACCAATATATTTTTCAAATATAATTAGAGGATAGATTTAGCTATGCCCCTATGTTTTCTTTTTTTTGTTTATAAAAGGGATTCTTTTCTGATGAGTGTCTGAAAATGACGTTGATTTTGGGCAATTTTTTCAGTTTTTGAAAGCTCATATTTCTTATGTTAATTGAAAATATGGAAAAAAACGAAACCTAGGGGGCATAGCTGTGGTAGATACAGATTACACAGTAAAAAAAAATTGGCTCTAAAGCCATTATCCAGGGAGGAAACAGGGGATTACGTTTGTATGGAGATATGGTGCGCATCGTATCCTCTTTATGTAGAAAACCATTGTACGTTTATTCGTGTATAGTAACAAAATTGTTAAAACGGCAACACTCTCTTGGAATCTTATTCGTGTTAATTTATATGGAAAATTACCAACGAATAAAAATTAAATACATAATTTTCATAAACAGTAAATCGGATTGGCTTAAAAAAAATTCACAACGTGCCTTAAGGTATATTAAAGCATAAGAAGCAAAAAAATTTTTTTGTGTAAGGGCCTTTGCACGTTTATTCGTTTGGGCCATCGATGATCATCAAAATTCTTAGGGTACTTCCTGAAGTCCTAGAAAGCTAACATTTTGTATATACTTAAGCTAGTATAAGTACACAAACAACAAAAAAAATATAAAACTTGGAACTTTTGAACAAAAAATTGTCGTACCTAACTTACAAAAAGAAGTGAAATCCCACCAATAACTTTTTCATGTAAAATATTGCTAAGACGAGACCATATTCCATGCACTGTCAAAAAGTTGTCAGATCTCCAATAGAACCAAGCTTCCTAACTCTACACGCCCTAACTTCACACACTTTACACTTACAAGGAAAGGTACCCAAATGTTTGGCTCCGATTTGATTTATTTTTCTCAAAAATATCCGTAAAAGTTGACATTATTCTTTACATATCAGAACGTGAAGTGCATAGTTTATGGCCAGTAAAAAAATTAAAAAGTTAAAAACATTGCAGGCTCGATAAACTCGACAACAATGTCGCATACAAATTCCATTATTGTCGAGTCTCAAACTTTTTAAAAAGTTTAAAACGGCCATGGTAATAAGTTGGCACTATTCGTATACAGCCAATTCAAATGACCGGTATCAGTTGTTTTGTTGGAACTCCAGACTTTTTTTATTGTGTTTGAAACAGCTTGTGGTGTTTTCGGTAGAAAAATACACCTGCAGTTTTTTTTGTAATGAAAAAAGGCGGTTTCCTGACATTTAATTTTAATGAGGGTTTTCTATGAGAGGCTATTTGGCGCTAGTATCGTCAGGTCCGTTTGACAACTTTGACATTTGCTGTATGGGTGTAACGTCAATTAGACCTTACGATACTAACGCCATCTAGCGTTATTCCACCTGTCAGAAAACCCTCATTGATTTGTAATTCTTTGTACCTATTTATGTTAGTTAAAGTTTATTCTATTTTTTTCCTTCACCATTTTTGAGAAAAGCTTTATATTAGTCTCGGCTGGAATAGCAATTGCTGGCTTCGTATTAGTTAAACGGACTCGCAAGCTCGTCCGTTTAATACTCATACTCAGCCAGCAATTGCCTACTTCCAGGCCACGAAAATAATGTTCTATTGATATACAGTAAGAGAGCAGTCTAAAATAACAGACCAATTTTTTTTTAGCTCCAAAGTACTGAAAAGTGACTGAACCGTCTAACTTTTATAGGATTTTTTTTCAAGCAAGTTGCAAATTATTACTGTTTTGATTAAATGTTTGAGAACATGAAAAAATAATGAGCACGTGTTTTGTTATATCGGCTCCTTATCGGCTCAAACTCATATTATCATAAAAAGGAATGCTTCAAGGTTTTATATTTTTCATCGGTGCTTTTTGTTACGAAAATATGAATTTGAGCCGATATAATAAAACACGTGCTCATTATTTTTTCATGTTCTCAAACATTTAAACAAAACAGTAATAATTCTGTGAGAATCTTACTTTCAATGGGAGCGTATTTTATATTTTCAAGTGAAACAGAACTCACTCACAGGTACATATTGTTTTATTGATAAATTTAACATAAATAAATTACAATGTTTTTTTTTTACATTTTCTCTTTGCTTCATATAGTTACAATACATATTTATATTAAGATAAATATATACGATTATATTTTAATATATTCTTGCGATTCAGTGGGTTCCATATTTCTTGGGCTGCCATCGTTGTTTGTTCGTCGATCAATCTTGAAAACTTCTTTATTTTATAGCTGGAGCAAATAAAATTGAAAAATATAAGAATACTATCGACTAATAAATAATGATGATGAATAATGATGATGAATGTTAATGAATAATGAAACCGGAAAATATGAAGATTAAATAGGCTGGTTAAAAAATCGGACATGTTTATGATGAAGTCAGGGTTTCGTCATAAACATAAAGTTTTGCATTTCCTACTCGTAATGGTTTGTAGCTACTTAAAAATAACGATTGGCTAAATTAATTTTTTGCAAATATTACAAGTGGTGGTAATAATTGAAAATCAATATCAAAGAATTTTTTTTGTCACAAATTTCAGTTCAACTGGACTTGAGATTCTTTCTCAGCTTTTATGATCATTATTTTATAGAAATGATCAACGAAAAAACTATAAAAATATTAATAGCCTTACGTTTGCAGAGGCAGATACGGCGCGGTTTCGGTTTCGGTTTTGGAACTGGAAAAGAACAGGAAAAAATATGAATTTACGTACTTTTGTGATATTTTACTAAATCTTTTAGAGGTATTTGTTATGCTAGCATTAGTGTTTGTTATTTAAAGTTTAGCGTCAATTCTTTGTACATCTGTTTGTTTTAATACTTGTTGTCTTCATTTTGCTCATTAAGTAATATTTGTTGGTTTAAATTTATAAACAGTTCAAACGCCATGTAAAATATTTTTTGTCTGTGTTGCGGTTAACAGGGTATTAAGGCACAAAAGTATACTTCTGAGATAAATTAAGATTAGGGACTCTAATTTATTACAGTAGTATTTTTCGTATTCTAGCAGTATTATTTTTCGCCGAAGTATTACGATTCAAATATACTCAACCGAAAACCGAAACCCCACCGAACCGAACCAAAAGCCGGAAATTGACAATTATTTACAACTAGCTTTTGCCCGCGATTCCGTCCGCGTGGAATTAGTAATTTGGGCAGCTTATTTTTTTTTATCCAATTTGCTTTTTCATCAATAATTATGGCTTTCCTTAGTTCCTCGATATAAAAAAAAAATACTAATTATTAATTTTATACCAAGAACGCGATAAGTGGAATAAATTGAATTTGTCATTAGGGATTCTGAAATTCACGTTTTAAAATAAAATGAAATGATAAATTGTGTCTTCATAAAGAATCGTCATGACAAGGAAAGAAAAAAGGTGTCAAAAGTAACTTAACATGAAATGAACATCATCCGATTTTTAGATGTTAGAACCATATTTTGATAATATATGTGCCCATGCGAGTAAAAAATGCTTGGTTTGATTAACAATGTTGTTTTTCTATTTGTTTTTACCTATTACTTTTTAGAAGCTAGTTTTTATCACACAATCGAAAAGATCCCATTCCTTTAAACATACAATCCAGAAACTAAAAAAAAAATGATTTATCTAATATATAAAAATCTCGTGTCACGGTGTTTGTTATCGAACTCCTCCGAGACGGCTTGACCGATTTTTATGAAACTTTTTTCTCCATATTCGGCAGGTATGAGAATAATAGGTCGTAGGCTATTTTTTTACCCCTATTATTCGCGGACGGAGTCGCGGGCAACAGCTAGTAAGATATAAAATGAAACACTTAATCTGAATAAAAAGAGCGATTGAGCACCATTCATAAGTGTATTTATTATTCAAAGGCAAATAAAATAATAGTCAAAAGCTCGCATCATCGCAACCGCATTTACTATTTTCTTTTATCAAACAGAGACGATTTTAAATAATTGATTGATTCCAGCGTTGCTTTGCTGAGGTCCAATTCAATGACCTACAATATTTTTACCTTGTTTCTCAAACAACAGCAGATAGTGGATAAGCAAGATTGTTAGGAATTTATGAACGCAGCCTATCTGTCATTTTTGTTTCTCTAGCTTGGGTCGTAGAGGGCGCCTCTCGCTCTCTCTGCCTCTGACGATTGTTTGTTATATGTACGATATAGTTTTGCAATATACTTTATTGAACAGTTCAGGCTTCTATTCATTATAAAATTGCACCACGAATATCCTTTATGGTAGCAGAGCGTGGTTGGCAATCAGTTATATATGAAACACGAAGAATTTCAGTGAAAATTGAAGTATACCGGAAAAAGGCGGCAAAACAATTTGAGGTTAAACGCTACACGAAGAATCTACTTAGAAACAGACAGAATGGGCTCAAATATGTTTAATCTGGAGAAACTCACTGGTCGTGACAACTTCGCGACATGGAAGTTCAGTGTTAAAACTTATCTGGAGCATGAAGACCTTTGGGAGTGTGTGGAGCCTAGTACAAACGACGCGATCGATCTTAAAAAAGATGTGAAGGCAAAGGCCAAGTTGATTCTACTGATTGATCCCCAAAACTACGTTCACGTGCAAGATTGCAAGACTGCACAAGAAGTGTGGACTAACCTAAAAAGAGCCTTTGATGATAATGGATTGACAAGAAAAGTAGGCCTATTGAAGGATTTAGTCAACACAACACTGGAATCAAGCAGCACTGTCGAAGAATACGTGAATAAGATCATGTCAACTGCACACAAACTAAGAAATATTGACTTTGAAGTTAATGAAGAGTGGCTCGGGACATTGATGCTCGCAGGTCTTCCTGATGTATATGGCCCTATGATAATGGGGCTCGAGAGTTCAGGTGTAACAATTAGTGCAGACCTAGTGAAAACCAAGCTGTTACAAGAAATAAAGACAACTGACTCTGGGACAGCCTTGTACACAAACTCTAAGAAGACGAAGTTTTTAAAGGGACCAAGGTGTTTTAACTGCAACAAATATGGCCACTTCGCAAAGTTCTGTAAGATCTCAAAGAAAACTACCAACAAACAGAATAAAAATGGAGACAGCACAAATTTTGTTGCAGCTTTTTCAGCTACACTGGATGGACTAAGTGACAAGTGGTTTGTGGACTCTGGTGCATCCATGCACATGTCTGGAAAACGAGATTGGATGTACAATGTTACCAAACCACCAGTGAAAAATATAACAGTAGCCAACAGGGAGCCGTTGTCAGTGGAAGGTATTGGATCTGTCAACATTAAACTAGCACAAGGGGATATTCAGGTAAAAAATGTTCTCTATGTACCTGGTCTAGCTGCCAATCTACTCTCTGTCAGCAGTATAATTAAAAGTGGCTACAAAATAACTTTCAATGACAAAGGCTGTCACATTCATGATGGAAATGGAGAATCAATTTGTTCTGCAACACTGGACAGCAAACTTTATGTACTAAACACAGTAAATAGTTCTGAAGCTGCCCATTTATCCTGCTATAATGAAAATAAAAACTATACTCTTTTATGGCATCTGCGGATGGCCCACCTAAATGTTTCAGACGTAAACAAACTGCCTGCCTGTGCTGAGGGAGTAACTCTGAATGAAGAGCAGTACAATACCATCAGATGCACACATTGTTCAGAGGGTAAGCAGGCAAGACTCCCGTTCAACAATGTGGGTTCCAGAGCCACACAGCCCCTCGAGCTCATTCACTCAGACTTGTGTGGACCGATGGAAAACACATCATGCTCAGGTATGAAGTATTTCATAACATTTGTTGATGATTACACTCGGATGGTCTATGTATATCTAATGAAAGACAAACTAAATGCACTAGAGATATTCAGAGATTTTAAGGCAAAAGTAGAAGTCCAGCTTGAAAGGAAAGTAAAAACCCTCCGAACAGATAATGGTAAAGAATACTGTAATCATCACTTTGAGAATTTTTTATCTAATAATGGAATTACCCATCAGACATCAACGCCCTATACGCCTCAGCATAATGGTCTTGCGGAGAGGATGAACCGCACTTTAACAGAGCGTGCTAGATGTATGCTGTTTTATGCCAATTTAGAAAAGAAATACTGGGCAGAGGCTATAGCTACAGCAGCTTACATCACAAATCGTTGTCCAACAAAGAGCCTCGGTGGCAAGACTCCCCATGAAATGTGGCATGGGCATAAACCTAATTTATCACATATTAGAATATTTGGTTCTGATGCCATGGTCCATATTCCGAAGGAGAAGAGGCAAAAATGGGACAGAAAGGCCACAAAAATGATATTGGTGGGGTATTGTGATAATACTAAAGGGTACCGCCTACTAGACACTAAAACTAACAAAATAATCAAAAGTAGAGATGTGATTTTTCATGAAAGAATTGATGGTAACATGTCATGTGAAAACAATGTTTCAGTTGATACTTGTGATGAGAGCTTACCTACAGAAAGCACTAGTTCATCAGTTGGAGATGAAAGCAGTCAAGACAGCCTGATGGAGGACAGCCCGAGACAGCCAGATTCAGTCAAAATGGAAAGCTCAACACCCACAGGTAATAAGTCCAAAACTGATTCTCAAGATGAAGATTCTAGTGAGTATCAATCAGGCACTGATGATTTAGACGAGACTTACCAACCTCCTCGACAAGTATGTAAAACACAGAACTACGGCAGCAGTATTACTCTGAGACCACGTAAAGACAGGCAAAAGAATGAGAGTGGTTTGTACTGTCTTTACACTACTTTGTCTGAACCACAGTCAGTACAAGAAGCCCTGTCTTCCCCACATGCTATGCAATGGCGACAAGCCATGGATGAAGAATACAGCTCTTTGATGAAGAACAACACATGGGACTTGACAGATCTCCCCTCCAATAAAAGAGCTCTACCTTCAAAGTGGGTGTTTAAAACTAAAACTGACCAGACTGGCAAAATTGTTCGCTATAAGGCAAGGCTAGTCATAAAAGGATTTGCACAAAGGAAAGGCATAGACTATGAAGAAATCTATTCTCCTGTTGTGAGGTATGCCACCATACGTTTCTTGTTTAGTTTAGCAGCTAAACACAACCTAGAGATTGAGCAAATGGATGCAGTCTCTGCTTTCCTGCAAGGTGTGATAGACACTGATATTTACATGGTGCAGCCTGAACTATATACACAAGGATCAAAAGTGTGTCATTTACACAAGTCCATATATGGTCTAAAGCAAGCTAGCCGTTTATGGAACATAAAACTAAACAATGTACTGCAAACAATAGGAATGCAACAATGCAACACCGATCCATGTGTATACTACAATGCAGAAAGAACCACTTACATTGCTGTGTGGGTCGATGACCTACTTATATTTACTTCTCAGCAAAACATGAAGACTATGTTAAAGAAGGAATTAATGCATCATTTTGAAATGAAGGATTTGGGAAAAGCAAGTCAATGTCTAGGATTCAATATAATAAGACATGAAAACTCAATTATGTTAGAGCAGAAGAAATACATAACTGAAGTTTTGGACAGATTTGCAATGTCAGAATGCAATACTGTAAAAACACCTATAGAAGCTGCACTGAAATTTAGCCATGATAACGAAGCTGTAATAAGGTCAGACTATCCTTATCGACAGGTCATTGGTTGTCTACTCTATATTGCCCAAGGCACAAGACCAGACATTGCATTTGCAGTAAACACATTGAGTAGATACAGCAACGAACCAAAGACTGAACATGTAACTGCAGTAAAAAGGGTGCTTAGATATCTGCAGGGAACTAAGGAACTCAAACTCATATATACCAAAGATGGTAATGCAAGCATCATGGGTTACTGTGACGCAGACTGGGCCAGTGACGTGCTCGACCGCAAGTCGTGCACCGGTTATATATTCATGTTGCAGGGAGGCGCTATCTCATGGTCATCACGCAAGCAGCAGACCGTGGCATTGTCAACAGCAGAGGCGGAGTATATGGCTATGTCCTCAGCCACGCAGGAGGCGCTATGGTTGCGCCAGCTTAGCGGGGAGCTTGGCCATCAGCTAAGTGAACCCCTCATCATTTTTAGTGACAGTCAAAGTGCTATAAAACTTTCTACAAATGATTGTTACTTACCTAGAACCAAGCACATTGACATAAGACATCATTTCCTTAAGCAACATGTTGACAATTGTGATATTAAATTTTGTTATTGTAAAGGTAGTGAGATGATAGCTGACATTCTAACCAAAGGTACTACCTCTGAAAAACATATGTATTGTTCAGCTAAAATGGGGCTAGCGTTCAGGGGAGGGTGTTAGGAATTTATGAACGCAGCCTATCTGTCATTTTTGTTTCTCTAGCTTGGGTCGTAGAGGGCGCCTCTCGCTCTCTCTGCCTCTGACGATTGTTTGTTATATGTACGATATAGTTTTGCAATATACTTTATTGAACAGTTCAGGCTTCTATTCATTATAAAATTGCACCACGAATATCCTTTAAAGATAAAGTTCAGTAAAAGGCGGTTGTAAAAGACAAATTATGTATGTCAAGTGCGCACGAGATAAGTAGCACGAGTACTGTAGTCTTAAAATTTAAGATTACAGTACTCATGCTTGCAGCTTG
This sequence comes from Archips xylosteana, assembly GCA_947563465.1. NCBI lineage: Eukaryota > Metazoa > Arthropoda > Insecta > Lepidoptera > Tortricidae > Archips > Archips xylosteana. The sequence continues at coordinate 8,751,657 of OX387350.1, read as the reverse complement.
CACATTTTCGTGCAAGTAACTTGCATGCCCGTGTCATTTCTACGAAATACGACACACATGTGCCAGCTACTAGCACAAACGTACGCAAGCTAATAAATGAGACCTTGGTGAGGGAATATGACCATTTTTGAGGAATTTCGCGGAGCACGTATCACGGAGTAATGAGGAGGTCTTTTAATGTCTACTTTAGGTACAATTGAGAAAATACAATTCGTCTACCTGAAACAGAAGCCGAAGCGGAAGCGGAAGCGGAAGCAGAGGCCCCTGAAAAAATGAATAAAACAATATGAGGGTTTAATTAAACTAAACTCAGTCACTAGTTGATACACAATGTGCCGTTAAGTTTCATAAAATCATTTATTAATGTGATGCGCATACTGGTTTACCTGACAACCCAATTTCGTGAACAGAATTTTGGGCTAATTCCAAAACATTGCCCACTCATTTAACGTATTTCTCTTTATCGCTACTAACGCATTTGTGTTTTACATGATTGATTTTGATTAAAATTGTTTTGGTATTGTGTGTTCATTCAAAATCATTCAGAAAATATGTAATTTCATTTAAGGTAGGTCAACTAAATATTTCGAAAATTATTATTGTACGTGAATAGAATAAAATATTTTAGGCATGTTAATCAAAAAAGTCAGTAATATATATAATGTAGAAGTACCTGGCGACCGAGCTCTGCTCGGGCAGAAACTCGGTACCAAGCGTTTTCCCAGAGATAAGACCAAGCTAGATCAATTTTTCATCCCCGAAAACCCCCAAATACCAAATTTCATCGAAATCGTTGGAGCCGTTTCCGAGATCAAAACACCAGAGGGTGGGGGGAGAGGGGGGAGGGGATGCGGGGGTGGGAGCGCGGGGGTACTAAAGGGGGGATGAAAATTTCATTGATTTTGCCGTAGGATGCACCGTTTTCAAGATATTTGACAAAAACACCGGAGGGGGTGGGGGGGGGGGGGGTGAGTCACGTTAAACTATCGTCCGTAAACCGACTTTACAGACAACCGGCTTTTCCTGTTCTGTGCTCCCAATAGGGAACGTGCACATAGACGGTGCTGCCAACTGGTGCCATCAATTTGAATGATTTACCTTGATAAGTTTGTTTTACTGTCCGCATAGTGTCTCTTCTGTCGCATTAGTGCTGCCGCCTATAGTTACTGCACGTTCCCTATAATACTTTTTCGAACAGAAAAGTAACTTTTTCTCACAAAAAAGTAACTTTTTCTCACAAAAGAAGAAACTTTACGTTTTCTCATGAAAAATAAACTTAAAAAAAAAAACTAAAAATCTTGAAAAAAAACGTGGAATCGAACCGAGGTCGGCTGGATCCGCGACCACCCGATTTCTAATGTGCCATTATGATCTGCTCGAAGTCGGCGAAATTTAGCTTTATATTCTAATGCAAACAAAAATAGCCGGAAAACACGAGTAAAAGCGATTTTCTGAAAATGAAACATAGCTAGATCAGTTTTTCATCCCCGAAAACCCCCACATACCAAATTTCATCGAAATCGTTGGAGCCGTTTCCGAGATCCTGATTATATATATACATATATACAAGAATTGCTCGTTTAAAGGTATTAGATAGATTTTAATTGTGAAGTAGATATACATTTTTGTATTTTTAGGCTCAGAGCCTAAAAATATAAAATTTAAATAGGTATGTCTACTTCACAATTAAATTTCTACACTATATATATTACTGACTTTTTGATTAACATGCCTAAAATATTTTATTCTATTCACGTACAATAGTAATTTTCGAAATATTTTTTAGGCTCAGAGCCTAAACATACAAAATTTAAATGTCTACTTCACAATTAAAATGGGTTTTAATTTCTATATTTTGTCTTTACAAATTAAATGATTATCTTTTACACAATGATTTAACAATAAAGTCTTGACCATTTAAATTCTACATTATATATATTACTGACTTTTTGATTAACACGCCTGAAATATTTTATTCTATTCACGTACAATAATAATTTTCAAAATATTTTTTAGGCTCAGAGCCTAAAAATACAAAATTTAAATATGTCTACTTCACAATTAAAATTCTACGTTATATATATTACTGACTTTTTGATTAACATGCCTAAAATATTTTATTCTTTTCACGTACAATAATAATTTTCGAAATATTTAGTTGACAATTAATTCAAATGAAATACATATTTTTTGAATGATTTTGAATGAACACATAATACCAAAACAATTTTAATCTAAATCAACCATGTATTAAAACAAAAATGCGTAACCTATTGTTAAATAAAATTTTAACTGACAAATATAATAATACTACGTCAGGGCGATATAGGTAATCATGTTTATTTGAATCAAAGTTCGTTAATATTTGATTAATTCCATAAAATGATAAATTACAGAGTCTTTTATATCAATTGCTAGCTGTTTAAAGTATTTTCTAAACGAAATCTTTTTGTCTTTTTTTTTTTGTTCTTTTTGTTTTTCTTCTTGCTCTTCTTTCGTAAGTCGTTCCTTGCCCGTTAATAGCTTTTCTTCTTGTTTTATCTTTTCCTCAATTTTTTGTTTAAATTCGTTTAATTGTTTTTCTTTCTTTTCTATTACTTCTTTTATTTTGCGTCTCTCTTCTATATTTTCTTTTCCCTTTAGGAATTTCTCTTCCTTTTGTCGATTCACTTCTTTAAAAAGTTTTGCTTCTTCCTCCTCAATTTTGAGTCCTTTTTCTTTCAGATCTTTTTCTCTGCGTGCTTGTTCTTCTTTGATTTTAAGTTTTCTTTCTATTGGTACTTTTTCTTTGCGATCTTGTTCTTCTTTTACATTTTGTTCATTATCTTTTAGCACACGTTCTTTTTGTTCTTGCTGCTCTTTACTTTTCCGCTCCTTTTCTTTTAGAGCAATAACTTGTACATAGTATTCCTTGACTTTGAGTTCTTCTTCCTTGATCTCTTTTTCTTTGTGTTCGAGTTGTGCTTTGACGTTAAGTTCCTTTTCTATCAGTGCCTTTTCTTTGCGATCTTGTTCTTCCTTTACTTTTCGTTCTTTTTCCTTTTGCACTCGTTTTTTTTGTTCTTGCTCCTCTTTAGCTTTTTGATTTTCTTGCAGGACAATAATTTGTTCATATTTTTCCTTTAATTTGAGTTCCTCTTGCTTGAGCTCTTTTTCTTTGCGTTCTAGTTGTGCTCTGATATTGAGTTCCTTTTCTATCAGTGCTTTTTCTTTGCTATCTTGCCCTTCCTTTACTTTTAGTTCAATTTCTTTTTGCACTTGTACTTTTTGTTCTAGCTCCTTTATAGCTTTTTTTTCCTTTTCTTTCAGAGCAATAACTTCTTTATAGTTTTCCTTGACTTTGAGTTCTTTTTCCATGAGCTCTTTTTCTTTGCGTTCGAGTTGTGCTTTGATGTTGAGTTCCTTTTCTAACAGTGCTTTTTCTTTGCGATCTTGTTCTTCCTTTACTTTTTGTTCTTTTTCCTTTTGCACTCGTTTTTTTTGTTCTTGCTCCTCTTTAGCTTTTTGCTTTTCTTGCAGGACAATAATTTGTTCATATTTTTCCTTTAATTTGAGTTCCTCTTGCTTGAGCTCTTTTTCTTTGCGTTCTAGTTGTGCTCTGATATTGAGTTCCTTTTCTATCAGTGCTTTTTTATTGCTACCTTGCTCGAGTTCCTCTTCCTTGAGCTCTTTTAATTTGCGTTTTAGTTGTGCTCTGATATTGAGTTCCTTTTCTATCAGTGCTTTTTCTTTGCTATCTTGCTCTTCCTTTACTTTTAGTTCAATTTCTTTTTGCACTTGTACTTTTTGTTCTAGCTCCTTTATAGCTTTTTTTTCCTTTTCTTTCAGAGCAATAACTTCTTTATAGTTTTCCTTGACTTTGAGTTCTTTTTCCATGAGCTCTTTTTCTTTGCGTTCGAGTTGTGCTTTGATGTTGAGTTCCTTTTCTATCAGTGCTTTTTCTTTGCGATCTTGTTCTTCCTTTACTTTTCGTTCTTTTTCCTTTTGCACTAGTTTTTTTTGTTCTTGCTCCTCTTTCGCTTCTTGCTTTTCTTGCAGGACAATAATTTGTTCATATTTTTCCTTTAATTTGAGTTCCTCTTCCTTGAACTCTTTTTCTTTGCGTTTTAGTTGTGCTCTGATATTGAGTTCCTTTTCTATCAGCGCTTTTTCTTTGCTATCTTGCTCTTCCTTTACTTTTTGTTCAATTTCTTTTTGCACTTGTACTTTTTGTTCTAGCTCCTTTATAGCTTTTTTTTCCTTTTCTTTCAGAGCAATAACTTCTTTATAGTTTTCCTTGACTTTGAGCTCTTTTGCCATGAGCTCTTTTTCTTTGCGTTCGAGTTGTGCTTTGATGTTGAGTTCCTTTTCTATCAGTGCTTTTTCTTTGCCATCTTGTTCTTCCTTTACTTTTCGTTCTTTTTCCTTTTGCACTAGTTTTTTTTGTTCTTGCTCCTCTTTAGCTTTTTGCTTTTCTTGCAGGACAATAATTTGTTCATATTTTTCCTTTAATTTGAGTTCCTCTTGCTTGAGCTCTTTTTCTTTGCGTTTTAGTTGTGCTCTGATATTGAGTTCCTTTTCTATCAGTGCTTTTTCTTTGCTATCTTGCTCTTTCTTTACTTTTAGTTCAATTTCTTTTTGCACTTGTACTTTTTGTTCTTGCTTCTCTATAGCTTTTTTTCCCTTTTCTTTCAGAGCAATAATTTCTTTATAGTTTTCCTTGAGTTTAAGTTCTTTTTCTTTGAGTTCTTTTTCTTTGCGTTCGAGCTGTGCTCTGATATTGAGTTCCTTTTCTAACAGTGCTTTTTCTTTGCGATCTTGTTCTTCCTTTACTTTTTGTTCTTGCTCCTCTTTAGCTTTTCGTTCCTTTTGTTTCAGAGCAATTACTTCTTCATAGTATTTCTTAAATTTGGATTCTTGTTCCATGAGCTCTTTTTCTTTGCGTATGAGTTGTGTTTTGATGTTGAGTTTATTTTCTATCAGTGCTTTTTCCTTGCGATATTTTTCGTCCTTTACTTTTTGTTCATTTTCTTTTTGCACTCGTACTTTTTGTTCTTGCTTCTCTTTAGCTTTTCGTTCCTTTTCTTTAAGCGCAAGAATTTGTTCATGTTCTTCCTTCATTTCTAGTTCTTTTTTATTGAGAGTTTTTTCCTTGTCGTCAAGTTCTTCTTTTATTTTGGGTTGAATTTCTAATATTTTGTTTTCCTTGCGATCTTGTTCTTTACTATTTTGTTGATCTTTTTCTTTTTGTACGCGTTCTTTTTGTTCTTGTTGTTCTTGAAGTTTTTGCTCTATTTCTTTGAGCGCTTTATCTTTGCCTTCATGGTTTACTTTCGTTTTCAATTCTGTTTCTGTCAACGTTTTTTCTTTACGACCTTGTTCTTCCTTAATTTTGCGTGCATTTTCATTGAAAGCTTGTATTTTTAGTTCATGCTCGTCTTTTGTTTCGTGTTTTCGTACCGAAAGCACTTTTTTTCCTACATTCGTTTGTTGATCTTTTCCGTTTTGTTGTTGTTCTTTTTTTACAGCGCTAATTTGTTCTTGTTTTTCTTTATTTACGCTTTCTTCGGGTATTATTGCTTTTTTTGTTTCATGTTCTTTGCGATCTCGTTCTTCCTTTAATTGTCGTTCATTTTCTTTTTGGGCTCGTTCTCTTTGTTCTAATTCTTCTTTTGTTTTGAGATTTTTTTCTCTTTGGATGTTATCTTGTGTACTATCTTTTTGGACCTGTTCTTTTCGCTTTTGATCTTGTTTAATTCTCTGTATATTTTCCTTTTCTATTAGTACGTTTTTTTCAGGCAACTCTTTTATTTCCTTTTGCACCTTTTTATTTTGCTTATTTTCTCCCCTTATTTTGATCTCTTTTTCTATAAGTACTTTTTGTTTTTGCTCTTCTTTTATTTTGCGCTCTTTTTCTTGTAAGGTTTTTTTTGTTAGTTCTTGCTCTTCGCTGAATTTACGTTTTACTTCTATTTGTTCTTTTTCAGTTTGTTTTTGCTTGTCTGTTATTTTTCGCTCTTTTTCATTTAAGTATTGTTCTATTTTAACTTGATCTTCTTTTATTTTGCGTTCACGTTCTTTTAGTGCTTGTTCTCTTTGTTCTTGTTCTGCTTTAGCTTCTTCGTTTTTTTTCTTGTCTTTTGATGATCCCACAAGTGCCTGAAATTGAGAAAAGAACACAAATTTGTATTGATGATAATATTAAATAACTTTTTTTTTTAATTTTGTTATTTATAACTTTATTAAAGCTTACGTTGTCGATTAACTGAAACTAATTAAACCACCAAGTCTACCATTTGTATAGTTTTCTCTGGTTTGGACAATGAGGATTATAACTAAATATAAGATATAATAATATTAATAATAATATAAGATATAATAATAGATATTCATTCAACGATGATGATTATTGATGATGTCAAGATTAAATTTTTAATTAATAAACAACACCATTAATAATTACACTAGAAAAATTAATCAATTATACTTACATATTTTACCAGACCAACCACAGCACGTTTATGACGATTCTTCTGCGTATCTAAAATAAAATGACCGTCGTTGGCAATGCCAGTTATTAAACAAATAATTATTAACATGATGATAAAACTTAAAGGCACAGTGTGACAAAATACAGGAGAACTTTCATATTCAAATCAATTACAAATTTGAAAACAGTGTGAACCAGATTCACTGTTGATACTAGCCATTATTAAATGCAAATGCCGACCATGTAAATGATGCAAGTACATACCAGTACACTGCGAGCTTAGATTATTTATACACTAGATAGAGCTTCGCCGGCATGAAAACGTCCCGAAAAATATAAGCCAACTGTTGGCTTATATGTCATTTGCCTCCCTTCAGTTTGAATGACGTAACGCGATCGTAATATGAAGCTGTCAAATAGATTTTTGGACGTTTTGTATCGCAATGTTTGCTACTGACACTCTATCTAGTGCATAAATAATCTAAGACTGCGAGATAGCGAGGCGTTAACAAGTTTCAAGTAGTTGATAAAACAGTGCTGCGTTACCTTATGCTATGAATTACATGCATTAGTGAAATTCAGCAATTAATTTTACTTTTGCTTTTTGTTATTTCCACTAATTTCAATTTTTCTTTCTATCATTCACGTAGTTAAACTATCTCTTTTTAATGCCCGATCTAAACACAAATACGCGTTACGCTAATATGTCTGGTTAACTTTTGCATTGTTCATTGTATAAGTAGCCGCGTTGGCCTTGGTAGGGTAAAATGTTTATGTAGACGAGATAAAATGTTTTTACTTAAAATTTAATTCTTTTCGAAAGAATTACGTACCCGTAGAGGAAGCTGCGCTTGCTCCTGCTGCTGCAGCACCCCCACCAGCACCACTAGCGCTGGCCGCAGCCGCAGCACTTGCTCCTACTGCTGCACCGCCCCCACCAGCTCCACTAGCGCTGGCCGCAGCCGCAGCGCTTGCTGCTGCTGTTGCACCGCCCCCACCAGCTCCACTAGCGCTGGCCGCAGCCGCAGCGCTTGCTGCTGCTGTTGCACCGCCCCCACCAGCTCCACTAGCGCTGGCCGCAGCCGCAGCGCTTGCTGCTGCTGTTGCATCGCCCCCACCAGCTCCACTAGCGCTGGCCGCAGCCGCAGCGCTTGCTGCTGCTGTTGCACCGCCCCCACCAGCTCCACTGGCACTGGCCCCAACCGCAGCGCTTGCTCCACTGGCAGAGCCGCCACCTTGACCGGAACCAGCGCCACTGCCTGCACCAGAACCAGCGCCGCTGCCTGCACCAGAACCAGAGCCGTTGCCTTCACCGGAACCAGCGCCGCTGCCTTTACCGGAGCCTGCGCCACCACCATATCCAGAACCATAGCCGCTGCCTTCACCGGAACCAGAGCCGCTGCCTTTACCGGAACCAGCGCCGCTGCCATATCCAGAACCATAGCCGCTGCCTTCACCGGAACCAGAGCCGCTGCCTTTACCGGAGCCAGCGCCGCTGCCATATCCAGAACCAGAGCCGCTGCCTTTACCGGAGCCAGCGCCATCGCCATATCCAGAACCATAACCGCTGCCTTCACCGGAACCAGAGCCGCTGCCTTTGCCGGAGCCAGCACCACTGCCATATCCAGAACCATAGCCGCTGCCTTCACCGGAACCAGAGCCGCTGCCTTTACCGGAGCCAGCGCCGCTGCCATATCCAGAACCATAGCCGCTGCCTTCACCGGAACCAGAACCGCTGCCTTTACCGGAGCCAGCGCCGCTGCCATATCCAGAACCAGAGCCGCTGCCTTTACCGGAGCCAGCGCCGTTGCCTTTACCGGAGCCAGCGCCATCGCCATATCCAGAACCATAGCCGCTGCCTTCACCGGAACCAGAGCCGCTGCCTTTACCGGAGCCAGCGCCACTGCCATATCCAGAACCATAGCCGCTGCCTTCACCGGAACCAATGCCGCTGCCTTTACCGGAGCCAGCGCCGCTGCCTTTACCGGAGCCAGCGCCGCTGCCATATCCAGAACCATAGCCGCTGCCTTCACCGGAACCAGAGCCGCTGCCTTTACCGGAGCCAGCGCCGCTGCCATATCCAGAACCATAGCCGCTGCTTTCACCGGAACCAGAGCCGCTGCCTTTACCGGAGCCAGCGCCGCTGCCTTTACCGGAGCCAGCGCCGCTGCCTTTACCGGAGCCAGCGCCGCTGCCTTCACCGGAACCAGAGCCGCTGCCTTCACCGGAACCAGAGCCGATGCCTTCACCGGAACCAGAGCCGCTGCCTTCACCGGAACCAGCGCCGCTGCCTTCACCGGAACCAGAGCCGCTGCCTTTACCGGAGCCAGCGCCGCTGCCATATCCAGAACCATAGCCGCTGCCTTCACCGGAACCAGAGCCGCTGCCTTTACCGGAGCCAGCGCCGCTGCCTTTACCGGAGCCAGCGCCGCTGCCTTCACCGGAACCAGAGCCGATGCCTTCACCGGAACCAGAGCCGCTGCCTTTACCGGAGCCAGCGCCGCTGCCTTTACCGGAGCCAGCGCCGCTGCCTTCACCGGAACCAGAGCCGAAGCCTTCACCGGAACCAGAGCCGCTGCCTTTACCGGAGCCAGCGCCGCTGCCTTCACCGGAACCAGAGCCGCTGCCTTCACCGGAACCAGAGCCGCTGCCTTTACCGGAGCCAGCGCCGCTGCCTTTACCGGAACCAGAGCCGCTGCCTTCACCGGATCCAGAGCCGCTGCCTTTACCGGAGCCAGAGCCGCTGCCTTTACCGGAGCCAGCGCCGCTGCCATATCCAGAACCATAGCCGCTGCCTTCACCGGAACCAGAGCCGCTGCCTTCACCGGAACCAGCGCCGCTGCCTTCACCGGAACCAGAGCCGCTGCCTTTACCGGAGCCAGCGCCGCTGCCATATCCAGAACCATAGCCGCTGCCTTCACCGGAACCAGAGCCGCTGCCTTTACCGGAGCCAGCGCCGCTGCCTTTACCGGAGCCAGCGCCGCTGCCTTCACCGGAACCAGAGCCGAAGCCTTCACCGGAACCAGAGCCGCTGCCTTTACCGGAGCCAGCGCCGCTGCCTTCACCGGAACCAGAGCCGCTGCCTTCACCGGAACCAGAGCCGCTGCCTTTACCGGAGCCAGCGCCGCTGCCTTCACCGGAACCAGAGCCGCTGCCTTCACCGGATCCAGAGCCGCTGCCTTTACCGGAGCCAGAGCCGCTGCCTTTACCGGAGCCAGCGCCGCTGCCATATCCAGAACCATAGCCGCTGCCTTCACCGGAACCAGAGCCGCTGCCTTTACCGGAGCCAGCGCCGCTGCCTTCACCGGAACCAGAGCCGCTGCCTTTACCGGAGCCAGCGCCGCTGCCTTTACCGGAGCCAGCGCCACTGCCTTCACCGGAACCAGAGCCGCTGCCTTCACCGGAACCAGAGCCGCTGCCTTTACCGGAGCCAGCGCCGCTGCCTTTACCGGAGCCAGCGCCGCTGCCTTTACCGGAGCCAGCGCCGCTGCCTTCACCGGAACCAGAGCCGATGCCTTCACCGGAACCAGAGCCGCTGCCTTTACCGGAGCCAGCGCCGCTGCCTTCACCGGAACCAGAGCCGCTGCCTTCACCGGAACCAGAGCCGCTGCCTTTACCGGAGCCAGAGCCGCTGCCTTTACCGGAGCCAGAGCCGCTGCCTTTACCGGAGCCAGCGCCGCTGCCATATCCAGAACCATAGCCGCTGCCTTCACCGGAACCAAAGCCGCTGCCTTTACCGGAGCCAGCGCCGCTGCCTTTACCGGAGCCAGCGCCGCTGCCTTCACCGGAGCCAGCGCCGCTGCCATATCCAGAACCATAGCCGCTGCCTTCACCGGAACCAGAGCCGCTGCCTTTACCGGAGCCAGCGCCGCTGCCATATCCAGAACCAGAGCCGCTGCCTTTACCGGAGCCAGCGCCATCGCCATATCCAGAACCATAACCGCTGCCTTCACCGGAACCAGAGCCGCTGCCTTTGCCGGAGCCAGCACCACTGCCATATCCAGAACCATAGCCGCTGCCTTCACCGGAACCAGAGCCGCTGCCTTTACCGGAGCCAGCGCCGCTGCCATATCCAGAACCATAGCCGCTGCCTTCACCGGAACCAGAGCCGCTGCCTTTACCGGAGCCAGCGCCGCTGCCATATCCAGAACCAGAGCCGCTGCCTTTACCGGAGCCAGCGCCGTTGCCTTTACCGGAGCCAGCGCCATCGCCATATCCAGAACCATAGCCGCTGCCTTCACCGGAACCAGAGCCGCTGCCTTTACCGGAGCCAGCGCCACTGCCATATCCAGAACCATAGCCGCTGCCTTCACCGGAACCAATGCCGCTGCCTTCACCGGAACCAGAGCCGCTGCCTTTACCGGAGCCAGCGCCGCTGCCTTTACCGGAGCCAGCGCCGCTGCCTTCACCGGAACCAGAGCCGCTGCCTTTACCGGAGCCAGCGCCGCTGCCTTCACCGGAACCAGAGCCGCTGCCTTCACCGGAACCAGAGCCGCTGCCTTTACCGGAGCCAGCGCCACTGCCATATCCAGAACCATAGCCACTGCCTTCACCGGAACCAGAGCCGCTGCCTTTACCGGAGCCAGCGCCGCTGCCTTCACCGGAACCAGAGCCACTGCCTTTACCGGAGCCAGCGCCGCTGCCTTCACCGGAACCAGAGCCGCTGCCTTCACCGGAACCAGAGCCGCTGCCTTTACCGGAGCCAGCGCCGCTGCCTTTACCGGAGCCAGCGCCGCTGCCTTTACCGGAGCCAGTGCCACCGCCATATCCAGAACCATAGCCGCTGCCTTCACCGGAACCAGAGCCGCTGCCTTTACCGGAGCCAGCGCCGCTGCCTTTACCGGAGCCAGCGCCGCTGCCTTCACCGGAACCAGAGCCGCTGCCTTTACCGGAGCCAGCGCCGCTGCCTTCACCGGAACCAGAGCCGATGCCTTCACCGGAACCAGCGCCGCTGCCTTCACCGGAACCAGAGCCGTTGCCTTTACCGGAGCCAGTGCCAGCGCCATATCCAGAACCATAGCCGCTGCCTTCACCGGAACCAGAGCCGCTGCCTTTACCGGAGCCAGCGCCGCTGCCTTTACCGGAGCCAGCGCCATCGCCATATCCAGAACCATAGCCACTGCCTTCACCGGAACCAGAGCCGCTGCCTTTACCGGAGCCAGCGCCGCTGCCTTCACCGAAACCAGAGCCGCTGCCTTCACCGGAACCAGCGCCTTCACCAGATCCAGAACCAGCGCCGCCGTCTTCACCGGAACCAGCGCCAGCACCAACAATAGCACCAGCTGAGGCCCCAGCAGCGGTTGTTGCGCCACCGGAACTAGCACCAGCCATGGCACTGGAAATGGCTGTCACGCCACCATCACCAGCACCCACACCCGCTGAGGCACCAGCAGCGGCTGATGCGCCACTAGCACCAGAAGCAGCTGAGGCACCGACCGCGGTAGCTGCACCAGCAGCAGCACCAGCACCCGCTGTTGCACCAGCCCCAGCACCAGCACCACCAGCAGCTTTTGAGTATGAATAAGAAGACGCGTAACTTCCCACTGAAGCAAAACAATGACATGTTAAGTTTAGTACACGTTGATCACAACATTTAATTCAATAAACAATTTAAGACGCTGTCAACACCAACGTCGGCGCACACTGTCTATTTGTATCGGAGTAAACGAGATGCCGCTATTACTGGGCACCCGGGTATATTGAAATTTATCGGGCAAATATTTAATTAAAAAAAAACTGTGGATTATTTGTGAAATATGACTCGTTAGCGGTTTAGGTATGAATATGTTGACTTCATGTTTTTAATTGCAGACGCATACGCCAAAAAAATAAAGACATAGAACCGTTTAATGATGATTTTAAGACCTATCTTTGCAATTATTTTCTATCGAGCCGATTTCGTCCAATTATGTATCGAGTCCGTCCACGGTCTTTGAAATATGATGAATATTAACATATATTTTTTTTGATGTGCTAGAACAAGCAGTTTTTCTTAAAAAACTGTTTAAATTACATCAATTTCAACAAAATTAGGTGTTGTCAGCCTCTTAAGTTACATTGTGGGAGAAATATAATATTAAGATGGGAAGACGATGAATAAAGTTAATAAATGGTCATACATAACGTTAATAATTAATTGAAGAACATACCTTGCGGTATCTGAGGTTGTGGAATATAAACTGAAAATAAAAAAGAATACACCTTTAAAACTTGAACAACATACCAAACAAAAAAATCTAGATACCTAAATTGCATACCTACCTATTTGTTGACTTATTTTCAAGACATCTTGAACAATTTGACAAACCTATCCGTTGTGATACGGGATACAAAAGGTTAGACATTTGAGAAGATAGGCACATTGTTAAAAATGCGCTTGCAGAATACTATAGAATGATTGCATAGACCAGTAAAACACAATAAACGAATAAATAACACTTAATAATACTATCCACCTATTTCCCTTAAGTTTAGCACAACTAAACACAGGAGGAATAGTTTTTTGAGGCGAGCTTGTCGTAGTGTGAACGGCGTTGCGCGTTGCGGAAGAGCTGGATATCGATATATTCAACTGTAGAGATTAGTTCTGATATCTTTTTGTATCAAAATTTGTGTGGCACAACTTTGCGATTGTTCGCGTACTTTCTTTCTTTTTTTTTTCTTGCTTCTATTTGTGAGATCCTATAATTGGCTCCTATGTTATAACATGTTTAACCTACTCTGTAATTTGTAGCTGTTGGTTCTCCGAAAAAAAGTATATATAAAATTATGTTCTTTAAAATTTGTGAAAAAAACTATTAGATACCTATTTAATTCTTCTTTATTTGTGAGGCCCACTTAGCTGTGATATTTTTCCTGTCAACTGCGTGTTTAACCGTCGCAGGAACACAACAATAAAATAAAGGTAAGTAATAGTAAATTACTGAAAAGACCAGTAAGTAAGCCATATTGGACAAGTACGATTTGAAATCCGAGCCATAGGCGAGGATTTCTATGTACGAGTCCAGTATGGCACTTATCGGTCGAAACTTGTATAGTGCTTTTCTCAAAAATAAAATAAAAAACTACAAAGACGAACAAAATAAATTATAAACGAAAAATTTCCAAAATGTTAAAATTTTCCCGCTCTTTTTGAAGTATGAACGCCACCGCTCTTCTTTAAAACCGTATTCTTTTCGTATACCGTATATTGCCTAACTCTTAGAGTTGGCATAAATATTCGTTAAATTGAATGAATTTGCAACTAAACTGTTTATACTTATTTATGTATCAAACAGTAGCAATCCTACTAAAATCATATTTAAAGGTAAATTAATTATAAATGAAAAAAAATTATAAATTATTTATTTATTTATTGCATTTCACACAATAGGTTTGTTTTATAGGTTTATTATTCAACCTTTTTAACGACATAATTTTTCTTGTCTGTCTGTCTATATCAGTAACTAATTTACATTTTTTGCTTAGGAGCAGGGGTCTGTTAAGACTGGATGGTCACAGATACATATAAATTTGTACGGAACCCTCGGTGCGCGAGTCCGACTCGCACTTGGCCGGTTTTTTGGAATAATCAGACGATTAAGCAATAAGAGGAAAGGGAAGGGATAACAATGTTATGTTGCTATTACGCCACTACTTCAAAAGCAGTGCATACAAGTGCGGAATAAGAAGAAAGGTGTACTTACGTCCAGGGTAAAAGTTTGGCACTGCCAATATAGGCAATACCAAGAGAGCGAGGACAGTCAAATGTTTTAAGCAGGCCATCTTGTACTGCAGTGTTCTTCGCCTGCTGATGCCGCTGTGATTGAAACATCACCAACCCCCCTATTTATATGGGAAAAACTATAAACAATTTTATTTCGGCATTAAGTAATTCGTGAGATATTTAGTTATTTATTTATTTAAGTCGTGCAACAATAAAATATATCGGTCTTTTCAGCTCTTGAAGCATTGTCACGAAAACTAACACGTGTATAATGTTATGTTCTATTTTAAGTTTCACTTTTTATTTCGATTTACTGAATTAATAGAAGGTAATTTTAGTAAAAAGCTTTCAGGGTACCAGCTAATACTGGTTCATACTGAATAATAAAATACAATTTCAATTCACTTGAGAGTCCATCTGGATTATACGATGTATTTGTAAGGCCCATCTACGTAGAAGGGTCACCCTTTAACATTTTTTGCTCATATTTTTGGTAAACAGAAGAGTTTGTACTGTTATGTTTGAGCAATGAGGGTAAAAACAATCCGTAATAGTACATTACTGCAGCGGCCGCGAAATAGGGGATTGCCGGCCGAGTAGTTATAGATGGCCTAGTGTTAACGAGTCAACTTTGTCAAATATTTTGTCTTTGTCTACTCCTTTGGTCCGTGGGGTCCTAGCGCTAAGAGGCTCTATAAGAAAATAGTAAAGTGGTTAGTCGAGGACACAGGTGACCGAAGAGCTGGCAGCTATCTCAGACAAAGAATTAGCTAAGCTATTCAAAGAGGGACCGCTTATCTTCGGAATCTTGCCTAAGGAGTCCTTTTCATTATATATTTTTTCTGTCTCTTAATGTACCTATGTACTATCGCCCCAAGCGCCAGATAACCACCTTAAAGGCCCAGTTTGCGTGCAGTGGCAAGACATCTGTCCATAACAATCCATAGCAATAAACATCAACGGCTGCAAGCAAATTTGTTTTGAAAATGGGTATCTGACGTCTGGGGCGATGGTACTTACTTTTAAGGGCTGTTTGATTAATTTTAACTGACGGATAAATGTGATGCCGTCTCTGTCTATTCGAACAAAACAAACAGAGACTGCATCACATTTATCCGTCAAATAAATTTGATCAATGGATGGTGAAACACGGGGTTAGTGTAGGATAGTTGTAAATAAATACCTAATTACTTTATATTTTACTACAGAGAAACATTAGACTTAAATAGAAAAATAAGACCACACTTTAGAAACTTTAATTATAAGTTAGGTATATAAAACCGGCCAAGTGCGAGACGGACTCGCGCACGAAGGGTTCCGTACCATTATCTATAAAACGGCAAAAAATCACATTTGTTGTGTGGGAGCCCCCCTTAAATATTTGTTTTATTTTAATGTCATTATTTATTTTTAAAGTGATTATATAAATAAATATTCTGTGAATATTTCAAGCGTCTGTCTACCTGTTGCCGTTATCAATATCATATCGAGCAAAAACGAGCAAAAAATAACGTTTGCTGTATGGAAGCCCCCCTAAATATTTATTTTATTCTATTTTTTAGTATTTGTTGTTATAGCTATTTGTTGTTGTAGTTATAATAATAAAAAAAACCGGCCAAGTGCGAGTCGGACTCGCGCACGAAGGGTTCCGTACAATTATCTATAAAAACCACGTTTGTTGTATGGGAGCCCCCCTTAAATATTTTTTTTATTTTAATTTAATTATTTATTTTTAAAGTCTATACTTAATTAAATATTCTGTGAATATTTCAAGCTTCTACTTGTTGCCGTTATCAAGCAAAAACGAGCAAAAAAATCACGTTTGTTGTATGGGAGCCCCCTTATATATTTATTTTATTCCTTTTTTTTAGTATTCGTTGTTATAGCGGCAACCGAAATACATCATATGTGAAAATTTCAACTCTCTAGCTATCACGGTTCCCGAGATACAGCCTGGTGACAGACCGACGGACGGACGGACGGACAACGGAGCCTCAGTAATAGGGTTTCCGTTTTTACCCTTTGGGTA
The DNA here is from genome assembly GCA_947563465.1 of Archips xylosteana. Taxonomy (NCBI): domain Eukaryota; kingdom Metazoa; phylum Arthropoda; class Insecta; order Lepidoptera; family Tortricidae; genus Archips; species Archips xylosteana. The sequence goes on along the minus strand of OX387350.1, from coordinate 8,735,454 downwards.
CGGAACCCTAAAAATGGCATAAAATAACATGCTTTTTTTGCTCGTTTTTGCTCGATATTGATAACGGCAACAAGTAGACACTTGAAATATTCACAGAATATTTAATTATATATTGACTTTAAGAATAAATCATTAAATTAAAATAAATAAAACATTTAAAGGGGGCTCCCATACAACAAACGTAATTTTTATAGATAATTGTACGGAACCCTTCGTGCGCGAGTCCGACTCGCACTCGGCCGGTTTTTTTATACAGGTTGAAATTTTGAACGTACCTAATACAAAATTAGTGTTTCTAGCTTAGTTCATGCTGGACAACATAATGCATTTACCCAGTTGTTAGAATTAGTATTGTTAAATTTGAGGTGTCCATACATTTAGTTCATAATTTAACTACAATAAAGTATGAAAGTCCGAAATTTTATCCGACCAATTTCAACAATTGAGTAAATGCATTATGTTATCCAGCATTAACTAAGCTTGAAATATTAATTTTGTATCACGTTCAAAATTTCCCCCTGTATTTATTAGTTACAGGTAGACATTTAATTATCGTGATTCTCTTTTGGATTGTACATCTTGCGTAGTAAATTAAAACACTGGTACGATGTGCTGCAGATCTGAAAGATAAAAGTGGAAAATTAGATATTGACATCCGAAATTTATTTAAAAACTGTATCCATCTGCGAAGAATGTTTTTTTCGCTATTCCGCTATGCAATTATCAGTGCGCGTGCGTGCGTGCGTGCGTGAGTGTGTGCGTTTGTTATTATTATACGCTTAAGAGGGTTTTATACCTGCTGAGCTGGCAACGTTGCATTTTTGTTTAATTTTTCTCGATTATTCCATAAACATTTAATGAAAATTAAAAATGTTTTGTATACAAATTGTTCTAATATATAAGTTAATGTGTCTACTGCAATAATAATTCGTGATTATTACCGAACAGTTTTTAAAGAAAATAAAAGTCTTATCACGAATTATTATTGCAGTAGACACATTAACTTGTATAATAGAACAATTTGTATACAATACATTTTTAATTTTCATTCAATTTTAATGGAATAGTCGAGAAAAACTAACAAAAATGCAACGTTGCCAGCTCAGCAGGTATAAACCCTTTTAAACGGTTGGACAGATTTGGGAAATTTATTATATGGATAACACATCGGTTAATTTTATCCCAATATAATAAATAATAATATAAAAAACTGAGTGTGCTTTAAACCAAATCGTGCTGAAGTAAAACTTTTCAGCTCCATCTATATGATGTATATATATATATGTTTGTATATATATGTGTATATATAATATATCATATAGATGGAGCTGAAAAAGTTTTACTTCAGTCATGTGGTCTAAAGCACACGCGGTTTTTTTGTCTGCAATAATAAATTAAGTAGTTTTAGTATAAACGCTTCAAAAAAACGAGAACCGGTGTTTTCAACGTGGTATGGACGTTGGCGATAATGCAGTCGAATTTTATCACTATAAGAGGAAATGTAACCCACTACCCCCCCCCCCCCAACCTGCTCCTAACCCGCCCCCAACCCACTACAACCCACTCTCAACCCACTCCCAACCCACCCCCAACCCGCTCATCCCCCTCACCACCCCTCAACTCCTCCACCCCCTTAACCCAACCCTATTAACCCCCAAAACCCCTCCCCAACACACCCCCCCATTACCCCCCCCCAACCCCAAACCCCAACCCCCACACCCTTAACCCAACTCCCCTTACCCCCACCTCAATCCCCCCAACCCCCTACCCCCTTCTAGTTCCATCATCAGACCCTTGTTACCATCTAGGACCAAAGTACTCGTCAAGACAAATCAAACAAGCTCAAACTCGATGGGGTTGTGTCGTTTTATTGTGGAGTGGCTTCGGTCATCTTCCAGCTCCATGATCAGACCCTGGTTACCATCTGGGATCAAAGTACTCGTCAAAACGAATCAAACGAGCCCAAACTCGATGGGGTTGTGTCGTTTTATTGTGGAGTGCCTTTGGTCATCTTCCAGCTCCATCATCAGACCCTGGTTACCATCTGGGATCAAAGTACTCGTCAACACGAATCAAACGAGCCCAAACTCTATGGGGTTGCGTCGTTTTATTGTGGAGTGCCTTTGGCCATCTTCCAGTTCCATCATCAGATCAGTTCTAAGTTACATTAATATTGCATTGTCAATATCATCCAATTTACACATACGTGCAAAATTTCAGCTCAATCGGAAATCGGGAAGTGGGTCAAAGTCATGTTCAAAGTTTGCTCTCTCTTGCCCCTACGCGCGTAACGCGTTACGTTCGCCTCTTTCCGTAACGCGTTCGCTTTATTTCCGTTACATTCACCATCTTATAGGGGTGCCTATAGAAGTTTTACTTCAATAAATATCATTCTCACAGGATCCAAGTTTTTTTTTATAGCCTATGATATTATTATGTCCCACTGCTGGGGAAAGGCCTCCCCTTTCCTCCGCCATGCTTCCCTATCCTGGGCATGCACCTGCCAATCGAGCTGAAAAGCGCTCTGGTCGTCCCGCCATCTCCTCTTGGGTCTGCCTCTGCTCCTTTGGCCATCCCTCGGAATCCATTCGGTAACGGTTCGCGCCCATCGGTCCGGAATAGTCCGGATGCATTCGACAGACATGTCCGGCCCAGTCCCACTTCAGCTTGGCGGTTTTGACACCCACATCTGTAATACGAGTTTTGGAGCGCAGTGTCGTGTTTCTGATTCGATCAGTTATCCGAACATTCAGGATACTGCGCTCCATTGCTCGTTGGCAAACCTTAAGCCTGGACTTTTAGGATCCAAGTAAAAGCCCAAAATTTTAACCGCCAAGTTTATAGATGTGAAACTTTGCATGGGTGTTCTGACGAACGACTTATGGTAGGGGAGCCCTGGATGCGAAAGCGTCATGGGGACCTGTTGGATCGTGAATATTAGGTTCTAAAACTAACGAAAGTTTATGTAAAGTTTTTCATTTTAGTGGGGGGAAAGTGCGTAAATATTTTCAAAATTGTAAAAAAAAAAACGAAAAATGTAAAATACTCGAGCGCGTCAGACATTTATAGTGTAGACGCGCAATGCCTTTCTGATGATAACTGATAGTGATAGAAAAAAAAATAAAAAAAAGGTTATAGGAAGGAAAGGAAATGTTACGTGAACTCAAAAAAGTGTCCTATTCAAATGACTGACGATTTGAGCATGACATAAGGAAATGGGAGAATCACAAAGTTGTAAAAAAAAACGTCACCTCGAAATACTCGAGCGCGTCAGATTAAGATAAGGTAAGTTATGTACATGGATAAAAGTGTATATTTCAATAATCTGACGATTTGAGCGTGACAGGAAATAGGAGAATCACAAAGTTGTAAAAAAAATGTCACCTCGAAATACTCGAGTGCGTCAGATTAAGATAAGGTAAGTAAAGTACACGGAGAAAAGTGTATATTTTTTAATCTGACGATTTGAGCGTGACATAAGGAAGTGGGAGAATGTAAAAAAAATGTCAACTCGAAATACTCGAGCATGATTGATTTTTTTTATTTTGAAGGAAATTCTTTGAGGATTATATTACGGATATTATTTTTCCTTCAAAATAAAAAAAATCAATCACGCTCGAGTATTTCGAGGTGACGTTTTTTTTACATTCTCCCATTTCCTTATGTCACGCTCAAATCGTCAGATTATTGAAATTTACACTTTTCTCCATGTACTTAACTTACCTTATCTTAATCTGACGCGCTCAAGCATTTAGAGGTGACGTTTTTTTATTACAACTTTGTGATTCTTCCATTTCCTTATGTCACGCTCAAATCGTCCGATTATTGAAATATACACTTTTCTCCATGTACTTATCTTACCTTATCTTAATCTGACGCGCTCGAGTATTTCGAGGTGACGTTTTTTTTTACAACTTTGTGATTCTCCCATTTCCTTTAAGCCACGCTCAAATCGTCAGATTATTGAAATATACACTTTTCTCCATGTACTTATCTTACCTTAATCTTAATCTGACGCGCTCGAGTAGGTATTTCGAGGTGACGTTTTTTTTTACAACTTTGTGATTCTCCCTTTTCTTTTAAGCCACGCTCAAATCGTCAGATTATTGAAATATACACTTTTCTCCATGTACTTAACTTACCTTATCTTAATCTGACGCACTCGAGTTTTTCCGACGATCAATTTTTTTTACAAATCTGATCGGCTGCCCTCAACGAACGCCTCTACATTAAGAGTGCATATTTGGTAGGGGTACATTGCAAGGTGTAAGGTTGCTTCCTAAATGATTTTCTGACGCGCTCGAGTCCCGCGCAAAATCCCCTCTTGGGCTCCCCTACCACTACAACGTATGTATATGAAGACCACTATGTAATTTTTGGGAATTCCCGTAGGAATTTAGCAAACTCCCGGGTCTCAATTCAATTGCTAGACCTACTTTATGGTTTACATGCGATGTTGCGGATATAAAACTTACGGTGGTAAAAGTATGGAGGTTCATAACGACGTATTTCTTTGCGGTCAGCTGAAAGGGTTTTTGTAGGCGCACGATGAACATTAGGACGAGTTTTTTCGTTTCTTGATCGCCGTAGGTCCACTCCGAATTATACAGTTCACCAGCGAGACTTTCGCTCTGGAAAAATAGTTAACAATTTTACGTCGCCATTATCATCTCCCTTATGTGCCCAACTGCAGGGCTCAGGCCTCAGAATGAGAAGGCTTAAACTGTAGTTTCCACGCGGATCCACTGCGGATCGGGAATTTCTTTGCAGCTGTGTGAAGGTTTCCTCGCGATGTTTTCCTTCACCGTAAAAAAGCTTATGGTAACATTCCAAATGTAATTTCGTACTTATATTCCGAAGAACTCAGAGGTGCAAGTCGGGGCTCGAATTCATGACCCTATGCTTGAGAGGTCAAACCACTACAGTACCATGGCTTTCTAATTTAAATTGCATTCGTTAGCAGTAAACCCTGAACTTTCTTGTTTAATTTTTTGTAGCGGGTTCAAACGTCAGAATGCATTCGAAGAAATTATACCAAAATTGTATTGCAATACTCGAAATCATCATCATCATTATCATTTCAGCCAAAAGACGTACACTGCTGAACATAGGCCTTCCACAAGGCTCGCCAAATAGATCGGTCCCGCGCCATCCGCATCCAACGCGATCACGCAACCTTAAACTGGTAGCCGCTTCATTTTGTTGGAAGCCTGTTTACACTGCGTCTTGCGGTCCGTGGACGCCATTGGGGGACCAGCTTTTGGTCCCAGCGGCCATCAGTTCTACGAGAAATATGCCCAGCCCACTGCTAACTTGAGTCTGGCGATTCTTCGAGCTATGTCGGTGACTTTAGTTCTTGCACGGATTTCTCATAATCACGCAGAGAAACACCGAGCATAGCCCACTCCATTGCCTTCGGCGTGACCTAGAGCTTTCTTATTATTTTATTATGAAATAAAAATATACATACATGGTCACTTATAACTTGTCCCATAACGCACTGATGCAATATTGAAATTAGGAGAGAAAAAAAGAAAAAGAAAAAGCGAACAGTGCTGTAAAATTCATCGACTACCTGAAAATAAGAAAATAGGGCATGATTGTCATAACAATACTAAAGTTGTAAGCTTTGATCAATTATAACTGAAGATACAAATTGCCGAACAAAATCCCCTTCAAAAAATGTCCGAACTTTTTTATTTGTTTGCATAACAATTAAAATCATCACCTACACAGAAATTTGAACCTAGTATTTACTTCTTTACAGTCGAATTTCGGTTGACACTTGACAGCTAAACTTGACAATTTCACGCAACGTACTGAGAAAAAAGAAGGCCACTTTTATCAAAGTGGCGCTCATTTGGCTCGGACATTTTCGGGTGCGCGACTGTGGATCTACAGTTATAATTGATCAAAGGTTGTAAGAGTTTTTTTTTTTAGGTACTTAAGTTCGTGAAAATACCTACAGTAAAAGTATACGCTGTAAGACATATGAAAATAGACCCAAATGTGTAATTTACAACCATGATGTCGCCCAGTACTCCATCAAATTGAGATAACATACTGAAAAAATGGTAAAAACCAGTTTACTTAACAATCTTAACGCAAGAAAAAAAGAAACTACCTAGTACTAAATTAATATTTACTTTTCTAATAAGATGTATCTTAAGATCATGGTTCTTAGTTTATGTTTAATTTTAATATGAACAGCTGCAATGTTGTGTGATCTTTTTAAGTCAATTATTTCCTTTGGTCCTATCAATTGCCGCAAATGTGTGCCAAGAAGTCTCAGTTCCATGCAAATGTAGCCGATACAAGATACGTTTATCAGTTCAGAAAAGGAATAAATACAAACAACGAGAGCTGTCATCAAGCTTTCCCATACATATGCAGCGTAATACCACTTTATTTTATCGAAAGGGTACCAAGCCTCAAAGGGATATCGGTGCTCGAGATCCTTTCCGAGAACTTTATTATCGTAGTACATGATTAAAATTGGAAAAGTCACCACAACTGAAAGCAGTGGTACAGCATAGTAAGTGTACCACAATGTAATAAACTTTACAACTTTCTGGTATTTTATTAAAATTTTACGATTTTCATGCGAGCTTTTATCGACCACGTCCCACATATTAGAACGCAGATGATTTAATATCGAGTTGTAAATATGCTTGTTATTATTTATTTTGATAAATTTAGTCACTGACATTGCTGACACTCCTATGTTGGGAGCAATGCTGACGATGTCGAGGAAACTTTTAAATCCATAGACACACAGCGCGATAAGTTGTTGGGCACAGACGAAGAATATAAGGAAACATATTAAAAAATAGCAATAGGTTTTGTGTTTTTGTCTGCCATAAAAAGGGTAAAGACAAATTCGGGACGCTATAGTGGTCACGAAATCAATATCTTTTTGAAAATTTTCTTCGTCAGTTGCGGACATGGTCGATGTGTTTGAAAGACAATGCAAATATAAGCGATAGAACAAAATAATCTTTGAATATTGAATAGGAATGCTTATTGAAGGTCTGTTATACTAAACGACACGATTCAGTAAGTATAATATTTGATCGATACGTTTCGTACTAAAACTAAATCCGTTTGATAGAGAAAGCATTTAATGTCGTTAGTTGTAAAGAAGACGGAGATGGAGGCTAAATTAATAAACCGATCAATTCAGAATACAGGCCAAGGTACAAGATCAAAGATAGAACCTCATTGTAAGCAATTTGCTTGACATATGATTGTATTGTAATATGTGATTATATTTGTTGGATTAAGCATTGTACGGCTTTGTTAAGGTAAATTTCTATTGAGTTTACTAGAGTACTAGCTGTTGCCCGCGACTCCATCTGCAAAGTGTTCGTTTATCGCTATTCCGCGGGAACTTTGCAATTTTCTGAGATTAAATTTATCCTATGTCCCTTCCCAGGGTCTCAAACTCTCTCCATACAAAATTTCATTTAACTCTATTAAACGGTTTTTTATAAGAGGAAAAACGAGCATGCGTGCCACCTGATGGGAAGCAATTACGAAAGGTATCACAGGTGTACTGCCGGCCCTTTGAGAGATAGATAGGCTGGTTTTTTAAAGATCCCTAAGTTGTATCGCTTCAGGAATTTTGTCTTAGGAATTTTGGATTTTTATTGTATGGCTGGTTCCATAACTTCGTCGTGCATCGTAATTTAAGTGTGAGGAGGTAACAGACAGGCAGTCAGAGCTACTTTCGCATTTTTAATATTAGTACAGTAAGGAATTTATAGTACAGAATCTCTCCAAGAGAGTTCGATTCACACTTGTCCGGGTTTTTGAATCAATCTTTTAATGCCCTATAGTTTACCAATCACGTATCAGCCCAAATTGGCACTTATTCCATCCCCGTACGATTTACTTTAGACAAGCGTATAATTAATTTAACATCAGAAATGGGTCAAGAAGCACTCAAACGTAGCGATTGCTTTATAATTTGGTATTGTTCGCTGAATTGTAGGTACTTCACAATGCCGTTTCTAGTCCTTTGATGCGTATCTAATATGGGTATAATCCGATGAGAGTATGTCATCCACTTCATGCTAATGCACGGCTTTTGTGGGGCTTCCCATCCCTTTGCTTATTTGCTGGTACGAAATATTGGCACTCGGCTTTATACGTCTTGTTTGAAGATTACTCGAGTCTGTTACATTTGCTGGTATTGGTGGTAATTTCAGGTTTTTGTTGATAAATATGATTTTTTAACTCTGATTTATTCGAAATTGAGTTACATGGACGGAGTCTAAATAGTTGGAACACGTTAAATGGTAGCTACCCGTAAAAAACAACTAACTGGATAAAGTTCCGCTGTGCCATGAAAATTACACTTACGATTAATTACGTGTCACAAAGGAAAAACTTGATACTATTTTTAACCATCGGCGTTAAGATGTTTAACTTTTTGAACTCCACTACTTATATACGAAAAAAAAAAAAAAAATCCATGTCACTTAGTTAAGCGACAATAGACATTTTTTCGAAATTATCTAATGCTAAAAGTGATATATCACTAGGATTGCATTGTTCGTCTCAGATTTTCCTGGCACAAAATGCAACGCTAGTGACTTCCTTCCTTCTGATACCTACTTAGTTTATCGATATCTTATATTGTAAGTGACACTATGTCAATGCGATATGTTTGAAAATATATGAACAATAATACCAAACCGAATCGACGTTATTATTATTTCAAACACTAGCCACACGTTGTTCCTGCCAGAAAATCTCTAGGTATAGTTATGTGAATCTATTATATCGCTCAACTAAGTAACATTATTTTTTTCCTTTTTTTTCAGAACTGGTATAACTTGACTTCTCTTCCAGTTATTGTTGAGTTTTGGAACCACCTGTATAGGTACGTAACTCAGTTTGGAAAAAATAAGTCAAATGCGTCCTTATCCATTTGACAGCAGAATTAATCTATTAGGTACCAGTAATCTTTTTATCTCATAAGGATTTAATAAAACCCTGTTATTACAAATAAGAATATAACATTATTAAAGCTAAAAGAGGTTTATAAACAAATTACTAGATGTTTAGGGTCTTTTTAGGGTGAGGCCACACGAGCGTAATTTCGTGAGTCGTGAGCGGCAGAATTTCGGTCCGCGCCATACAATATGCGCGCCATCACGTGACACTCACGTGACACAATGTATGGCGCAACGGAAATTCTGCCGCTCACAACTCACAAAATTACGCTCGTGTGGCCTCACCCTTAGGGTAGCATACCTAACAAGCATACAGCTGAGAATTCTTACAGATCTTGTCGACTCTGGGGTAAGCTGTCACCTTTGCCTGAAGCTTTGGCACTTTTGGGTTTTTATTATGAAGTCGTTCATAGTTTGAAACGCGTTAGCAGCTTGTTTTTTGGACCTATGTGACATATTACATTAATTTATGTGGAAAAGGAAGAGGACGGGTTTTGCATGTTAACATCTAATCTAATAGGTACTTATATAAAAATCTCGTGTCACGGTGTTTGTTATCGAACTCCTCCGAAACGGCTTGACTTGATTTTAATATAAACAAAATTATTTTTGTAACTGATGCAACATTGGCAGAGTTACGTTACAACTACATTGAGAGCTTCTTTAGCACAGTCGCGAAACATGTAGAATTTCGTACAATGACTTGTCACTATGTATCTCTGTCGCTTGATCGTAAATATTCGCCGTCGCGCTCGCACACTTAAATTTGTATGAATGCGACGGCAAATATTTACCTACGTTCGAGCGATAAAGACAATAAAGACTTTACATACATACATACAAGTAGTAAAGGTCATTGTACGGAATTTTTCAAGCTATTCGTCCGTAATTTAACTAAATTCATCTAACAATGATATCTCCCAATCACGCATAAAATATTAGATCATCAGGGTGTACACGGGCTCATTCAAATTTCAGATCGAAACGCATTCATGTCCAAATTGTGTTCATTTCTGAAATGCGTTTGGAATCCTTATAAAATGCGTACTTACGTGCTCGATTGTGGAGAAACAACGACCAAATAATGATGACCTATTCACTCATACCTTACCTTTAAAAGTAACAAGAGTTCGAGCCAGATGTATTGAAGTGTAAGGGGTCTATGTAAGTTGGAAATATAATACGCGAATCGTGTTCGGGTCCTTTATGCGTATTCTTATTCACCCGCAATAGGATACGTTTGTGAATAAGAGATAACTGTATGGAGTGGTCATTACATTACCTTCTTTTTATTATAAAAAATAATTAAGAAGTTTTATAAAGTCTTGGTACAGAACCTACATAAGAGCTTTAATATGAGATCGGTTGAATTTCGTTACAGTAAGTAGTTGCCGTAGCTGTAGTAGTTGCGTTGCTGGTGGTAGTGATATTAAAAAATAGATAATAATAAATTTCTACTAATAATTATTACTCCATTTAGATAATGTTTTTGTTGTTTTTCAAAAAAGCATCAAAAAAGAGGAGGTTCTCATTCGAACAGTTAGTAAGTATAATAATTTTGCTCTGAATTTACTAGACCGATTATGTTGGAACTTGGCACACTTATAAATTTATGTTGTTCTAATCAACGTGTGACGCAAATAAATAAACATTGAATTTGGGAGGTATACTTTGGGAAGTCCTGAATTGTAAACTGTGCTGTAAGTCATGTCAAATAAAAGTCTAGTTACAAGTATCTCAAATTATTTTGTTGTTTTTTAGTCTATAGGATTAAAAGTTATTAACCAATAATTTCAAAAATTGTTTATCAATAGACAAAAAAATACCGTCTGTCACTCTTTGTGTAGGAAACCTTAAAAATGACCGTAGTGAAAGTGTCACCAATTTCGACATACATAATTAGATTTTCTGAATTTTTTTAAAAATGCACCACCTACTGTACCTGTCCTGTACTTAGTTACAGAAATACTTCATACTTTTTAATAATTCTCTTATTGTGTCGTTGTTGCGGGATTTGAAACCAAGCAAATGAGCCCAAACACCAAAGAAGTTACTAGTAAAGCTCGAAGAGTTCCATTGTCCACCTCTTGACTCCATCATCAGACTCATAAAAACCAACCAAATGAACCCAAACACGAGGGAGTTACTATTAAAGGCTGAAGAAGCTATATTGTGTCGTTTTGTATTGTACTCCATCGTCAGAACTGCACCAAAATTTATCATCTATAAAATTGTCATGAGAACTCAATATTAGTGCAAAGATTCGCCAGAATCAGTTACGTAAAAGTAGTTGAAAAATCTATAACAAGATTTGAAACAAATATACGAACTCAAGCTTAAGAAAGCGGTTTTAAAAATCACACACTTTGGAGTCACACAATCAAAATGGAGTCGGATATTAAAAAGTGAAAAAACAAATGTAGGTGTCGATTTAACAACTCTATACAGATATCTAGTTTCACTACAAAATGAAGACGTCACAAAGAATAATAGGTTGGGCGTAGGTTATGAGGTAGATTTGTGTTCCACCTCTCGATCGCACCATTGTTCGGAGCGAGCGTCTCCTCCGGAAGTTAGGGCTGTCGCAATACAAAAAACAAAATCATTTTTTTGAAGTGAAACTTCTAATGCGACTTCCAACAAGCGTTGCGTTAAATGCGTTACGTTAAATACGCAACGCAACGCAACGCAAGTTGACGTTTACGAGACGTTCGCATTGTATGTACGAGTATACTAACGGATGTTAAAAACTTCGTCAGTGTGATCCAGAACAATTGCGTGGTTTAGTATGAAAACTTGTAAAAATCAAAACTATTTTAATGGTAGATCGTAGAGTAAAGTATTTTAAACGTATTTAGTAAAAAAAAGTATTGAATATCTTTGAGAATTACGAAAAATCAAGAAAAAATATTAAAAATAACGTGCGCACGAGGAGCAACGCCATCTAGCGACGAGTTATGTAATTTGTTTCGCTAGCGCTGTAGTTGGTTGCTTGCTAGCCACTTTTTTGCTTTGGGTTATTGCAATATGTAAAGGTTCATATTGATGTATAAGTGCCTTTTTCATTTCCACATTACGAAGTTTCACTTCTTCCGCGCGAAGGAACTGCACGCACCCGGTTTTTTTCTGGGTATCTTACATGTCTATCAATGTCGTCGTCATTTTTCATGTATATAATAATAATAATAATAATAAATAATACGTAAATATCACGTGACAATTTCACACCAATTGACCTAGTCCCAAACTAAGCAAAGCTTGTACTATGGGTACCTACTAGACAACGGATAAACTTACTTATATATTATAGATAAATACATACTTAAATACATTATTAAACTTCCAAGACTCGAGCACAAACAATAGTTATTTATGATACAAGTGCGGAAAGCAGGCTATTCCCAACGAATGGCGGAGATCTAAACACACGAGCAAAGCGAGTGTGGTTTAACCGACATGAGTTGGGAATTTCCTACTTTCGACACGTATATCATACAACATTTTACAATGCATTAAGCGAGGAAAAAAATTGGGCCTAAGAGCGCGCGTAGACAGAGAGCGGTCTGGAGTTCCGAGTTCCGCGTTCAGAGTTCTGTGTTTTGACCGCTCGAGAGTTCCAGTCGCCTGCTGTGTGCGTTATCGTAAGAGTCTCAGTACATTCGAAAGAACGCAGAACTCTGAACTCGGAACTCCAGACCGCTCTCTGTCTGCGCGCGCTCATAAACATTTTCGGAAAAAGATGTTGCGTTCTTATTTACCTTTCATTGAGGGAAAGTCTCGTAGATGTTTACATATTTCAGCATTGGTTTAGTCAGCAGGAAGCCTCATATTTAATTTTGTGCTTGGTCTAGGACGTCAGGCAAATTCATCGCTTGAACTCTCCATTTTAATTTAACTACTAAACTTAAATTAATTCTCCGGACTGAATTCATGAACATTGCTGTGGCGGGTTTTCATGACAGGCGCGAATGGGTAACCATGCTTGGTTCGTGTTACGCCATGCGCGCGCACTGAAAGCTCATTGGTTGACAGGCGCGAACGGGTAACCATGATTGGTTCGTGTTACGCCATGCGCGCGCACTGAAAGTTCATTGGTTCAATTTCGATTGCGCGCGCATGATGTCGGTCGGTACGGTCCGAAATGGACTCAAGGAATTATTTTAGTACTATATTTTTTATTTTATAACTTTTGACGAAATTAAAATTTGTGTGTTTTAATATTAAAACAATCTGTTTTATTATTTTATCAGTAAATATTCATTTGGTTGCATCAAACATTTTCTTATTTGTGCAAAGCTTAATTATGAAGACACAACTCTCTAGTCTTATTTTTTAAACACTAGTTTGGACACAACTTTTTGTGAATTGGCAATTTAAAAAGTTACTTTTCCGCACGCGTGTGGAAAGTAAAATACATACAATTTTTTTTTACACTTGCGAAAGTGTGCTGGGATGACTAACTTTCTATATATATGTTGACTCGCGTCAAGAGGCACTTTCCGAGCATATGCATTAAAATATATTTTGTGTGTTTTCTATATAGATACAACCTAGGGCTCTTCGAGGCTAGAGTGAGCCTTAACTACACTTTCCATCAGGCGGGGTCATAGGTAGGTCAGTTTTATGTAAAGAAATAAAATAAACTAACGCCAAGGAAAATGCGCAGTGAAATATTTGACAAGAATACCGTTTGATAAAAAATTCAAGTATCTAGAAATTAAAGTTAAAAACACGTCGCCATTATTTTGTTTTACTATCATGTTTATTCACACAAAGTTTCGGAATCTAAAAGTGACTCAAAATGAATACTAACTATAAAGTGACTGGATATTTTTTCAGTTAGGTTTCTTTCAGTTTATTGTGCTATTTCACACGGAGCTTCAATAATTAATATTTTATATTAAACGATAGCACTGGCTTAATAAACACCTATTACAGATAAGTAAAAATTTAACATATTTTCAATGTTAGGTATCAATTTCGAATTTTGATCCATTTCTAGGATCCGATTGACTTGAAATTCGTACCTATTTTGGAAAATATAGAGCTCATAATTACTATACGGGCAAAATGCGGGTAGCAATCAAGTGCGAGTTGTTCGAAAGACTCGAGCGGCTAAACGAACAAGACACCCTACACTTCAGTTAACTTGTGACCACGGCTGCTGCAATGTGGCCGAAACGTCGAGGTAAATATTATTTTGCGTGATAAGTCCCGTTTAGTATAGTAATTATGAGTGAAAATCACGAAAATTTAAAACACTAAACATAGAGCTATAGAGCAGTCAAAAAAAGTATTGTCTGATATTTTTAAACCGTAGTGCGGAAGAGAAGCCCTATCATCAAATGCGCCCAAGTTCTCTACACGTCAAATTCCCCGCTCTGAATGGCACCCCCGCGGAATCTTTATAAATAGTTGTGCAAAGACGGTGTTTAATTTAATGGAAATCCTTAGCTCAATGCATGCCAGCCAGTCAACGGATTGTGCTCTAGAATTGATTTAATTAAGTTGATCCCGCTGTACATGGCTGGTTGAGTTTCAATGGACAGCATTTTTGGTAATCATTTTAAGGATTTTGGACAATATTTTGGACACATTACAATCATAGCAAAAGGCCTTTTAGAGTCACAAATGTGTTTTAAATACGACAGCACAGCTTAGCTTAGTTGTACATAATGTACTGCGCATAGTTAATTGAATTTAATTCTTGATTATTAAACAATAAGAGTTAGGAAAAAATCTTAAAAAAATAACTTCGTCTGACCTGTTGAATGTTAGGAAACAGTAGGTAAGAACAAACAGTAGGTACATTCTCAATTAGCTACTTCCTAGGTGTAACATAGATAAATAAAAGAAAAGTCAACAAAATATATTCTTCCTATATATCAAATTCATCCAGCATCGTTTGCGGTCGAGTACCAAACTCCTTTTGGCCTGTCCTTCTACTTCTTCCAAAATTTACTCAAAATCATTTTCTGTGCAATCTGCTAGACTGTGGAATCGATTGCCCACCTCCATTAGGCAATCTCCCTCCGTGGTGTCGTTCAGGGAAGCTTTGAAGAAGATGTGGCTCACACCATCACTTTAATATATTGAGAACACTGCTTATTTATTATATGTATTTTGCATATATATGTTGTATATGGTAGTATATTTTTATTAGGTTTCTTTATATTATGAGTTTATGTATTGTATTTACTAAAAGTTGTATTGTAGCCTTTGCTTTGTCCGACTGTATTATTTTGACTTACTCTTTGTCGGTCCCTTACTAAATGCTCCTTTCATCCACTCAAAGGTTGACTGGTAGAGATCCCTTAAAGGGATGAGTTCACCTTTGTACATGCATTTCAACGGTTGTCATTAATGTATTTCTTTTTTTTTCCTTATTTTTGTACAATAAAGAGTTTACATACATACATACAAATTCATTAAAGCTTAAAACACTTATTGAAGGTTAGTATTAAGTATATACTGAAGCAAACGATTTTCATGCCCATGTAAGTAGAAAGTCCCAAGGTTGTTATTTGTGTTCTAGTGGCACTTCAAATTAAAGAGTAGTAATTTTCACAAGCAGAATTGGTATAATTATAATAATACTGAACCGAGAGATTTAAAAAGCCCTATCAAAATACAGTTCGCAACTAAACGAATGAACACTGTAGTAGCCTTTCTGATAATTAAAGCGACTGACTAAAGTCCTTTGTAGACTCGTAGGAGTTGTAGGCGCTGAATGGGACAGTTCTAAAATATACGGACTGGAATGACTAATTAAATGTGTCCTTAGAGTATAGAACAAAATCAGAAACTGTAAACTCGTCTATTGTTGCGGCAATTATTATTACTCTCGAAGAGAATAGTAACGTAAATGACTAAGTAGAGAGTTGATATCATAATATTTTAACAATCAGTCCTTAGCTCGTTGCGGATTAACTTGTTGAAATGGCAATAAGCAGGCCATATAGCACGCAGAACAGATGATCATTCGGGCTGAAAAGTTCCCGAATTGAGACCACGGACTGGCAAGCGCAGCGTGGGACGCTCATCAACGAGATGGACGGATGATCCTAGTAAAGGCCGCAAGTTTACATAGTGCTTCCAACCGTAGTGATTGGATATCAGTGGAGCAGTGGACTTCCTACGGCTGAAATGATCAAATAAACGCGTTCTCAATTGAAAATAGGACGAAATATTTATTGTCCATATCCTTATCATTTCGACCGTAATATTATGACTTTCGACGGCCGAGATTGCAAGTAGACCGAACTTGAGGGTATTCCGTGTGCGCGCTTTTTGCTTTCATTCTTGCCGCAGATGTCACTGCCTTTCTATATTCTAAAATGTAGTCCTATTTTTCCCTTCGTCTGCAAGTTCGTTTGTGTAAGATATGAATTAAACTTATTCATTTATTTTTTCACATTGCACATTTATTTTGCCTTTAACCTTCGTCTTAGCCCACGTTAGAAAGGTCCTCACGAGAAAAATTTAATATCCTAAGAATGGAATTCTAAACCAACCTTTAAAGGTCACGCTAACAGGCCAAAAGGTTACGCTAACATTTTTAACCTCTTGACCGCCACAGTCATCCAGTAATGACGGCCAGTGAAAAGGCTCACACGTCAACGACACCAATACCTCTACAATATTCAACTCCAAGTAAATCCTTCTGCAATGGAAATAAATCCTTATTTATCGACTAAATAAGGTTTGTTCCGTGGCGTATAGAGGACGTCACTTCGTTTGTTTTGTGGCGGTCAAGAGGTTAAAGCATGGCACGTTCGCTCGGACATTGCTATCAAATGATCGCAGATGAAATTAACACGTCATTTTGAAAGCAGAGGTAAGTACTTTAATGTTTGTGTAGGATACTAAAAGTCCCTAATACCTTGTAACTCAATATCAATCCATCTTAAATGAAGACGGCTGATGATTTCTCAAATAATATTTTTATACTACTTTTTGCCCACGACTTCGGCGGCGCACAAATAAAATGTATACGGTCAACTCCTGATCTCTATTTCTCGGAAAATTTCAAAAATCACTTTTTACTCTACCTCTATGATCCTAAAGGAATGGTTACGGAGATAAGGTCCCATTGAATTGAATACATAAATCCCATTTATTCCTTATCTCGAAAGATTTGCCGAAAATCTTTAAATAGATTTTTTACTGTTATAATCACCTGCAGGCGTATTGTCTAACTTTTCTGACGCTTGCCTTCGCAATTACTAAGTATTTCTTTCTGTCAAACGATATAGATGACAGAAAGAGATGGTGAAAGCCAAGGCAAACGTCAGAAGCGTTAGACAATACGGTCTCTGCTTGGATGCCAAATTTGAAGTCTCTAATAACTGTAGTTACAGAGATAAGGCCACTTTCAAGTATTTCAAATATAGGTAAATCCCGTTTATTCCCTATCCCGTCGGAATTTAGGAAAAACCCTTTATAGACCATTATGACGATCAAGGTACATCTGTGTCAAATTTCAAGTCTTCAGCTTCAGCGGTTTGGACTGTGCGTTAATATGTCAGTCATTCAGGATTTGAATTTGGTATATTATAAAGGTTTAATCTATATTTAATTGGTATCCTCATACAGTTTCATTTAGGGACCCTACATGGGTACGCACATTAAGAGGATAGTTTTAGTTATAGAGAAACAGTTCCATTAAGTATTTTAATAGCCAATAAAATAGGCTGAATTTATTGCGACTATTACATGTGGGGAATCAGCCGCGACCACCCGCTCATGAATAATGGCGGAACCTTTAAACTTTAATAAGGTCCTATCTCTGACATAGCGCAGTTTCGTGGGTGGCTAGTCCATTAGTTTTTGTAAACGCGAAATGTGAGATTACTTTGGAACAACAAATGCTTTTTTTCTCACTATGGTTATTTACTAAAGCTTATTTACACAATCGCGTTTTTTTTTTTTTTATGTTAGATAGGCCAGACAAACGAACTAGTGGGTCACCTGATGTTAAATGAACACCACTGTCCATAGACACCCGCAGCGCTTTATTCGATGCCAGTGCGTTGTCGGCCCTAAAGGAGAGGAAATAGGGGAAGGGGGAGAGGGAGGGGGAGAGGGAAGGGGTGAGGTATTGGGCCCCCGGCACTCTCACTGACCGTACGAAACGCAACCAACTTGAATCGACACAGAATCATAGGTAGGTTTAGGTTATGTTAAGTTTGCATTACAAACACAGAATGACCGTCGACACTGTTTCTGTGTCAATTTAAATTGAGAAAAAACGCTACTGTGAAAATAAGCTTCATTAAAAAACTAAAATAAGAAATAAGCTTCAGTTAAAAAGCATTTCGGAAAAAATCGAATGGAAATTTTGCTACATACTAGGAAATAACGATTTTGGTAAATTGATCTAACTAAGCACTCGTTGGGCTGAGTACCGTTCCAAAGTAAAAGTTCTGTTCCAAAGCCTACTTTTAATTCATTGCTAAATAAATAACTAGATAATCAGCCCATCGCCTATTTAATCGAGCTTTGTTATTGCAGGATGGCTTGTCTGTGTCAGGTTATAGGTAAGCTTTATTTCTGAGTATGAGGTACGCGAGCAATTTTAGCTTGCACCCTAACTTTGCCGGTATATGATAAAATGCGTTGTAAGCGTTGCTGTAAAGTTTATTGCGGTTTTAACAATATATGTAGTTCGTATCGAAAGTTTTCGTTAGTAAACAGGTTGTATGTAATTAATTAGGAAAGGGTCAGATTCTCTTTATTTTTAGAAGAAACATCACCATTACGCACGATGTTCACAGAGTTCATAAATTTAATTTTAGTATATAAGTAAAAACCAATTTCCAATTGTATGTAAGCGCACCATTTGGCATTTTTATTGTAGTGTTTTAAATGTCAGGAGGTTTGTATAAAAAAAATGTTTGAAAATTTTAAGGAAAAACTGAAAAATACGGGTTACAAAAAAACGCTATACTAAGGGAGTGAATGAGTGAGACAGAAGGTGCTTGCAGGGAAGATTTTGGTCTAATTTTCCACCAGTATGAAGCTGGGGCGGCAGCTAGTGTAACCCTATCCTACTATACTATGACGATGAAATTGAGAAAGTTCGTGGGGACGTTTGGATGTTTGTCGCTCAATCATCTATTTAGATGAAAACATAGTTCCCACGGGATAGCAATAAACAACAATTTGTCTAAATAATGTGTATCCCTAAACCATTTTTACTCGACTGCAAGGAAAGGTTTATGTTTTTGTAAGTGTATGATAGCTGCAGTAGACTTAAGCCTTTTAATCTTTACAATAATAAATGCTGATTTCAACACTGCTTGGCACATGCCTCCCCTCAGAGTGAGAGGGTTTGGGCTGTAGTCCCCACGCGGGCCCAGTACGGATTGGCAACTTCACACACTCTATTGAATTTCGTCTTAGGTTTGTGCAGGTTTCCTCACGATTTTTCCTTCACCGTAAAGCTTATGGTAAATTGGAAATATAATTTCGCACTTAAATTCCGAAAAATTCAGAGGTGTAATTTGAACCCACAGCCCTCTATTTGAGAGGCAATAGGTAAAAGCACTAGACCGCCACAGCTTCAATATTAGGTATTTTATGCAAAACACAAATAAATAAGGACATTATAAAACGCAAATAATATTTCAGCGCGACAGTAAATGATCCACTATAAAAAGTAGGTAGTTAAATTGATGGCCCTCATATATTTTCACTGATAGTCGTGACACTAATGGTTGCGGTGTAAAAAATACATCACAGAAAACAACAATAAAGAAGGTAACTAAATCGATGTTACAGGATTTCAAGGCCATTAGATTGATTGACGCAGAGAGGCAGATAAAGCTTAGGTATATTAAACTACTAGTTGTGTAGTCGACCAAGTAATTCCTTTTATAGTATAAATCTTCCCAGGTGAATTTTTCGGTATTCCCTTGACTTGTTTAAACTTTTTTTGCCTAATTTCACTTTGTCTACCAACTTTTACTATAATGAATAGTTTGTCTAAAGTCAATTTGTATAATTTCATTATATATAATTTTTATTTTGTCGAATTTTCATTTTTACTAAATGATCATTTGCATAACTCTTGTTTTGTCGAGATATTATTTTATCGAAAACTCACTTTGTCGATTCTTATTTTAACTAATCATCATATAGCCGAATAACGTTTTAACTAACATCATTTGCATATGTCTTGTTTTGTCTAATATTATTTTAACGAAAACTCACTTTGTCGATTCTTATTTTAACTAATCATCTTATAGCCGAATAACGTTTTAACTAACATCATTTGCATAAGCCTTGTTTTGTCTAATATTATTTTATCGAAAACTCACTTTGTCGATTCTTATTTTAACTAATCATCATTAATAAAACGTTGTCGATGAGAATGAGACACTTCAATTCTATGCGCTGCGCTACGCTCCCGCATTAGCCTTTGAACTTAACCATGCCGAGTCGTTTCCGCTCCGACAGGTCTTGATTGCTCGCTTCGCTCGCTTGCTGGCTTCAATCGCTATCATTGGAGTCAGCGAGCGAGCGAAGCGAGCGAGCAAGACCTATCTGGGCGGAAGCGACTCGGTATGGTTAGGTTCAAAGGCTAATGCGGGAGCGTAGCTATTTATACTATACCACCTCAAGGTTCAATGTCAGTTGTAAGGCTTAAAACAACAAAGGCTATTTTCACTTGCAAGTACGTTCGCTGCTTGCAAGTCAATGTGACAACGGAACCCTATTACTGAGGCTCCGCTGTCCGTCCGTCTGTCTGTCTGTCACTACGCTGTATCTCATCAACCGAGATAGCTAGACAGTTGAAATTTTCACAAATGATTACTAAAAACTAAAAACTAGAATAAAATAAATATTTAAGGGGGCTCTCTCCCATACAACAAACGTGATTTTTTTCTCGTTTTTGCTCGATATTGATAACGGCAACAGATAGACGCTTGAAATATTCACAGAATATTTAGTTATATATTCAATTTTTAAAAAAACTGTGTTGTTTGCCACTTACTAAGACTCACATTTAAGTATTTTGTATGAAATAAAAGCACTTGTAAATTAATTAATTCCAGGATTTTATTATAACAAACGTGCACCAGTTTGTGCTTAAGTACAAGCACAGAATATATAATAGTACTAACGTTCAGAATGGACTGGAATGGAATGGATTGTTTTAAATATGTTGAAATAAATTATAATAAATATTTTTCCGTGTTCAGGAGGCGAAACTCTTGCGATTCCTGTAGTAATTTTCAGGTGTCAAAAAATGAAATCTTGTCAATTCACTAGGTCTGCACTTGTTGCTATTATATTATGTTATAGGTACGATTTATAAGTTATGATTGACTAGCTTTTGCCCGCGACTCCGTCTACAAAGAATTCGTTTATATCACTATCCCGCAGGAACTATGAAAATTATCTGGATAAAAACTATCTTATGTCCTTTCTAAGGTCTCAAACTATCTCCATATCAAATTTCATTTAAATCGGTTGAACGAATTGAAGGGGTAACAGTAACAGACAGACGGACACACTTTCGGATTTATAATATCAAAGTATGGATTACACTTTTTTTTTAGGTTAAGATCTTGTATAAATAAACGACCGCTTTAGCCTAGTTGGTAGTGACCCTGCCTACGAAGCAAGAGGTCCTGGGTTCAAATCCCGGTAAGGGCATTTATTTGTGTGATGAGCACGAATATTTGTTCCTGAGTTATGGATGTTTTCTATGTATTTAAGTATTTATTTATCTATATAAGTATGTTTATCCGTTGCTTAGTACCCATAACACAAGCTTTGCTAAGCTTACTTTGGGACTAGGTCAATTGGTGTGAATTGTCCCATGATATTTATTTATTTATTTTATTTAAATAGTTGTAAGTGTAAAAAATAAATAAATATTGTTTTTAATAACACTAATCGTAAGCACTGAGCGTATACTATTATTGAATTTAAGATCCCAATTAAATAATCCAACATCCGCAATTTATTATCTAAAGGGACTGTATCTATCAAACAAAGCTATTAAGTTTTGGTATCGTATCGGTGTACTATTCCGAGCCGTGAGTTATAATGTCGAGCGCACGACAAATGGCGCACATTACGGTAATGAATCGCCTCAGACAGGGAGGTAGGTGACCGGTGACAATAAATATGAAATAGTGGTTGATAAGGCTTTTTCTCCTGTATAGTAATTTATTTATTGTATTTGATTATTTCAAACTCTGAAAATTTATAAGTTTCTAGAAAATGTAGTATTAAAAGTTTTGATGCACGTGCAACTTCTTGTACATTATATTACTGATTGGAAACTACAATAAAATAATAAATAAGTGCATTTAAAAAATATGCAAATTACAAAGTCAAATTTTTCCTACACTTACAAACAAAATGGCACTGATTTAAAAATCTCCTATCTCAAATTCGATTATCTTATCAAGTGAACTTTACTCAGTAAACGTCAAGGTTCACTTTGGTTTACATATCAATAAGAGATACGAGCTTTTTTCAAGGTAGTGACAAAATCTTTGTTAAGGTTAAAATATTTCGATGGCCCCTACGTAAATCATCGAAAGTCAATTTATGCACTTTCCAGTATAGCGTTTTGAAGTTGGTTTATGGTATAATTCCGAAAATATAAATATTACATTGACTTTTTATATCCATAATAACTAATAAAGTAAGCATTTATCTTGCGGCATTTTTATTTTCAGGAAAATTATATTAGTTTTCTAGAAATTTGAGTTTCGATGGCATATGTCGTGATAAAGAGAATTACATGTAATGAATCTGCCAGTTTCGATACAAAGTTAACGGCAAATTCCAACGTACAATATTGAAACTGGTAGTTTCGATACCAAGTCAATAGTAAATTCCAACGTACAATATTGAAACTGGCAGTTTCGATACCAAGTCAATAGTAAATTCCAACGTACAATATTGAAACTGGCAGTTTCGATACCAAGTCAATAGTAAATTCCAAAGTACATAATTAATAATTATTTGTCAATAACTTGACCTTAACTGCACAGTATTCCTATTAACAACGTAAAATACACAACCTTTTTAAAATATAATCACTAAAAATGTTCAAACTGTAGGTTTTTCACTATCGGTTTCTCGCTTGGCTGCACTGTCTTTTGTTATCAAACCAAGATTTTTTTAGATTTCAACGCATTAAATCTGTTGTACCTCATTATTACGTGTTTTAAAAATAAAAATCATAATAAAATTGTGATAGTTATTAGCTGATTGTTCGCTTGTTGCCAACTGACCGCCTCGCGGGCTTGTGCGACGTATACTATTGAAGCTGTTAGTTTTGTCTCGTTTACACAACAATAATTCCCACGTAAACAATCGAATGTAGACTTTCGATGATCTACTACGGAGCTGTTATATGTTTTCGATGTTTTACGACTGAAATATCTGCCTAAAAATAAGAATTTTCTTTTTTCCTTTCGGGAGTGTAAAATATGGCTTAAAAGAAGTAGATTGCACAAATAAAAAAAAAACGGCAATGTTGAGTTTCAATGATTTACGTAGGGGCCATCGATTTATATGTGTCTATTTTTTTTACCAATTCTGTACTTATGTAATTCAGAGTTAAACTTTGTTTCATGTATGTTTTGTTTGTATGTAGAAGTCATCTCTAAAAATACTGACAAGATTTTAAAAATTCATTCACATATAGGAAACCATACTATATCTGATTAACATACGCTTTTTACCCCGAGAAAGTGAAAGTTCCCGCAGGACACGGACGACCCCGGGAAAAAGCTAGTCTTATAAATTATGTTGGCACACATAGTTATAACATGGACTACACGCGAATACATACCTTGGTATATATCCAAGTACAACATGCAATTTTTATTTATAATTTTTAAAACACAGCAAGAAAAAAAACCTGAAACCATTTATAAGAAATGTTGTACTGCTTTGTTCAGTGTAAATCACACAGAACCATAATAAATAACATCCAAACCGCAACTGATTCAATAAAGCAACTATCCGGGGAATGTCAAAAATGCAATATAATAATTAATTGACCTATCCTCCGCGAGATGTGGTCGGAGGTGAAATTTATCGACGACTCACTTACTATCCCCCTGTATACAAAAACGATAAGTTAGAATTGATAATATTAGTGCTGTTCATCCAAATTAAATACGACTGTACCGATATGATCTTCTGTTGTTTGAATTCAGCGAAACGGCTGTAGTGAATATTATTGAAGTACGTATATCGGAAAAATTGGAACTGAAATTGGTTTCCCTACTTAGAGTATGGGCGCACGAGCAACTTTGTCTCCGCGACTATTTTATCAAGTCTATGGGTTAGTATGGAACTGCGCACACGTAGCGCCGCGACTCCCAGGGTACAAATACACAGCCTTGATGAAATAGTCGCGGAGACAAAGTTGCTCGTGCGCGCATACCCTTAGGTAACTTTGTCCTAAATACCCGTGGTAGTTTAGTGGTTAAATCTATATATCTATCTATCTAATCTAATACCTTTAAACGAACAATTTTTGTATTGTATATATGTATATATGTATATATATAATCAGGATCTCGGAAACGGCTCCAACGATTTCGATGAAATTTGGTATGTGGGGGTTTTCAGGGATGAAAAACTGATCTAGCTATATTTCATTTTCAGAAAACCGCTTTAACTCGTGTTTTCCGGCTATTTTTGTTTGCATTAGAATACAAAGCTAAATTTCGCCGACTTCGAGCAGATCATAATAGCACATTAGAAATCGGGTGGTCGCGGATCCAGCCGACCTCGGTTCGATTCCATGTTTTTTTTAAGGTTTTTAGTTTTTTTTAAGTTTATTTTTCATGAAAAAACGTCAAGTTTCTTCTTTTGTGAGAAAAAGTATTATCGGGAACGTGCTGTAAATATAGGCGGCAGCACTAATGCGACAGAAGAGACACTATGCGGACAGTAAAACAAACTTTTCAAGGTAAAACATTCAAATTGATGGCACCCTTATGGCACCAGTTGGCAGCACCGTCTATGTGCACGTTCCCTATTGGGAGCACAGAACAGGAAAAGCCGGTTGTCTGTAAAGTCGGTTTACGGACGATAGTTTAACGTGACTCACCCCCCCCCCCCACCCCCTCCGGTGTTTTTGTCAAATATCTTGAAAACGGTGCATCCTACGGCAAAATCAATGAAATTTTCACCCCCCCTTTAATACCCCCGCGCTCCCTCTCCCGCATCCCCCCTCCCCCCTCTCACCCCCCCCCTCCGGTGTTTTTGTCAAATATCTTGAAAACGGTGCATCCTACGACAAAATGAAAATGAAATGAAATTTTCATCTCCCCCTTTGAAACCCCTGAACCCCCTCCTCGCCCCCCCTCCCCCGCACATATATAATCAGGATCTCGGAAACGGCTCCAACGATTTCGATGAAATTTGGTATTTGGGGGTTTTCGGGGATGAAAAATTGATCTAGCTTGGTCTTATCTCTGGGAAAACGCTTGGTACCAAGTTTCTGCCCGAGCAGAGCTCGGTCGCCCAGGTACTGGCCTTTAAAACAGAGGGTCGTGCGCTCGAGTCCGGGCTCACACCTCTATGTTTTTGGAATTTACGAGCAAAATTACATATGAAATTTACTATTAGGTTTACGGTGAATAAAAACATTGTGAGGAAAAAAATGGTGTGTATGAAGGTCCCAATCCGCATTTGGCCCGCGTGGGAACTACAGCCCAAGCCCTATCTTTCTGAGATTGGGCCTGTGCCATACAGAAGGACCTAAAAAAAAAATAAAATTTAATCTGTTTATTGCAATTAATGTTACAAAAAAAAAATCTTATACTTAGTTACAATCTTTAAATATTTAAGATTATTATAACTAAGGAATGCGAAGGGGGCACCCCCACGTATATATACTCCATTTAATTTAGAATTATAAGCCACAACAACATTATATTGCGGCTCGTGAACTGTAATCTCTTTACAATTTGCACTAGAGTAACAATTGATGACACGCAAATAAAGTGACATTAAAACAATTTTATTTTGCGGCTCCCAGACTATTGTACTGTACTATTTGCTAGGTAAGAAATAGTTGACGAGCCGCAATATAATGATGTTGTGGTTTTCAATTCTAAATTTAATGAAGTATAGGCTGGGACGATGATGATAATGATGAAGTATCTCTCTCTCTGCCCATCAAACAATATGTAATAACGAGCTGCTGCCCGCGACTCCGTCTGCGAAGAATTCGTTTATCGCTATCCCGCGGGAACTATGCAATTTTCCGGGATATAAAGTATCCTATTTGTTAATCCGGATTATAAACTACCTGTGTGCCAAATTTCATCAGAATCCGTCAAACAGTTTTGGCGTGAAAGAGTAACAAACATCCATCCATGCTTACAAACTTTCGCGTTTATAAATATTATAGTCCGACAAGCTCGTGCGGCTGACCCTGTCGCAGTCAGCATTTGCCGCACTTATTAAAAACAATCTCGTTAAGGACAGCAGAGGCTCCCTGCGACAAGGTTCCGCCGAGCGCCGCGCACTAGCTTGTCAAGGTATAGCAGGATGTGTTATGTCTATGAGCAGCAGTTTCCACTTTCCATCAGCTGAACGAATACCTATATAAATTATTGAAATAATTTATTTCACTTTCTCAAAAATACAGATTTTTTCACAGTGTTTCTGTCAGTCTGTATCAGTGGGATGCAATGTCGTTTGCTGGTATAATTATACACGTAACGTCATCCGTAACGAATACCTATATAAATTATTGAAATAATTTATTTCACTTTCTCAAAAATACGGATTTTTTCACAGTGTTTCTGTCAGTCTGTATCAGTGGAATGCAATGTCGTTTGCTGGTATAATTATACACGTAACGTCATCCAGAAAATTAGATGGGCAATATGGGCATATTAATTTTATTGATCATACATAATAATCCATGGAAATAATTTCCCTACAAATTTTACACAAAACAGCTCTATCGACTTCATGCATTTCACACTACAAACTATTTCAATCATAAACTCTCGACAGATAATTAAATTATACCCGAAATATTTGGGTGCATACCTGTAACAATGGCCACCCTAATCAATGCTCGGACAGAACAATAAACGTGTGGTCATCCTTCGAGACGGGACCAAATTCAATAAACTCGGACAGCTAGGGTGGCCACGTCAGCCTTCAAATGGAAACTTTTGAATCGCCGTCAGCGTCCGTCGTGCGTTGAGAGGCATCCTTTTGTCCGCAAAATTGCCTCATTTCGCGGTCGTAATAAGGGACGGTAACTATAAGAACGATACGTAATTGAGTCTTTGCTTTGTAGTTGTTTGATGTCGTCTGCATATTGACGTCTGATATACTTCCGCTTTGTTTATTTTCAAATAAAGTTACGGTCAACGTAATGGTTTGTTTGTTTTTGATAAGTTACCCTATTCTACAATGCGACAAGTTAGTTCCTCTATCATCTGTATTTTTTAGTTGGTAGGGTTTTTAATGTTGTATTTTTTATTTTCATTATTACTGACCTATATATGTATACATATGTCCCACTGCTAGGAAAAGGTCTACTCTTAGTGTGAGAGGGCTTGAGCTGTAGTACCCAAGCGGGCTCTTTACATACGCCACTGAATTACCTGACAGGTGTTAAAGATTTGTTCGCGATGTTTTCTTTATTAAAAAACTTATGGTAAATATCAAGTGTGCGCATGAATTCCGAAAAAAATCAGAATTGCAAGCATTCGAACCCGTTTCTAGGCAACCGCCGCTGCTTATTTGACATACATAAATTTGATTAAATATATAATATTGCAATCATTTTGTATTAAGTAACAAATTTTTAGGTACTCTTTCATTGTTGTTTTCTACTGAAAAGAAGAGTCACTCTCAGTTAATTTTATTTTTAATGTGGCTTCTATATACTTAGTATGGTTTTTAGTATCGTCCCTATTAATGCAACTATGCGGATATTTATTTAAAATGATCATGTCCAACAATCACAGTAACGTAGGCAAGCTAGTCAGAGTTGTATCAAAACTTCGCAAATAAATTTTCTTTTGAATGAAACATATTTATATTATTTATAACAGTAATGTCATGTAAACGTTTTTATCAATAAATAAATAAATCAACAGCGCTCATACAGGTTGTCAGTCTTGGACTCGCCCTCGTAAATTATACATTTCCATCAACTGTTGCCGGCAACATTATGTAAATTCAAGATCATTGGAATATTTATGGGCATCGAATTGGTAATTAGAAGCTGCCCGGTGGGAAATCGCATCGACTGGATTGACGGCGTGACTTCGCATCAATTACAATTAAATTGTCTTACGAAGTTGTTCGTGCTTGTTACCTTTGCTATACGGTTGGCATTCGAACGATCGAATGTTGCCGTGGCGAGGGCGATTGTCGGCGATAGTTGCTGAGATATTGTAGTCGAGCGTTGAGAATAATGTTGTTTGCTTGATAATATTGACAAAGTTTAGTGCTGCATGATAATAACTAGGAGGTGGAATAGATAGTAAAATGGAAGTAAACGATTGAATGCGGGTGAAGTTCGTTAGTATTTACTCAAACCTTTTTGTATTGGCCACAAATGCGTTATAGTAATGCTGCAGCGAGCCGAAAAGTCAAAATAGTAATAAATCCGACCAATATTATTTTATAGGTATACTTATAAAAAGGTATCCTATGACACCCGAAACATAGTAACGAATCGATTGACACTTTATTAAAAAATAAGTACCTAGTCTAGACGCTACGGTGGAACATACGTAAATACAAACATACATCCTAACCTACATTTCCCAGTACTAATTTTGTTATTGTCTCTTATTTATTGTATTATGTTGTGTGACATTTAATTTGTATTTAATTTTTATTTTTATTTGTATATGTATTTTTGTATTTGTATTTATATTAATTATTCTGCGTAGTCAAATATTATTCAGTAAAAAAGTCAACATGTTGAAAATAAATGTAAAAAAATGTTATGGGTAGAGCTGAGGCTTTATTATCTAACGCACTCGGTACCATAATCATTTTCACCACTTATAATGATAGAAAGAGATGGTGAATACGATTGCGAGCACCCGTGCATTAGACTACACGGTCTTTGGTTTAAGGTATAACACAGCTAACAATTAAGCTATCCGTCCATCGTTAAAGCTGACACGACAAAGTCCAATTTTCCTCTTCAAATGAAATGAGCACGCCTCGAACTTCAAAAGAGCAGGTATGTCTATTTATTAGAGTAACTATGCAAAATTTGTTTTAATTGGGGGTTGTTAGAGGATACTTCGGCTAATTAGGAATCCCCATATTGCTCTGACCAACGGCTATTGCACAACTGACCGATACTCACGGACGCTAACGATGGAGAATATTTATAAAGTACTATACTTCATTTAATTAGAATTGAAAACCATTATATTGCATCATTATATTGCGGCTCGTCAACTATTTCTTACCTAGCAAATAGTACAGTACAACAGTCTGGGAGCCGCAAAATAAAATTGTGTTAATGTCACTTTATTTGCGTGTCGTCAATTGTTACTCTAGTAAAAATTGTAAAGAGATTACAGTTCACGAGCCGCAATATAATGTTGTTGTGATTTATAATTCTAAATTAAATGGAGTATAGCTGACGCCCGCGGCTTCGCCCCCGCTGAAGTAGATTAAAACGTGTTTTCCCGCGGGAATGTGATATTTTCCCGTGGTAAAAAGTAATCTGCCACCATGACCATGCCTGTTTACCATGAGCTTTACGGTGAAGGAAAACATCGTGAGGGAACCTGCATACACTTGCGAATAAATTCAATAGTGTGCGTGAAGTTCCCAATCAGCACTGGGCCTGCGTGGGAACTACGGCCTAAGCCCTCTCATTCTGAGAGGAGGCTTGTGCCCTGCAAGGCTGGGATGATGATGATGATGATATATCACTCTCCGGCCCTTCAACTATGTCCATACAAAAAAATCACGGTAACCCGTCGCTCATTTTCGACGTGAAAGAATTACAAACAAACTCACACACACACATTTATAATATTATAAAAGTATGGATACCTACGGATTTATAACCGCAGTACTTAAAACAATATGTAATATACGTTTCATTTCAACAACTAGAAATAGAACTTGAACAGAACTAGAATAGAACTTTTCTTTGATTGTTACTTTGTATTTATCTAACTACTAGGTGTTGCCCATAACTCCGTCAGCGAAGAATTCTTTTATCGCTAACCCGCGGGAACTACGCAGTTTTCCAGGATAAACATTATTCTATGTTATATCTAGGGTATCAAACTAATTCCATACAAAATTTCATCTAAACCGGTCATGCTGTTAAATCGTGAAAAAGTATTAACTTTCCTTATAATATTTAAAGTCTTTGAAGTGGCTTATCAATTATCATGTTGCTAAAGCACGACAAGATTATATTTTAACTGCGTATTTTCGATTCGTGACTATGCCCAAGCATTTGCACTTTGGACGACTGCTTTAAAGCCTTTATTTCCAATAGTAAACATAACATAAAAATTGCATATAGTTAAGGGTTTAATGAAAACAAAATCACGATCACTTCCTTTGTGTCACGAAAGTTAGTCATGTACTCGTAAGTACAACTACAAATGTGGGTAACTTTTGTTACACAAAAGAATCAATTATGTTTGGTCTTAATTAAATCCCTTAATTGTGTACATTTTAGGGTTCCGTACCCAAAGGGTAAAAACGGGAACCCTATTACTGAGGCTCCGCTGTCCGTCCCTCTGTCTGTCTGTCTGTCTGCCTGTCAGTCTGTCACCAGGCTATATCTCAGGAACCGTGATAGCTAGAGAGTTCAAATTTTCACAGATGATGTATTTCGGTTGCCGCTATAACAAAAAATACTAAAAAGTGGAATAAAGTAAATATTTAAGGGGGCTCCCATACAACCAACGTGATTTTTTTGCTCGTTTTTGCTCGATATTGATAAAGGCGACAGGTAGATGCTTGAAATATTCACAGAATATTTAATTATATATTGACTTTGAAACTAAATCATTAAATTAAAATAAAAAATATATTTAAGGGGGCTCCCATACAACAAACGTGATTTTTATAGATAATTGTACGGAACCCTTCGTGCGCGAGTCCAATTCGCACTTGGCCGGTTTTTTTTTGAAAACGACGTATCGCAATGTATGCCAATAAATCTGTAAATTTTATAATAGAATAAACACGATGATATCATATGATAGTGCTTCGGGATGTTGTGCGTTTTGAATTTTACTAAAAAGAATACGACGAAATGTTGTCAATATGATGTTAAACATCTTTTAAATCAGTATGTATCCGAAACTGGGTAACAAATTGCAAAACGGCAGTCATAAGGTGGGGTAAGCGGACGAAGTGGCCACGCTTGGGACGCGATATAATCCGGGGTCTCCAGTCCAATCCATTGTTAATGATTGCCGGGCCCCAGGCGTTGGAGGTTTGATATGAGTGTGTCAGAGTTGTGAGCAGTTTTAGGGGAAGATAATTATAAAAACTAATAGCGTAAACTCGGGGTACTTTGACCCAATGGAGTCTAACTTTGGCTTAAGTATATAAAAAACCGTCCAAGTGCGAGGCGGACTCGCGGACGAAGGGTTCCATAAATTATCTATAAAAATCATGTTTGTTGTATAGGAGCCCCCCTTAAATGCCGTGCCCCCGCTAATATTTTTTTATTTTAATTTAATGATTTATTTTGAAAGTCAATATATATTTAAATATTCTGTGAATTATTTCAAGCGTCTACCTGTTGCCGTTATCAATAACGAGCAAAAACGAGCAAAAAAAATCACGTTTGTTGTATGGGAGCCCCCTTAAATATTCATCATTTCAGCCGAAAGACGTCCACTGCTGAACATAGGCCTCCCCCAAGGCTCGCCAAACAGATCGGCCCTGCGCCATCCGCATCCAATGCGTTCCCGCTACCTTCACCAGGTCGTCGCTCCATCTTGTTGGAGGCCTACCTACACTGCGTCTTCCGGTCCGCGGACGCCACTCGAGAACCTTTCGGCCCCATCGGCCGTCAGTTCTACGGGCGATGTGCCCTGCCCACTGCCACTTAAGTCTAGCGATTCTTCGAGCTATGTCCGTGACTTTAGTTCTCGCGCGGATTTCATCATTTCTAATGCGATCCCGCAGAGAAACTCCAAGCATAGCCCTCTCCATCGCCCTCTGAGTGACCTTGAGCTTCCTTATAAGACCCATCGTTAGCGGCCACGTCTCAGTACCATAAGTCATCACTGGCAACACACACTGGTCAAAGACTTTTGACTTGAGACACTGCGGTATATCGGATGACAAGATATTGCGGAGCTTCCCGAACGCTGCCCATCCGAGTCTAATTCGTCGATTGACCTCTTTCTCGAAGTTGCACCTACCCAATTGGATTGTATGTCCCAGATAGATATAGTCGTCAACAACTTCGAGCAAAGTATCTCCGATTACGACGGGAGTTGGTACAACATGGGCGTTCGACATGACCTTCGTCTTGTCCATGTTCAATTTAAGACCAACTCTCTCGGAGACTCTTCCGAGGTCAGCGAGCATCGCACTGAGGTCCTCCAAGGTCTCAGCCATAAGCACCACGTCGTCGGCAAATCGAAGGTGAGTGAAGTATTCGCCATTTACATTGATGCCACGCCCTTCCCAGTTCAGAGTCTTGAACGCATCCTCTAGTGCAGCGGTGAACAGTTTCGGAGAGATTACATCTCCTTGTCTGACTCCCCGCTGCAATAGAATGGGCTTCGACATCTGATCCTGAAGTTGGACGGACATTGTGGCGTTATTATACAGACACTTCAACACTTCGATGTACCGGTAGTCTACTTGGCACCGTTGGAGAGACTGCAGTACAGCCCAAGTCTCGATCGAATCGAAGGCCTTCTCGTAGTCCACAAATGCCAGGCAAAGGGGGCGGTTATACTCCTCGGTTTTCTGTATAACCTGCCGCAACGCATGTATGTGGTCCACGGTGCTAAAGCCTTTTCGAAACCCGGCTTGTTCGGGAGGCTGGAAGTCGTCTAACCTGCGCGCGAGACGATTCGTAATGACTCTCGAAAACAGCTTGTAAACATGGCTCAGAAGTGAAATGGGTCTATAATTCTTCAATAAGGTATTATCGCCTTTTTTGAAGAACAGCACCACTACACTTCTGTTCCATGCTTTTGGTGTTTTCCCTTCACGGATGGCGGTATCAAATAGTTTCTGAAGGGCTTTGAGGATCGGTTTTCCGCCCGCCTTCAGAAGTTCGGCTGTTATTCCGTCATCACCAGGGGCCTTGCCATTCTTTAGTTGTTTGAGAGCCGTACTAATCTCGTACAGGCTGACGTCCGGGATGTCTTCGGTATAGTGCCGGGTTAATCTAGCTCTCGGGTCTTCAGCTAGAACCATGACGGGTTTCTTCGTTGATGTGTAAATATTTATTTTATTTAATTTTTTTGTATTTTTTGTTATAGCGGCAACCGAAATACATCATTTGTGAAAATGTCAACTCTCTAGCTATCACTGTTCCCGAGATACAGCCTGGTGACAGACGGACAGACAGACGGACGGACAGACGGACGGACAGCGGAGCCTCAGTAATAGGGTTCTCGTTTTTACCCTTTGGGTTCGGAACCCATAATTCCAATGCAATAGGTATAAGACTTGAATCCCAATGCCCAAAGTGATGCTACAGGGCCAAAGTGCCTTGCCCTGCGCTTGCTTGTGCTTGCTGCTTGCGTGTCTTGGACGTTGGTGTTGTTGTGGATGTAAATGAAGCAGGTAATAATATTTTACAATGCATATGCTCGGAAAGTGCCTCTTGACGCGAGTCAACATATCTATAGAAAGCTAGTCATCCCAGCACACTTCCGCAAGTGTGAAAAAAAATTGTATGGATTTTACTTTCCACACGCGTGCGGAAAAGTAACTTGTTAAATTGCCAATTCTCAAAAAGTTGTGTCCAAACTAGTGTTTAAAAAATAAGACTAGAGAGTTGTGTCTTCATAGTTCAGCTTTGCACAAATAAGAAAATGATTGATGCAACCAAATGAATATTTACTGATAAAATAATAAAACAGATTGTTTTAATATTAAAACACACAAATTTTAATTTCGTCAAAAGTTTTGAAATAAAAAATTTAGTACTAAAATAATTCCTTGAGTCCATTTCGGACCGTACGACATCTGCGCTTTCAGTGCGCGCGCATGGCGTAACACGAACCAATCATATTTACCCGTTCGCGCCTGTCAACCAATGAGCTTTCAGTTTGAGCGCATGGCGTAACACGAACCAATCACGGTTACCCGTTCGCGCCTGTCAACCAATGAGTTTTCAGTGCGCGCGCATGGCGTAACATGAACCAATCATCGTTCGTTACGTTCGCGCCTGTCATGAAAACCCGCCACAGTAATGTTCATGAATTCAGTCCGGAGAATTAATTTAAGTTTAATAAATTAAAATGGAGAGTTCAAGTGATGAATTTCCATAGGACTTAACGCCGCCTGACGTCCTAGACCAAGCACAAAATTAAATGTGATAGCCTCCTGCTGACTAAACCGATGCTGAAATATGTAAACATCTACGAGACTTTCCCTCAATGAAAGGTAAATAAGAACGCAACATCTTTTTCCGAAAATGTTTATGAGCGCGCGCAGACAGAGAGCAGTCTGGAGTTCCGAGTTCTTTCGAATGTACTGAGTCTCTTACGATAACGCACACAGCAGGCGACTGGAACTCTCGAGCGATGAAAACACAGAACTCTGAACGCAGAACTCGGTACTCCAGACTGCTCTCTGTCTGCGCGCGCTCTTAGCCCCAATTTTTTTCCTCGCTTAATGCATTGTAAAATGTTGTATGATATACGTGTCGAAAGTAGGAAATTCCCAACTCATGTCGGCTAAACCAAACTCGCTTCGCTCGTTTGTTTAGATCTCCGCCATTCGTTGGGAATAGCCTACTTTCCGCACTTGTATCATAAATAACTATTCTCAAACATGCTATGAAATGTTGACGTTATGTTCCTTATAATACGCCACGAAGTGTCACAATGCAGGCGCGGCGTGGTGTGCGGCTAGACGAGAGGTCAATAATGGAATTTCATACAACATTGCTGGCCAAGGCCAGCAAAGTGATCGTCTATTGTTTCATACCATGACGTTTATTAATTATTAGGTCTATGGCATCATAGCATTTAGCCATTAAAAAAAAACTATAAGCAATATTTGCGTTTTGGTTCATTATGAGATTCTGCCACTACGCTTATTTAAGGTAAGGTAAGATGATGATGGTGGTGGTGATGTTGATGGTGGTGATGGTGTTGATGGTGATGGTGGTGATGATGATGGTGTGATGATGATGAGATGATGATGATGATGGTGATGATGGGTGATGATGATGGTGATGATGACGGTGAAGATGAGATGATGATGATGTTGATGATGATGGTGCTGATGAGATGATGATGATGACGTTGATGATGATGGTGATGATGGGTGATGTTGATGGTGTTGATGATGGCGGTGATGATGATGGTGATGGTGGTTATGATGATGGTGGTGTGATGATGATGGTGATGATGATGGTGATGATGGGTGATGATGATGGTGATGATGACGGTGAAGATGAGATGATGATGATGTTGATGATGATGATGATGGTGATGATGAGATGATGATGATTATGTTGATGATGATGGTGATGATGATGGTGATGATGGGTGATGATGATGAAGGTGATGATGAGATGATGATGTTGTTGATGATGATGATGATGATGATGGTGATGATGAGATGATGATGGTGATGATGATGATGATGATGATGGTGATGGTGATGATGAGATGATGATGGTGATGATGATGATGATGATGGTGATGGTAATGATGATGGTGATGATGATGATGATGATGGTGATGATGATGATGGTGGTTATGGTGATGGTGATGATGACGATGATGATGATGATGCCTGTTTGAGAAAAACTCTATACAAGCCTTGGCCACGAACAGGGATTGCCGGCCTCGTATCTCTAGATGGCCTCGTTGACACTCGGCCATCTATAACTACTCGGCCGGCAATCCCCTATTTCGCGGCCGCTGCAGTAATGTACTATTTCTCAAACATGCTTTGAAATGTACGCGTTAATGTCACGAAATGAAGCCATGAAGTTTGTTGTTTATGGCTCCCTACATTACTTCTTGGCCTAGGCCATAAAAGTAAGTATGAAAAACCATTATTGTCCGCTGCTGTAACTTTTTAAATTTGCTTACTAACACTAAACTGACAAAGGAAAAATTACATACAGCCAACTTGCGACATTAAAAAAAATCTATCTTCTTTTATTTCTATAAAACCGCCTAAACTACTGGTGATGGATGGATGGATGTATGGATGGATGTATGGATGGATGAATGTATGGATGGATATATGGATGGATGGATGGATGGATGGATGGATGTATGGATGGATGGATGTATGGATGGATGTATGGATGGATGGATGGATGGATGTATGGATGGATGGATGGATGTGTGGATGGATGGATGTATGGATGGATGTATGGATGTATGGATGTATGGATAGATGGATGTATGGATGGATGTATGGATGGATGTATGGATGGATGGATGGATGGATGTATGGATGGATGTATGGATGGATGTATGAATGGATGTATACATGGATGTATGGGTGGATGTATGGATGGATGTATGGATGGATGTATGGATGGATGGATGGATGGATGGACGGATGGATGGATGGATGGATGGATGGATGGATGGATGATGATGATGATGATGATGATGATGATGATGATGACGATGCATGTTTGAGAAAAGCTCTATACAATCCTCGGCCGGAAGAGGGATTGCTGGACTCGTTTTATACCCCAAATCTCATCCATCAATCCCTTACTTCACGGCCTCTGCAGTAATGTACTATTAAACAAAAAATATGAGTGAGAGAGATAAGTCCCTCCCTCGTATAGGAAATATACGCTAGCGTGCTATCGACATACAGGGCCTTTCTGGCTTGTCGCTCTGTGGATTTTTTTGAGTAGAAAAGGAAGCAAACTGTTCTCGAACGTATTTTGTGGAATACATTCAGCTTACTTTTTAAAAGATTTTTATTCATTTGCAATATAAGTACGTATGTATGTACGGATCAAATCTTGGAAGTTGAATTTGACCCACTTCCAGTGGTCGGGTTTACATGAAATTTGGTTTGCTTATGTAGGTTGAATGACAATGCAAGTACAGTCAACAAAAAGTACACTCAGCGAAAAAGCTTGCAATGAAAATGAAAATTTTGACAAAAACTTATTCTAAACTCCACTCCAAAAGAAACTTGCCACCGACAAAATATAATTGAACAATAAACTTATTTTTATTTATGCTACTTACGATTAATTTAATTAACTAAACTGCCTCAGCATGTAAAAATCCAAATGAACTCCAATAACAGTACCTAATCTCAAATGATGAATCAACAAAAGGAGTTTTGTTTCCGAACCGTTTGTTCAAAAAGCAGTCAAGCAGCTCCCGACAAATTGCGGGCAAAAAAAAATGAAGATCGCACCGCTGTCCGGGCTAATCTATTCCTTCTCCACGGTCAATCCGGCGTATAGCCTATTTATCAAATCTCGCCTCGTTTGTTACTATATTCGTAAATATTTCAAGCGTTATTGCGGCCATCAACATAATGTTATGGGGCGAAATTTTACAAAACGGAAACAAAAGATATAAAGCTGCGACGTGGCGAATATCTGTTTCTGTATTAATGTTGCGCGACGCCGCGTTATTTACAATTGGTGCGTCGTATCTAAAATATAGCGCGCTTGTTTTGCTTGTAATGCGATAAATATGGTAAATGTTAGTCCATAGACTTATTTTCACTTGTTAGAAAATTTGTGCGATTTGCGTTACATTGCTGTATTTGATCGATCACTTTTAAAGTCACTGTACCGCGTAAACCCAATGTAATGGCGTTGTCTAAATTCTCGCGCCATGATTAGGTTTAAATTTTTTTTTTGTGCAACGCAATATACTTTCATAAGGTATTCAATTTTTATAGTAGACTAGCACTTGTAGGCGACTTTATCTGTGAAGATTAACGTTTATCACTGTCAATAAAGACTCAAAGGTTAAAATCTCGCCACCCACCAGTATTCAAAATACACTCCAGTACCTCTACCATGAGTTACACTAGTTTACAGTGACCGTACTCGCTAGCGACGGCGTAAATGATTTGTATGGAGAATTGTGTACAGCGCCTCTAGCGGTCACTTACGGAAGTAGAATTCTCCATACAAATCATTTACGCCGTCGCTAGTGAGTACGGTCACTGTAAACTAGTGTAACTCATGGTAGAGGTACAGATATCCTGCCTGGGAAATGCGGAACACCTGGCTCAGCGAATGGCAGACGAAAGAAGAGCCACCTGACTTGTTTGAGCTAAACCCCCGGGTGTCGAAACGCAGCGTCGAGTGTGGTACCTGGCTTACCGCTTCCGAACCAATGTTGGGAACTCCGCGTAACTTAGGAGTAAATGGGGCTGGTGCGAGTCGGCAGCTTGCGAGTGTGGGGACCCGGGACAGTCGACCCACCACATGGTACTGGAATGCCCGATCACTAAGTTCGATGGACACATAGATGACTTCAAGAAGCTGTCAGAGAAAGCCGTGGAATATTTTAGGAAATCTAGATTTAAGTTTTAATTGTTAGTTTTCATTTATATTTCTTAGACAGTTTTGCAGTGACACGTATCCCATACGATAAATTAAACGTTTGTCCCTGTCCCGTGGGAACTATACAATTTTTCGGTATAGAAACTATCCCACATCATTTCTACGTTTTCAAACTATCTTCATATCAAATTTTATAATGATCGGTTGTGTTCTTTAAGCATCAAAGCGTAACAAACAAACTAATAAACAAACAAATTCAAATTAGCATGTATAATATTACTAGTAGGTGGAGAGTTCCTAGTGTTATGATTTTGGAAATTGTTTTTCCGCATACATAATAGGTACCGTTTTCATTTAGCAATTGTGTGCTTGACGTGGTATACTAAACGTACAGTATTTTTTTCTGTCGATTTGTACTTTAGAAAGTACTTTAGGAATTCATCATCATCATCCCAGCCGATATAGGTACGTCCCACTGCAGGGCACAGGCCTCCTATCAGAATGAGAGTGGTTGGGCCGTAGTTCCCACGCGGGCCCAGTGCGGATTGGGAACTTGGGAATTACGAGGATAAATTCAGTTTATTCGCATCCTATTTTATTAAACTTATTAAGGTAGGCAATGGGGGGAAACTAACTCAAGGAAAGGTGATTTATAAGTAAGCTGCAGTCTTCTTTATTGTTCAACAAAAAAGCGAACATCTTTGGTAATTAAATGTTGTCTGGGTAAAATAAATATTATGACAACAGCAAACCCCCTTTATTATTAAAAGAAAAGCAGTATTCTGCAACCAAGCTATATTTTTGATTTAAAACACCAGTGCCGCTAATACGCAACGCCACTTCTATACCCAAACAGACCGCTAAAAAATACTTCTGAACTCATAACATTTAACATAATGAGAATAACCATAAACTCTTACCACAAGCCGCAAAAAGCGACCCTTATTACCGCGTCCGGAGCCCGGTCTATTTAGACGTCTAAATTGGACGTTATATTGAGTGAGTTATTTAATATGAGTCCACGTGCATTTTTGGTTATTATTATTGGGGCTGGGTAAGCCGTAGTAATCCAATCAACTCTCATTACCGAGCGTTTCAGCTGTAACTTTATTTGCTCGCGCGGCTTTGCCTTGAGCCTCCCGCTGCCCCGAATAGCACGCCTGATAGACAAAGTTGCCCCAAATACTTCCCAACAAACGTAATTATTAAAAATTGCTTTCAATTTTGCGGCATCGCTGCACTCATCTGGATATATCGGAATGTTTATGTTATGAGCGAGCTCTATTTTAAAAGCAATTATTTTTACCTGCTGTTTTGCATGCGAAAATAACCTCGCTCTTTTATTTTGTAGGTACACAGAAAATATTTATATTAACTAGACCGTTAGAGTTGAGCACTCCGTTTTTTTAATAATTTACTGCAGCCAGACTTTGTTTTCGAAGCAAATGCCCGTTTAAATTTTAAAAGCTTAATTTGAACTTTGTAATGGACAGGGAAGCGCAAAGTTTTTTCGCCGCTTTAAAAGATTTGAGACAGGCGTTGGAGTACATAATTCCAGGATTATACTCAACATTATACTCTTTAAGGCTGTCTTGTGACCGTTATTTATTTAGTGAATTTTATTGGGATCCTGAACAATAAAACCGAATTTGGTAGTCTTTTTATGATCAGTCTGAGGGCTATGAGTAGGTTTTCCGATCAGTAAAATCCTGGCAGCCATAAAACACTGTCATTTCTTTACAACATATTTATTATTCTTCTGTAGCCGTAGACCGGAGTAAAATTGAACTTTCACTGGAGGGAGTTCGCCCGGCTGCCCGCTGCAGTACTAACCATCATGTTTATGACTTCTATAGGGAAATACTATCCGCGACAATGTACTGCTAAATGGAAAAACTTTTATTCCAACACATGCGCGTGTATTAGGAGCATTTTCATATTTTTCTCAGCGGCCCCGATGAGTTTTTTATGTTTATGCGCTCGTAAAGTTTGTCGGTATAGTTCGGGCGACAATGTTGCCCGATGTGTTTACGTTCCGAATATGAAATTTTCAATGTAACGAGCGCTGAGTGTTTACGGCGGGGACGTTCTGAATCGACGTCTGGGGTTTTGTTTTATTGACACTCCTCAATTTCTTATTAATTGTATTTACTTTTACTTGGTATAAGTGCAGACTATACCATAATCTAAGTGGTCTCCGTCTGATTTATTAGAAATGTAACATATTT
Source organism: Archips xylosteana (assembly GCA_947563465.1). Lineage (NCBI taxonomy): Eukaryota > Metazoa > Arthropoda > Insecta > Lepidoptera > Tortricidae > Archips > Archips xylosteana. The sequence continues at coordinate 8,694,577 of OX387350.1, read as the reverse complement.
AAGCACACCGTCACCATCTTAGCCTATATACGTCCCATTGCTGGGCACAGGCCTCCTCTCAAAATGACAAGGTTTGGGCTGTATTTGAATTTCTTCGCAGGTGTGTACCGGTTTCTTCATGATGTTTTTAACTTAATTTAAATAAAAACAAATTACGCCAAAGGCGCGATGCTGTTCTGCTATCAGAAAAGAAAAAACAAGCCGTTTTAGTATGTAATAAAGGCAAATGTCAATTGTGGTTAGGTAATATACTTAATCTATATGGCAATGAAGTTTCAATGCGATAATAGAACCCAGTATTGCAGGTAGGCCTCCAACAAGATGGAGCGACGGCCTGGTTAAGGTTGCAGGAACGCGTTGGATACGGATGGTGCAGGACCGATCTGTTTGGCGAGCCAGGGGGAGGCCTATGTTCAGCAGTGAAAGTCTTTTGGCTGAAATGACGATGGTGATGAATAAAACCCGAACTAAGTTAATCCCAACGGCCAAAGTTACCCTTCAGGACCAAAGTATGCCAACCTTACTCTCTAGGTTTCATAAAAATGACGTTGAGGTAATGCTGAAAGTTGCGTGTGTAGTTTAAATTCAACTTATCATAAACTAGCCTTCCGCCCGCAGCTTCGTCCGCGATAAATTAATTTTCCCGTAGGAAAAGATATTTTCCCGCAGTAAAAAGTAGCCTATGTCACTCAGTAATAATGTAGTTTTTTAACGCCTAAAGAATTTTTGAAATCGGTCCAGTAGTTTTTAAGTTTATTCGTTACGTACAAAAATACAAATCTTTCCTCTTTATACTTAATATTAGTGTAGATTAAGCCTCATACCTTAAACCATATTAAACATAACATGGAATACATAAGTTAACGCAAGTTCTTATCCCAAAACTTTGAACATATCCAATCAAAGAGGTTTATGATATTACAGTCAAATTTACATCGTAAACACTAACTATGGGGTCTATCAAAATTCCCCAATAGTTTCGCCTTTAAGGATTACCTTTTGTAAACTGAAATGGGACGCAATCATCGTCTGCCCACCAGGATTACACGAGGGCGTAGGATTACACGCGACCATGTAGACCAACGGGTAGACTGTACAGAGTTTGTACCTACAGGCACAAAATGTCTCAAGTCTTATAATAGGTAAAAAATAGGCATTGTCTCTAACATTATACTAAAAATTCTTCAAGTTTGAATTTTTACTGTATAGTATGAAATAGTTTGGAGAAGTGCCTCACTGCTGGGCAAAGAAATTTCCTGAAGATTTCATGCGGATTTTGAGGTAGATTTGTCTATCTTTTATTATATTATTCTTCTAATATTTTTCATATTTCTTCTTGTATATAAAAATCTCGTGTCACAGTGTTTGTTATCAAACTCCTCCGAAACTTCCGAATTTTTTTCTCTGTTTGGTTGGTCTGAGACTACTCTCACCTATGTCGTAGACTATTTTTTTATACCACTTTTCTACAAATCGATCATACATGTAAGATGCAAAGATTATGCAGGTTGATCATATCGTCAATTACTTCTTATAATTTTTGATTTCTCCTTACTGGCTCAATTGGATCACACTGTATCAAAATAAAAAAAAATCAATCACCTTACAAATATGTATGTGGCAATAGGCTCAAGCACAACATAAATGCTGTCAATACGTGTTAAAGTCAATTCCACAATCTTCATGGGCAAAAAGTATTTAGTGTAGATAGTTGGTTCCGCTTCTACGTATTACTTATTCTTGGGCAACTACGAGTATGTCTTATTATGGCGCGGCCTCAGGGCGGATTCCCCTTTGGTCCTCCGCAAATATTCCATATAATCATTCGCTTTTAATTATTATTGCCGCAGTGGCGAAGTTTTGTTTGATGTATTGATTAATATCGTGTTTGTGTTGAAGTGGTCGAGTCAATAGATACACGGGGGCGCTTTGTTGGGGCATTGACAGACGAATAAGTGGAGATTTTGAGTTGATTCGACCATATTACTTAACCAGGTAGTTATCGATACAAAATGACAGTCTCGAAAAAGTTTCATTGCGACACAATTTCAATTGTCTAATACAATTTTTGGTTGACTGCAAAAAAAGAGTAGGTTCTCAATTTAGTTGCATTTTTTTATGTTTATGTAAGTATGTAAAAAAAACACAAAAAATAATACAAAAAAACAAAACAAAAAAATGCAAAGGCGAACTTATCCCTAAAAGGGATCTTTTCAAGCTGACCTGGTATGATAGGAAAAACTTAAAAGATAGACGAGGTAATAGGTTATTATTACCTCGAAACTAATTTATGAACCGACGACTTCGACTTCGACTACGAAGAATTCTTTTATTGCTCCTATATCCTTTCCAGAGTCTCAAACTATGTCCATACCAAATTTAATCTAAATCGGTTTAATCGGGCGAATTCACACGGACATACAGACACAGTTTCACGTTTATAATATAGTATGGATTTCAAAAATATTTTTTGCTGGCGAGAGTTTAAAAAGCCTCGAAGCCTCGTTTAAAAGCTTCGAAGTCGGTTTTGTCGTTACAACTTTTTATGACCGATGCAGTTTAATAGTAGACGCAGACAGTAAAAATTGATTTTTATTTTGAAACACCATCACGTTGAAGTTTTAACACCGCACGAAGTCACCATAAGGAAGTTGAAGTAAAAAATATTCAAAAATATCACTTAAAACTGACTGTGAAAATGAAATCACATTAGATTATTCAAATCAGGACAAAGCATTGAGTTGTGGGAACGGAAGATACCTTTATGAGCAGACCCTCGTCGGAAAAGCGCTGTGTTAACAAAACAAGCATTGTTTAAAGATCTGTTTTCATAGTCCTCAGACTTCCCAGTACTCAGTTTAGTACAGTACATTAGCCAGAATATTGATTAAAAATTATCAGAATAAGCTATCACTCGTAATTATTATTATTATTGGCTTGTATTAATGTCCCACTGCTGGACAAAGGCCTCTCCCCTGGACTTCCAACTCGCCCTGTCTGCACTTATGTCCGGCCAATCGCCCGAGAACGTGTCTAGGTCATCTCGTCATCTTCGCCTTGGTCTACCGCGGCGCCGATAACCATCTTGGGGAGTCCATTCAGTGGTAACCCTCGCCCACCTTTCTGGGTCATGCGACAGATGTGGCCAGCCCAGTCCCGTTTGAGCATGACGGTTGCTTTGCCTACATCTGCAATGCAAGTTTTGGAGCGCAGTGTTGTATTTAGGACTCGATCGGTCCTTTTCACGTCTAAAATGCTGCGTTCCATAGCTCTTTGGCAGACCTTCAATTTGGACTTCTCAATGTCGGGCAAGGACCATGTTTGAGCACCGTAGGTTAGGATGGGCAGTATACATGAGTCGACGAGTTTCCGTTTGAGTGTCAATGGAAGGTTCTTGGTACTTGTAATTAGCGTGTATATTTTTTTAGTGGTAGTTTCAAATTAGGTATACGTGCTCATTGTTTTCTATTGTTGGATGCGAATGGCGTAGGACCGGTCTCTTTGGCGAACCTCGGGGGAGGCCTATGTTCAGAAGTGGACGTCTTTCGACTGAAATGATGATAATGATGATGATTACTTTATATTTCAACAACTACGACTGATGTTAGTTAGTTAGAGTATCTAAGTATACATATAAATGAATCTCTGTTTCCCTTGGTCACGCCATAACTAGAGAGAGACTACCGATTTGGATGACTTTTTTATTGTGATTGTAATTGTCAGGAATATGTTTAATACAAAAGCTTGTAAAAATAGATTAAATTCAAAATTATCTGGTTTCCCATTTACATTATAAATACACCCCCACACTGCGTGAATTTTGCTTCGAAGCAGACCTCTGTTGAGACTAGATTTTTTTCTAGCTTTTATTTAGTTTCACCTGTCCCGATGTTTGTCTGTCTGTAATATTGATTGCAAGTTAAATTTGACCCACTTCCCGATTACCCATTGAGCTGAAATTTTTCATGCACTTGTAAATCAGGTGACAATGCAATATTAAGTAACATGGAGCTGATCCGATGATAGAGCCGGAAGATGGCCATAGGAACTCTGTAATAAAACGACACAACTGCGTCGACTTTGGGCTCGTTTGATTCGTCTTGACGAACCAGGGTCTGATGAAGCTGCAAGGTGGCCAAAGGCACTCCATAATGGAACGTCAGTACCGCATCGAGTTCGAACTCGTTTGATTCGTCTCAATGAGTACTTTGGTCCTAGATGGTTACCAGGATCTGATGATGGAGCTGGAAGGTGGCCATAGGCACTCCACAATAAAATTACACAACTTCATCGAGTTTGAGCTCGTTTGCTTCGACATGACGAGTACGTTAGTCCTAGGTGGTAATTAGGGTCTTAAGATGGAGCTGAAAGATGGCCACTAAAAAGTTAATAATAAAATTAAAACAATTTTTTTTTTAAAACAATCTTTTATTGATTAGATGTTAATAAAAAGAACTAAAAAGCTGAAAATAATGTAATGGGGATGTTAACACCACCATTCAACTGACGTTCTTTTTATGAGCTGTCAAAACACAATCTCCCATAGAGTTTGAATGACAATAGCGACATATGACGTCATTGTTCGCATACTCAATCAACTAACTATTTATTTGTTTTAATGCAACAAAAAATCTAATTTTGCATTTAATCGAAAATTAATCTGACTTTCAGGGCTAAAATAAAGCGTTTTTTACTGGAGTCGTGTCTTCAAATTTTTTTTAATGGTGTCAACATCCCTATTTTGATAGAAAATAGACCATGCATTAAATTTTTGCGTTTTTATCAGTCCCAATTTTTTCAATAAAAGCGTGTTAGGTACATTTTGACGTCAAGAGAAATAATGAAGGTGTATATAGCTTGTATATAGCCCGTTTATAGCTTATATTTTAATATACTTACAAATTATATGGAACTCTCAGTGTGTAGGCCAGACTCTGAATTATTGACTGTACCTATTACAGAGTTATGACTTTGATTTATCAGTTAATGGTGTCAAATTACCCTATACCTTCATTTCGATCGAAATGTGGTACTGTTCTCACATTGTTTCGTGTGCCGTGGTTTCGGCATTACAAAACGCGCATCCTCTTCAAGTATAAAAGCGCATTTCGTGAGCTCGTGTTGGCGAAAGGGTAGCTTACAAAAGGCTTTTTAAAATACTTTCGACATGCATATGGTGTATAATGAAAACTCCCTCTGTTCTTAATAAACATTCGGTATACTGTGTGGTTGCCGAGTAATTATTTTGAATAGGTATTTTGCTATGGGTTTTCCATTTCATTTGTTCCATTCACTTGGAGTGAATGGGCGGAGATAAAGTTTTTGTTTCGTAACGATAATGAAAATTTACTTTACATGCTATTTTGCACCTAATGTACATTACATTTGATGGTGTTTCAGAGTTTCGTGTTTTAAGGGCATTTTCAGAAAAAGTGTACCCTGTACTTTTTGTTAAAAACCTAACAAATTTTGGGTTATGTCTACTCAGAATCACAAGCACTATCGATTTAAGCAATAAAAAAAGTGTCCTACTTTTAACTGTCAGTTTTGAGACGCAGTAAACTATACATGTTGTATGGACCGTCACAAAACTGACTAATAAATTTGGTATGAAAAATTAAGGATAATTAAGGCAAAACGGGTACATTTTTTCTGAAAACCCCTTTAAATTATATCTAATTTAAATAATATATCGATAAGGTACGAAAACCCCTAATAACAAAAACAGAACAGTTGAAAGACCCTGACATTTTTCTTTCAAAGTTCTATATCACTTAAACAACTATTGATTTTGATACAATGTAATCTAAGAACCATCGCAACACTGCTGCACTTAGGACTCTTCCATGGCACACCACTGAGCTTTATCTTCAGCTCTCCTCGCTCCAATCCCTGACCGCTATGTTACAACTTACAAGTATCATTCACCCCACCTAGTTTCAGGGCGCCTTACTACGTTTGCCGTCGCGCGGTCTCCATTCAAGAACCAGTCTGCTCCAATGACCGTCAGTTCTACGGCATAGGATGAGGCCCACTGGTTCGTTGCGTTGCGTTAGGTATGTCATCGCAACAAATCAACGCATTGTATACCACACCTGCGCTACGACGACGCAACGCGACGCAACGCACCAGATGAGCCTCACTCATATGTGACCTGCCCATTGTTATTTGAGCTTGCTACTGCGCTGAGCTATGTCAGTGACATTGATGCTCAGACGAATAATCTAATAGCAACCGAATAACCGACAAACTTTACTAGGTACTCTCATAAAAGAGCGTTTCGGGATAACGTTATTAGGTCGAATGATAAAGTAGTATCGGGTTAGTTGAGTATCCACAAGTAATACTTCGTGTTTTTGTGCCAAAAACCTTTACCTAAGCAGTTAATGTATTTTAAAATTCTGACAGTATTTAGTATGCAATTTTTGTATGCGTGTTATTTTTTACGTTCACCCCCGGCCATATCACACGTGGATATCCCAGAGGAACCAGTTGCAATTTCAAAAACACCGAATAAAGGAATAAAAATATTATAAACAGGTAATAAAAGAGGCTCTTAAGCTCCAGACGCCTTATACTTCTCTTCTATACGTTCTAATATTATAGTTTGCAGGCTGTCGTAACATCTTTAATCTGGCATAGGTCGCGGCTTTGAGGATGAATGTAGCTTTGTTTATCTTTAAAACTGAACAGTAAAACGTCCATTATGACGTTTAAATCCAAATTAAAAATTTGTCTGTTCATTTTTTACGCCCAAACTGAAAAAAGGACTTAGTAGAAGGACAAACACTTTATCCTGGAAAATGGTAAAATTCCCGCAGGATATTTAGCGACATACGAATTCTACGCGGACAACGTCGCAACTGCAACTGCTAGTATAATATTATAAAATAATATTACGGACGAATGCGATCGTAAAATTACCTGTCTGTAAGTTTTCACGCCCAAACCGCTGAATAAATTTTGATGAGTTCTAATATAATATAGCTAGAAAATACCTTGTTAAAAGACTTAGCATACTCTAATCAAGGAAAATGGTAAAATCTACAAAGGATTAGGAAGAAGTCACAGTTGCGACTAGGTGCTCTTTACCTTATAGGTACGGTCAAGTGCAAAAATAAGTATCGATTTAATTCTCCCATCGCTATATACCTATACCTTAATTCGACGACATAAGAGCTATGGAACATATTTTATGAGCACGTTGTGTGCACCTATATTTTTACACTTGACTGTACAAGAAACCTAGAATGTTCAATTCAGGTGGTGGTCCAAAAAACAGTCCGTCAAAGATTTTCACCGGAAATTGTCTTTTAGGATGACGTCACTTCTTTGAAATATATGTAAATAAAAACCAGTTGCCGAATTTACTAAGCACATCTCTTCAGAACGGTTGCAATTATTTGGCTAATTTCTTTTTTTTCGTCATTTTGTATTTGTTAGGATATATTTAGGAAATATTTCTATGAAAGCAATGCAGCAGCAAATGTTTGAAAAATTGTACGGAAAAGTACATATTCTGGTTAAAAATTATCCACATACAAAGTAACCCTGAGACAGAAGCTTGCAGATATATTGTGTGTGCTTGGCTGTAAGACTTGGTACAGTCAACGACATAAATAAGTGATCACTTTTGTACCTTGTCGCTTTCACTCGTTACATAATTTCGTATGGCAAACTGACCAAGATACAAAAGTGATCACTTATTTATGACGTTGTCCCTACCATTTTGTGACCTACGTATGTATGTAGGTATATTATTATATTGTTCCATGTTTTCTATTGCGCTAAGTCGGGACAAGCAGCTAGCTACTGTTACATAACGTTTACATAGTAAAACATATAGTCATACACAGACAATCAACTCGCAGCGCCGTCATCCGCACCTCATCAAAATATCGCGTTACACAAATTCATCCCGCCGGCCAATTATCCGAGGGCGCTCATTTTCCGTCTCATTCCCCCGCGTAATCACGTGGTGATTTTGACAGTTGCGCTACTCGGCTTACCCCCAACGGGGTAAGAGTGGAGTCTAGTTGCGACGAATGTTTGTTCGAGAAGGTTTTTCTATTGACCGTTCGGTGAAGGGCAGGCCGGTTACGAGTACCTAATGGTAAGCGATCACTGCCACCTATGAAAACTAGCCATCCCAAGAGAGTCGCTAAATCGTTGCATATACAGGTGACACATAAATGGTGATATAAAATGAGTGTTTCATACTTAGTTAATGTTAGACAACAAAATGCATTAACTCAATTTTTAAAATTAGTCTGATGAAATTTAGAATGTTCACACTTAATTGAAATGAAATCACGAACTCAATGTATGGACACCTCAAATTTAATAAGACTAATTAAAACAAATGAGTTAGAGCTAATGCTCTGTCCAGCATTAACTGGCTAAGGCCATTGAAAAACTAAGTAACCCTGTGACTTCCTTGATTCTTGAGTCGCGAGTGGCGTCCATGAACGTTCGAAATTGCTTAGTTTCAAATAGATGATGCAAATGCTCGTTTGTTTACTATGCTATAAAAACTTTATCATTTCATAACTATTTTTGCGTCGTGCACCGCAAGCGAATAGCACGCTGATCACGATTTCCCTCTAACTTAATTGTTGTCATGACTACATTAATCAATGTAAAAGTTAACGTTTTTTTTTTATATTCGTAATAAAATCTTACCTATTCTATAAAATTAAAATATAATAAAAATTTTACTGACCGTTGCTAGTTATAAGTAAGGCCCAAACAGTCTCCGTTTTTTTCACATTTAGTTACACATAGATATCTATGAACATGTGAGTTGTTCTAATTAAAAAAAAATAATAATTAAAAAAACAATGATTTTACAGGTTTTATTTTAGAGACTTGATTAAGCAACTTCATTTGCTCAACAAAGTTGTTTAATAGTAAGTCTTAAGATCAATAAAACCGAAAAACACGAACATGTTTTAAAATATACTTAACTATTTATTCACTCCATTCGCACAGTGGAACTTTTCCCTAACAACGTAGACAAAATGCGCTCTCCAAATGCAAATGTCACTCGTTAACATGCATTGCGCGAACTCGGCCGTCTAATTAGGATCACTCACTTGACACGGTCTCGAAGCGCAATTTTCATAAGACCAATGATATCTGGTATCATTGGTCTCATGAAAATTACGGCTCATTTATTAGCATTCATGTCGGAAGTAATTCTGGCTAAACAGTAAGCTGGGGAAGTGCGGAGTCCGCAATGTTATAAATGGAGTCGTATTTTAAATTTTGACAGTTGACTGTTGAATAACTATAAAAAAGTTTTTTTAAAGATAACGTTGACAAATTATTTCTCATAGTATCACGTGTGTTATGTGTATGAACTTTAAGAGTTAAGAATAAAGGGCATTACAATTTGTTTTGTCATTTTCTAATATTACTGCGATTAACTATTTATAAAACTATATTTTGTTTTGCACACAAAGCAACTAAGCACCTACTCATTTTTTACATTTGTAACTCAAATATTTGATATTAAAAACTAACAATAGAAACATTGCAGTTCGAGAAAACTCGCAATATATTAATATTCCAGTGCACAAGTTTCAAGAATAAATTTCTCTCGGTTGCGAAATTTAAAATTGCCGCCGCAAAATAGTATTGCGAGAATTATTTAGATATAGTTTAGAATTTATTGAAGTGGCTGTAGGGGACCGAAGGCAGTTAAATTAGTTCTTCAAGCATCTGGGATCGACGGAGCAAGTTCACCCTCCGAGCGTTTGCGCGAAACGAGCATACATTAAAAGTTTAGCGACGAAATATCAACATTTGCACTGAAAAACACAATTAAAAGAATAAATCGTATATTGGTTTTTCAGTTGTTTCTTGCGTTATTAGTGCGAGAAACACGATTTTTTGGGAATAAATAAATAAATAAAATAAATATCACGGGACAATTCACACCAATTGACCTAGTCCCAAAGTAAGCTTAGCAAAGCTTGTGTTATGGGTACTAGGCAACGGATAAACATACTTATATAGATAGATACATACTTAAATACATATTAAACACCCAAGACCCGAGAACAAACATTCGTATTTTTCATACAAATATCTGCCCCGACACGGGAATCGAACCCGGGACCTCAAGCTTCATAGTCAGGGTCTCTAACCACTAGGCCATCTGGTCATGTCTCATCTGGTCATAATTCGATCAGGCTGATTTTAAAAAAATGTGCAACTTCAACCATTTTCACGCACAAAAAATATAAAGTTTTTCTCTCATACTTAAATTTAAAGAGAAGATGATTTTGCCTAGTAAAAATAACAATTTTTTGTCCTCAATGTATGTTGTGGCTCTTTCGAATTATAATAACAAGATTGAATTGTTATTTATATCAAACCTGAAATCTGGGTAGGTAATCCCACTGGGCATGGACCACTCTTCTTAAGATGAGCTTTCCGGCTTACTCTGGGATGACAACTTCATCATTATCGTCAGCATCATTCTAGCTTATATACGTCTTAATGCAATGCATAGGCGTCCTCTTAGAATAAGAGGGAATGAGGATAAATGATTGGGAACTTAATTTCTTCGCAAGTGGTGCAGGTTTCCTCGTGATGTTTTCCTTCACCGGAAAGCTCATGGTAAATTTCAAATGTAATTTCGCACATAAATAAAGGCGTGGCAAGCTAGTGGTTTGACCTAAGGTCTCTCAAGCTCAAGTTTTTCGTTGAAAATTTATTACAGATTTTTAAAGTCGTATGGAAAATTTCCAAGTAATGTTTAAAATAAATGTTCATGATTATCTCTATAGAACTATATTTCAAATTGATTGCTTTTTGACTAGACTCTATCAACTATCAACTAGAGCACTTTCAACTATTAGATCAAAATAATTGATTTTAGCGTCTCCTATCATCCGTACCATAAGAGGCCATACCTAATCTACATTTTCAAATACATTGTAATAGAGATACGCAATGTTAAACCAACCAATATACTCTGATCTTTGTTGTGTTGCGTGTCGTTTTGTTATTGATGCTGCTAAAGGTATTAAGTCCGTGCAGAGAGCTCCTTTTAGACTGGCCGATGCTGTAGTGCTAAGGTACTTGGCTGTCAGAGTATGTAATCGAGTTTGGCAACAGAAATGAAGGGTCTCATGCTATCTGGAACAGGTAATTAGTTTACGCATCAATTGCTTTCCGTATTGTTGAAGCTAATCTAATAGTTTGGTAATTGCAAATAGCTATGAGAGATAAGCCGCTTTGCACGATATTTTAGAAATGACTTTTAGCTAGTCTTCACTATTTAAAAACCTGTGAAAAAAAAGTTTACGAAGGATATTTAAAGGCTTGGAAAGGTAAAGAAGTACTGTCATAACTACAAAATTAGACTCATGGCTTCTCTTAATACCTCGTTACTATACAGAAAATTTCTCGGAACTAAATATATAGCCGAACCAAAAATATGCCTACCAATACAACCATGGACTTACATTGCACAAATATCGATACCGGAAATCTCAAATGGCGTAAAGGACAAAAATGCGAAAATGAGTCGTAAATGCCATTCGATAGGGAAAAAAAGCTGTATACATGGCATTTAAGACTCATTTTCGCATTTTTGTCCTTTACGCCATTTGAGATTTCCGGTATCGATATTATGATAAAGTTATTAAAATATAATTCTTACATAGATCGTAAACGAGGAGAACAACAAAAAAAAAAATCTAAAACGAAGGTCCTTCTGCTTATTTAAAGTCGGTTAGAAACAGGGCATTTCCTTTGATACTTATGAAACCGATTCTTCATATTTATAAGTATGATAAGAACTGAAGTTCAAAAAAAATATTTAAATTGTTTAATACAATTTATAATATTTTTTATGCTTACCTGTATGCTTAGTATTGTATGCGTACGGACTGCAAAATTAACAACACGGACGCGAGATATAAATACTTATATTTAATTTTCTACGAGCACATGGTGTCAATTAATTTAACTATAATCAATTAGCACGTCCTTATTAAGCAAGGGTCTGCTGAAGCGAGTGCACAAAGTGGCCTTTGGGTCCGGCCACGTGGTCGGCCCTTCAGTTATTATAATTAACTATAAGAGGAAGTGACCTCTAGGGCTTTGAGGGGAACTTCGTCATAAGTACTGTGGCTGACAAAAGGGTTCTGCGTCACCAAATACAATACTAACGGCGTTGTGATAGCCCTGACACACTAGCTATAATTTTTTTTAACAAATCTCAATGACAATTTTTCTCAATTGATATTAAGTTTTAAATTCTGATATTAAATTTTTAACGTGACTAATTTCATTGTCATCATCATCGACATTTGAGTTCCTTTTATATCCTTGTCATTAGAGTTGTTGTCACTAATTTGTACTTTTCTATCATAAGCCTTTTCACTTCTTGATATGACTCGACGTTAGCGTTTTGTCTGATTTGGGATGAGAGGAGGAAAGATGATACGATACCTATGGTATTTAAACGTCCCTGTGCTCGATACTGACCCAATACATGACACCTTCAATCTTATGTCATAGTAAGAGAGGTGACAGATGGGTGTCATCTACTGGGCGTTGAGGTGTCGAGCGTTAGTGCGTTTACCTCAATTCGGCACGATATTTTTTCACTATGATTTTAATAATAATTTTAATATTAAATTGTTATTTAAGCAATGATCCCATTATGACAAATTAAACTTAGTTAAATTAATAATTAACGAGTCTGTACTAAATAAACAAGGTGAGATCGCTGCAAGTATTGAAGGCTAATTTTAAGTTTTTTTTATCCAATTGGATGCAAATGGCACCGCAAAATATTCTACATATTTAAGTGTATTTAGTTATTAGTAGAATCTGATACTTCAATTTTAGTCTAAGTTCAGTACTAACAAAACGAAATTGGTATCTTAACCAATAACATGGCCCACAATAAGTATACAACCGCGAAATCTACCGAATCTTTGAAGTGTTGCTTCATTTAAAAAAATTATATTGATATAAAAAAAAATGATATTGTATTAAATTTCGTTAACTCTTGTGTTTTCGACTGTACCAGAACTATTTGTGGATATTGATGGCTACAAGACAAAGGACTTAAGACGATATTAGTAGTTTGGAAGATTATAAAGGATGCTTAAGTTTTAGTTCAGTAATGGTCAAGAACATAAGGGGCATTACATAAATGACAGGCTATCATATTCATAGGCTTACCATTTATTTACGAGAATAAGTTATTGATGTATACATAATAAATGCAAATAGGACCACCAAAAACGTGAACATTACTATATTATTATTAATTATGTTAAAGATATTCATCATCATCATCATTTCAGCCGAAAGACGTCCACTGCTAGACATAGGCCTCCCCAAGGCTCGCCAAACAGATCGGTCCCGTGCCCTCCGCATCCAACGCGATCCCGCAACCTTAACCAGGTCGCCAGGTCGTCAGGTTAAAGCTACTATTAAGATTTTATTCTTTTCAGACTAAATCTAGCACAGTTTCAGTTTACAGTTTTTCCATCTATTTTTGTACCTATGTTTGACAAATAAACATTATTATTATTATTAATTCGGTCATACACATTGTTTTGTTGGATCTAAAGGCAATATTTCTTAGCCAAGTCTAATTTAAAATCTAAGTTGAATAAATCTTAAGTGTTCTGACTCGGAGTCCCTAATTTTATGTATGTCCACAGGAGATACAACTCTTTTTCACTATGCGGACGGCTAAGGAGTGGAACTCTCTGCCGAGGTCAGTTTTTCCGGAACGCTATAATCTGGACATCTTTAAGGTCAAAGTGAACACTGAACAGACACCTTCTAGGCAAACGTGTACCATCTTAGGCCTCATCTTCGCCTTCTTCTTCTTATTATGGGGAAACTCTACTTTTGCCAACCGTGCATTCTTACTCCAAAAAAATGTATCAGAGCAATCTGTGGCGCCGGTATGACTGATTCATGTAGACCCTTATTCAGAAAACTTAAGATACTACCTCTGCCAGCACTTTATATATACGAAGTTTGTCTCTTTGTAAAATCTCACATGAATGGCTACAAGATCATGACTTCCAATCAAAGATCGACGACATCTAAACTACATGGGTTTAATCTTTGTTACCCAACTCATAGTTCTGCTCATTTTAGGAAAAGCATATTATGCATGTCGGTTAAAATATTTAACTACTTGCCGAATGAACTCAAGACTCAGGACTTGCCAGGATTTAAGAATAAATTATTTAATTGGTGCCTTAATAAAATGTATTATAATGTCAAAGAGCATTTTGAACCTGCTAATACCTTATGAATTGTTTGTTGGCATTCTGACTTTTGTAAGAAAGTTTGGTGCTTTCTGTAGTCTTTCTCATTTTTATTTTTTCTTTTGCGTTTCTTACATTCCCATACATGTAATTTTTATATTATCTTAGACATTGTTTACTTTGAATTGTACGATTGACAGATAATTAATTGGCATTGCATTTTTGACGTCTCCATTCCTGTACCAATGATGGTGGGTTTATCTGCTGCTTGTTTGTTTTGTTTTATACAATTGACATTGCATCCGCACTTTTATTGCATGACAATACAATACAATACAAAACAAATATTCTTTATTGATCACCAAAAACAGTACAGTAACATTACAAAAATAAAAATTCAGGTAGACAATAGGCGGTCTTATCTCTAAAAAGCGATCTCTTCCAGACAACCAATTACTCAGAAATTAATAAATATCAACAGAGTAATGTATGTGTGTGTGTATGTGTGACATTGACATTTTCTATTTTAATTATTGTTAGTTTTATGATTTCTATTTTTATTATATTTAGACATTTTATTCATTCAGTGACATGCGGTAAGCGTATCTACCAAACAATTGTGCGCCAAATACTGGCTGATTGTGACGAACTTTAATCTTTAATATCTATATGCATAATTACTCACTTTCTGACAATAAATGATTTGATTTGATTTGATTTGATTCCATCAAGAGAGATTGAGGCCAAACGTAAGCCTAAGTATCTATATAAATAAAAAAAATGAATCACAGAAATGTTTGTACGCGCGCATAACTTCCGATCGACTGCACCAAAAACGGGATAATTCTTTTTTTGTTGTGTTTGTTATTGTCAGGAGAAGGTTCTTATAGAAAAAAAAAATAAAACAAAATACAACGGGGGCGAAGCCGCGGGCATCAGCTAGTTTTTTATAAAAAAAAATTGTTTCTTACGCTGTATATGAGCCTAATAATAGATGTTATGCAATTATTCATTGCGACTTTGTCAGCGCAATCGACTCATGAATGGACCGAATGTCAATGTGAAATTTAGTGGTCTAACCATAATATATTAGCATTTATTGCATTTTAAATAAAAGCGGGTTGGGGTACATCGGCTAGATGATTCTAAAGCCTAGAACGGACATAAGAAGAAACATTATTGTATTTTAAATCCTTGAGAAAGATAGTCCAAATCAAGCTTATTTTAAGGAAAAGTTTTGCCGCATGATTAATAATAATTATCTACTCGATGTCTCTGATCGATCTTCAATTTGAAAGACCGATACCTATGTTTTATGTTACTTTGACTCGTAAATACTAACTGTAGGAGCGAGTAAAACCAAATAGCAAAAAGAGAGGACATTTTTGGGGTCGCCGTGATTCCCATTCAAGCCTAGTGCCGTCCAAACAACAAACTATAAGAAAATACCCGTTGACATGATCAAGTATTCTTACGACGCACGGTCTTCGTTAGGACAGCCCCTTACCTGCACTGCATATGTTACCCGTGTTTTACAGAAAACTAACGATTCACTGCTTTTCAGGGGACTTGAAAAAAGGTTTTCGACATCAATTTGGTAAGTTAAGCCTTAAAATCAGCCCTTATTTCATAGTTGTGATAGGTGATCAGTGACATTGGCTATTCGGTATAGCTCGCGCATTTAAAGTTTTTATATCCGGCTGCATACACTCCATGAAATTTCCACCATCATCCTCACAATTTAAGAGCCCAGCTCTTGTCGGTGGTGTAATCGCCACTCTGTTCGGTTCTCTGCCAACGTGTTCAGCTCCTGATACGACATGACATAGTCTATTTCTTTGGCTTGATCTATAAATGCCCGTCTCGGTCTTCCCCTGCCTCGAAAACAATTTTCACCAATTAGTCATTTTATGTACATCGCGTTGGTAAAATAGGGGCCTAATGTAGATTGGTAATATGCTCGACTTGTACACCCAACATGGTTGCAACAGATCCTCTATTTCATTTATTTACTTATGTGATAGTTCGGAAAATTAAATCCTAGTGTATTTCAATTACCTATGTGATCATTATTTACATGTATTTTAGTCAGTTTCTCGTAGAACTAGACACAAGGTACGAAATTTGTGATGTCATCAAAAGTTGAGCTTACCGTCGTCTTTAGAATTGGCGTGACGCCAACTTAAATAAAGCATATATGTAGGTACACTTTTTGACGTGGAGTCAAATAGCTTAATACGTAAGTACTAAGTTTAGTTGTTAATTACAGTCAAGTGCAAAAATATACCTATGTATCGATTTAATCCTCTCATAATTGCATGCATCCATGTTTTTACACTTAACTGTCCTAGTACATGTAATGTAATGTTACATTTGATACGATAAAATTATTGGTAACGTAAAAAACGGAACCCCTGTTCTAAAACACTTAGCAGGCTTTTGTTTGTTTGTTACGGGTTGACGTACGAGCCAGCTAAATCGAATTTCCTTTGATTCTACGAGAACGCTCAGAGAAAACAAAAGAGTGAACAAACAGTTTTAAAAACTATGCGGACCGTCTACGAGTTGTTAAGTGACCATGTAAGGCTAGGAGAAAATGCTTATTTACTAGGACTTGGTTGCGAAACGTTTTATTTACCCCGACTTTTGCTCATATTTACAATGGGTACCTAACTATTTTATTTCCAGTTTGTGAATGCATAGTCTAACCTTTTTTCTAAAACTAAAAATAGATTTTACTAATTTTAACAGTTACCATCAGCTAGCTGTTAAAATTAGTAAAATCTATTTTTAACCCCCGACAATAAAAGAGGGGTGTTATAAGTTTGACCGCTATGTGTGTGTGTGTCTCTCCGTCTGTCTGTCTATCTGTCTGCCTGTCTGTCTGTAAGCCGATCTGGATGCAGTTTTCTTTATTTGAAAGCAGGATTCTTGGCGATGGTTCTTAGACATGTTGCATTAAAATCAGTTAAGGCGTTTTAAAATTATAAGTTCTTCTGTTAGCTGTGGAAGGGATCTTAGACGCATAATGGGCATTTATTTACTTTATTTACAAACGTATGAGTGACCAAATAGCGTTGGGGGTTTTTAAAATTTAAAATTTATATTTATGCAACAATGTGTATTGTGTAATTTTATAAACTGTATAACTTTAGAAAAAGATTAGACTGCATTCACCAGAGATGTGTTAGTAAAAAAGGTAAGCCACAAATTTTGGCTAAGTAATAATAATAATCATTAGCGATAAAGGTCATGATCACGATTTGTATTTTATATTTAAATACAGCTATTTAAGGTCAGCACCTTACAAACGTTATTTTGCCATATATCACCTGGCGGTATAAAAAATAGCCTACGACCTATTCTCTGACCTACCGAATATAGACAAAAAAAAACATAAAAATCGGTCATGCCGTTTCGGTGCAGTTCGATAACAAACATCGTGACAGAAGATTTTTTTAAGTTAAGCAGAAAGTATAAATAAACTTCACGCTCTACCTACATATTGTGGGTGTAAATACGTCGGGTCGCAAGACCCGTGGCTTTCTGTCGGTCACCAAAGTACAAATGGATAGGGATGCCAAAGCCATACTACAATAATCATAAATCCAGTCAAACGGTGCCAAAAGATTCGATAAATCTCCAAGGTGTCTCCATTAATACTGATTACACCTTGATAAGCAAGACAAAGGGTTTAAGTTAATATCTTAGCCCTTTCAGCCCTCATGACTATTAATGTATGTCATTACGATAATTGCTCTGAGACGTCTCGAGACTACGGTCATCCAAATAATTGGAGAGGTTTTCTTAATGAGAACGTTCTTTCTTGTAATAAGAAATTAATAATTAAGTTTCAGCAATTTCAATTATAAGAACGAATATGAACGCTATTAAAATAACGTTGAATTAAATGTGTCAGAGATGGGCAAAATTAATTCGAATAACGAATAAGAATAATGACATTATTCGCGAATGAAGAAGAATAAAATATTATCGAATGATAATTGAATGATTATTTGACTTTTGATATGACGACCGCTTTAGCCTAGTTGGTAAGGGCATTCATTTGTGTGATGAGCACGAATATATTTGTCCCTGACTCATGTATGTTTTCTATGTATTTAAGTATTTATTTATCTATATAAGTATGTTTATCGTCGTCTAGTACCCATAGTACAAGCTTTGCTTAGTTTGGGACTAGGTCGATTTGTGTAATATTGTCCCCTAATATTTATTTATTTATTAGTATTCGAATAAATCATTCGTGGAATAATTTATTCGCTAATAATTTCTTCGTCGAATGAATCGCTAGGAATAATTATTTATTGGAATAACTTATTAATTTTTCTCGAATCCGAATAAAATAAAAAATAAATCATTGGTCATTTTAAAACCGATCAAATGATTTATTCGCGGATAAAATAATACGTGAATATTTTTTATCCGAACCAATTATTCGAGATTTAAAAATTGTGATTTATTGTTTATTCGCATTTAATCGGATAAGAAATTATGCGTATAAATAATGCCCAGCTCTAAAACTAAATTAAACATTATATCATAAAGCCATATTCATTAAGGGTACTCACTCATATCAATTTGCTATCAAAGCGAAGAGCCGATAACCAGATCCATGTCTACTTCGAATGCATTTACAAATTCTATGGAAAGTAAATTCTTAATAACTCGTCTAGACCAAACATTGAGCAAGCGATTTTTGCTGCGGCAATCCCAAGTTTTCCACTCAAGGAGCCACCATTGATCGGCAACCGTTTTATTGGTTGTTGTTGGTGCAAGTTCAGCGAATTCATTCCTCTTGTTTAGACTCAATCACATTCAACATCATAAAACGGAAAATAAAAACTATAATGAACCAACTTCGTCTTTGCAAATATTTGCTCGTCTGGAAGGCGAAATAATGACTAGAGTTCTGTAGCGCCAGCTACGCAGAACTTTGGCGCAAATGAGTTAGGGTTTGCTGAAACGACTCATATTTTGTTCACCAATGTACTGGGGGATATTAAATTAATTTCACTTCGTTGGCGCGCTCATTCGATATCCTATTTCGAACAGGTTTAGTTTGTTAGTGCTGTTGTTTTTACTTTCTAAGAAAAACTTGTTGCTAAATATTTGTTTGAAAGTAAAGCGCTATTTCTATCTTTAAGTTGTGGTAGCCCAGTAGCTTGGCTTATGGCCTCTCAATCAGAGGGTCGTGGGTTCCAGCCGATGTGTGAAATTACATTTTAAATTTACCACGAGCTTTCCGGTGAAGGAAAACATCGTACATACCTACTAACAATAAGAATATTATTATAGAAATTCAATGGTACACACCAAGTCAAGTTCCCAATGCGCACTGGGCTCGCGTGGTAATTAGATACAACCCAAGTCCTCTCATTCTGAAAGGAGGCCTGTGCCCTGAAGTGGGACGCATACAGTCTGGAATGATAATGATGGTGATGAAAATGCTATATTTAAAATAAATAAATAAAAATAAACGTAGCTAGCTTTGGTCGACTTTTGATCAGAGTCGTGTTTATCGGACACGTTTCAAACTCCCTTTTCTTTTGTTCCTCTAAAAGTACGTATCTCACCATTAAATAAAGCCAAGCTGCTCAACGGAGAGCCGCTCTCAAACGATCCCCAGATTTGCATGTAATTATCATTTTTGATTCGCTCTTCTTTTGTGTAAATAGTCTCTAAAAGGTAACGCCGTAAATGACATAATGCAGCGAAAGATATGCTGAATTTTTTATGCCCTTATACGATCTCGAGAGCGCGTTTTACATCTCCGCTTTAGTGTTTAAATACGCCTCAGTGGGTATTACCTTTAGGGATTTTTGCTTAAATAAATTATTACATTTGACTAAGAACACGTTTTAATGAATTTTGAGCGGGTGTGCGGTGAAAAGTAATACGATTTCCCATCTCATTTCGTTGCTTTAACGACTTGAAAGAGAATTCATTTGGAGGTTGACAACCGATATACATTTAATTTGGATAGGAAATTTGTATATATTCTAATCCAAAGGAGACTGAGCCAAATATGTGTTTTGTCTTTGAAATAAAAGGTTCTCTAAATACCGTAAATTTTAGTGTAATTTGACCCATATCAAATTTACATAATATAAAGAAGGGTGTACTCTTCTTCTTTTAATATACAGAGTGGGGCCCAGAAGCGGGGATAATATTTAAAACGGAGGCTATATAGGTCACTAGTAATAGAATCATTAAGGTAATTAGGTTATTAGTATATGTAGTGTATATGTATTATATTGAATATATGTGTTTATTTATAAAATTTATATTATATTTGTATTGATTTTATTGTTTATTGTCTATTAATACTAAGTTTCTCTTGTCTGCTATTTCTGCCACCTACATTAGTCTGTTGATATTTATTAATTTATGAGTAATTGGTTGTCTGGAAGAGATCGCTTTTTAGCGATAAGACCGCCTATTGTCTACCTGAATTTTTTATTTTTTTTTTTTATTTTTGTAATGTTACTGTACTGTTTTTGGTGATCAATAAAGAATATTTGTATTGTATTGTATTGTAATTAGTAAAAAGGTAGTTTAAATTAAAATCAAAACTTTGCTTTTTAATTTTTTCTAACAAACTTAATCGTAAATTCAATGCACTGCAAACAATGGAATAGTTCTGCTCAACTCGATCGAGTTCATTCTGCATCGCACTTATTCGGAGCTACTCGGAACGTCTCTTTGACAACGCCATATAGAAAGATAATACAATACCTACTTATTTTATTATCGCCCTCCATCGGGCCCCAGACTGTATAATTTTTTGAACTTTTTTGTCTATATTTGGTAGGTCTGAGAATAGGTCGTAGGCTATTTTTATACCCCTGTTCTTTGCAGTCGGAGTCGTGGGAACAGGCTAGTAAAAGAATAAAACATTCATTTATGGCAATGTAGGTACGATAATTTCAATGTACCTATAATAAAATCTGCACGGAGTCAATGGCAATGGCCAAAGTTACCTTTCAGACCCAAAGTAACCCGACGAAACGGTACGTAAATTTCATTTGTAAAATAAAACTCCAAGTTGATTTATGTCTCTGTCAAGTAATATTTTTAACCGGTTAACTTTTTATGAAGCCCAACGCCATTTCCTCTCGAAAATAACGCACGTTCCTCCAACTTTGACATTTGACGTAGACGTCATTGTTAGAAGGTGGCGCTGTGTTTGACACGAAAATTTTTTACTCGAAATAAAATACAACGTAAAATTCTTTCCCAAACGAAATTTGTTTTTTTTTGCCTTGTGAACCAATGTACTATATAAACAAGTTTAATACCTACCTAAGTAGGTGGGTCCATAAAGCTTTATGATGTTAGTACAATACCACTTTCAGAGAGAGAGAGATTCATTTGTTTTCGTATAACTTGTTTGATTCACTAAAACAAATTTCGTTGTGATAAATTAAAAACGAAAAACTAATGTCTCAAAGCATTCTAAATGTTAAATTGACTTGAGCAAAGTTACTTATTTCTGTACTATAATAAATGAAATACTAATGTATATTTGCTTTCTCGAATGTAATCTAGAAAACAGTAATTGAATATTTATTCAGTCACCTTTTATTTTCATTCTGGCTTGATAAATTAGAAAATAGGAGTTCGTTGTAGTACTTAAGTATTTATTTAGATTAGCGTATATAATGGTTGACATGCTCGTGAAAAAGATATTTAAATAATGTAAGTGCCTCACAGTGGCGTGGATTAAACATTTTCACTAAACAACCTAGAGTGTGAGAGAAGCGTTATTCAGGTATGTCGTCGGATGTAACACGTCGCAGTTAGTATACACAATCTTTGCCACTTTTTTCACCAAGTTACGTCAAGTAAAAAATTTGGACAACCCGGTGGGTATCGAGTTGTTACTTGTACTGGTACCTCAAAATTTCGTATTTAATTATATCAATTTCGCGGTAGTGGTAAATGAAATTCTCAACTTGAGTACATTTTACGAGCTTTTTTATATTTAATCTTCACGGTTGTAAGTCGTAAACGATACGAGTAGTTTCGATTTTATTGGAAGATCTTCACTCAAAGTTATAAAGTTTAATAATACGACATAATATTTCTTCCTACGTGTTAGCCGAGCGAGATTTATTTTTGCTTGTAATTTAAGCATTATTTGCTGATTTTTATATCAAAAATACATTGAAAGTGAGAGTTATTTCTTTATTATTATTATGAGAGGGAGGCAAACGAGCAAACGGATCATCTGATGGAAAATGATCACCACCGCCCATAAATATCAACAACTCAAAGAGAGTCAAAAAGGAGGCCTTTAAAGGAGGAGAGGGAAAAGGGAATAGGGGGAGGGGGAGAGGTACTGGGCCCCCGGCGCTCTCACTGACCGTAAGAAACGCAGCAGGAGTACTACACTGCTGCTAGCTACAACATGGCTCTTCCACTACTAAAACTAGTTCTATCTGTTAAATTCAAAATCTGTTAAATAACGTCGGCCAATATTTTAGAATATTGTGCATGCTCGTTCACTAAACGAAGCGCTCCCTAATAAAATCGGATAAATGTAACTAGTTCGGTCTTTTAGTTATATTAGTACGCTTGGACGAAATAGAGTATATGTATAGTTTTCTCTCGTTCCAATATCCGGTCTGTTTCTTTTTGCTATCTCATTCTCACTCGAACCAGTATATTCAAGGAATCGTTCACTAACCACACCCAGTCAGTCAATCAAAGCTATAGGGATTCAGTTCGATTGCTCGCTCTTGAGATATTGTACTATATAATACTAAAATCAGCAAGGAGATGGGAATAGTTCATTCTAGTACAGTGTCAGTAACTAGTTCTCAAGCCTATTTACTGCTACACTTTTGCTTTAGACATTTAATTGGCACCTATTTATAATACTCCATTTAGCAACGGAACTGACAAAGCAAACAATACGGCTGCAGAGTCAGCGGCAAAGACATTATTTCATACGATTTCCTTCCGAAAAGTAACGCTTTATCGAACACCACCTAGCACAAATCTATTATTTATGGCTCTTGTAAGGTTTCTGAAACATAGCGACGCAATGCAACATTATCACTTCGGGGGACCAGCCAGCTACAGTTTTAAACAACAGGAGGAAAAGTTTATCTTTGTGTTTTCTTATTTTCCAGTTATGTTTGCAGAGATTCTGTCTTTATTTTTTTTTCATTAGTGCCTTTCAATCTTCCTGAATCCTGATGAAGACAAAGAAGTGAAAAACGGAGCAGTTTTATTAGTGATCGTGTTTTATTTCCTGGTGATGTATGAATCAATTTTTAGCCTAAGAAATGAAGTAAGTAAGCTTGTCCTGTGTTATTCTGTGAAAACGGTTTTTTAATAATTACCGACTGGTACATCCCTATGAAACTACAACACTTTAAATAAATGAATTCATTACATTGTTATTCAATTCGTACAATTCGTGGAAGAAAGTCGTAAGTCATAGTTACGCGTTTATGCAATTAATTCACCAGAGATAAAGCAGCAAGAAATACATGTTGTGTCAAAATTTCAGAATTTTAGGGCAATAATTAAAAAGTTATGGAAGAAATAAAATTAATGACGCAGTTTAAGATTTAAATTTGTACATGCATTAAGAGTATGGTAAGTTTACCTAAGATACGGTTTTTATGGAAACTTATAAGTAAATCAAGTTAAGCCGTTATTATACAAAACAAAATTAATGTTTCTTTACGCATGTACACATACACATTTCCACCTTGAAACTTAAAAAATAAATTAGTCGTAACTCTAGTCACGCACTAGTCTCGCGTGGTATCTAAGTCGTAATATTACATACGCCTTTTTTACACGTGAGGTTTTAGTTAATTTAATTTCGTAGATATAAGTACGCAGCGGTTCCTCCGCAAATACATAACATTAAATTTCTTAAATATTTAAATGTGTTTTTGTGAAGATTGTGATTTCGTCCTACAGGACGAAAAACTTATGCGTAATAACACTTACAGTGCTAGATTTTATATTTTGAATATCTTTTCTTGATATACGAAATGTGTCTTGGCAGGACTTGAGAGCTGATCTATGCAAGTTGCAAGCTAGAAATCACATAGAATGCGTGAGTTTGGCGTAAATTTCACGTAACTATGTGTCTTGTCCTGTGGATTATACAAAACCAAAGTGAAATACGAGATTGAAGTGGGTGCTCGACGTGTCGTTGCAAGAACAAGAAATCAATGCATGAAAAAAGCATGAAAACCCCAAGCAAGCAAGGCCACCGTGCACCTTTATCGTGACCGATCTTCTACTAAAGTCGGGAGACATGGATGGATCAATGTTGGCTCTCTTCATGCGACGCTTGAGCACATCCTGGTACCATAGAAACTGCCCGTCTTATTTTCGCTTATCATTCCGTAATTCGCTGTAAAAGATGCGCTTCGCCTATTCAGCCATACGGGAGAATCGTCCGCAACAGCATAGCTACGAGTACCTTCTCAATAGATAGGCCTCTACTCCGGCGACAGCGGCACGCCTAAGAAGAACCTCTGTAGTCGGTCGGACCAGTAGTGTATGTCCATAATGTCGCAAAGGCATCTCAGGTGAAAACTATCTAAGAGTTAGATATGGTTACGATATAGGATCCACATTGCCGAGGCATACAGCAGATTCGGCAGGGCGATTGCTATATAAACAGCTACCTTAGTAGGGAGATTTATATATCATTTGACCGGAACACTCTGGAACGAAGTTTGTCAAAGGCTACTGCAGTGGCTCTTATTCTGCAGTTGATTTCATTGTCAAGGTGGCACTTGGATATAATTTTGCTCCTCGAGTACTTAAATTACTCTACCTGTTTGAGCGAAACTCTCTGCCAAGTTTAATGTTAATCTTTGGATTAGCATTCGTGTCAAAAGCCATAATATCAGTCTTTTTGACATATACCGTAATGCCAAATCTGCAATGAGAATCATCTAGACTCAACAGAAGCTGTTGCGGAGCAAATGTAGATTCCGCTAAAAATAAACCATCTGCATACATTATCTTTGAAACTTTAGTGCGTGCCTTAAGGTGAGCAAGGTTGAAAAAACCACCATCGGTGAGGTAGCGAATACGGATTCCTTCAGATGAAATTTTTAGAGTTTTTCTGACAACTACTTACTGCGAAGTACAAGGCAAACAGAGTGGGCGCAATACCATACACACACACACAAGTTGCGGTGAAAACTACAGACTACACTACAGGATTGCATGTTATCATGCAGAAGTCGAATCATCCTAACAAACATCTCAGTGAATTCTAGTTTTACTAGAACCACCCATAAGGCTTTGCGAGGTACGTTGCCGAACGCTTTTTCAAGACCCATTAAACAGAGGTACAAACATACATCGGTTTATCTTGTTCTCTATCCGGTTGTCTACATGTGTCTTTATCCGGTTGGGAGCCAAATCAGGTTTTAGACAAGACTCTCCCAATAGTGGTTAGGTGGATTAAAGAAGTTGGGCAAAGACCTTCCCTAGATTAGTTAGAAGGGATATAGCCCTGCAGGAGTTGCAATCAAATTTCCTCCTTTATTCTATCAAGCAAGGAACAAACACGAGAGACTAGAAAGTCACTAGGTAGGTACCCGGTTTCATTCCACATTTTTGTGAACAACTTCCAGATCGCGTCCCTTCCCAATACTTTACTAACTCTTCAAGTCCATTGTCAAATTCCACCGCCTTGTTGTTTTTTTTTTGTAGCAGCTACGACTTCACATATAAACAGAGGCTCGTCCAGCTTGATTATTGTAGGCAGTGCCAGCAATGAACGAATATGCTGCATGTCCGCAGCAAGATCAACATCTAATGTAAATTGTTTTACTGTTCTGCCCATCTTTAAAATACGTTAAGACAACTCGTTCTTTGAAAGCAATAGTAGAAATAATTTAAAAGAGCATGGAAATACGTTGTATATTGATTAATTTTGATTTTATTTTTGTTCGTGTCTATTTTTTTGTCTGTTTTCTGTTCTCATATATGCTTTAATAATCATGCAAGTAATAAATATATTTGAAATTGTCAAATGTGAGTTTTTATTTATTTATTACTATTTCGAGAAGTTAAATATTTATTTTACAACTCCCTTTCTATAAACGATTTTAGACATGTTTTGCTGTGAATTTTTATCTGAACATTATGCTATGACACAAATGAAGGGTTTTACATGATATGGGCACATTGTGAATTTTTTTTTTATAACAAATTTGTAGGAAAATACTGAACTTTGGACAAAAATATAATCCCCGGAATAACTAAGTAATATACGATACTTACAATCGTTATTAATTCTTACCCAGTATTAAAAACGTATTTCAAGTTACACTCCTTCAATTTTCAAATAATTTAAGGAAGAAAGGCGTAACTAAACATACGATACAGTAAAGAAACACGTAAGTAATACTTACATTGGTACAATATTCTTAGAGAACTGGTCATAAGCAGGGCTGGGCAAAATACATGCTTTGCTTTAATTAAAATACAAATTACAAAATACTATCTCGCATGTATTTAAAATACGAAATACAAAATACTTTTAAGTAGAGTATTTGAAATATAAAATACAAAATACAGTATTTCAGGTATTTTTTATTTAAAATACAAAATACAAATTACAAAATACTAAGTAGAATAAAAACGAATCCAACCCGGCATGGGCAAGCAGAGTAAAAGAAAATTACTCTCTTTAAACATGCAAGTACCGTGAGGTCGTGAGACTCACTCATAGTGAAACAATACAGATTATGGTCCGAGAGCTGGCACCAATTTTTGGGTAGGTGTTTGAGGCAAGCTGAAAACTTGTCACATACTTCTCCTATTATACCCCAACACAAAACTGCAGACCTGGCTGGTGAGTAGCGGGGCTAAATGAAACCATGACTTTTTAATTTTTTTTTGGTTCCAAAAATATATTTAGGCAATGTTGTAGTTTAATGTTTAAAGAATAAAAAAATAATAAGCCAGATGATTTAGTCGGGGCTTTAATATTGCCAGGCGCGTTTAAACATATTTTTCAAAAAAATATAAAAAATGTATTTGATGCAACTTGAAATTTTAATAGAGTATATTATTTATAACTAAAAAATAAGATTCTCAAAAAGACAGGTCATTTTGGTGGGACTTTCTACCTGCCAGGTGATTTAACAAATATACTCACTCGCACGGATATATCATTTGTTAGATCACCTGGCAGGTAGAAAGTCCCACCAAAACGACCTGTCTTTTTGAGAATCTTATTTTTTAGTTATAAATACAAATAATACCCTATTAAAATTTCAAGTTGCCTCAAATAAATTTTTTATATTTTTTTGAAAAATCAAAATATGTTTGCACGCGGCAGACAATATTAAAGCCCCGACTAAATAGTCTGGCTATTTTTTTTTTATTCTTTAAACATTAAACTACAACATAAAAAATGCATATTGCCTCAAATATATTTTTGGAACCAAAAAAAATTAAAATTAAAAATTCATAGGTTCATTTAGCCTCGCTACTCACCAGCCAGGTCTGTAGTCTTGTGTTGGGGTATAATAGGAGAAGTATGTGACAAGTTTTCAGCTTGCCTCAAACACCTACCCAAAAATTGGTGCCAGCTCTCCTACTTTTACTCACGTTTCAAAACGAGTCGAGTTTAACTTGACAGTTTCGGGCTAATCCGTAACCCTTCCTCTCGGAAGAGCACGCTACGGCTGTGCCAAACGTGCACTCAAGTACGCTACGGCCTGAAATACCTATGTCGACTTAAACTAGTTTTGAGACGTGGGTAATCAGTATTATTTTACTAAAAATTACTGTCATTAAAGGAAACTAGGTACTTTTACTGATTAAAAGCAGAGTTTCCTTTCCTAAACACCAGACTTAAGTGTTATCTGCCTCTCATAGGGGAATGAATAAAGTCATGTCTACACCGGTGTGTTTTCATGTTCAACCTAAGATCGCTAAATGAAATCTAAATGTATTTTGTTAAAATGTATTTTGAAGTCATAAGTATTTGAAATACTAACTACAAAATACCTTAGCGTCAGGTATTTGAAATACGAATTACAAATTACATTTTCAGCGAGTAATTGAAATACAAATACCAAATACGTATTTGTATTTCAATTACATATTTCAATTACAAGTAATTCAAATACTGCCCAGCCCTGGTCATAAGTACGTATATAAACTTAATCGTACACGAGTTTAATTTGGTCAGTGGAAAACCAAAGTATGTTACTCTTTGAAGATTTTCTCGTAGTAGTCATATTTCTATTGCAACAAGTGATACACCCATACAACCAGTGATTTTTTATCTATGTAACGGTATACGTCACTATTGTCTGCTATCTATAATAAATAAACCTGTGAGGTAGTTTTTTTGCTCTCCTGAAAAGTAGTATTTTTTCATCTACGTCTTTCACTTCCACGAATGGTGCGAATTGTAACTTGCAATAAAAAAACAGGTCATGATTGTTTAAAATTCTTTTTATTCTAAAAACACGAAGTATAGTATAGATAAAAATATCTTTACTTCGCCAAGCACATCGCAAAATATAAAACCAAGAAGCACCAAATGGTACAATTTTTTCCAAATTAATGAACATCATTTACAACCTGCTATCGTTCTCACGCCGTAAAAACTCAAGAGGAAGCACTACGTCAAATCGAAAAAGGCAAATTTTCCACACGATATGCCCGCAGCCCGCGTTGACAGTGTACGTGTTACTTTTAACAAAGGGCCAATCCATGTGAAATGACAGAGGCTGACAGCCTCCCAAACGACCGGCGAACATTATCGCAAAATACCCTTAACTGGATTCGTTCATATAATATTCATGACGCGGTACGATCTTTCAAAAATTGACACCTTTTTGCAGGGGTTAGGGACCCTCGGTCGGTGGAAACGAACAAGTTTTTTGTATCAGACGGTGAATAAATTTCGGTGGACACAATAGATAACTTGCTTTACGACTGTTCTAATTTATACGTGTGGCTGTGAACAGTGATATATATCAGGCGATACAATGTTTTTGGGACGGTGGATTGAATTAAAAAGTACAACTTGAAATGGGTCGTGATGAATGGAGAGAGGAGATAATATAATCAATGCATTATCAGTGTTCTCGTAACATCAATGCACTACTTAAATTTACGACGGCTGAATTTTACGTTTCAATAGCTTAATAAACAATTAAAAAACCGTGGTAGCCTAGTGGTGGTCTCAAACAGAGGATCGAGCGCTTGCACCTCTAAACTTTTCGAAATTCATTTGAAATTCACCACTAGGTTTAATGTGAAGGAATGCATCTTGATGAAACCAGCCAAACCAGCGGAGTAATATGGTGGGGTATGTGAAGTACCTCATTCTGAGAGTGGGACCTTACCTAGTAGTGAGATAAGAAGAGTAGATTTAGTTAAACGAAACTTTAACATTTCCTATCTATGACATATTTTTTTTGTTTCATGATTAACTTCGCTGTCTAACCTCTTCCATTTCCATAAAGAATACGTGCATATTAAACAGGTCCCATCAGCTCTTTATCCAACCAGGCAGTTTGAATAAAAGCGGGTCGACTTTCACATTAAAGATATTGGTCAACACAGCTGAGAGGGAATTTTTAGAGGGTTGACCTATGTACACATTACTTAGTAATAAAGCTTTAAAACAAATAGTAGTCCCTGGAGAGGCCTAGAGGAGATCAAATAAGAGCGAGGTGAGGACCGGCCCTCGTCACTCCTCGTAACTCGAGCTGATTGTTTGTACTGGGAACATGGATTTTTCCACTTGATTGTCTGATTTGATTTACCCAAGGGTTGCTTCTTCGATTGCTATGTTTCCGGACTGGTATAATTCAATGTTGGCAACTATTTTTATTTTGAAACAAAAACTATTGACACCACGTTTAAAATGTCAAAGTTTTAGAACTTATTTAGTTACTACTAGTATATTATTGTGTCCCTACAGGTCAAAATATTGAAGATAAGAATATATTTTTTAATCCGGTAAAATATCGAAGTTCAAAAGATGGAATTTCATACTGCTTTAACAGGCGGAAATCAGAATGTTATAATGTCGAAGTTTTATACACCGAAAACCTTAGTTTTTAAGGTTATAACTTCACGATTACCGTAGAATATTTGTAGATTCCATTTATATTTTTTACTTTTGGCCATTTAAAAATAATTACTTCAAGCTTCCGTTTATCCGTTTTTGTGCTTTCGATGGTAAGCGTCGATATATCAGTACCTAGTAGTTATTATATTATTATGAATTTGCTATATTAACTTGAGTGCCTTTTTCTAACAGATTCAGCCGCTATAAATAGAGTATCACCACGTTTGAAACGTAATTTTCTATGAATTTAAATATTATGAGTTGTGTTAAGTAGGTATACATAATAATAACTTTCGTTGCGTCAGCTGTCGTATAATAGTAGATTGTTCAACAAGGGACTAAAACAAGCCATAATGACACGAGATATTTAGCCACCCGAGCGACAGCGAGGGAGGCTATAATTCGAGTTGTCATTATGGTAGTTTAGTCCCGCGTTAAACACTCTACTTTTCACTTTGAATGCGAGGAAAAAAACGACGTACAAAATTACTTTTTTACAACGTATGCTCAATATGAGCAATGGAGATCTGTTCAAAATTCAAATAGCAAAAAAAATACCGCTGTCTTTTCTTTTCTTTTATATTTTTTTGTAAAGTGACGCTTTAAATGCTTGCATAATTAGCCAACAGATTCTAACTTAAAGACTATGTTAAAACTAATTGGACTATGCATGAAAGAATGATAATTGTTCATTCATTAGAATCGGCAAATAAATTAACCTAATTGATCTAAGTTCACACACAAAATATATTGTTAACTGAAACACTTACCCGTGAATAAAGAAACGAATTTGTAAGTTTATTTTCTATATGCCAATTCTTTGTTAAATTATATCTAATTATACTTTCTATTTACTATTAAATGCAACTGACATCGCATTATTTTGAAGTCACGCCATATTAACTTTCAAACGTAACTGCTCTATCTACCGTACACTCCAGCACTGCTTTGCCGACAGTGCGGATTGCTATTTTATCGACAGAGCAGGGAACTGCTTTGCCGACAGCGTTTTTTAAAAAAAAAAACAAATTAAAAAACACCTAAGCTAAAGGAAATCTTTCTTTACATGCAAAATAAAATGAATTCATCTTTAATATTTTATAATTAAATAGATTAATATTCGTAATTATTCAATGTGTTTCACGAAATTATTATTTTTTAAATATTTTTTATACAGTTGTCATTTTGAGGTTATTTCCACGCCCTAAAGGCTTCCACAGACCGAAGCGCAGGGCGCTACAGTGCGTCCGCAGCGCGCTTCGGTCTGTGGAAAGCTTTAAAATTGTCTACACCCAGTTACTGAAAATGGCGATAATCCTCCATTCATAAACACCGTGATTGGCAGTTTAGGGGTTTCCATAGTCAATTAAAAAAAAATTACTTTAATCCCTAGAGATCAAAAAAGAGCTTTAGTCCCGATATGCAGAGACTAAAGTAACATTTTAAGAGCATGAGCAGTGAAAAGAAATTTTCATGACGCATACCAGCTAAATAAATCGCAAAAACACACTCTTCACAAAAGTTCGAAAGTAATTTTCTTATTGTTGCGTTAGGTACTTTATTGACTAAGATCGAGGGATGCAAAAATAACATGCTGTCAAATGTGTAGACGCAGTCTCCTGAGTATAAGTTTTCGATAACTTTCAAATGAGTTTGGAATCTTCAGAAATGCTTTGATCGACTGAGTGCATTGCACTTTACCTTTAACGATCGGTTAAAAGAGTTGAATCGAGTTTGTAGTTTTGAGTTCGTTGGTTTCGAAGAATTTCAATGGGTGTCCTAAACAATGAAATGAATGTCAGCGTGATGTTTGAATCTTTTTAATTTTGCGTCCAAATTTTATTTTACTTCGGTGTTAACCATTTCAGGTGCTTTTGAATCTTCTTCAAACTGCATTTAATGCTATGGAAAAGGAGTTAAATACAAACAATGAAACTTTTTGTTGTCCTTTTATTTTTTATAAAATTACATTCAAATCGTATAAAATTTCTGGTTCACTCTTTGACCATACCTACAATACAAAAAGCTGTGGATTTCCAGAGCACGAGGTTTATTACATACCTGTCACGGAATTCTTATCATGGTTGTTGTAATAGTCTAGTGGTTTAACATTATATCCCCTCAAGCAAAGGTTCCTGGGTTCGAGCCCGGGCTCGCACCTCTGAAGTTTTCGGAAATTGATGTGAGAAATTACATGAGAAAATTACCATGAGGTGAAGGCAAACATTGTGAAAGCTCCTGCACGCACCGGCGAATAAATTCAATGGCGTGTGTGAAGTTCCATATCCGCACTGAGCCCACGTGGGAACCCCGGTCGAAGCCCTCTCATTCTGAGAGGAGGCCTTTCCTGCAGTGAGACGTATACACGCTGGGATGATGATGATCACGGAATTTAGCCGAAAAATACCAATCCAACTACTTTCTCCAATTGCCAAAAAGATTTTCCGTGTTAGCTACTTTTCTATTAAGGATTACAGAAACTTGTTTCCTCACAATCTCACCGACAACCGTCACGAATTCCCGCTTTTGTCCGCGCTGTCATTAAGTTTTTGTCTCCCCTTGCACTCCACGGCTTATGTCAAAGAAGGCACACATTAATTTTAGTGACGTCCGTTGTTATTGTGCAGATTTATTTGTTTCCGACAGAACTGGGAAATGCTATTATAATGGCTACTGCTTGACAGTCCGGGTGTCTATCATTGTGATGTCGCACAGAAATAAACGATGCGACACATTTTGGAAAATAATACATTGTGTTCTAAGTACCTACCTAATTTCGATTCGTCATTCCAGCCTACATTTATCCCACTGCACTGCAGGGCACAGTCCTCCTCTCACAATGAGAGAGCTTGGGACGTAGATCCCACGCCGGCCCAGTGCCCATTGAGAATTTCAAACACACACCAATGAATTCCTTCACAATGTTTGTTCACCGTAAAGAACATGGTAAATTTTAAATGTATTTTCACACATAAATTTCGAAAAATTGGTGCTAGCCCGCGGGCTCGATCCCACGACCCTCTGCTTGAAACGCCATAGGTCAAACAGCTACGCTACCACTTCGAGGTATTTCGAGTAATAGTTTAGTAAGATTAATGTAATTTTGCTTTTAGTTTTTTCGTTGTATGAGACGTAGATTAGTAACACAACAGTTTAACGTAAATAAGGAGGCAAACGACTATTATACATTTACTGAAATGTATAGGGTTGATCCTATTGCATCCCCTAAATAATCCTGTAGGTATATACTGTTTTAGCGGGATCATGGATTGGAAACAATAATTATCTTTTCAAAATCTCGGATTTCCCAGTAAGCGAGGTCTCACAGTGCAAAATTTTCAATAGTAGAAGAAAGAACAGCAGTTTTTGATTTTTTTTTATTTGAAAATGCTTTCTGCAAAAGAACGTCGCATTGGCAAAATTACAAAGAGAAACTCCACGATCATCGGGGCTAACAATCTTAGAGATAATTTCGAAGGCGATCGGAATTATCTTGCATTCGCGAAAACTGCTGACGCTGCTTGTCACGGACGAGTATCGCCTAGAAATGACTTTCATTTAAAAATTTATACATAAAAGAGAAAAACACTGTGAGAGTACTTAACTTGGCTCTATATGGGTCATACACTTTTGTTCGCGTCTCCTCTGTGGACATGACAAAACTTAAGGGTCTATACCCAATATTTTTTAGTCAAGTTTACATCGCCGGCCAAATTTCGACCCATTTTAAAAAAAAACCTAAGTTTCCTGACACAAAAGTCGCTAATTTTATGTCCACAGGAGAGACATGTTTATGTTTGTTTATTCAAAATTTCTATGAATTTGGCGACTTTCGTAGAAAAATCCTAAAAATGCTTGGGGGAAAGAAACCTCATACTGCGAAAGTGTAACATTTCCAATCTCTGCAGGACCCATTAATTCAGTGATAAGGTCTACATTATGGCCCTATGTAAAAAAATTGGATGTAACTAAATATCATTTTGCAATATAGATGCGCACAAATAACAATACAACAATACAATACAATAACTCTGTATTGTTGGCCACAATGAAAACAATACAGAACAGTAACCAAAACAGAACTTGAGTTTTTAAGATTTTTGTCGTAATCTTTATCTTTCTATTTTTTTTTTAGTTAACTGCTTATCCAGGATTCAGTAGTGTCAAACTGTATGGAACTGTCACACCTCATAATTAACGATGATTTTTTTTAACCTTAGGCCGTGCAGCGCTCCTTAGAGTTTGAAACGCATTAGCGTCTTGTGTGGTGTTGGTATTCGTTGGGTTTGTTAACATGTGGTGGATTTAAAATGAAAATGTATACGTGTGTCGCACTAACGTAGCTGTCTTTCTTGTGTGGTCGCGGAGTACCAAGAAGGGTTTCAGTTTATCTATTCCAGCATTTAAACATCTTTTACATTCGTACGTGCCGCGCACGGTCGGTAGGTGGGATTGTAATGAGCGAAGCCGGGCGGACCGCACTAACTCGATTATGCGATACGAGCCCCGCATCGCAATAGGACAGACACTATTTTATTCTCGTTATTAGATGATGTCGTACTGCAATTACGTTATGGTGTGCTTTTTGGGTGAGAATCTGACTTTTTATTATTAGAAAAAAATTACACAGGTTGATTGACCTTTGTTATCTCCATACATTTTACATCCTACTAATATTTTACTCGTATTATAAATGCGAAAATTGGTGAGTATGTGCGTGCGTGCGTGCGTGCGTGCGCGCGTGTGTGTGTGTGTGTGCGTGCGTGGGTATGTGTGTGGGTGTAAGTGCGCGCGAGAGTGTGTGTGTGTTACTCTTTTGCATCGGCCGGCGTACGTAATAAAATAACCACGCTGACAAAGTAATAGATAAAATTGCCGGATTTGCGAAGAGATTAGGTACCTAACTAAGCTTTTACCTCCAGGGTAGTCTTTCAAATTAAGGTAAAAGCAAAGACGTTCCCTCCGAATATCATCAGATGCAAAACAGTAATAAAAACCGATATTAAAAACAGCACGCGAGCTCGATTAGCGGTCGCATAGACTATTAAACTACACCGATGGCGCCCTTAACGACGTCTACCGTTCCTCCCTTATTATCTATTTACAACCCGCATTTTATTATTGGGGTTAAGATGGTTGTATAAAAGCTGGAGTAGGGAGGGCGGGGCGACGAGATCGGACAGTCGTTAAGGGATGGGTTTACGACCATCAAACGATACTTTGTGCGATGCCATCGTCTGTAAGTGCGTTGTAGCCGCTCTGGAAATGTTACATTCAATTCGTGAGTGTCTAAAGGATTTCTTTTTAAATGGTAAGTGAGGTTAAATAAGGACTGCTACGCATTTATACACAAACTAGCTTATGTCCGCGCAATCGACTTAAGAATGAAGAGAATGTGCCTAATTCATTGTTTTAGTGGTCTAAAACCATCTTCGCATCATTTAGAAGATTTCAAAGAAGACAAAGGCGATAAAAGAGTCACATAACACATTTTTTTTTCAAAAAAATGGCTATTATCGCTTAAATCTCGCCTGGTACCAGGTTATCGTTGTGTTGTTGACTATACCAAGGAGAGAGGTAGCATGAGAAACAATTCAAAATAAACGTTCATTTATGAAAGGGAAAATACACATTTTTTAAAGATACGAAAATAAAAAACTAAGAATTGATTAATGAAAACTAATTTTTTTATTAATTTGAATTGTCACTTTCGATACGTGTCCCTTTCATGCCACCTCTCCCCTACGTCAAATACTGTCCCTGTGTAAAATTTATAAGAACATGGGTTACGAATTAGGATTAATATAATACAATTCCAATATTAAGACTTGGTTGCTCGCCTGGAACTGATACGGTCAGCATCAAAAGTAGCCGGTCACTTTTGTACTTTGTCGTAATAAATAACACAATTTTATTGTCAATCATGTATGACATTTGCACGTGACTGTAAAGCGACAAGGTACAAAAGTGACCAGCTACTTTTGATGCTGACTGTACAAGGTTATCGATAACCTTGGTTGGGAAACCTGTATTATTACTTAGTTGTGCTGTGCTAAAATGATTCGTTCCCTTCAAGTAATCCAAATAAAGTAGTTTGTCTGGGATGAGCAAAACGACACAGACTGATTGTCTTATAGAGCAAATTCCTCTGGTTTTTGTCGGAATTAGCACTGCTGGTTGTTGCAGTATATGCTGAGTCAGTGCCTATTCTTGAGATCAACGTATGAAACGTAAGTAATTTAGATAAGCTGTGAATGCGCGTGTTTAAAATTAACATTTACTTTATGCGTATAATAACAACAAATAAAAAAGTGCTGTATAATACTTGGGTAAATAAACAGCTGAGCGAGATATTGTAATTTACAAGTTCAATTTTGCATTCTGATTACATGTATAGTTTTACTTTATTAAATAAACAAACAGATTTATTAATCGGTGTATTTTATGTCAATTTCCTATTGTTAATTACCTACCTTTGAGCCTTGTAAGTTAATCCAATATGCGAGTATATCGATCACCTATTACAAATAACACTCTTAAATAAAAACTGAGAAATACGTCTTACCTTCCAACACCCATATTTTCATAAACGGTTAAAAAATTAAAAAATGTGTGAATCTGTCACTTGAACAGTTTGTCGTGCACAGCTGTGTACAAATCTGTTTCGTACGTGCCCAAGCTGTGTTTGCTCTTAATGAAGAGCACTTACCACTCTCGACGCCGCTTAACACTTTCCTCAACTTTTCAGTTAAGAAAGTGAATGAAAATGTGTAGTGGATGCAAGTAGCTAATAATGTTTAGATCTTAAAGAAATTATGGCGTACAGTGCCGGTCGTAGTGATATTAAGTAGTTAGAAGATATGCCGATTTGCCCAAAATTCGTTGTTCTATGGATAATGTCAACTTCAAAGTCAACATAACTTTATTTATTTCATTTAAATAAATAAATAAATAAATATTGGGGGACAATCTTACACAAATCGACCTGGTCTCAAACTAAGCAAAGCTTGTATTATGGGTACTAGACGACGATAAACATACTTATATAGATAAATAAATACTTAAATACATAGAAAACATCCATAACTCCGGAACAAATATTCGTGCTCATCACACAAATAAATGCCCTTACCGGGATTCGAACCCAGGACCTCTTGCTTCGTAGGCAGGGTCACTACCAACTAGGCTAAAGCGATCGTTACTTAGGTATAACAAGCACTTTTGAAAGTCAAAAAATTAACCACCAGTTCGAAATAACCCTGTTGAGAAGAAGAAGCTGGCAAGAAACTCACGTAGGTATTTTTTTTAATACAGATCTTAATATGATACAAAAAACTTTGTGCATTCCTACACCTTTTAAGATTGGATAAACTGAATCGCGTAGTGTAGTACTTTTTTGCTGCAAAAATCATATTGAAGTACTATACACCTGCAAAATAAATTATTGCTAAAATGTTTACCTAAAAATAAATATAAATAAGTCCCACAGAGTGCAACTCAGTTTCCTCGGTTTAATTAAAAAACCAATTATTACTTAGTAATTAATTATGAAGAATATGAGCAGTGAACGAAATAAGAGTTTTAAAATCTTAACAGTACTGAAACTTTTTATTATTTGTCCTGCGAAGTTAACGACTTCCATATTAAAGTAGATCACGTCCGAACAAATAAGTATACGAGCTTAATAACGTCGCGTACGAAACATATTAAATTCGCATCATGATTATTCACAGGGCGTTTTTAATTAAACAACTCGAGCCGTTCTATCGTCCCATAAAACTTTATAACCCTTTAATAAGACGTAAAACTGCTATTAAGCTCAGTTTTAACACGAATATTAATGATTATACGCCACAAAATATTGTTTTCGCGATCTGAATTATTCAAAATTGCTGGTTTGAAACGCAATTCGTGTAGCTATAAATTTTGACTGCGAATTCCAAATTCTGTTTTTAAAAATGAATTATTAAATTACGTTTTGTGATATAATCCACTACAAATGAATTTTTGCGTCGCCAAACACACGTTTCGTGCGTGTAAAATTAAATTAAGAGAATTAAAACAATGCTCGTATAATTGTGAAATTATTTTCATCTGAAGAGGTGTTTTTCGTTTTAATCATAAAATATTTTACTCGTTGACATTTACAGCCCTTCGCCTTCATGAAAAAAAAAACTTTTGTTATAAGCACAATTCCATCTCATTTAAAAAGTTTTATCTCGACACATAAATTTGTTGTGTTTTATAGCGCAAACAGGGTTTAACCCTTCAAACCCTATTAACACCTTTGGACACAGACAAATGAAACTTCAGATAAATTAATCATTGAGCTCGATAAAACTGAGCACAATATGGGAACGGGAACAAAGGCTAGTATTTATAAGTGGACTATAAAAAGATACTTTTTTGCGTCGCCCCTTCTAAAAAAACCCGAAGTTTGGCAGTAAAACCGGGCCGGGTCGTCGGATAAACCGTCACCGGATTACGCCGCATTGCAGTTAAAATCGTAGGAGTTCAATGATGTTTGAATTTTTTCGTGCCATGTTAATAATGCTTTTTAAAGCCTTGGAAAAAAGCTCAGTGAGTTTGAAAAATTTTTTTTTTCTCTACGCATGTTTTTGTCTATCTCAATGACGATCAATATAAGAACTCTGGTCAATATAAAATATATAATAGGAAGTATAGGATACTCATAATCATAAATTTTGTTGTGATATGAAATTGATTTTAATATACTTACGTTACATTTACTTTTTGCTATTAATTATGACAAATATAAACCCTTAGGTCTGAAATTTTGCGAACAATGTTTTTACGATCTAGAAAAAGAATTAGGACT
Source organism: Archips xylosteana (assembly GCA_947563465.1). Classification (NCBI taxonomy): domain Eukaryota; kingdom Metazoa; phylum Arthropoda; class Insecta; order Lepidoptera; family Tortricidae; genus Archips; species Archips xylosteana. Next base: position 8,655,363 of record OX387350.1, on the reverse strand, counting down.
ACTTTTGCAAACTTGCTATGTTATTATGGAATTACTCGACGTAGGCGAAGCCATGCGAGTTTTGTAAGATAAATGATTATTTTATACGTGATTTGTATACTACTTCAACTCTTCTATTAACTTTTACTTTAACACGAAATGCCCCATTTATTATTCGTGTAGATACTAAGTAAAACATTCTTTATTTATAATAGCCGTATTCACAGAATGTAGCGGTCACCTTGACACATGAAATACAATGCCTCAACTTGTTAAAATAGTGTTCTTACCAGTAACATGTCGGTTCCGTCGAAAAAAAATAGGTTAATAAAATAAACTACCCTCGTTCATAAACATTATTATTATCTTAAGATTCTCTACACTTACGCCGTTTGTCTGTCATTTTTACTAAATACTCGTAAGCCTTTGCCAGACTAGCAGGTTTGTAACTTTGTGAAAAAAGACGGTGACATTTTAATTCATGATACTTTGTAGTAAAATAAATTAAAATTAAAATAGGTATACGCAACAGTGATTCTTAAAAATAAATAAAAAGAACATGATATCAGTAAATTAAAAAGAAATTGATTCACAATTTTTGTATTCAGAATTTTTTTAAGAAATAGCAATAATTTATAGAGACGAGGAAAACTGAATAAATCATGAATTATTCTTTTTTTTTTTTAGGTCCCTATAAAGTTATTATCTAGCTAGCATCACAGCCATTAGCACTACTAAGTGAAACCTGATTTATGAGAATGTCTAGACGTGCTTTTGTAAGAAAAACAAATTAATCCCCCTGTATTGTACGGCCGGTCGAAAAGTACTTCGCGACATTTATGTTCTTTATTAAATTATGGTGCGCACTATAAGTGGAAATTTACAAGATTATTTAAAAATACTCACAAAGAGTACTAAAGATACGGAGCTTTCGTCAAAAAAGTAGTTAAAAACTATACTTTGTCCATAGTTTACACCTTATTGAACCGGTGAAGAGATTTTTAGAATCATACATTCTCAAAAGTATTAGGCCGTGTTCAGATTCAGATATCGCTCGTAGAGCGGCGTTTAGACTTAATTATGTATTAAGTGACGACCAAAGTCAAGTGTAAAAATATGGGGGCATACAACTTGCTCATAAATATGTCCCATTGTTCTTATGTCGTCGAATTAAGGTATGAGAACATAATTATGAGAGGATTCAATTGATACATACTTATTTTTGCACTTGATCGTACTACAACAGTGAAAATACATTAACACAACAACATTATAATATATATATATGTTATATATATTATATATTCCTTTCTTCTCTCTTTACATATATTACTGTTCGCCTATCTTTTAAGTTTTTCGTTCCAGGTTAGCTTGAAAAGATCCCTTTTAGGGATAAGTTCACTTTTGTCCTCTTCTTGTCTTGTATTATTTTTGTGTTTTATGTAGAATAAAGTATTAAAATACATACATACATACATACATTATCATCATCCCAACCTATATACCAGGGGGTATGTTCCATTTGCCTTAAAGCCTTTTATTTCTGCATCATTTTATCAGAATTATTATTAAAATGATATTTTTGAAAATTCTGAATACCGCAAGGGTGCAATGTTTTATGACTAATGAAATTGTGACTAGCAAAATTAGCGAAAATTATTTTATGAATAACAAAGCTAGTTTAGCTGAAAGAAAGTTTAGATGCCGTAATTGTTTTAGTGCTCTAATTTTTTCAAATAAAACCGATTTCAAAGTCCATAACGGACTAAGGTAAAAACTACTTTTGTGTTTTTATGTTTACTCGTAGATTGATAGATGTATTTATTTTAGCGTCACCGTGCATTGGTAGGTAACATTCAAATTTAATCCAGCTGAGTGCGGCGTGATTGACGATATTTACGACCGGACCGGTCGTATTCCGGTCGTATTTACAACCGGGTGCATACACAGCTCCGAAAACTCCTAAATTGAGGACTTAATGGTTAAGCAACCGTCCTCCGACAATTTGTAGGTATATTCGTAGATTTTTGAAGGAAAGTGACAATTGCTTAATGGATGAGCTAAGTTTCTTTTTTTATGTTTCTTTTTGAATTGTTTTTCTTTATGTTTTATTTTACTTCTTGTTTTTTTATTGCTTATTGTGTTTCGTTTTAATAATTAATTATGTCTCTCTCCCCTTTATAATTGTTTTATTACATTATGGTGTATGGGTTAAATGGCCTCTCAGCCTATATAAATTAGGCACAGGCCTCCTCTCAAAATGAGTGGGTTTGGGCCATAATTCCCACGCGGGTCCAGTGGCGGTTGGGAACTTCACGATGTTTTCCTTTACCATAAACCTCATGGCACATTTCAAATGTAATTTCGTAAACTTGCTTTAGAAAATATACCTTAAAATAAAGTTATTAATTTTTCCAAACCTAATACAGTCAATACCGTTTATAAAAAACGAGTTGTCCTTGTTTGCGAGTAAGTGTTACAAAAAAGTTGTAAAAATACTATTTTTATTTCCGAGATGAATTTAACATTGTGATTTCCATTTAATTAAAAGTTATGATCACTATTTAATAAATTATAAAGCTATTAGATTTATGTTACTTTGTAAAGCGTCCAGCAAAACCAACATAAACAATATTTCGCTTTAAAATTTAACAGCTCTTACACACAAAACGTTTCACACTAAAATTAGGTGTCGGAACGTCCCTTCTGGAGCGTCTATTTTATTTATCGGAACCCTTTTGCGCCATCGGATTCCTCTAATGGCGGTGTTTTGGTCTGCGACTGGACGAGTGCGATTTTAATTATTTTGCCCAATTTACGAGTGGCCATTAAAGCAGAGGTCCCTTGTGACCCATTAGGCTCTTGTTGAGCCCAGTCTTGCTGATAACTTTACAACGTAGTATTTTATAAAGGGTGTGAATTAATGTGTGGTGTGAACATACTGGAAGAAAGGACGTCGTTTAACGCCCACCGACCCATGTAAATTGCGCTGACTAGTCTCAGTGTACATTTCTTTGGTCTTACTATGACTAATGAAGGTGTGCCACAATAGACCGATATCTCTCCAGACAGATGTTATGCCTAGGGACCGAAGTGCGATGGAAGAAAGTTGGAAGTTGTATTTATGGGCATTTTTAAAAAAATTAAGAACCTTTTACTTTTTTCAAAAGGGGATATTTCGAGATTTTCTTACCCAGAATCAAGAGCGCTATTGATTTTGATGATAAAAAAAAATCCCAAATTTTTTGGTCAGTTGTGTGACATTTTTTCGTACAGTTTATTTATAAGTATACATCGTTACAAAACTGACACAATTTTTTTATGGAAAATTTCGAAAAGGGTACTTACACTTTTTTTTAAAATGCTCTTATCAGCCGAGTTGAAAAATTTCGATAGTACGATGCAGGGTGCAGTAGTTAGTTTCTCTATTTGATGACTAGATGGCGCTAGGAGTCGCTGCAAAGGTAGGGTAAACGAATCGCATGTTTTATTTTTCAGAAATATAGCTAGAAGGAATAAGTAGCTCAGCGCTTTATGCTTGTAAACCTAAGACGTAGCTGGACTACCTTCGTGTCTTCTGCCTTAGTAAACTGATTGATGAATTAAAAGGAGCACAAATTCTGATAGCAAACTAAAAGGTGGTTGATTGTTGTCATTTCACTAATATTCACACAGAAGTCTGGCTGATAAATTGCTAAGTATCTGATTAAAACATTATAATGTTTTATAACTATAAAATTAACTAACGCGAATCGGAAGTCGTGGCGTGGAAAGGCCGCCAACAAGATGGACCAACTATCTGGTAAAGATCGCAGAAACCATTTGGATGAACTAAAACAATTACTTTGCTCACCCGCGACCTTACAATAGTTACGTTTATGCAAGAAATGTGTGTTCATGCAGTTCCTCCACCTCCACACTGTACGAACACACACAAATCACATAAACACAACTATCACCACCACCAAGCTACACTGACGCGTTTCGAACTCAACCAGAGCTCATCCTCGGAGTTACCACAACCGTATGCTATGCTACCAAATGTTAAACAGTTTAACATTTGGTAGCATAGCATACGGTTAAACAGTTTAACATTTGGTAGCATAGCATACGGTTGTGGTAACTCCGAGGATGAGCTCTGGTTGAGTTCGAAACGCGTCAGTGTAGCTTGGTGGTGGTGATAGTTGTGTTTATGTGATTTGTGTGTGTTCGTACAGTGTGGAGGTGGAGGAACTGCATGAACACACATTTCTTGCATAAACGTAACTATTGTAAGGTCGCGGGTGAGCAAAGTAATTGTTTTAGTTCATTAATATGGACCTCCGCAAAGTAACGCCTGATTCAATAAACCATTTGGATGTTTGCAGCGCACGACCGATAGTTCAGAAACCCCTTGGGGGAGACCTTAGCAGTAGATAGATGATAGATGAGTGATAATGATGAACTATAAAATTGTGGCATTAGAAATCAAAATTGGAACAATACGTAAAAAAACCGGCCAAGAACGTGTCGGACACGCCCAAGATAGGGTTCCGTAGCCATTACGAAAAAATCAAGTAATATTTTTCTAAGGATTTCGTATGTGTACGGAATCTTCCAAGTTAGGTATCGTCAATACTTATAAAAAAGCTTGTATCTCAAAATCGTTAATCTGGCAAAGTGAACTTTATTACGCGCGTTCAGTTTTGTTTACATGCTGATTTGAGATACGAGTTTTTCAAAGTAGTGACGGTATGTTTAATACCTTAGGCTACTATTTACTCTTAAACTACAAATAATTCCCAAGCAATCTTAGCCGCTATAATTTTCCTTGTAAATTTACTACTATTGGTTGTTTTTACTACCATTTTGAATTTTCTTTTATTTTTACACCCAACAGTTTAGATTTTAGAGGGGGGGGGGGACGGTCGATTATAATGAAAATTTTCACTTTAAAGTTGAATATTTCGCAAACAAATCACTGAATACAAAAATCATGTAATCAACCATGCAATGGTTTTAAAAGACCTATCCAACGATACCCCACACTATAGGATAAGCCGAGAAAAAAAAAATCACCCCCACTTTACGTCTATGGGAGGTACCCTAAAAAAAGTTTTTTTAGTTTTTTTTATTTAACCACTTTGTCGGCGTGACTAATATATATATTCATGCCAAAGTACAGTTTTCTAGTACTAACAGTCTCTGAGCTTAGCCGCGGACAGACAGACAGACGGACAGACATGGCGAAACTATAAGGGTTCCTAGTTGACTACGGAACCCTAAAAAGCGGCAGTTCTATGAGACAAAAGAGAATTATCCGCAACTTCGGTACCGCGTTTCCGTAATGACGGGTTAAAATATCAGACTTGATTAACATTCACTCAATTACAGTGCAATGTGAAACATTGGCATCATTAGTATTACCATGTCCAATATAATTTGGCGCAGATTCACGCCATTGCAGTTAATTGCTGCAATTGATTAGGTGTGGACCTTCATTTATAATGTCCATGTTGATTGTGTTACATTTTAGAACAGTGAAAGAAGATGTAATGATTAAACGAACTTACCTTAAGTGAAGTTCTATCATCATTTTACGAAGCTCGTTGTCAGAGATATTACAATGTAGTTTACGAGGATCCGGAAACGTTGTCACAATGTTTAAAGCTCCATGAAAAAACAAAACGCAGTGATGTAGCTGTCACGTTGACAGCGCGCTTTCTTCATTACGTTTGAAGTTTCCTGTGAGCAACCCTGACTAATGGGTATAAAACATTATAGGGGGGGTCGGGAAACTTGTCTCTGACAACGAGCTTCGTAAAATGATGATAGAACTTCACTTAAGGTAAGTTCGTTTAATCATTACATTTTACTCCGCTCGTTGTCAGAGATATTACAATGTAGATGTTCGAAGTTGGGTTGCGAATGAAAAATAAATGTTAATAGAAAAAAAAAAATAAGGAGCTTCTTTATTATTTTTAAACAAAAAATTTAACATTTTAACATTTGTTATTAATAATCAACAATCATTATTCTCTATTAATAGATTTCAATAAGTAATCAGTCATTTTTACTTATATATTACCTCATTTACTAATTATTTATAGAGTTACAAATAGTGGTGCTAAAAGATGTGGAATCTTCTAATAAGGGTCTATTATAGAACCTCGCAAAGGCGGATGAGCTATTAGTCCAGCCTGCGGTTTTTCGAATCAAATCTATGCTGATTCCACATCTTTTTGCGGCCGAGGTTGAAGCGTGTCTAGTGCTATGCGCACTAAAGATATTAGTGTCAACACCAGCTTCCCCCAAAGTGGCCTTAATCCAACGGCTGATAGACTGTGTTGAGGCCTTTTTGTGTGGTTTTTTAACAGTGATTATTAAATTTTTAATATCACCTCTGAGGGCACAAGTGATGCTGAGGTATGACTGTAGGGTTTTTACTGGACAAATTTCAATTTTTTGATCAAAATATTTTAGATGTAAAGTTGGTAGTGAGGCACCTGGTTTAGAAGTTTTGATATGATCTGGTATGTTTATTTTTACCCCATTGTTATTGAAATTTATATTATCTATTGTAATAAAGGATAGCGTTTGTACTCTGTGCCCTGTTGTTAAGGCGAGAATGGTGACTAGCTTTTTAGTTAAGCGTGCTATACCTACAGTTTCATTTGGGTAACATAAAGTAAGATAGTTTAAAACTATAGCTGGGTCCCAGACTGCGTCATATTTAGGTTTAGGAGGCTTAGATCTAAACACCCCTTTTAATAATCTTTTAATATTGTCATCCTGACCTATTTCCGAACCTATTAGTAGTGACAGGGCTGATCTTGCAGAGTTGATAGAGCCATAAGAAGCGCCTGTTTTGAATCGTTCAGTTAGAAATTCAAGGACTACATTTACCGAAGCTCTATAAGGGTTAATACAACGATTAGCACAGAATGGCCACCACAACTTTAGTACTGTATTGTACTGCTTATATGTATTGTGTGATAAGGAATCTAACATCAAGAAACCGAGGTTGTAGGTATTCCTCGTTTTAGGTAAGCTTCCCCGATAGCCGTCCTGCACCCAGGGTAAGTTGCCGATGGAGAGGGTGGTTGTGCCTGAAAGGTGATGAAAGCAGATTTTTATTTGGTTCAAATATTAATAATTTTCCTATCAACATGGTTTGTATCAATGGAAACCATGGCTGTGAAGCCCAATAGGGAAACACCACTATACCAGTTGCCTTATCGTTTTTGATTTTATGTAATACTTTTAACATTAATGAGAAGGGCGGGAAAGCGTAAAAGTTAAGATTTGTCCAATTTATAGTAAAGGCATCTATTGCAAATGCCTCAGGGTCTCTTTTCCATGAAACAAATTGATTGCATTTTTTATTAATTCTTGATGCGAATAGATCTATAGAAGGTATTCCAAATGACCTTATTATTTGTAGGTAGGTATCTGTGGATAATTCCCACTCTATATTTACTTTTCTTGACTCTACATCTGCTATATTATCTTTTGTGTTTATGTAAGAAGCATAAATCCAAATGTTTTTAGATTCGCACCACTGCCAAATTTCTCTTGTTATTTCATTTAGGTGGTGAAATTGAATGCCTCCCATCTTATTGATATAGGCAACTGCGGTGGTGTTGTCAACCCTAAGTAAGACTTCATGGTCATATAAGTCTTTGGTAAAGCATTGCAGTCCCAAAAGTGCCGCTTTCAATTCTAAGTAATTAATATGGTACTGTTTTTCTTGGTTAGACCAAGAACCAGAGGCGGATTCGGACTCACAGACAGCTCCCCAGCCAGTACTTGAAGCATCTGTATGTATTTCTTTTACAAACATAAATTGCTTTATTAAATTACATTTATTGATATTGCTGAGCCACCAATCCAGTTCTCGGAATATATCAGTTGATAAGGTCATTTTTGCATCATAATTATCGTTGCAGTTTAATAAGGCTAAGTACTTTTTGCGTTCTAATACTTTAGTGTATAGCCACCCATAAGGGATGGCTGGGCAGATAGAGCTAAGCAATCCTAAGATTTGTGCAAAATCTCTTATTATACAAGTATGTTTTCCATAAAAGGCATTAATTTTTTGTCTTATACTTAATTGTTTTTCATATGGTACCGCCAGTGATAAGTTTTTGGAATTTAGTACAAATCCTAAATATTTACATGTCTGTTCAGGTATGAGCGCACTTTTTTCAAAATTAACTACAAATCCTAAATCCGTTAGGAGGCCAATTATTTCTTGAAGTTTTTCCTTACAACCTTGTTTGCTTTGAGCAAAACAAATCCAATCATCCAAGTAAATTGACACTATTGTACCCCTATTTCTGAGATAAGTTGCAACTGGTTTGAGGAGTTTTGTAAAGACAAAGGGGGCTGTACATAAGCCGTAGGGTAAGGCATGGAACTGGAATAGTTTATTTTTAAAATAAAATCTTAGGAATTTCTTAGATTCCTCTGCTACTGGCACTGAGAAATAGGCCTCTTTCAGATCAACAGTACCCATGAAACAGCCTTCAGACATCAGCTTGCAAGCGGTTCTAATGTCTTCCAGTTTGAAATGTTCGGTATCAATTGACTTATTTAGTTTTTTAAGGTTAAGTATAAACCTAAAGGTACCATTTGATTTTGGTGTTAAAAATATAGGGGATGTGTATTGCCCTTCACAGTATGAACATTCAGATATAGCGCCTAGAGTAAGCAATTTGTTAATTTCTATTGCAATGTGTCTTTCTTCAGTCAACGACCAATGTTGCTTGATTGGATTTTCTGGGGGTAGTGGTCTAGAAAATGAAATTTTATATCCCTGTAGCCAGTCTATTAAAATAGGGTCATTAGTCAGTGTTAGCCAATTGTGAACATATGTTTTTAATCTACCTGCATGTACCTGGTCTAATAGCGCCATTGGTTGGTCTTCCTTGGTGGTGGTTTCAGGTTCCTCCGAGGCGGTGCAGGGCGACGAGGAGGCTGGTTCGCAGCGGGGCGTCTCATTCTCTGCCCACCGCGACCCCGTTGGCTGGCTGAGTGGTACTGGCTGGCTGGCTGGTGCTGCGATGGGCCCCTCACGTTTAAAGACCTGGTTGTATTTGTTCTTGGTTTACTTGTTCCTTTAATTTGAGCTGCGGTCCTTCTGACTGCCTGTATTCCTTTAAGTTGCTCACTGAGGTTGTCCCCGAAAAGGTATTGGTTGGTTTTTGTATCTTTGCAGGTGTCCTGAATAGATTTGTCCACTGTTGACAGAGCAAAATATCTTCTTGATTTGTTATCTGTGTGGTAAATTTCTGCAGCAATTTTTGCTGCATCGTTTATTTCTTCTATCAATTTTTTGGTATTGATATTTCCCTGCAGAATGTCTGTTAGTGATTTTCCTAGGGAAGACATTAATTTCCCTAACATGTTTTGGCGTGTTATAATTCTTTTATCCCTGTTGATTGACAGTTCCGATAAATTAACCGCAATCTCCTTATTTAAAATCGGTGCTACTGCGCTTTGGAAATTGCTTGGGGTAGGATATTTCTTAAACAGCGCTTCCTTTTGTTCTTTAGTGAGGCCTTCTGCCATGATCTTTGTCCATCTACGGGAGAGTTCATTCCTGATCTCTTCACCATTCTCCACTATTTCCTCACCTTCCTGTCCCAGTGCCATTATATATTCAACTGGGAGCTCGTCAATGTTTTCTGAAATGTTTTTAATAAACGTGTTAACCAACAATGTATTATAAAGAAAAAAGGGTATGTGATGGAGTATTGACAGGTTGTCTATCCGCAACGTGATAGTGCATTTGTCATTATGAAATTTTGTAATTGGGTGTTTATCCGCACAATGTTAACGGTTGTCATCCATAGGCACATGCAGTTCTGTTAAATTACTAGTAAGCTGGTAGCTGCTAGTTGTCTATCCGCAGTGTGATAGCACGTTTGTTATAGTGTATGCAACTTAATAATTTGGATGTTGCTTTAAGACAGTTTGTCCATCCGCATTGTGATGGCGCATTTGTCTAGTCCAGAACAATTCTGGTTTAATCCATAAAAAAGGAAAGGGATACCAAGGTACGCTATAGTGTATGCAACTTAATAATTGGATGTTGCTTTAAGACAGTTTGTCCATCCGCATTGTGATGGCGCATTTGTCTAGTCCAGAACAATTCTGGTTTAATCCATAAAAAAGGAAAGGGATACCAAGGTACGCTATAGTGTATGCAACTTAATAATTGGATGTTGTTTTAAGACAGTTTGTCCATCCGCATTGTGATGGCGCATTTGTCTAGTCCAGAACAATTCTGGTTTAATCCATAAAAAAGGAAAGGTATACCAAGGTACGCACCAGTTGTTGGGGTTTCAGTTTCTAACTCCTCAGTCGTTATCGGCGATGCTCTAGGCGATGGTGGAGGCTGTGCATGTGGTGAAGGCGGTCGAGGATGTGGTGGAGACGGTGGAGGCTGTTGTGGATTATCTTCTTCTTTTTCTCTTAGTTTTCCTTCTAATCTTCTAATTTTTTTTCTGATGTATTCTGTATCTTCTCTTTCTCTCTTCCTTTTTCCCATTTTATTTTTATTACACCACGAATTGCACGAAGAGAAACAACACGAATATTTACCTATTGATATGAAACTTGCGAAAGAAGAGAAAAATTTTTTGTAACGTACCAACGAGCGAGTTTCAAGTGGTTTCAAAACAATTCTCGGGAAGGGATTTGTCTGTGGGGACAATTGTTTTGTCTATGATCATTCGAACTGTTTGAGTGAGTGTAAAAAGCGACTAAAAGTGTTGCATTTTACGATCAAGACTCTACATCACACCTGTGTACGTTAACTAATACACGAGTAAAGCTTAATCAGTATTGTAGATTTCGATTGTTTAATGATTTTTTATGAATTTCAAAGGTATACTCACGTTTATGTTCCACGGTTCTTGGATTGAAAGTTGCATAAATCATAGTATTATTATCTTGTTTACATACCGTAATTTTTCAGGTTTATACTTTCCCAGCACCACAGTAACGTATTTTGCACATTTAATTATACTTTTTGTGGTTTGCGTACCAGTTTTCGTCATGAAAAAACAGCGTTGTTGATTATTTTATTATAAAGCAAAGTGACGACGTTTGCACAGAATATCGTAATGGAGAAAGCGCGCTGTCAACGTGACAGCTACATCACTGCGTTTTGTTTTTTCATGGAGCTTTAAACATTGTGACAACGTTTCCGGATCCTCGTAAACTACATTGTAATATCTCTGACAACGAGCGGAGTAAAATTGTGTAGTAAACCCCTCTAACCATTAGCCAATGTTGGCCAATTTTTGATATTTATTTATTCAGTCACTAAAGCTACACTTCATTTAATTTAGAATTGAAAACCACAACATCGTTATATTGCGGCTCGTCAACTATTTCTTACCTAGCAAATAGTACAGTACAATAGTCTGGGATTCGCAAAATAAAATTGTATTTGCGTGTCGTCAATTGTTACTCTAGTACAAATTGTAAAGAGATAGTTCACGAGCCGCAATATAATGTTGTTGTGGTTTATAATTCTAAATTAAGTCAAGATTAAATGGAGTATAGTTTCATGCGTTTAATTTTTTCAAATGTAGATACATATTAAACAAACTCAATTTTGTACATGTTTTGATGGAGGAGATCGAACCCGGGACTTAAACTTAAACTCAAACTCAAACTCTTTATTGCATTTAAATGTTCATTTTTATGTTAATTTTCAAAAATTTAAACTTAGCATTATAATCACTAGAAAAGAAGGTAGAAGGTTCTTTAACCACTATATGCGCTCGTGTATATCTTAAAGTCCAGGCTTAAGTCTATTTAAGCGAGCTTTTTTTCTCATGGGTCATCAAGTTCGTGGAGTTGGTCGAACAAAATACAAGCGAAATAGCTCGCCGAGCCAACTAAGTAAGCAAATTTAATCATACGTCTAGCTAAACTTCGTGTATTTCACCATGAACTATTTAAAACTGTTATGGTGTTTTAATGTTTACGTAGGTACAAAAGGTACAATATGGCTAATTACACCACACACATTATTTATTATTTTTAACCGAGCACTATAACGTTAGGTATTTTAAAACGTGACATTACTTTAAAAAGACTATGGATACGTATATTATAGAGGCAGAAAACTAACATGAACATGAAAATGTGTAACGTAATAATATAATAACAACTAAGTAAAAATTTGCTATCTAACCAAAGCTTATGTGTCTGTCTTCGTCGACAAATCGTCAATGGTCGTGGCAGGATGCTTTTTGCTGCCAACGACAAATAACTTTTTTTAAATCTCTGTGACCATAGAGATTTACTTGATTACATCGAGTTATAATCCAGCTCAGCATCGACCCTCGTAGCCTATCTGAGAAAGAATCAAAATCGAATGAGAGATAATCCTTGGAAAGAGTCGCAGGTAAATAGCTATTACGCGCTCCGTTGGCGCACTCCACAGATAAGATTTGACAAGGGCCGCAGTACACAGATTTAGCATGCAAAACTTTGTTTATTTCAATGAGATTCTACCGCAAGTGTACAATACGAGGATACGGGACAACGTTAAAGTGAAGTGATCCCAAGTGAAACTCTTTGACAATTAAAATTCCGTGCAAGTAAACTCCAAAGCGCTACTGCTACACCAGATCATTCAAGCAACAGAATAAGTGCAAAAGAGGAGTAAATACACAAAACATGGTCCCTATGGGTCGAATAAGATAAGCCAAGAAGTTAGTGGAATGAAACGCTTGAAACACAATAATTATTATCATTTTTTTTAATTTAGACCCGGATATGTCCTAAAACTGCGGCCAACTCACTTGCCAAGCGTGGCAATTATAGTAATAAACCCCCTTATGGTTAGGTTAAGCATGGAACGTCCCCCTAGTCCCCAGTGGTCCCCCTATTCCAGGTTATGGTAGCGGCCTAGGTAACAGCGGGGCAGGGGTAAGGTTACGGGAACGCGTTGGATGCGGATGGCGTAGGACTGGTCTGTTTGACGAACCTCGAGGGAGGCTTATGTTCAGCAGTGGACGTCTTTTGGTTGAAATGATGATGATGATGATTTCTAAAAAAATGCAATAACAAGATACCACGAAACATGAGAAAATGGTCATAGATAAATCAGTTCAAAGACATGATAAAATACATAATAATAAAATAAAGCTTCAATCAGAAAATCGTGAAAATATATTTTTTGAGTAATACCTAAACAAAAACTTTATTTGCGAAGCTCGAATCCAATCATGTTATACCTAGTTAGCTATTTACACTGTTCACTGTGCCAGGGTATCGTTACATCTGTGATTGATAGACCCATCGAAAACTCTTCAAAGTATGACGGCTCTATTTCATGCAATACTAAATAAAGCCGTGCATGACAACTCCGTAGATAACATGCAAGATTGCCAGCAAGATGGATGGCTTGTAACCTTCGTGGCGCAAAATTGGGTACCCTTTGTTAGTTTTTATTTTTAACATGACTGACGTTAAAAGGGTAGACGGTATTTGACGGCGATGAGTATTCAGTTTGTATCGAATGCCGCATAAATTTCGTGGCTATGGTCGTTTGGCATTTTGTCTTTTGTTTTTGAAATAGAATAACAAAAGTTACCATAGTTATACACATAAAAAGTTTGAATTGAGTTAATGTCATGGAGTTACTTACAATTAGTAGTATTTCTTTTCTATGAGAGGGAGGCAAACAAGCAAACAGGTCATCTGATGGGAAATGGTCACCACCGCCCGTGAATATCAACAACTCAAGGAGAGTCACTGATCTGTTGTCGGCCTTTAAAGGAATAGTAAACCGTTTTTTTTCATTAATAAGTAAAAGGTACCTACCTAATTATACGAATGAAGAAGTTCATAAGTGTAAACTTTAAGAAGTAAGACGAGACTACACTCATATTTAAAGATTTTATATGTCATATTGAATTTAGCTCTCAGCTTATCACGCGCCCAGGGTGGGTACAGAAATAGTTTAAAAATAGTTTCAATTTAAATAATACTTTCGATCAACCCAGATAATCTTTTTACGAATATTAGGTAGCAGGCCGCTAAAATCAAATTGGACACCTGAAGCGGAAACACTGAAAAGTGACATAATTTCAATTAAACCTCCGTACAAAATTGCTAAAAGGAGCCAAACGACCTGGGATTACTTTCATCGTCTCGTTGATATAAAAAATACTCAGTGGAAACCCTACAGAGTGACTTCACGCGAAATGATTTAACTTAAGGCCTCTTCTTCGAAAAATTAAAATCCGTTTCCTTTTGCCGATAAGTTTTTCCACTCCTGAATGCGGTGACTCGAGCTCTATTCACCTCCCGCTATTATTTATTCAGAAGATACTTTATCCAGCACGCAATTAAGGCAGCCTACTGGAAACTTTACTCACAATCGGTAAATAATTATAATTATCACTAAAGGGACCCATTGGTGATTTCACAAAAAGGCGAAAGCGTCCAACTTTCCGGAACGCCCTTTCAGTTATTAAAATTTTCCCTTTTGGGAATTGCCTAACCATGAATCGGTGTTTCATTTTAGAACTTGATGTTGTATCGTTACGGTTTTATTTACTTCGATAACATTGCGTAGATAGCGATCAAAGGGAAGTTTGATTTCGCAGTGATAATTGTGGCGAATCCTTAATTATTTTGAGGGTAAACTTTCCTGGAAGTTAATTTGAGGCTTGTTCGATTACTTTTAATGGGCACTCTTTTTAGGCGACTTCCAATTTATTTGGTTGACTGGAATATTCATTAAATCCATCGGAGCGCGACGACGATATCTTTTAACGATCGCAAATACCGGGGGACAACATTTATGTATTTTTTGTGGCTTTAAAGCTGAAAGTAATATGCATATTGCTGCATATCATTCGTCTCGCTATCTTGGGATTTTTATCAATACCTATTTGATCTGAATAGCTTGAATACTCTATTCATTCTATATTGAAAATGATACGAAATTTTGCATTGAAATTTATCAGAGAACTGAAAGCAAACTAAATATCAATGAGAAAATTAAAAGTAAAGTCGATAATATTTCTTTGGCTTTTGGTTTGGTGTTGCAACATAAAAATATTGTTCTGACCAATGACATAGTCTATTATATAGATTTTTGATTGGAAAAACGTATTTTTAGCGTTGACAGACCTCCCTCGTTTGGTGGACCGCGAGTAGCGGGCAAGCGGTGGATGCCGGTAACAAGTTGTCGTTCATTATGGCATTCTAAAGGAGCCTTTGTTCGACCGTGGGCGTCTTCTATGCGGTCTTTCTAGTCTACGCGGGTCTCTATTTTGTAAAATTTCATTCACCGCTAATTGCCTTAGTTTTTAGTGCCGTATTATTCGTGACAAAAAAGTAGTAAATCATTATCAAATAACGATCCGTCAATTATTGTATTTTAAAGATATATGATCCTTTAAGTAAAATATAAAAAAAGTGGAGTACCTATAACCATTTCCGTACTAAGCTAATTCTTGTTACAAACTAGTGTTGCTTATCGCTAGTCTATCGATATCTACATCGATACTTAAGACAAAACCGATATTGTCGATAATCTCTCGATATTATCCGCCACGTGTCAATACTATCGATAGCATATTATTGATAGTGCTTTATAAGCAATTCGATTGATAATGGCAATACAAGCGATAGTATCGATAGTATTGCAAAATCAGCCAATAGTGACCAAAAACAATCGATACTATCGATAGTATCGATTATTTTTCGTCACTATTGGCTGATTATGCAATTATATCGATACTACCGATTCTGTTAGACATAAAACTATCCATACTGTCCATACTATCCATACTATACGAGGCGATACTATCGATACCTTCAACACGAGGAAATGCTATAGACAGTACTTTCAATAAATAAACCTTGTTACAAACTATTAAAACAACCAGAAAAATCTCTTCTCTATTCTCCGCTATTTTTCATTGAACGTTAATATCTAACGAGGCAAGCGCCCGTTGCTACGCTAGTTAAATTATAAAACTTGCTATGAGAACAAAATAAAGGCAAACAAAGCGTCCCCTGTATACAACATACATATAGGGTAATACAATTTATAGCTACGATGCACGCTGAGCCCTTTTAGTATTCCCCTCGCAAATCCCCCGAGTATCTAGACATACCTAGGTGTACTTTAAAATCTAGGCATAGCTTTAGGGGGAAGTAATTACTGGGGGAGAGACATCAAGTGTGTCAGGGAGTGTTGTAAGGACAAAAATGCGAGGGCAAAATGCACGGGGTAAGTGTGCCGGCACGCACCAGTTCACTGTGTCAATGATGATCTTTGCACATGTGGATCTATAAGTCAGCGAGGGTTATTCGGGTCCAAAGATTCTAAATTTCCGGAACTTCAAAAACTGGTATTCCTCTTTTGGGTTCCGTACCCAAAGGGTGGCAAAGGAATCCGTATTATTGAGACTCAGCTGTCTGGCTGTCTGTCCGGCCGTCTGTCACACGGCTCTATCTCTTGAACCGTTATAGCTAGACACTTGAAATTTTCACCGATTATTTATTTTATTACTATGGCCGCTATAACAGCAAATACTAAAAATAAAATAAAGGTGAAAATTAGAGGGGGTTGCCATACAAGAAACGTGTTTGTTTCAGCGTATTTTGGTGGCTAGTCGTTATTAGGTGTTGCTAGGCTGCCTAGGCGACAGGCGTCAGTTGCTAGGTAACGCGAGTGACCCTATGCTGTTCGGATGTACATACACCTACTTATAAGTTTGCGATTTTAGTGCTAACGTTTCGGCAATTTTTTACTGAACTATTTTTAAAACATTGTACGGAGGTACGGAATTCTTCGTGTACGAGTCCGACTCGCACTTGACCGGCTTTTTTAACGTTTGTTTAACAAAGGAAATGAAAGCCGAGCAGATTAAGTGCTCTGTATTTTAAGTGTTCCGTACATCAAAACGAAATTTGAGATTTGCCTTGCACACATCTGCGAAGAATGAAATTGAAGGGTCTATTTAGTCTATGTGTGGAGTTAATAGGAACTGCTAAGGAATGGGATTCGCTCCCGTCGTCTGTATTTCTACTTACAGACAGATACAACCTAAGGCCCTTCAAAGTTAGAGTAGAGAGGCTGTTACTGAATTAGTGAGATACATCTTTGGCCTCATCTGCAGTTTTTATCAGGAGAGATAGAGGTCAATCAGGGGTCAGTTTTATGTGAAAAAAGTTCCGCACTGGGCTCGCGTGAGAACCACGGCCCAATCCCTTTCATTCTGAGAGAAGGCTTGTGCTGATGAAAAGTATGATGATGATGATGACCTCAAAAAGAATCCTTATAAGATAATTTTATTGTAGATCTGTCTGTCTGACAAGATATTTTTTTAGGAACGCGTAATGATACGGTCAAGGACTTTAATTCATGAGCTACCAAGAAACCATTTCACAGTGAACGTCATAGTGACATCGCATTAATTAACAAGGAAAATCGTAATGACTTTTCCTTTGAAAAGGTTCCATGGTGGCTCATGAATTAAAGTCCTTGACTGTACCAAGTGCAAAATGAATACAAAATACTTAGATTTATAATACCTTGGTGCTGTGGGTATCAAAACAAGAGAAAAGCCCTCACCAGACAAGTAAAGGATTCTAAAAACATTCAGCTGTTTGGCCGTTTTTTTTACCTCAGCATCCATTTGTATGACGACGTAAATCATTAAGACATCTAATTATAAGTATACTTTAACGAAATGTGATTTTTGACGTAAACGTTGCTACAAAACTTAGAGCTGTCTACGGAGCCGCGTAGCTAATGCAGCTAGCCTAGCCATTCACTGATTCGGCTATAAGTGGATATTCAACTCAGACCGAAGAAAATTTAATGCATTTTAAAGCAATGCGTGACCATTTTGATTAGAAATATCCAATGCGATCAAATGTCAGCTCAATTTTTTGCAACTGATTTAAAATAAACCCGCTACTTACAAGAACTGACCAAACAAAAAGTAAAGACGTAAAAGTAAAGTAACGGCAAAGTAAGGTTTTAGGTAAAACTATGCCTTATCCTTATCACGTGCAAAATACGAGGCAAAATTTCGAACGAGATGCAACATTAGTGTAGCTTAGTTAACACTGGACAATGTAATTAGTCAGTTGTTAAAAGTTGGTCTAATAAAATTTAGGATGCTCATACTTTGCTGAAATTAAATTGCAAACTCATACACAACTAAAATAATTAAGATTAATTAAAACAATTGAGTTAATGCATTATATTGTCCAGCATTAACTGAGTTAAAAGCACTAATTTTGTATAACATTTAAAATTTCATTTTGTATAGTCGCACGCACACAGTCACAACCAAACTTTTCCAAGCAAACCAAATACCCTTTGCTATACGCCTAATTCTGTGTTTGTATACTTTTTATTTGGTCTGAGATAAGAACTCCATGTAAAGTATCCAATTTGTTTTTATTTTATTTACAAACAGCTGCATATGATATATCCGATCGTTTTTAATAAACACGTCTTCCAAAAACGAAACGCCAATCAATAACTTAGCTACCCTACTTCGCCTACATATATAAGATTACTCGTTCACAATCAAATTTCGCAGGTTTAATCCACGTATTTATGTGTGTGTCGAAAGTATTCATCAGTGTGATTGTATCGCTGTTGCCAGGCAAGGGGTCCAGTGACGCATTGCCTTGCAAATATAAAGCTTTGGATGTGACGTAATCGACGGTTTTCTCCATTAGTGATTTTTAAATGCGTGTCATTGCGTGTACTTGGTTTTAGAATAAGACGGTCTGATCTCTGTATATTCTTTTGTTTTTGTACGATTTATCATAAACTAATAACAAAGACAAATATAAATAAATTATTATATTACATAATATCATGAATTACTTAAATCAATTCTATGACTAAAAATAAAACAAAATCAACTAATAACTATGAAACTAAAAATTGAAAAAAAATATATAAAAAAGGTTTCCCCCGCAGCATGAACCCAAAGATGCCTTGTTTATATTAGTTCAATGAAACCCAAGTTCTTTTTTTTAACACAAAAATCGATTGTATTTACTAACCAAGAATTGAATTCTGATCTCATAGCTTATCGTGCCAAGCGTGCTAAACCCAATTACACCATAGCATCCCCGAGCAACCTCACTCGAATAACTCGATCGCTTACATACGCTAAGAGTGGTGTGTGGTGTTATTTTCCGTAACTATCACGTTCCAAATCGCGTTATAAGGGCGTAAGAAATAATGTAGGTACCTATTTTATTCTTACACACGTTTTCTCAATGGGACCCAAATTTGTTTCGAAAAAACCTATGTTGTAAAAGACGACTAAGAGATCTGATATGGGAGTGGACAGCAGAGCTAGCACTCTCGATTGGCAAAACTACGAACTCCGTACTCCCGCATGCGGTGTGGATGGCAAGTGGAAACCACTTTACAGTTTTCTCAAGAAAGCCGTCATGAGGGATAAGAATACGTATCAGAAACTAATCCTCAACCGATGACGACGACCACTCAAGAATGCACTAATATAGATGAGTCGTGGTAGCGTAGTGGTTTGACCTATGGGCTCTCAAGCAGAGTGTCGTGGGTTCAAGTTCGGACTCTCACCTCTGAATTTACCGCAATTTTTCTGCAAAATTCCATCTGAAATTTACCATGAGCATAACGGCAAAGGAAAATATCGTGAGGTAACCTGCACTGCACATACCTGCAATTATATCAATATGTACTTAGTCGGTTGTACCTTGTTTTGCCTAACAACTGTTTGCCTATTATCAGTTTGCCTAATTTTAGATAAACTAATATTACTTAACCTAATGTTTCATTTTACCTAATTTTCGTTTTAGTTAAAGTCATTTTGCATACAAATTACTTTACATAATTTTGTTTCATCTAATTTTAAATGACCTAATTTTCATTTTGTATAAACTTATTTTGTATATACTTATTTTGTATATTGTTTGACTGACATAATTGTATTTTGCCTAACGTATATGCTGCATAATTTACATTTTGTATAAACTTATTTCGTATAATGTTTGACTGACATAATTATATTTTGCCTAACGTACATTTTCATTTGTTTTTAATATCATATCTTTACACAAAACTTATCAAACAAATTAAATTCTCCGGGTGGTCATAAAAAAAATAACTAACACCAAAGGCTAATGCGGGAGCACCTAACCATACCGAGTCACTTCCGCTCCGACAGGTCTTGCTCGCTCGCTTCGCTTGCTCGCTAGCTTCAATCGCTATCATTGGAGTCAGACTTATGCAAATGATGTCAGTTAAAACGTTATTCGGCTATAAAATGATTAGTTAAAATAAGAATCGACAAAGTGAGTTTTTGATAAAATAATATTAGACAAAGCAAGACATAATGCAAATGATGTTAGTTAAAACGTTATTCGGCTATATGATGATTAGTTAAATTATGAATCGACAAAGTGAGTTTTCGATACAATAATATTCGACAAACCAAGAGTTATGCAAATGATCATTTAGTTAAAATGAAAATTCGACAAAATAAAAATTATATATAATGAAATTATACAAATTGACTTTAGACAAACTATTCATTATAGTAAAAGTTGTTAGACAAAGTGAAATTAGGCAAAAATAGTTTAGAAAAGTCAAGGGAATACCTACTTAGTCATTATATTAAATACCGATCGATAACCGATTCACCATTGGCTAAAGTTGCAAGAGCTCAGCAAAACAAAGTTTGGAGTTTAACCGAAAAAGTTAATAATTGTGTTGAAAAACTGAGTAGCTATTTTAAGAAGATTAAATAACAAGTTTTTTGTGACCGTAATCCTTGAACCAAGTTCAATTATTTTTGTATAATTTCTAACACACTTCCATTAAGTGAAATGTCATTCACCAGTGCTCAACTTTTTACGATACCTATACGAATCTATAGCATTGCGTTTACATGGTTCATGAGTTTACTTAAATTTTAAATATTATTTTCTTATTCACATCCATGAGATTTCTAGCTTCACAAGAAGTCCTATAGGAATCCTATGGGTATGATATCTGCAGATCAGACCGGCTAGGGGACCTGAGTATATCCCGTTGCTAGGTTACAAGGGACCTAACCCCAAGGTCAGATGTTTTTATAGACGCTTATACGTGTTTGAAATTGTGAGGGGAGCGTAACGTACTCAGGAATCGATTTATGATTCTGTAACATTCGGGCAAATTCATTATGGGTAAATTGATGTTGGCAACAATTTGTTTAGATGTTTTGGTGAGTGAAAAGTTTTTTGGTGAAGTGACATTTTTTTTATTGTTGACATGTTAATGATTAGTAATAAACATGGTTTTATAAAAATATGTAACTGCTAATTAAAAGGTAAGAAAGTATCTATTCTTAACTGAACTCGTAATTATTTTAAATTAAGTACTTAAAAAGTAAATTAAAGTTGTTGTGATATTTTACAAAGACTTAATTATGCTGTGAATCCTTACCTTACAAATTTCGTAATTCTATGTCAACGTGATGTACCTGATACCTGTATAGATTTTGATTCCCACTGTTTTGTACGAAAACATACTGACCTTATTTTTACGGTTGTAAGAAACAGTAGTCTTAAGTGTTCCTTGTGCCTCCACGAGTTCCGGAGATAAAAGATCTTGAGTGTCTGATCATCATCATCATTCATTTTACATTTTGGTAAAAGATTCTCATCGATCTTGATTTATCTAAGTTGTAGTCACGCCTTTAACGCCGTACACTTTAACCCTTTCACCGCCGCGCCTCGACAAAACGTAAACCTGCTTTGAATCTTAAGTCATTGTGTCAAGGTCACTTTGACACTGTACTTCGTGACACCTATATGTGTCGTTGGCGTTGAAAAGGTTAAATGGCGACAAATTCCGTACATTAAAAATAAAATTTGCCAACCATATGTAATTAATTCTAAAAATACTTGCTAGGGTGTTGCAGTCACACTTGTCTAATCATCTGCTGGAATATTCTGCATTAATTTTGAAACATGGTGTATAAAATAAAATACTAAACGATAATTATAACAATAGGATAGACGATAGCGATTTAAATCTTCTCAGACTATACACATCCCGATGCAGGGCACAGCTCTCCTCTCAGAATGAAAGCTTGGGCCGTTGTTCCCACGCGGGCCCAGTGCGGATTGGGAACTTCACACACACCATTTAATTCCAGGTATGTGCAGGTTTCCTCAGAATGTGTATTTAAGTATTTATTTATCTATATAAGTATGTTTATCGTCGTCTAGTACCCATAGTACAAGCTTTGCTTAGTTTGGGACTAGGTCGATTTGTGTAAGATTATCCCCTATATATATATATATATTTTAAATCTCATGTTAAATTAAAAATGATATTTTTTGCACGTGAATTCCGAAAAAACTCAGAAGTTTGAGCCTGGGCTCGAACCCCACGGCTCACTGCTTGAGAGGGCCATAGACCATTTTTAAATACCATAGATTATAGGATTTCAGTTGCCAAATCACCCTAATCCAATGGTCAATTCCGTTGAAACAAAACAATCACGCTTTGACATCGAAATCCGAAAACACCACATAGCAACAGTTTCACATAAAGGCAATCCTACATGCACCGTCAGTATTTACGTGCCCGAGTACGTTATTAATGACGATTTCACGCTCCAGCGAACCCGATCGCACTACCGTTTGTTTGCGAGCTGCGGGAACCCTGATTTCATTACTTGATTTATTTTTTCCATCTCCCTCGCGATCGAATGCTGGCCAGTTAATTAATAATTTAAGGACGTGGTCTCGAACAGGTGATATAACGGGTAGGTGGCAGTTTAATTAAGTTTTTAAATACGTGTGAATCTTTTTTGTGCTTTTAGATTCTGTTAAGTGGAAATTCGTTTAATTCTTCGCGTTTACAGAATCTAACTATCTGTTATCTACTTAGCAAGATAAAAAGACTTTTTCTGAAAACAAACTTATTTATTTATAACTCTTTACTAGTTGCCATTGAGGAGTCAAGTATGAGAATGAGAAATGAGAGTGAGGATGAGCATGAGAATGCTTTATTTGGTAGAATACATAATATAGGTAATAATGGTACATTCGGCACAGTATTCAGTCGTCCAGTCCAAATGTTTAAGAAAACTTTACCATCAATCAATCATAGCATGCAAAATTAAATGAAACAAGTACATAATGATCCTCAATCATTTGCATTTGCGTGCTTGTGTCACAAGCACACAGAAAAAAACGTTTGAAACGCCCACCCTTAATTCACTCGTGACCGATTTTTCCAAATTACTTCCAACTCTGACAGTCCGGTGGCAATTGCGCCTGTTATTTACGACTTCAATAAACTGAACCTTAAAATTGTTAATGAAAAGGTATTAAAACAGGCGGCCCCCATAAATAACACGGTGACAGAGAAGCAGAAAGAAAAATGCGCTAGAATTTGAACAAATTGCACTCGCAGCAGTCGCAGACTTGGACAGGACGGTTTTTAACAACACTACAGATGATGACGCATTTTCAAACGGATAATATAGGGTAACGCTAGGTAGGTAGTTATTCAAAAATTACAGGTACAAGAATAACGTTCGAGTATGAGAATGAACTTAGAAAACTCAGGGTTGATTTTTTTTTACCTTCTTCACACCTTGCGGACAGGATGGCCTAGTGGTTAGAAACCTGACTACAAAACTTAGGATCTTGGGTTCGATAGCTGGTCGGGGCAGATATTATGAATGAAAAATACGAATGTTTGTTTTCGAGTCTTGGATGTTTCATGTATTTATGTTTATTCGTTGCATAGTACCCATAACACAAGCTTCCCGTATTTTGAGACTTTGACTTTATTAGTTAGATGATATTTTGCCGTGATTTATGACGATGAACGTGTGTCTTTTATTTACGTGTAAGATAAAAAGATTATTATGAATTTTGACCATAAAACATTTGTATTTTTCGTCTCCATTTTTTTGTTGTTCATCAATTATTGAAGTGCGTTGTTTTAATACTAATAGAGGAAGACTTGGTTTTAACTCTTGGAATATCGCAATCGAAACCTTGAAACAATATCGCTCGGGTAGAACACATAGAGTTCTGTGTCGATAAATGTGGAGAAGCAACACATCTGCGACCCGTGCCCTCAGGCTGCAATACTAGATGAATACTAAGAGCGGACTCATTGATTCATTAAATTGGTTGAGTTAATTTTATTAAGACCTTAGAGAATAACAGCGTGAAGTTATGAAGTACCTAAAAAGATTGCTAAAGCAATTATAATAGAATAAATAAACTTATGTATATACAAGTAAAAAAAACACCAAGCATAATATAATTATTAAAAGGAGCTTTAAGACCTTTTGGCAAGGTTTAGAAGATAATGGCAGCATTCTTCCTTTGAATAGCTAAGCTATTTTTTCTATTTTGTCTTAAGGGCGGTAAGTAAAGAATCACGGATAAAACTTCTTAGTTCCCATTTCAACTAAGAAATACCCAGCCCAGCGTACTAAGTTTGCAACATCGCCTAAGAAAATTTCAGGTTTTCTTATGTGACATGAAGCTTCAAATTCTGATACATCAAAATTTGACGTGGGTATTTAATTTCAACAAGATACCTCCACATGTTCCTAAGATAAAAACCGGCCAAGTGCGAGTCGGACTCGCGCACGAAGGGTTCCGTACAATTATCTATAAAAACCGGCCAAGTGCGAGTCGGACTCGCGCACGTAGGGTTCCGTACAATTATCTATAAAAATCACGTTTGTTGTATGGGAGCCCCCCTTAAATATTTTTTTTATTTTAATTTAATGATTTATTTTTAAAGTCAATAATAATTCAATATTCTGTGAATATTTCAAGCGTCTACCTGTTGCCGTTATCAATATCGAGCAAAAAAATCACGTTTGTTGTATCGGAGCCCCCTTTAATATTTATTTTATTCCATTTTTTAGTATTTGTTGTTATAGCGGCAACCGAAATAAATCATCTGTGAAAATTTCAACTCTCTAGCTATCACGGTTCCCGAGATACAGCCTGATGACAGACGGACGGACAGCGGAGCCTCAGTAATAGGGTCCCGTTTTTTACCCTTTGGGTACGGAACCCTAAAAAAGGTTCGTGATGGCTAAGAAGACAACAAAATCATCATAATCATGGTTACTCTTTGTGAGGCACGGGACCCTTGAAACAGTCCCATCGAAATTAAATTTATGGCCAGGTCAACTCCTTAAACTATGAACGTTAATCGAAATCTTATTTCACGGAAGCAATGTCCCGTGAATAGCGGAAAGCTTGTCGTTCGTCACAAAGAGCGGCCCCAGGCACGACTGCCTCCGTTATATCCGTTGAGTGCGGAGTGCAACTCCGAACAGATAAGACGCCTGCACGCAGAACGTAGTACATAACCAGTTTACAAGACCCCTGCCTTACGGGATTTATACTTAACTCCAGTGTCTAGTGCGGTGGACGCTCGCGCAACATCGACCAGTGACTGTGACCTACTGCTTACGGACAAAGTACGGGCGGCCGGTGTCTCGCACGATTTGCCACTGGCGTGTATATATATACCCACTTTATTTATCATTATTTCTGTTTTGATAACTCGAAAGAATTAACGCAAAATAATTATGTCTAAAAATTGTGCGGGCTGCTGCAAATCAATTACAACTGCTCATCATATGCAGTGCACTGAATGCTCTGGTGTATATCACCATTTATGTGTAAATGTGCTCGAGCCGCGGAAGCTAAGTGATAATATCAAGGACTGGGCCTGCCCAGCTTGCCTGAGTAAATTGCCAAAGAAAGGGAATTCTAACACCCCGGTGCGTGCGTCTGTCTCGACTGACGAGTCCGGTGCATGTGATAATGTTAGGACGCGTCCACAAAATAAGAAATCAACTCCGGTGCTTGCAGGGCAGGGCGAAGGACAGGCAGTAAGCATGGACTATAATAATGCACTGTCGTCACTTACTACAGAGATTAAATTAATGCGGCAGGATATATGTAAAACGAATGAGCACCTGCAAGCTCTTACGTTGTCATTTGCGCAGTGCACGGAGCGTTTGGACAGATGTGAGAAACGTTGTGCGGAATTTGACAAGCAAATAAAATTGCTCCTTGGTCGTGAAATAGAAAACGAGGCTCTACGGCAAAGGGTGTCGCAGCTTGAAGATCAACTCGAAGCTCAAGCACAAGGTCATTTAAGCAACGATGTAGAAATTGTAGGCGTAAATGAGTTCCCTAATGAAGGCAAGGTACATATAGTGCTCACCACTGCACAGAAGATGGGAGTCTCCTTGACTGATGCTGACTTAGACGGTATTGCCAGAGCTGGTCCTAAGAAGCAATCGACAAATGATAGCAGTCTGCCTAGGCCGTTGGTTGTTAAATTCGTCCGGAATGCGAAAAAGATTGAATTTCTGAAAGCAGCTAAAAGAAGGCACAACTTAACCTCGACGTCAATTGAAGTAGGCGGTCCCTCAAGGAAACTTTATGTTAACGAACGTCTGACGATGTCAAAACGCCGGTTATTTCGTGAAGCTAGGTTACAATCACGCATCGCTGGATTCAGGTTCTGTTGGACAAGGAACGGAACTATCCTCATCCGTAGGAAGGAGGGCAGCCCGGAATTCGTTATTAGAAGTATGGCAGACCTTGATCAATTTTGCAGATCTAGCACAGAAGCTTTCGGCCCCGGTGAACTTCCACGCGCCCCCGTCACTGCCGAAAAACAGAAGCAAATGTCGAACTAATGCGCAGTCAACAGTTACTTCGAAGTTATCTTTCCTCTTATTATTATTGTTTCTTTGTAATTTATATTCCAGTCTCCGAACCACATGTACTATGTATTCACACATTCAAATGTCTCATACACATACTCACATGCTACACTCACGCAACATTAATACGACAATCACTGGATTCCACACAGCCTTAAAACTATGTTTGGTCAGAATTATTACTCTTATAATCAGAAAAACTATGTCTATTCAATATATGAAACGCGTTAATACATCTTATTACTACGAAAATGGCATCACTTGACCTTCATAATAGTATAGATAATTCTTTTTTGATCGAATGTCATAAAATAAATACACAAGATCAATGCAAAAATATTCTGACCCCTATTCACAAATTTAAATTACTTACATTAAACATAAGGAGCCTACAGCGCAACTTCGATGCTTTCGTGGTGACATTGAAGCAAATCGATATAGAGTACGACGTCATAATTCTAACAGAATGTTGGCTGAGTGACGGCTCTATTATAGACCAATTAAGTGGTTATCACTCATATAACACCACTAAAATAATAAATAAAAGTGGTGGTGTCGTTATTTATGTTAAAAGTGACCTGAGGGTTTCTGTGGTTGAACCTTTGTTCGATGATGCCAACTGTCTTTGTGTAAATATATCCGATGGAATAGTCCTTTTCGGTATATATCGTTCACCATCATTTACAAATACAGATAGATTTCTTATTTCATTGGATAATCACTTAAGCCATGTAAAACATAATCAACACATAATTGTCGCAGGAGACATTAATATCGATTTATTAGGTGAATCATCACACACCTGCTCGGAATACACCAGCCTTCTGTCATCTTATGGTTTATTCCCAGCGATCTCAAAACCAACTCGAAAGAATTCCTGCCTGGATCACATTTTTATAAGATATAATAATGTCTCAGTAGGTGCAGTGGTTTCATGCTCGGTTACTGATCATGATATTGCAATGGCAGGTCTCGTCGCTCCCCCTTCAGTCAACTTAAAGAAACAAACGCGTTATAGACAAAAAATAGATTTCCAAAAAGTGTCTGATGAGCTGAGAGCATTGGATTGGTCGTCTGTTACTAGCGAGAGCGACGTTATTGTCGCTACTGAAATCTTTACACAGTTGATCACAGATGCAATAAAACGTAACACAGCCCTTATAAAGGTAAGTAGAACTAAGTTTAACTTAAAATCATGGGTTACTCCTGGTTTAATACGATGCATGAGGCACAGAGATAAGCTTCACACCCAGGTTTGGGCAAATCCAAATAATGAAATCCTTCGTCTCACCTATACCAGGTACCGTAACTTCTGTGATAACCTCTTATTTACTTTAAAAAACGAACATCAAAACAAGCAATTGATAGATTGTAGCAATAACTCTAGTAAGCTTTGGAAATCTATTAAAGAAATTTGCCAAAATCCAACGCAGGTAAATGTTGCAGAAGAATTATTGCACAATAATGGTCAAGGTACACAGGAATCATTAAATGCCTGTAACCAGTATTTTTCATCGGTTGGCAGGACGCTCGCAGACACCATTCTTAAAAAGATATCGGAGACTCAAACTTCACTAGCTTCTAAATATAAACCTTTACAAACGTCTATTAACTCGTTTTTCATGCATCCTACAGATGTGTATGAAGTCAATAGGGTGTTATCCCAAATTAAGCCACACAGTGCCCCTGGTCCTGATGAGATTCAACCTTTACTAATAAAAGAAATTAAAGATGTAATTCTAGAGCCCCTTACATACATATGCAATCGAAGCATAGAGACCGGTTATTTTCCAGATTGCTGGAAAATCGCTGCCGTGTCTCCCATATTTAAAAGTGGCACCAAGGACACGCCAAGTAATTTTAGACCTATATCTCTCCTGTGTATTTTCTCAAAAGTTCTTGAAAAAATTGTTAACACCAGACTGGTCAATTATATTGCAAGCCAACACCTGATTTCAGACAACCAATTTGGTTTTAGGGTAGGTATGTCCACGGAGGATGCGGCGATATTGCTCACCGATCAAATTTCTGGTCACCTAGACCGTGGCAACAAGTGTATTGGCATATTCTTAGATCTAGCCAAGGCCTTTGATACGGTCTCGGTGACCATACTTCTGAGAAAGCTGGAGCACATGGGAATTAGGGGCACTGCATTAAACTGGTTTACCAGCTACCTCACTGGGCGATGTCAGATGGTAAAAATAGGACAGCACGTAAGCGAACAGCTTCCTGTCAACTTCGGTGTGCCACAGGGAAGTGTTCTTGGTCCAACCTTGTTTTCATTGTACATCAATGATATACTTGACATTCAAATCCCCAATTCAAAACTAGTCTGCTACGCGGACGACACGGTGGTGGTCGTTAATGGCAAAACATGGGATGAAACCTACTCTCTGGCTGAGTTTACGCTTGCTGGTGTGGGCTCATGGCTTAGCAGCAATTTGCTCACATTAAATATTAGTAAGACTAAATTTATAGCATTCTCAAAGACGGCAGTTTCTTCTTCGCCTGGGAATAAAATTTTGAAATTTCACTCTTGTGTACAGTGCACTTCGGCATCATCTTTGTGTCTTGTGAGTGGCTGCGACTGTCAAGTAATCGAAAGATGCTGCTATGTCAAGTACTTAGGGCTCCTCGTCGATGAACATCTTTCATTCAAGCAACATATGTCCTTGCTTGCCTCCAGAGTAAGGAAACTTATATATGTGGTGATGAGACTCCGCAACTGTGCTACGCCTGACGTCCTTCGTCTAGTGTATCACGCCTTATGTCAGTCTTTACTACAGTATGGTATTGCTGTCTGGGGCAGTGCTGCCAAGAGCTACATCCTTGAAGTTGAGCGGGCTCAGAGAGCGGTTATAAAAGTGATGTTGAGGAAACCATTCCGTTACCCCACTGATGCGCTGTATCGAGAGTGTGGATTTCTTAGAGTGCGCCAACTATTTATTATGAAAGCAGTCACTAGGACTCACAACTGCTTGCTTAGTTCTGGGCGTTATGCCGAAATCATAAGCCGTCGTATATATAGAGCGCCCCTTCCATCGCTGAAATCGGCTTTGGCTCGGAAATGTCCAGCTTACTCACATCCCCATACATACAATAACATCTGTAAATATCTTAACCTTGTAAAGCTCTCTACTCTCCATGCCAAAAACAAAGTGAAGGAATGGTTACTGAAATTGTCATACGATGACACTGAGCGTCTAGTCACCTAATCGGTCAGTCTTCTGAGTATAAAGTAAATCTTACAAATGCTGCCGTGGAATTTTCATCACATACACACACACACACACACACACAAACACACGTGCACACACACTCACACACACATACACACACACACACACACTCAGATACATGAACGCATGTTGCATGTTAATGAATAGGTTAATTTAGAACAATTAGTCATGTTATTTAATTTTCTTACTTTATTTTACTTAACACTAATGTAATCTTGTTTATCCGCACTAGCAGACTACCAAGATACAGGCTTAGCCTAGTTTGGAGTCTGATGGACAACTACCCTTATGTAAAAAGTGTTTTTGTGAAATAAATCATTATTATTATTATTATTATTATTATTATATATTTTAACAATATGAGAAAAATAGTGTATTTTGGAGTACGGGTTGAGAAAGATTGTTTATCTCGTTGCGCGGAGTCTTGGCTCTTATAATATGAATTCTGAAGCAAGCAGTTAGGTACTTGTATTTTGATGTAATATTTCTTGTTTTGCAAAGCCTAAGAAATCTAAGTATTCTTTTGGGGAGATGGAATGGGAGAGACGGTTCTACGTGTAAAATAAGAGTTGTTTGGTCTATTGCTTGTTTGTTGCTAAGTTTTTCACCGCAGCATTCGCAATCGACTTTCTTTCCACTCTCCCCGCCTTAACCGTTGCCAGGGGTGTGTTTTACAATACCGAAGTACGAAAGACCGAATGTATTAAAACATCGAATGGGTCAAAAGACCGACACGATTTTTTTCTGAAACTGTGTCGGTCTTTTGACCCATTCGATGTTTTAATACATTCGGTCTTTCGTACTTCGGTATTGTAATACATACCCGTTGCCAGTCTACCGCAGCTTGGTTCTTGCAGAAATTTGGCTATGCACGATAAAGCTTTGGAATCAGCTTACAGCAGCAATATTTCTGGCCCGGTACAAGGAGTCTTTAAAGAACGAGCCTAGTCTTTTCTCAAAGGGCCAGCAACACATCTGTTCTACTTATGTTATGGGCGTCCACGGGCGGTGGTGATCGCATGATCCTTAGCGTTGACTCGCCTGCTTGTTTGCATTATAATATGATATAACCAGCTGTTGCCCGCGACTCCGTCTGCAAAGAATAGGAGTATAAAAAATAGCCTACGATCTATATTCTCAGACCTACCAAATATAGACAAAAAATTACATCAACATCATTAAAGCCGTTTCGGGGGAGTACGATAACAAACACCATCATCATAATATAATATATCATCATAATCATCATTTGTATCATCATATACGGGGTGTTCCAAAATTAAACGATAACCCGGTAACATAGTTAAGTGATAATAGAGTCACATAACATATGTAACTTTTGGTACTAAATATTCCCGGAAAAAAAAATCTATAGATATTCGCTCAACGAAGTGACATGGATTTTTTTTCGTATATTTTTCCAGAACTATTCTAAATTGGCTTCTCGCCCTGTACCAGGTTATAGTTTTGGGACACCCTATATAAAAAATAACCACTGCTGATCGAGTCTTTAATCATTTTACGTATTCAGTAAGTATGTATAGTCACTTCTATCTTCGCCAGTAAAATATTCCCTGTCCATTGAGCGTCCGGTCTTGCGCGTCCCTCGTGAAAGCATTCCCGTCACGTTCCCTGCACTTTTTTTAAAAGGAAACTGAATGTGCTCTGACTAAAATTACAGTGTTTTCGTCGGCTTACATGCTATTTTGATTTACCCATTCCGTAGTGGTACGGGTTAGTAATCTTCCACGTTTAACGAAAATACCGCCGGCAAAACATCGGGTGGCTAAATCTACGTATTTGCGAAATGTTTGTTCAATGTAGTGTTTTAGAGGGCGTCTAAGATCTTAAGTTATAAATTTAACTCCCATTTCTATTTCAACGAAATATTAAGATGGACGTTAGATAGTGTTTATGTTAGCTAGACTCGTTTATTGGCGCTAGTTTTAGAATTCGATTATAAAACCACTTCGCCTGGGGGCATGAACAAACAAATCGTAAAGCAGAGGTCATAAACACCGTACACCTTCGTTGATACAAAAGGAAATTGCTTATTTTACGTCGATGTGACGGGTACTTGACTCTCTCTTATTATCCGTTTTCTTTGAGAATAAACGCTTTTATTTGAATTTCATTTTAGTTTAAAACTGCCTTTATTATTCAGACTTAAAACAGACGTTTTATGAAACGAATGAAACGCGTCAGTAAAAATTAAATATTCAATGTTCGGAGATGTGAAAGTTTTGGTGTTTTTTTCTATTTTTTAAACAACAACTTTGCTCAATCGATTTATTTATTTTTACAGTACCGTGTTACGAAGGTATTATTTACCTTGTTACATTTTTTCGTCCGGTACTACGCTATTGTTCGCGTTCTCATAAATCATTTATTCTGTCCTCGAGCGAGATTAAGATAACAATAGATGACAATCTATCAACAGGAGTCCATTTAGGAAGACAAAAGCCAATGCGAGCGATCCTCGTCAAGTGGAGCGTTTTATATTATATTTATCTTTTATTACTACACGGAGGCAGAAGAAAAAGAAATCCACAGAATAATGACGTGATCCGTCTCCACGGGGGAAAGAATACAGAAAACAAATAACGGTATTCTTTTGTTGGCTTATTATTCTCGGGAGCATTCATTACTCGTACCTCCTGTGTACATTTTGGGAGTTTACTTTGCACTGTTTTTGAATTGATACTGTATTTTTCCTAGAAAATAATGTTTATTTACTGGATAACCGTTACAATAGCAAATGTTTCCATTTGTGTTTTGTTTAATTCTCCAGAGAACACAGGTAAAAAGACTTAGACTTAAGGCACGCCTACTTTTCACGAACGCAAACAAGAAACTAATGAAAAAAAAACTACGAGTATATAAAACGTCATCAAAAATCAGCCCTACGCCGTAAAAGAGTTATAACAGAGCGT
Source organism: Archips xylosteana (assembly GCA_947563465.1). Lineage (NCBI taxonomy): Eukaryota > Metazoa > Arthropoda > Insecta > Lepidoptera > Tortricidae > Archips > Archips xylosteana. The sequence continues at coordinate 8,622,444 of OX387350.1, read as the reverse complement.
TGATAAGACCAAAAGGGTTCTATTTTACGATCCACCCAAATATCTAGTGGAAAATTTAATTAGAAACGTGCTTGATGTGGTATTTTAATAACGTTCTCCAGTGGCGATTTACGACCGCCGCCCATTGAACACGATAGTGTCGTTAAAGCACGAATGCGAATTAAAGTTTTAATTTGGCAATTTTGAATATTACCGTGCCGTGGCGAAACTCTTGATACTGTCTCGGCCTTAACTAACGTGCTTGGTTTCATCAGCCGAAAGACGTCCACTGCTGAACATAGGCCTCCCCCAAGGCTCGCCAAACAGATCGGCCCTGCGCCATCCGCATCCAATGCGTTCCCGCTACCTTCACCAGGTCGTCGCTCCATCTTGTTGGAGGCCTACCTACACCGCGTCTTCCGGTCCGCGGACGCCACTCGAGAACCTTTCGGCCCCATCGACCGTCAGTTCTACGGGCGATGTGCCCTGCCCACTGCCACTTAAGTCTAGCGATTCTTCGAGCTATGTCCGTGACTATAGTTCTTGCGCGGATTTCATCATTTCTAATGCGGTCCCGCAGAGAAACTCCAAGCATAGCCCTCTCCATCGTCCTCTGAGTGACCTTGAGCTTCCTTATAAGACCCATCGTTAGCGGCCACGTCTCAGTGCCATAAGTCATCACTGGCAACACACACTGGTCAAAGACTTTTGACTTGAGACACTGCGGTATATCGGATGACAAGATATTGCGAAGCTTCCCGAACGCTACCCAGCCGAGTCTAATTCGTCGATTGACCTCTTTCTCGAAGTTGCACCTACCCAATTGGATTGTATGTCCCAGATAGATATAGTCGTCAACAACTTCGAGCAAAGTATCTCTGATTACGACGGGAGTTGGTACAACATGGGCGTTCGACATGACCTTCGTCTTGTCCATATTCAATTTAATACCAACTCTCTCGGAGACTCTTCCGAGGTCAGCGAGCATCGCACTGAGGTCCTCCAAGGTCTCAGCCATAAGCACTAAGCACTGCTTGTTTTGTCAATGATTATTTATAACACTCTACTATATGTTATTTATTCATAATACCTACTAGGTATTGTATCCGGCTTAAGGCAAAGACATGGTTTGGTTATATCAAGTGGAAGTGTTACCAACAGCGGAATATTTAAATTCGACTTAATTAAGTCTCCAAGCTCCGTTGCATTTTACAGGCATTAGCAGTACCTTTATTCCACTTCAGTTTGGTGGTTCTGGTAAGTAATAGAGTTTTCCAATAATTTAATAAGTCATAATGTGGAGAATGGTCTCCATCATCAATGTTAGTTATGATGTGATTTATTTCTGAAACAGTATTTTCTTCGGAATTATTTTAAAACAAACCTAACCTATTTGTATTCTATAAGATGCCATTTAAATAAATCCCGAAGAATATAAGGTTTCAGAAATAATTCACTTTATGACTACTAACGTTGATGATAGTGAATGAAACATGACTTATTAAATTATGGGAAACCAATGTGAGGCTAAAATAACATCTGTATTTTTAGAAAAACATAGTCAAGGCATTAAGCCACCATTTAGCACCATTAGGTTATATTGGATTAAATAAATATCATGAGACAATCGACACAAATAGATTTAGTTTTAAATTAAGCGAAGCCTTTATTTACTATCAATAGGTAATGGATCATCAAACTTCTATATGTAAAATGCGTCTCAACCGGGAATTGAACGGTAGCTTCGTAGCCAGTCTTGTTGATAGGTGCACTGGATAGTTCTTTCAAAAATTTTGCTGAGATTATTTGAGAAATATTAATTAGGTAATCTTTAAAGTCCACATTTTTGCTGGTGCAAAGTGTCTCTCCCTCCTTAAAGATAAATGATTTTGATTTTGTTAAAAAATCATTTCGATCCATACTAATATTACAAATGCGAAAGTGTGTCTGAAATTTGGTATGGAGATAGTTTGAGTCCCGGGAAAGGATATAGGATAGTTTTTATCTCTGAAAGTTGCAATGTTCACGCGGGATAGTGATAAACGAATTCATCGCAGAACGGAGTCGCGAACAACAGCTAGTGACTATTATTAAATCGTTTATCGCTATCCCGTAACTATGCAATTTACCGTCATAATAACTATCCAGTCCTTTTCCGGGACTCAAACTATCTCCATACCAAATTTCACCTAACTCGGTTCAGCAGTTTAAGCATGAATAAGTAACACACAGACAAACAGACAGGCAGACAGACACACTTTCGCATTTATAATATTAGTATGGATTTAAAAGGAAAACTATCGCAGCTATGTCGGTTTAACAAGTTATTGACTAATAAATAGTCAAGCAAAACCTAATAATTTTATTTTCCACATATTAATATGGAACCCTGCACTACGCGTCGCCCGACAAGTACTTGTCCGGTTTTTGTTCATGTTATACATAGATAAATAGCTAGTGTATTACATAGTATGTCACGTAATTTGATTTCAGGCACAATATCGCAGCAGCGAGCAGCGACACAAAGCCGGCGCGGCGGCGTTTATCGCACGACGGCGCTTCCGTCTCACGCACGACACATTCGGAATACGACGCGCTATCCGAACGTGGAAATACAGTAGTATGTTGGAACCTGTGTTAAAGCGTTTTTGTTTTGTTAACCTTTTGAACGCCAACGACACATATAGGTGTCACAAAGTACATTGTCAAAGTGATCTTGACACAATGACATAAGATTCAAAGCAGGTTTACGTTTTGTCGAGGCGTGGCGTTGAAAGGGTTAAGAGGTACTTGAGCATTTCCCAAAAACGTTTTTGCTCACGGAGTGTACAGATACATGGTTGCAGTGTATAACATAATATGCTACGTAGTTTGATTTCATACAATATCTCAGCAGCGACATAAAGCCGCGACGCTTCCGTCTCACGCACGACACATTCGCGATACGATTCGCTATACGACCGTGGAAATACAGTGGTCTTTTGGATCCTGTGTTGGAGCGTGATTGCATAGAAATTTACAGGTAATTAGCGTGAATGCAACTGAGCCTTAGCCCTGCAGTATGCTTAGTATAAGTTTTACTTCACCAAATACTTCTCGATCGCGTTTACGTAAAAAAATCAATTACTATGGAAACATGGACAGCGCCTCCACGCGCGCGCGTCCATATTTCCATAGAATTGAAATTTTTACGTAAACGCAATCGAGAAGTGTATTTGGTGAAGTAAAACTTATACTAAGCATACAGGCTTATTGTCTAACGCGCTGACGCTTGCTTTCGTAATCACTATTTCTTTCTGTCAAACGGGTATATAAGATGATGACGGAAAGAGAAGGTGAAGCGAAGGCAAGCGCCCGAGTGTTAGACAATACGACCTCTGATTCCTTTGTTTGGAAATTTCCCTTTCTTTCCCACCACGAACCATATAATTTTGGTAACAAAACAGTCGGTTTTTGTTCCGAAATTCCAAAAAACTCTCCGCCCGGCGTGGGCTCGAACTCAGACACTCCGCTTGAGAGACCATAGGTTAACCCACTGGGATAGGGACCCTGGCTTTTTTATAGGGTGTTTAATAGCGTAACTATACTCCATTTATTTTAACATTTGAAACTTAACGGTAAAATTTGCACACGTTTTAAAATGAAACAACGAAACTATTTGAAATTGTGTTAACTTCTATAATGAAAACATAATAATTACCGCTAGGTAATAAATGTACATGTAGGTATTTTTAGTCCATTTGTGTTCGAAATACCGAGAAACGTGTGTTACAATTTGACCGTTAATTCAAACCTTAAATTAAACGAAGTATAGCGCCAGTTAAAAATAAAATCACTAAGAATTGTAAAGAAACGCTGCAGATACGCACGGTGAATAATTTCGTATGTTTCCGCAGTCGTGACAGCCCCCGTGTCACGCACGATATTACTCCTAAACTACTTTAACAGATTCAGCGAGTTACGGTGATTGCACGATATACGAGCACGCGTTCCAACGAATGACACCCTTTAAAATCCCGTATCACGAATTCGTCAGCCCTTCAAAGCTAAACCTCATTTTTAGCAGCACAAGGCCCCTTATCCAAACATCAATATGGCGCCAAATACGAGATTGCCAAAGCAACACGTCCATATTACATATAACATGTCAAATATGAATAGAGCTGAAATATGATTTCCATTCTATCAAATATTATTTACTTTGCGAGCGTATTTCATAAAATATTTATTTGAAGTTTAGTCATGAGTTTTTTTTCTGTAAACCTAATTTAGTTTTTGCAAATACTGTGAATGATCCTGAATTCGTTTTAAATGGAATATAGATTTTTACATATCGAAAAATTTTATTTAAGGTTAGGCTAAATTTCACATGTGTAAGTATTTATATCTATATAATGCATATTTTTCGTAAAATAAATAAGATAAGCTACCTTGGCAATGTGATTTTTCGTATCACATCATTCAAATATGTTAAAAGTCTGTGTACCTATTCCGACAGTACCTACCAAGTAGTAACTCTTAAATTAAATTCTTCATTCTAATCGTATTTGGTAAAACCAGTATCATTTTAACCACCAACATTTTCAACATCAATGTAATTTCAAAAATTAGTCCTGTTGATTCGGTCTAGGTTACGTAGCCAATATGAAGCCTGCTAAAATACTGAACTCGGAAATGTATTTCGATTAATTATATTTCTCAATTTATTTCACATCAGCAGTTGCCCGCGACTCCGTCTGCGAAGAATTCGTTTATCATTATAAGACCTATTCAACGATATCCCACACTATAACGTTAGACGAAAAAAAATCACCCCACTTTGTCTATGGGAGGTACTTACTCTAAAAAAAATTTTTTTTTTAGGTTTTATTTTACAACTTGGTCGGGGTAATTGATTGGTACTTTATATTATTTCCATGTAAGATTTCAGCTTTCTAGCACTTACGTATACAGTCTCTAAGCTAGGCTGCGGACGGACGGACGGACAGACATACGGACATCAGACATGGCGAAACTTTAAGGGTTCCGTTTTTACTATTTTGGCTACGGAACCCTAAAAACCACCTAGTACGAAACCAGAAGAAGAAGAAGACGTCCTTCAAAAATCCCTAAATAGTTGAATTTTTGTGTTTGTTTTAATTATTTTTTCTTGTATAATTTGTTTTATTGTTGTGAAATATAACAATTGTTAATCTAGGTTTCATGACGCATTATTATTACTGTAACGTCATGTAATCGTTTTTATCAATAAATAAATAAATAAATCTCGACCGATGCGACACATTCGACTATTATTGTGAGGGGCCTAACAGATAAAACACAAAGAAATAGTAAAGACTGATCTTTGATCGCCAGTTGTGTAGTACCTAGTGTATGGTTTGAACAAAATCTAACAAAAGTTAGAAATCTTGTGACTCTTGGCGGGCATGTATTTGTCTTCTAGCAAGAAATATCTGCTAAGCAGAATCGATAAACGTTCCAACTTATAACACAACTTTGTGTAGCAAGGCATTTCGTATAATCTGTATGGATTGGCTCGCAGACCCTCTCAGGAATTCTGTAATATAAATCACACGAACCAAAGTCTGGGAAAACGTCAAAACCACAACGTGAATTTAGTTAATCAAAATGAAATTTCTAAAGTTACCTACAATAGTACTGGCTATAATAACTCTTACTAATATTATACGAGTAGTATGCGAAAGTAACTCTGACTGTCTGTTTGTCTGTTACGCTTGTTATGTACTTTGATTTGGTCAGCTACGTCATAAGGTAGGTAAAATTCACTGAGTATCTTAAGCATCGTGATGGCTCAACGGTCTAGGCCGCTGCCTGCAAAGCAGATGAACGGAGTTCAAATCTGGTAATGTTTTGTATCTTTTTCCTTGTTTATTTAGTTTCCTTAAAACGTAACAGTTAACATGATTCGTTGGTATTCGATTTAAAAGCCAAAACAACCACCCTCGCAAATTTGTATTTATTAAAAATATTACGATATTAGGATAAGATTTAAAAGTCATTTGATTACGGTTCTCGGAGACAAGTCAGCTGTTGTGTGGTACTCAAATATAGTTACGGAAATAATTAAAATCAGCTGTACATACGTTACACTCCGTTAATAACTATTCATTGTAATTTAGAAATTTTGTTTTAAGTGCCAGAAGAAATAGAAAGGGGTAAGTTTAGGTTATAAGCAAATTAGGATGTCAGATGTTTTTATTCTTTCAACCATACAACTACATGTTGTGATTATTTGTTTTAGCTTGACGAACTGCCCTTTTTATTAGCCTGGGAATTCTGCAATAGTTAGTCGTTGAGAGCTAGCCGGTGGCAATTAGGATTGGCAGGGTTCCTTCAGTCTGCCCGCAAAACCCTCCTGGCGTCCAATACTAGTTCATAAGTTAGTTAATATAAGATAGGTTTAGAACACGATAGTTGTAATATAGTTTATTAACTTGTAATCGTGTAGTATCATTTTCTCTCACCGCAACCCATAACAAATAGCGCCCAACGTTAAAACGTAATGTGGTTGTGGTGATAATAAGATTTGTAACAATTAATGTTTTTGTAGGTAGATAGGGACGTAAGATCAAATTATTTACATTACTTCTTTACTAGAATTGTATATAACTGTGTTTTATTATTGGATGTTCTTTTATTTAGTAGTATTTTTTTTTAATATTATTTACACCAAACTGCAAGGACAGGGTTGTTAAGTATTTTGTTTAATAGTTTAACTATTTAACCAAGGTAAAAGATTAAAGTAATTTAATTAGTTGCTAATCACCTGCTCAATAATATTTACTTTAGGTAGGAAGTACTGTTCAAAATCTATTGGAATTCGGTTAAGGTTTTATGGTATTATGTATAGAAAATAAATGGATTAAAATATTTATTTATCTTAGTGTAGTGAGCTATTACTTTGTTTCATTCAGATTTAAAATATAGATAACATATTGTCAAAAGCAAATCTTTGGTCGACCATTGTTAGAGTACCTACCTACATTGAAGGTTACAAAAATGGATCCTCATTGTTTGTTAAAAGATGAATTAGAGTACGAACTTGCGAGTCGCGGTGTAGTGTTGGTTTCAGGTACTGTTCCCGTTTTAAAGAAATTATTACACGAATTGTTGTTTAATGAGCGGACCGAGGAGTTATCACGAGAGGTAAAGATACCGCGGAAAATTACGGAAAGTATTAAATTAGAGTTAAATATTTGTTCTTCGAAATTGAACATTTTATCGAATTATATTTCCGAAATTATAGGTAAACCGGATAAAAATTTATTCCGGCGTCTAGTTTCACGACTGTACCACGTGCGAAATAGATTAAACCTGTTAAATAATTTAGATCTGGCTGAAGACGAAGCTATACTGAAAAATGCTCTAAGTCAACAATGCAATTCATTACTACAACAACTGGAAGGTCAGGATGATGTGTCAGATAGTGAGGATTTGACAGTTGAGGATAGGCAAATACTGCAGGAAACATTAGGTGATTTAGGTATTCAGATAATAAAAAAATTAGATACTGAAGCAACTACTTCTAAGGATGAGAAAATACCCACTGAGGACATAGGTTTGAAAACTAAGCATGGTAAGGGTAATTACAGAGGACATCACAATGAAGAAAAAGACATGAAGGCTAGGTTGTTTCGGTCGTCAACAGTTGATGAAGATTTTCCGTCACGACGTAAATTAGTCCCCATTAGTCAATGGGGCTTAAAGTTTTCTGGTGCAGACAACATGAGCATTAATGCGTTTATAGAACGGGTTGTGGAACTAAAGGACGCTAGAAATGCTACCGATCAAGATTTGTGGCGTTACGCAATTGACCTTTTTGACGGTGAAGCACTCATTTGGTACCGAGCAAATAGAGAATATGTCAACAACTGGGCTGATTTGGTCATACTTTTAAAGCGCACTTTTCAGAAGCCATTTTACCAGGAAGAGCTTTTGTTAGAAATTAACTCCAGAACTCAGGGAAATGAGGAGTCAGTTATTATATACGTTGCTGTAATGCAGAATATGTTTAATAGGCTTCCAAACAAGTTAGCAGAACAGGAAAAGTTAAAGATTATTTTAAAGAATCTACAGCCTTACTACCAACGAGCATTGTGTAGGGATGAAATCTACTCCATATCGGATTTAATTAACGTACTGAGAATTATAGAAAGGACGAAAGTTAATTGTGACAATTTTCAAGAACCTAAGAATTTTAGAAGCATATTGGAGCCAGACCTGGCTTACAAATCACCAGTCGAGGGTAGTGAGGTCTTTGAAGTGAAGGAAATGGCAAGTAAACCCACAGTAGTTATTAAGATGCGTTGCTGGAATTGTCGAGAGACCGGTCATCTCTTTCGTGAGTGTCCATTGCCTAAACAACGACTATTCTGCTTTCGTTGCGGCCGTTTCGGTATTACGTCGAAGGATTGTACGTGCAAGGGAAACGCGGCAGGGGGAAGTTCACGGGCTGCTCAGTAAATTTCTCCCTTGGTCAGAAAAGCAAAGAGTGGCATGCATGGTTAGATATAGTGAATTTTTTTTTTACTCATAAGGATGGTGAATTGTGTCCAGTCCGAGTAAAAAAAGAAAATGATAATAGGTCTTACGTAATTTTAAGTGTGTTAGGGTACGAATGTATAGGTCTTCTAGATACAGGAGCAAATAAAACTGTAGTTAATGCAACGTTCGCAGACACTCTTTCTAGATTAGGTCTCAAATCAGCAAAAGCTCACTCGACAGAAATTTCCACAGCAGACGGGGTAAGTCATCGTATTACGGAAATAATCGATGTACCCATCAGCTTCGATGATAAGTTCAATATATTATCGGTACTTGTCATGCCCGGCTTATCACAGCAATTAATTCTTGGAAAGGACTTTTTCGAAAAGTTTGGAATTGAATTGCAATTTAAAAGTGAAAAAACCTATAGTAATATTGAAGTTAACGAATTGTCACTGAACGAGCCTGCCGTCATTTCTAGGGATGATTTAAGTGAAAATCAAGAAAGGCGATTATCTCACTTAATTAACGAAATGAAGCAAAGCATTGGTGATAGACTGGGTAGAACGCATATTTTGAAACACACCATTGACACAGGGGAAAGCAAGCCAATCCATCAAAAACAGTACAATTTCTCACCGGTTATTAAAGCAGCCATTGAAAAAGAGTTAGATGATATGCTTTCGAAAGATGTTGTAGAACCATCATTTAGCTCCTGGTGTTCACCGGTGCTCATTGTTAAGAAGCCTAATGGTGACAATAGACTATGTCTTGATAGTCGACAGCTTAATAAGATCACGAAACGAGACACTTACCCGTTACCAAGAGTGTCGACTATCATTGACAATTTACGCAATGCTAAGTACTTAAGCACAATAGATTTAAAATCAGCATTCTGGCAGATTGAATTGGAAGAAAGTAGCAAGGAAAAGACTGCGTTTGCCGTGCCTGGACGGGGCCTATTTCATTTTAAAGTCATGCCATTTGGTCTTGTCAATGCATCACAGACACAACAAAGGCTTATGGACATATTATTTCAATCCAATCAAGATAAGATCTGGACTTATCTAGATGACATCGTTATATGCTCGGCAGACTTTGAAGAGCATCTGGAACTACTGCGAAAAGTCTTGATGGTTTTAAAAAACGCCAACTTGTCAATAAATGTCGACAAATGTGAATTTGCTAAATCAAGTCTAAGGTACTTGGGGTACATAATAGACAAGGATGGCTTAAGAACAGATCCGGATAAGGTTAAGGCAATAATCAACTTTCCGAGACCAGCAAGCTATACGGAACTTAAGCGGTTTATTGGATTGGCCAGTTGGTATAGAAGATTTGTCGAAAACTTCTCACTGGTTGCTGCGCCACTACATAATTTAACAAAAGGTAAAAAGCATAGGAAGTTGGTATGGACAGATGAGGCAGAGAAAGCCTTTCTAAAACTAAAGACTCTGTTGACAACCACACCATTAGTGACATGTCCAGATTATTCAAAGCCGTTTATAATTCAATGTGACGCATCAAGTAGTGGTGTTGGAGCGGTTCTTTGTCAGAAGGTGGACAACGCTGAACATCCTATTGCATACCTGAGTCGAAAACTCAGTGATCGCGAAAGTAGATACTCAACTTCAGAAAGAGAATTGCTCAGCATTGTTCACGCCATTGAAAAGTTTAGGCCATATATTGATGGGACTCACTTCACTGTAGTAACTGATCATAGTGCTCTGCAATGGTTACACAAAATGAAGGATCCTCATGGCAGGTTAGCACGATGGGCCATGAAACTTCAGCAATTCAGTTTTGATATAATCCACAAACCAGGCAAGTCTCATGTTGTTCCCGATGCACTGTCTAGGTGCACCAATGCAACTACGGAAATTAATACAGTGCAAATATTGGATGAACATAAAAACGATTGGTATAAACAGAAAGTAGAACAAGTAGCAAAACAAAGTAAAGTTTCGGATTGGGCCCTGAGTGAGGGATTATTGTTCAAAAAAATACCGCTTCAGCAATTTCCAAACAAAGAGAATACATGGAAGTTGTATGTACCTGATGCCCTTAGATACGAAGCACTAGCTGAATGCCATGACGATGTCACGGCTGGACATTTAGGTATCCGAAAAACATATTTTAATATAAGGAAAAAGTATTATTGGCAAAATATGTTACACGATGTGAAACAGTATATTAAAACTTGTGAAAAATGTGCACAACACAAGGTATCCCAGCAACTACCTCTAGGAACAATGGGTGACCATAGAGAAGTAGCACAACCATGGCAGGTGATTTCGTTGGATCTCATGGGTCCTTTTCCAAAGAGTAAAAGTTGTAATACTATGTTGTTGGTGGTGACGTGTTGGTTTAGTAAATTTACTCTACTGTTTCCTCTTAGGACGGGGAAAGCTGATAAAATTTGCGATATTCTTCATAAACAGTTTCTTTTATATGGGGCGCCTCAAGCAATTATATGTGACAATGGTAAACAATTTGAATCCCTCTTGTTTAAAGAGCTAGCGCGAAAATTCAACGTTAATATCTGGTACACACCTCACTATCATCCACAATGCAATCCTACTGAACGAGTTAACAGAGTTATCGGTACCATGATTTCCACGTACACGACTAGTCGCAAACATAATGAATGGGATGTAAATCTTCAGGAGATAGGTCACGCCATTCGATCTGCCGTTCATGAAGCCACTGGCTACACGCCTGCTTACCTATTCTTTGGTAGAGAGGCCATGGTGCCTAACTTTACTGCATTGGACATAGGGAACTTCGTCTCTTATCCAGAACTCACTAGGCAAGTCAACGTGGCCAACCACATCAGGAATATTGAGAACCGACATGAACATTTTGGTAAAGTGCAGATTCGGTTAAGAAAAGCACATGAGACCAGCCGTAAACACTGCGACGATAAACGAAGAGCCGCTAACTTTCAGTTAGGAGATGTAGTCTGGAAGAGAACAAAATTTCTTTCAAAGGCATCAAGCAAGTTCACTGCTAAGCTGGCCCCTAAGTACGACAAAGCCATAATTGTGGATAAATTATCGCATAATGTGTTTCGATTAAATAACGTATTTGGTAAGAATGTTGGGGTTTGGCACTCAAAAGATCTAAAGCCAGTATAAAAAAAAATATATATGTTTTTTTTTCCTGAGGGAGGGGGCATGTTATGTACTTTGATTTGGTCAGCTACGTCATAAGGTAGGTAAAATTCACTGAGTATCTTAAGCATCGTGATGGCTCAACGGTCTAGGCCGCTGCCTGCAAAGCAGATGAACGGAGTTCAAATCTGGTAATGTTTTGTATCTTTTTCCTTGTTTATTTAGTTTCCTTAAAACGTAACAGTTAACATGATTCGTTGGTATTCGATTTAAAAGCCAAAACAACCACCCTCGCAAATTTGTATTTATTAAAAATATTACGATATTAGGATAAGATTTAAAAGTCATTTGATTACGGTTCTCGGAGACAAGTCAGCTGTTGTGTGGTACTCAAATATAGTTACGGAAATAATTAAAATCAGCTGTACATACGTTACACTCCGTTAATAACTATTCATTGTAATTTAGAAATTTTGTTTTAAGTGCCAGAAAAAATAGAAAGGGGTAAGTTTAGGTTATAAGCAAATTAGGATGTCAGATGTTTTTATTCTTTCAACCATACAACTACATGTTGTGATTATTTGTTTTAGCTTGACGAACTGCCCTTTTTATTAGCCTGGGAATTCTGCAATAGTTAGTCGTTGAGAGCTAGCCGGTGGCAATTAGGATTGGCAGGGTTCCTTCAGTCTGCCCGCAAAACCCTCCTGGCGTCCAATACTAGTTCATAAGTTAGTTAATATAAGATAGGTTTAGAACACGATAGTTGTAATATAGTTTATTAACTTGTAATCGTGTAGTATCATTTTCTCTCACCGCAACCCATAACACGCTTAAACCGCTGAATCTATTTTATGTTTTTTTGATTTCCGTTAAATTCACTTACTCGGTACATTGCCAGAAACTACCTGGTGTATTGATTACCTATTATTAAAATCGAAAAAAAAGTTTTTTTTTGTTTTTCATACATAATAAATCAATATTGCAGTGCAAAAGGTCCCTTAGAGTTAGACAAAAGTTAGCGTCAATAATGACAACTGATAATGACAAAGTTTAAATTTAATCCATGACAGCACATGCCATCACATATAGGTAACGCCACCAGAGTTGAGGCCACGCACACAACCACATCTCATGTAATGACGGCGGGATTTCGACGTTGTGTTGACGTTTAACGACAACACAACGTCAAAATCCCGCTGTCATTACATGAATTGTGGTTGTGTACGTGGCCTCAACTCTGGTGGCGTTACCTATAGCTTAGTAGTAGATAGTTTGCGAATAGCTATGAATGGAACTCTTTACTGACTAAATTTAAAAGATAAATAATAATAGGACGTAATGAAGAACCTTTTACACTGGTTTAGCCCTTAAATTTAATTATTGTATATCTCAAAAATAGTAAGAGTTAAGACACTAGTTTCTTCGAGAAATTAGCTCAATTTGACCTGAATAATTTACCCTTAAAGTTAACGGAAATCAAAAAAAAACCGGCCAAGTGCAAGTCGGACTCGCGCAAGAAGGGTTCCGTACAATTATCTAAAAAAATCATGTTTGTTGTATGGGAGCCCCCTTAAATATTTTTTTATTTTAATTTAATATTTTATTTTTAAAGTCAAATACATAATTAAATATTCTGTGAATATTTCAAGCTTCTACCTGTTGCCGTTATCAATATCGAGCAAAAACGAGCAAAAAAAATCACGTTTGTTGTATGGGAGCCCCCTTAAATATTTATTTTATTTTTTTTTGCTCACCGAATATGATTTATTCATTGAAATTATACAAAGACATGTATTTAACGATAGTAAAAATTAACAATCTAGGAATAGAAAAAAAGAGGAAACAAAATAAATAAAAACTACACAAATATACCTAACTATAAAAAGAAAACACCATCAAGAAGGCCCTCCTGCGGCATAGACCCCAACACACTGGCGGCATTACCTCTCTGTACAGCCAGAGAAATTCGCTGGGAGAGGTAAGCGCCGGCTCTGGGGTCTCCTGAGGTCTCTATCAGCCGGGACGACAAGGCCCCCATGAAGGCCTTCATGTCAGCCGACCAGGGACCCATTGTCTCCACTGCGAGCGCCGCAAACTCATAGTCCTTTAAAAGAGAAGAGTATTTGCGGCGCTTGAGAACTTGGGCCTGGTCAGCTGCAGCCCCGGCTTGTGAGCGGGTTGCTTGGATGTGGGACTGCGCGAAAGTGTCGACACACGTTGCGTCCCACACCAGAGCTCTACCCAGCTTCCATGGCACCAGAGTAGCCCCGTCAGGGCGCTTACCATCGTCTCTGGCCATGCCCACGGGTTCAAGGATTGCGGGCACAGAGGTGGTGGCAAGCGAGCGGCGGACTAGGTCATTAATAGTGCCATGGCGGAAAAAGCGACCAGCGCTTTTGGAGCATGAGAGGCCGTGACGACCCAGCCAGCTGATCTACGTCCTTACCACAGGTACAAGTGTGGGAGATACATATTCTGCAACCAAGCCTTAAGGATATTGCTATCCTCAAGGTGCTTGGATCCAGAACAGTACCTATCTGACGGGAAGGGAGCGCGTTGAGCCAATGGCCTGACTCCGGGGCTGATACCGCCAGGAGACGGGCACGTTCGGGGTCGTCCGGGCTATTTTCCAAAAGAGAAGCATGGGTTGCATTTAGCCGAGGGGAGTCCCAATCCTTCTGAATATGTCGTAGGACTGGGATGTCCGCTCCAATTATTTTATTTTATTATTTTATTCCATTTTTAGTATTTGTTGTTATAGCGGCAACCGAAATACATCATCTGTGAAAATTTGAACTCTCTAGCTATCACGGTTCCCGAGATACAGCCTGGTGACAGACGGACGGACGGACGGACGGACAGACGGACAGCGGAGCCTCAGTAATAGGGTTTCCGTTTTTACCCTTTGGGTACGGAACCCTAAAAACGCGGTGTATGGTATAGTTTGATACACTGGGAAGTATAGGATAGATAGGATTTTATTCTACAAAATTACATAGTTCCCGCGGGATAGCGATAAACAAACTCTTCGCAGTCGCACGCCGTCTTTATGACTTTTCTTAAATATGAAACTTTTTCCTCGTACATTAATTAAATAGTACTGCCAGACTTAGTTATAACGTAGTACATATTTTTCAATATTACTAACCCACGGCGGATACGCGCCGGGAAATAAACAAGAACACTTTGTATCAAAGGAATGAACGTCCCATGGCGCATTAGTTTACTCGCTTTACTACGTAAGTTATTTCAAGACGACGCATATATATAACATAGCTACCATAACGATGTGCAATCGGCGACGCGGCGAGGGAATTCACTGTTCATTGCACGGTCGACACACTCACTATGCAGCAGTTAATTGATAACACCTGCAATGTATGTGAAAACATTCATCGTACCGTCGATCGCGTCTGGTCTTGGTTGGGCTATAAAAACACCACTACCTAACCTCATATTTTACGGAACTTGCATGGCTAATAGTTCTTATTTCAAACAGACTAAAGCCGATTTTGAAATAAGCGACTATATTTTGGTTACTACGTTTAAACTTTAAGTACTTAGATCTGCATTTTGCTAGCTACACTAGCGTACCTCCTAAAATATAATTAGGTAACTTTGCCTTCTTGCGGCTAGGCCAGGAGCCATGCATGTCAAAATAGGTAGATAAGTAGTAACTATTTAAAGTGAGTTATTTTGGAAAACACTTATAAAAATTCAAATATAGAGGAAAAATAGTGCACCTTTTACTTATCATGTAAATTCTCCCTACCTACATACCTACTTTTAAAATCAATATTTTTCTTAATTAAAAGACAAGATTTAAAAAAGTCAAGGACAATTATGGAGTTTAATAAATTTTTGATAGATTCTTGTATTTGAACTTTAATAAATGCATATTCCAGCTCTAAATTGCTTATTCATCAAAAACATTAATAATAAAATACACATGGGTGTGGTAGATTAAATGTGCAAAATTTATTTAAAAAAAAAGTTGTGGAACTAGTTCTTATATTACATTTTAAGCTAAAATTTCCCGAAACAGAGAGAAATTATTATACCCCAATATGTTTTGGTGGTTTCATAATATGTCAGAAACTTGTACCAGCTTTCTGGCTTGTTTAACAGTAAAAGTAGTAGTGTGTGAGATTTCTAAGTTAAGTTTGCCTTTTATGCTAATTATATTTCTACCTCATCCTCATTTTCATTATCATCAAAATTTGGACAACGTCTACCTACTTTTTTAAAACTAGCTATTGCCCATGACTTCGTGTACGAATAATTCATTTATAGTGCGCTCGCGGGTACTATATATTTTGTCCGGCATAAAAATTACATAATGTTCTTCTCAGGGTCTACTATCTTTATACCAAATTTCATCTTCACGATCGTTTCAGTACTTTAAGCGTGAAAGCGTAACAATCAAACATGCTCACAGACGTATTTATAATGTTAGTTAGGATAGTCAGTCATATAAACTTAAAACCTAAAATTGCTAAAAGTGGCCTCGAAACATAAATTTAATGCGTGGGCTCTGCCTACCCCTTTGGAAATACAGCGTGATGTGGTCATTCTATCCCGGTTTCATTTTTCAAATGCGAGATTGCTAATTTAATAGATATCTACCTGTTTTTTTCATACAATGTTAAAATTAAGGCTTTAGTTGATTAAAACCTTATTTAATACAGCAGTAGTTCCAATATTATTTCTAAGAACAATCGTCTAGTCACTTAAATTAATATGTAAGGAGTCGTTCTCACGAGTTTCTTGGTGTAAAAGGTAAGCGACAGCGATATTAAATATAAGAACTTACAAAATGTTGTGAATTAGCTGACCCAACAGACATTGTCCTATCACAGCTGTCAGTCGTTAAGTTTTGTTAAATATTCCAATTGTCCGGCCCTAGTTTTTTTTTACATAAGAACGTTCTAAGTACGAAATAATAAACGATCATTACATGAGGACAGTTGAAATTTTTTGTGGCACCCATTCCATGACTTTTAATCTACATCTATTTAGGTATACCAAACTATAAGAACCTAGTAATTATAGTTACCTACGGCGATGATAGGATCATTCTGAATCGAGCATACAAATCTAGGTTTTCCCTTATCCCGTAGGAATTTCAATAAATCCGTCCTTATTCTTTGCCTACATCGTAAAGGCAACCTCTATACAAAATTTTATCTTTCTAGGGCCAAGAGTTTGGGCTGGGCGTTGATAAGTAAGTCATTTAGTTAGTCAGTCAATGAGTCGGTCAGATGATATACTGTTTTTTAGTTATAGCGCGCCAGCAACATTGCGGTAGGTCCAGGATCCCACATTACCCGCTTCCACTCTAAACTTGTGACCGGTATGAATGTGGGCAGTATTAATACGGGGTACTAATGGTGGAGGACTCGGCAACCCGCAGACTTTATGTCCTCAGACCGCTCTAGAATTATTAATCAACCCAATGGTGATTGCATTCTTGTCTGCGGCTCGAGCGAGATATTCGGTTCCAATGCAGATATGTCATTGCTAGTCGGGAGATGTATTGGTAACATGCTCAAGGAGTTTGGCGATGAAATTACAGATATGCATATGCGGTGCACGTCTTGTAACTATTATTATTTCGTGTTCAGAATGATTTGCTTCTATTCGAGTATACATTTGTTTAATTTTTATTATGTTTAACTTTTTCTGTACAAAATAAACACATGAAATTAACAGATAACAAGATAAGCAGATGTAGGTGCAAAGGCGAACTTATCTCTTCCACTTAATCTTTGAACGATTGACAGTACAGCCGGCCAAGAAAGTGGTCTACCAGTTTTGACAAAACTTTCTGTGAGATCTAAATATCGCTAAGGTTGACTTTTTTAACTGAGTGAAGTAATTAGTCACTGTAATCATATTATTGTAAGAGAAAATCGACCTCGTTGTAGTAAGACAACAACATGCAAATGAATTTCAACCGAATCAACTTATATTCAAACAAACTTACGAACGAACGTTGCAAGTTAAAAGCATTTAAAAACCATTAAAACATTACACATTTATCTATTTTCATAATCTTTACACACTACTTTTAACGACCGCTTTAGCCTAGTTGGTATATAGTGACCCTGCCTACGAAGCAAGAGGTCCTGGGTTCAAATCCCGGTAAGGGCATTTATTTGTGTGATGAGCACGAATATTTGTTCCTGAGTTATGGATGTTTTCTATGTATTTAAGTATTTATTTATCTATATAAGTATGTCTATCGTCGTCTAGTACCCAAAGTACAAGCTTTGCTTAGTTTGGGACTAGGTCGATTTGTGTGAGATTGTCCCCTAATATTATTATTATTATTATTATTACTTACTTAGTGTGTGTTCCGGAGAGGAAAGCAAGATAGTCGGTGAAATTACTGGCACATGAGGTATTCTGTCTTAACCCTCTAGGCTGGGAACATATCAGCAATTCTCTAGCGTTGATGATGCCCAAGGATGGTGGTGGTCACTTTCCATCAGGCATTCTACTTGCTGGTTTTCAATCTTATTTCATAAATAAAGTATGAATATGCTAAGGAGTTTGCAACAATGCAACGTGTGAAAGTAATCTGAAATTCTTCCCGATCTAATGATACAATTGTTGCAAACAAAAGTCAACATAACAACCTGATTACAGTTCATGACAGTCTTACAATACACGAATGAAACAATAAACAAACGCATCTACAAATCAGGATAAAATTATCATGCAGCATTTTGTTCCACAAAGCTCTTTACAAAACAAGATCCAACAAAGAAACTTAAACAATGACACCGTAATTTACATTAATATGAGATTTTCTGGTGTATTATGTACATGGTGTTGCTCATTCAGAATCGCGTTAGCACAATGAAAATTTGTTTCCGAGCCGTCGAACAATTTATCTCAACGGCGACTTTGCTTAAGTTATGCCGCGTGTCTTGTTAAAATTAAGGATTTAAATTTAAATTCGGTATCCCGGAGCGAATAGGTGAAACGAAATAAATATGAATATGAATGGGGAATCTGACAAGCGGTGGAACGAGTTGGAATTATTAACTTTTGGAGTGCACTCGCTGTACCGTCAGGAGCGTAAGCCGAACGAGTGGCTCTAACGAGGGTGTCATTATGTTGACTCCCAATTTCTTTGGGTTTCGTTCGGAGGTAGAGTGTAGCGAGTAATCACGTAATGATGTTACGGTTTGTCTCTTTTTGTGCACGGAATTAAACATAAATAATCACCACGATTGTACGCAACATGAATCTGGCTGTCTGAACGGGGGCAAACGACATGATTGAAATGGGATAAGAGGTATAAGAAATAAGAGTATCTGTACGGAGTGCTCAAGTTTTGACAGAAAAATATCTCAAACTTGCATGAACGTTCAAATATAATGGGCAAATGGCACGTCTCAGGAATGAACCGTGTTCTTAATATGTATTTTGACACTCGCAAAGCAAACGTGTTAGATCGTTTTTTTGACAGAAAATTTACATTAAATAGGTACCCGGGCGTTAAGAGAAACGCAACCATCCAGTTTTGCGCGAGGATACCGCGTTTAAATTTTTTTAGTCTTCGTTCCAATACAATTCACTGGATCTCCTGCGACTTACTTGTGATGCGACGTAAACATGAAAATAATTCACTATTAATTAAAAACTACGGCCAAACTTCATTCTGTGTTCAGAATGAAGTTTGGCCGTAGTTTTTAATTAATAGTGAATTATTTTCATGTCTACTTCGCATCACAAGTCACTATGCAGTTATCGGCTAATATACGTACCATTCAAGTCTTAATTCCCGTAATTTTCCCACCTCATTTTTGCCTACGCTACAGGAGCCAGACATCTCGAAATAGCAGATAGGCAAGTGCAGACGATTTAGTCGCTGAGTATAATTTGGCAGCCCCGCGTTGACCGGGGCGCGCTCCGAATCTCAAGTGCTTCGTGCTACAGTGAAGGGGACCACGGAGCGGCTTCTTTTTGATTTAAGGACAAAATGTTACCGGTATTTTCCGAGCTTTTTTTCGCTAGGTTGTAACATAAAAACAAGAAAATTGTGTACCATTTTAGTTAAATCGTGAACAGACGTAGGCCAAAGAAAGCTACAATGACTAGTCCTCCTACGCTATCGACATCCAACGAACTTCTGTGATCTTCACCAGAGGGCGTATTGTCAAACGCACGGTCGCTCGCGAATGGAATCACCATCTCTTTCTACCCTAATTCCCGTTATGCCAGAAAGAAGTGGTGCAAACTATTATGATTCCGAGTATTTACTTTTTTGATCAATTTAGTTGAATAATGTCTTGTTATTACACACTGTTCTCTGTGGAAACTACATGCATTTTTTTATTTCATCGTTTCACTCATTAGTAGGTTTTTGAATGAAGAATGAATTCAGAAAAAGTTTCAAACTTATACCTGTAAAGTAGTAGGTATCACTTCAACAACAACATAAAAACTGCAGCTATAAATCCCTTGATAATCATGTAAGCTCATTACGAAGGGATTTTTCGAAATTCGCACAAGATGGGGCTAAGAATAATAACTTATATCAGAAAAAAAATGTTTTTCGTACTGAACTAGTCGTTTGATCGTCCATAAGAGCGTAGCCGCGAGCATAAGCTAAGTAGTGTATACTTACCTATAATTTAATTTTATTTATTTGCACATCTTCAGAACTTTAAAAACATCACAAGTTAAAGTAGTTTTATACTATTTCAAACTTGAATCACTAAAACGGCCCTATCAATAACCTTAATCGGGTACCAGGTCATCATAAAACCGAAGATAGCTCGCAGCATCTGCTCAACTTTCAGTACGTAGAGCCAAGTTAATTAAAAGACATTCACCAGAATTATGCTAACCCCATCAAACGAGGATCCCAATATATTATGTCATTTACGCACAATATGGAACAAAGTTTTAATTACTCGTATCTACGTAGATTTAAAAATATCACAAGTTAACAGCTGTTTTTATTCCCAACTTTAAACACTAAAACAGCCTCATCAACGATCAAAATACTTGAACGGGTACCAGGTCGTCATAAAACCGAAGATATTAGCTCGTAGCAGCTGCTCAACTTTCAGTACGTGGAGCCAAGTTAATTAGAAGCCAGCGTCCGTCTGCGGCTCCGATAATTTCACCGGACCGGCGACCCGTGACCGGCGACCTCACTGAATTGATATAAATTGTTTTGGTATATTCTGTTGATATTGAATAAGCAAGTGTTTTGGCGCATAGGACTAATCGAAACGAAACAGTAGATACGGACTTGTACAGCTTAATTGCACTAATTATATTATAAACGTGAAAGTTTGTATGGATGGATGTGTGTTCTTACTCTTTCACCCTAAAACGTTTGACGGATTCTAATAAAATTTGGCACACAGATAGTTTGTAACGTACATTAACATGTAGGATACTTTTATCCCGAAAAATTGCATAGTTCTCTCGGAACTCTAAGTCTTCACCGACGGAGTCGAAGGCAACTGCCAGTTAATTATATTAACATTTTCCCGCTAATATAATAAATGCGAAAGACTGTGAGTGTGTGTGTAAGTTTCTTGCTATTGTGCGTATTTACATAAAATTTGGTTTGTATACCATGTATATATTATCTGTATACAGATAGCTGAATGTCTGGAATGACACAAAGGTCTGGTTTATCCTGATATTCCTACAGGATCGAAATTTACTTATGTTAAAACCCCAAAATGTTGCACATATTTTGTTCTATGAAGTAATTTTTAAATTTCTAAATTATTTATACTTAATGCAGATGAGGTTAACACATCAGCTTGAAAGCCTAGGTAGGTACTTCAACGATCTTGAATAGCCCTCTATTCTTTTTAGGGTTCCGTACCCAAACTTTTTTATTTATATTAGTTAGGTATTAGTTAGCAGGATAGGATAACTGAAGTTCACAATCCCTCTCACTCTGTGAGGAGGCCTGTTCGCTGCAGGGACGTATATAGGCTGAGATAATAAACACAGACCGGGATGACTTGTAAATTTTCAAACTTTCCTTATATTTTTTTGTCGAACGTGAGCTTAAAAACTTCATAGCAGGGTAAAAACACCTTAATGGTAAAACTCGCAGCTGCTACCAACACCGTCTACTAAGCGGGGAGTCCAACTTACCTCAGTTATTAACTGGTACGTCAGTTTCTAATTACTCCATCCAGTTTATCACCTGCGACTGACGGCACTCCTGCTTCTGAAGAACCAGCGTACCTTGACACCTGAGGAGAACCGCATAGTATACGATTTCGTGTCTAATATTGATGGACGTCTCTAAGACGCGGAGCATAGCGACATGACAGCTCCATTATAGTAATGTGTCGAGATGCTGAGGGTATAATCAATGGTGTGAAATATCAAGTATTATTTTAGAAGCGAGTGTTTATTTTTAAAGCGAAAAGTAACGAGTAAGTTACTGAAATCCATCAGTATGGATACCTATATCTTCTTATATATAAAATTCTCGTGTCGCGGTGTTTGTTACCAAAGTCCTCCGAAATGGCTCGACCGATTCTCATGTAATTTTGCGTGCATATCGGGTAGGTCTGAGAATCGGCCAACATCTATTTTTCAGACCCCTAAATGTTAAGGGTGGTTCACCCCTTAATTTTTGACGTGACAACGTCTAATAAATCGATGAACGCCGGCTGCATACAAGAAAAAGGATGGCGCAATGTAAGTACATGAGCCGCGTAGGCCAGTTGCAAGAGAGCGGCGAACGCGTTGCAAGAGGATGTACAATACGGAGTGCGGGAGGGGGGGTTTGGGGGGTTGCGAGGGGGGGCGGGGTTGGAGGGGGAGGTACGGCGGTATTAAAGGGGGTTTAATTTTTTTTGCCTCTACTCTAAGGCGGAACAAAGTTCGCCGGGTCAGCTAGTACCTACTTAATATTACAAATGCGAAAGTGTGCCTATTTTTCCGTCTGTCTTTTACCTCTTTACGCTTCAACTACTGAACCGATTATTTAGATGAAACTTGTTATAAATATAGTTCCCGTGAGAAGAAATAGCATTATTTTTATTCCGGAACATTATAATATAGTTCCCGCGGGATAGCGATAAATGAATTCGCAGTCGCAGGCGACAACTAGTTAAATAAATTTTCAGCGCAAGTCGATAAAATTGTGATTCTATTATATTCGTTTGTGGCATTACTTATTTATTGTACGCATCGACGCCTTAAATATTAAGAAACATAAAATTAAATATACGAGTTACTACAATATGTATTTTTACCGTGTCATAATGATGTAAAGAGTTAAAGTCAGATAAGAATATTAATTGATTGTTTCCGGCATTATATTACGAATTTCCATGAACTTTCCACACACACACACACACACACACACACACATATGCAGGAGAGCTATATATATATATCTGCGGTATATACTATGTTTTTATGCAAAAAGAAAAAGGAAGAGGGCCCGCCGTCATCAACTTTCACATAAGTCAGTAAGTAGCTTAATACTGGGCATTTTTAGCTGGTAAAAGCAAGGTTAATTAATACTTAGAAAGCATAAAATACACACAATGTGAAATATCTTTACTATACCGAAAAAAAGACAAATTAAAAGCAAGAAATCAACAAAGTAAACGGTAGCCGACAAGTTAAAGCTAAGAAAACGCATTGCCACCTTCGAAACCCCTAAACATTAATGAATATAAATAAGAAAGAACAGCTAAGAATATTAAGAGCCCGCCAATCGAATAAGTAATACGCTCGAACGGCCCGCGATACAATTTGATCCAATTTCACGCTTCATAGTCGCTAAATTTGAGCCTTTTATTAATTGTTAATTTGTATTAAGAAAATCTTAATGAGATTTCGTTGATTAATCTTTGTTTAAGACAAGATAAGGAGCAATCGAAGCGAGCGACGGTTTCAAAATCACTCCGAAAAGAGCTGAAAATAAGTTATTTTTGTCAGAATGCAGATTTATTAATTGGATGTTGTTTGTTACTGTTAATTTGGAGCTAAATGCATTAATGAAGACCAATTTTTACGTATTGAAAAGTAACTGAAATTGAAATCGTTTATTAAAATAAATAATGATTCATTATAAATAAAATAAATAAATAAATATTAGGGGACAATCTTACACAAATCGACCTAGTCCCAAACTAAGCAAAGCTTGTACTACGTGTACTAGACGATGATAAATATACTTATATAGATAAATAAATACTTAAATACATAGAAAACATCCATGACTCAGGAAAAAATATTCGTGCTCATCACACAAAAAAATGCCCTTACCGGGATTTGAACCCAGGATCTCTTGCTTCGTAAAATATTAATCTTATGTTAATTAATTTCCTGAGGTAATATTACTTAGCAATGAATAGTTCGTGATTAAGTCTCGAAAAATATTAGCTATGAGTTCTTTGAATCAGTTTTCATACTACCTAAATGTATGGAAGTGTTTCGATGTAAACCAGACAGAAGACAAGGGGCGGAGACGCGGCCTGCGAACAAACGACGCGGACTGCGACGCGCCCCCGTCCCACGTCTCTTCTGTGTGTCTTACACCATATAGATCACTTTGGGTATCACTGGTTTCAATTAATACTCGACCAGCAAATAGCCTACTTCCAAGCCCAGGGCCAAAGTATGACAACCCGAACTACATCAGAGATCGATTCAGACGTGAGTACCTATTAGAATAGGGATGTTGACACCACCAATCAACCTGACGTACTTTTTATGAGCTGTGAAAACACAACTCTCCATAGAGTTTGAATGGCAATAGCAACTTATGACGTCACTTGTTCGCCAACTCAATCAACTAACTATTTATTTGTTTTAAAGCAACAAAAAATCTAATTTTGCAGTTAAGTAATCGAAAATTAATCTGGTTTTCAGTGCTAAAATTAAGTGTTTTTTTTACTGGCATCGTGGTTTCTAATTATTTTTTAATGGCGACAATATCCCTATTATATATCTACACTTTTTTAGCCTCACTTGCAAATTATTATGATTGATTATGATATGATTAGGTAAACAAGCTAATGTCCGACCGAAACTGGTTTTTACGACCGAAACCGAAACCAAAACCGAAACTTCCTTACAAGGATCATCCTAGAGATCCTAAAAAATAATGTAGCTAAGAAGGTTTTTGAAAAAGTTTGTATGTCTGGATGTTTATTAGTCAATCGCGCACTAACAGCTGAACGGATTGGAATGAAATTTGGCGTACAAATAGATACAAATCTGCATTGAGACATAAGATTAATATCCCGGTAATGCGTTCGCTTGGGATAATATTGTAAATTTCAACAAGAAAAGAGGGAGCTGCCCAAGAATTTTGAGGTTAATGACTAGGCTTTCAAAATGACATACTAATTTCATCTGCAATAAATAGATGGCGTTGTCCGAGAGAACGTTGTGCTTTGAAAATGTTAACATAACCTTTTTTCAAGTAAAACTCTAAGATTGTAAATCTTTCTCGTGATGGTATTTCTTACATAAATAAATTGATGGTTTCAAGTAGTAATAATATTATTACTTAATTTTTATCCTACGTAAAAACCAATGCAAGTACATTTAATTAATGTCAATCACTAAAACGTAGGTACAAAAAAAACATGCAGCTTTTACGTATAACGAATAATCATAAAATGGATGTTCATTATTTTAAACTCAGTACAGAAAATGTTGCTCTACCTTACGTACATCTATATGTATAGTATCTATGAGCTGATTTCATGTCTTTACGCTTCGCTAGGTCCATTCAATAAATCCGCCCATACACCGGCATTTTAAACTTCGCAGCGAAACATTCAAACTTTGCAGACAAATTCGATCTGAGCGAATCGGGCCCGCTGTGTGTATAGCAAAACAACGTTATTAGCTCGGTGTCCGACTGTTGGAAAATTTGAATAAAGTACACGGGAGACGAAAGTTATCTTTAGTGTAGTATGTACGATAAAGAGATACATAAACAATATCTTCTATACCTGCTTTTAAGTAAAATGTACGCAGTGTGCGACCATTTTATATTGGTTAGTTTGTTTAATATTTATTGTTGTGGCGGCCACAGTAATACATAATCGATGATAATTTCAGGTGTCTAGTTAACGTCATCATAAAGATCGAGTTAAAGACGCAAAAAACACGTTTCTTGTATGACGACCGCGGCCCAATTGCTTAGCAAAGTACAACTTATATTACAAGCGGAACTCCCTTTCTAGTTAATATAACTGAAGCGAGAGTTCCGCTTGTAATATTAGTTGTACTTTGTTATGCAATTGGGCCCGCGTTTAATTTTCGAGTTTATTACAAGCTTTTTGTTATTTTTTGTATTTGTTGTTATAGCGGCCACAGTTCTACATAATCGATGAAGATTTCAAATGTCTAGCTATTACGTTTCAAGAGATTAGAGCCTGTGACAGACGGATAGACAGACAGACAGACCGCGGAGTCTCCGTAATAGGGTCCCGTTGGCACCCTTTGGGCACGAAACCCTGAAAAGGCAAGTTTTCCCGGAAAAAATGCAAATTTCCCGCGAGATTCAAACTAAATAAGTTGCAGGCAACAGCTAGTAGGTATAAATATTAGTAGTACCTATGCTTAAAGTGAGCACGTTTTAAACCTCGATTTATTACGTATGTTGAAGTATATCAGGGTTTCCTTACCTGTCGCTAGTCAATTCCAACAAATTTATCTCTATAATGTGATATATTTATAATTAATATAATTTATAATCCAATTTATATGTATGTATATCTTTTAAAGGCTCTTTATTATTAATTTAAATGTCTGTGAAAACATTTGCCGGAATGCATTCATCAATTTACTAATTTATAAACACAGATAACGAGAGTCTGCTCAATATAATTAACAATGTCTGTGTTAATTTAACATTAATTCAAATCTTCTTTCATTTCTTGGAATACACATTTCTCTATGGACTTTAAATTTAAAGTTTCTTAAAGTAAAATATACCTAGCGCAGCGTTTGGTTTTTTAAACATGTTGACTTGACAATACCTTGTGGCATCTATACCTATAAAACAGTACCGTGACTGACTGACTGAATGACTGACTGACTGACTGACTGACTGACTGACTGACAGACAACGCACAGCCTAAACCACTGGGGCTAGAGACTTGAAATTTGGCACACATGTACCTTGAGTATTGTAGAGGTGCACTAAGGAAGGATTTTTCGAAATTCCCACGGGTTAGGGAAATATCTCAACTTTCTTTGTTTATTTGTTTGTAGCGGAATCTCTGAAACTATTGAAAGAAAGAAAGAAAGAAAATACATTTATTTACAACAACACAAGACACATAAATATTTTAATATTGAGCCGATTTTAAAAATTCTTTCAGAATTAGAAAGCTACACTATCCTTGATTGACATAGGTTACTTTTTATCCGGGAAAATTCAAAATTCCCACGGGATAGAAATAAATTAACTCGATTTCGGGGCTGATTTTAAAAATTCTTACACGCTATGTGATATGACTATCCCCGATTGATAAAGGCTACTTTTTATTCGGGAAAATTCAAAATTCCCACGGGATAGAAAAATTTGAAATCAACTTTAGGGCTGATTTCAAAAATTCTTTCACCAATAGTAAGCTACAGTATCCTTGATTAAAACAGGGTACTATCGCCCCAAGCGCCAGATAACCACCTTAAAGGCCCAGTTTGCGTGCAGTGGCTAGACATCTGTCCATAACAATCCATAGCAATAAACATCAACGGCTGCAAGCAAATTTGTTATGAAAATGGGTATCTGACGTCTGGGGCGATGGTACTTTTTTCCGGGAAAATGCAAAATTCCCACGGGATAGAAATAAGTAAATTCAACTTTGGCACTGATTTTAAAAATTCTTTCATATAATATGATATGACTCTCCCCAATTGACATAGGCTACATTTTTTTCGGGAAAATACAAAATTCCCACGGGATAGAAAAATTTGAATTCAACTTTGGGGCTGATTTTAAAAATTCTTTCACCAATAGTAAGCTACAGTATCCTTGTTTGACATAGGGTACTTTTCTCT
Organism: Archips xylosteana; assembly: GCA_947563465.1. Lineage (NCBI taxonomy): Eukaryota > Metazoa > Arthropoda > Insecta > Lepidoptera > Tortricidae > Archips > Archips xylosteana. The sequence goes on along the minus strand of OX387350.1, from coordinate 8,594,806 downwards.
GGAAAAAAGCAAAATTCCCACGGGATAGAAATTAATTAACTCAATTTCGGGGCTGATTTTAAAAATTCTTACACATTATGTGATATGACTATCCCCGATTAACAAAGGCTACTTTTTATTCGGGAAAATTCAAAATTCCCACGAGATAGAAAAATTTGAAATCAACTTTGGGCCTGATTTCAAAAATTCTTTCACCAATAGTAAGGTACAGTATCCTTAATTGACACAGGGTACTTTTCGCCGGGAAAAAGCAAAATTCCCACGGGATAGAAATAAGTAAATTCAAACTCACTAATAAAAAGCTACACTGTCTCTGATTTTCAAAATGTTTGGAGAGTTATTTCTATCCCGCCGTATGCTGTACACTTTCCCAGGATAGAACGTTGTTGTTTCAATCAGGCCTCCTCCCAGAACGAGAACACTTGGGCCTTAGTTCCCATTTGGGCCCAGTGCGATTTGTATAGTTCGGGTGTATACCATTGAATTTCTTTTCAGATGTGTGCAGCTTTTCTCGCGATGTTTTCCTTCACTGTTAAGCTCATGGTAAACTTCAAACGTAATTTAGCGCACGAATTCGGAATAACTCAAGAGGTCCAAGCCCGGGCTCAAACCCATGACCCTTTGCTTAAGAGACCATAGGTCAAACCACTAGGCCACCGCGGCTTACCAGCTTTAGAAATCACTTATTCAAATTCCGCGGGAATTTTACGTTTTCCTGGCGTTATCCTATGTCTTAATCCACGTAATAAACTACCTGTGTGCCAAATTTCATGCAAACAACTAACGTTATTGTCTTCGCGTACGAAGTCGCGGGCAAAAGCTAGTTAGAGATAAAACGTAAAGGTTAGTTTTAGTCTGCGATAGTACCAGGGTACCAGGAGTGTAAAGAAGAGCTTATTGATTCACTCTTACTGTCGTTCGGGGTCAGATGCGCGCGGCTGCAGTAGGCCACTGGAGCAACGTTGCACCATAGTCCATTCCGTGCTGTCTATTGCAGCTCACGTCCTAAACTTGAAACTGGCACCTAAAACAATACAAATTGTTTCATTTTAGACGAAGTGCAAGACTTAAAGTGAAAAAAGTCAACCAAAACGGCTCTGCTCAATATTTCATAACGTAAAAGTCTCGCTTGTAGTTTCCGAGTATAATGTATCATGTGATCGAAGTGCCCTTGACAATGAAGTTTGTGACATGTTACGTACCAGATATTTAGAGTCCAATCAAGAGAATTTCGAATACATACATTTGAAATAATATGAACCAAATCAAGATAAATACTATGGAAGCAGTGTGGATAGTGCAGTGTTTGTTGTAAATCGTGTAAACAGCTGTGAAGAATATAATTAGGTACGGTTTGAATATCTTTTTAGGTTACGTACTGGAGTAAGTATATAAAGGTATATGATTCCTTTTTATTACTACCCGACTGTCAAAGTATGTTGTATGTATCATTCTTTGGCACGCCCTACAGCCTAATCGGCTAGATGAATTTGGAAAGTGCGACGTTTCATTAGATACGCTTCAGCCGCGAAAGTGATACAGGGCATTTATTTTCCCGGAATTCCCAAGGGAACGGGAATTACACAGAAAACACCGATTTCCGATACTACTTTATACGATTTCCAATCTTCGCATTGACTTTTAGTTGAAATTTGGAACTCATGTGTAAGTTGGTGACCCAAAGACGGACGTGTAACGTAAATAAATAAATGAATTTTAAACATAGAGGCCACTTTTAGGGGTAAGTACGAAAATAGTTTTACACAGCCTGGTTTTTTTTTCAAACAGAATTAGTGATATTATACTTAAAAGTAGTAAGCGTTTGCTAAAGGTACCTACCAGCTGGTATTAAACCAGCAGATAAATCGAAGATAACTACTACATTGCATACAAAACACACTGCCGCATTGAATTTTCCGCTCGAAAAGTACAAAGGAACTATCCTTTACTTGCGTACATTACCGCCCAGATAAAAAGACTCCATACGGCTTCGGAAAAAGTTCAATTGAAACTGGCAAAGGAACGCCTTAGTCAGATTTCAGGGGTTTAGATCTTCACACCGTAGGTTATTACATCGGCAGAAACCCGTGTGGGGAGACCCTCAAGGCTTACCGTGTAATAATGTTTGTGTTTCATTTAGCTCGGAGGATGAAGATCTTAGCGTGTTTGGGTTACGGAGTTTAAGCTCTGATTTTGAAGCCTCTTTAACGTGCAGCTGGAGGTGTGAAATTATAAAAAGGTTATAAATTTGTGGGATTATTTCTGTTAATTTCGGGCAGTTTGTCAAAAATAGGTAAGTATTAGAAAATACGTTTTTACAGGATAATGATAAAAATCTAGGGATATCAGTAACTTGTAGGTGCTAATATAATAAATGGGAAAGCTTGTGTGTGAGTGTGCGTTTTTGTTAAACTTTTACGCTAAAACGGTTAGACGGATTTGGATCATATTTAGTACTAGGATGTTGCCCGGGATTCCGTCTGCAAAGAATGCATTTATCGCTATCCCGCGGGAACTATTCAATTTTCTGGAGCAAAAATTATCCTATATCCTTTCCTGGACCTGAAATTATCTCTATACCAAATTTCATCAAAGTAAATCGGTTCAGCACTTAAGCGTGAAGAGGTAGCAGAGGTAGACAGACAGAGACACTTTCGTATTTATATTAGTATAGATATAGACGTCTAGATCTTGCAAATAAAACGGCAAGTTTTAATCCATATACTATCGAGATCGGAGGCCGTATTGTCTAACGCTTCTGACGCTTGCCTTCGCTTTCACCATCTCTTTCTCTCATCATCTTATACCATTTGACAGATAGAATTAGTGATTGCGAAGGCAAGCGTTAGACAATAAGCTGGCATGTCAACCGCCAAGTCTAGAGACTTGAAATTTCGGTCGAGCGTTCGTAAAACGAGTGTAATACGAGGTAAATCGAGACCACGATGTTATTTTTGGAAATTTCTGTACTCTAATAATTTAGAATTATAAACCACAACAACATTATATTGCGGCTCGTGAACTGTAATCCCTTTACAATTTGTACTAGAGTAACAATTGACGACACGCAAATAAAGTGACATTAACACAATTTTATTTTGCGGCTCCCAGACTACTGTACTGTAGGTACTATTTGTTAGGGAAGAAATAGTTGACGAGCCGCAATATAATGATGTTGTGGTTTTCAGTTCTAAATTAAATGAAGTATAAGGAGTTTAATGAAATCCCGGAATTTCACTTAACTGCCAGACCTACAGTAAATTGTCCCATGATTTATTTATTTTATTTATCATGTACTTAGCCAGGTCGCCTGATAAATTATTAATAATCTGGCTCGGTGTATATAAAATAGCAGTGTTAGTATCATTGTTGGGATCATAAATCATAGGCTAATCTGCTCATTCATTTCCTCTAGTTGTATTCATAAGCATAAATAATAAATTTGTCAACGCATGACGTACCTAACTGAGATTCCTTGCGTCAATACCCTGTGATTATAATTCACTAAAATTATCTTCAAAGTGAATAGAACTAGAGGCATTTTTACCCAAAGCAAAGTTTGTGGACCGTAAACCAGTGGATACTCTTTGAATATAAATATCACATTTTCCCCTTAGTAGCTTGCTTCATTAAAAAATGTTGATTAAGATATTTTACGAGCAGAATGCAGCTGAAATTTGCGAGATATAAATTAAAAAGTACCTAGTCATGAGTCAGCTTATATTCGTAAAAGCACTTAACCTAACGACTAAATATATATTAATATTATCCTAAAGTGATGTGGCTGACGCTTTATACCTAGGGAGCAAAATGCACTGAAAATTGCAAAATAAGTGATATTATCCATAAACCTAAATCTTTAAAACTTAGGCAGATACAGGCATAAGACAAACAAGATTACACAAATACATGTAGGAGGGGCATTTCTTAAGTTATTTAACTAAAAATGGGTCCCAGCGCTATGAGGCTATATATATATATATATATATATATATGTGTATATAAGGAAATAGAAAAAAGGTTAAAAACTGACGTCACAGGAGACCGTCAAACAGGGAAACGCTGCCAGTATTTTCGGAACCTTGCCTAAGCCCCGCTCCCTTTAGCCCTCCTTTTCATTATAATGTTTTAGTTTTTTTTTCTGTTTCTTAATGAATCTACTTTTGGTTTAGGATAGGTTGTACAGTGAAGTGTAAAATATGACCGCATACAACTTGCTCATAAATAGTCGACGAATTAAGGTAGCGGTTCATAATTATGAGAGGATTAAAGCGATACATTATTTTTGCACTTGGCCGCACATATAAATAATCACTTTAAGTTATTTATATGTTATTTGATTAGAAATGTCCTGTTTGCCGTACTAATTGCGGTTTTGTCAATTGCAAAAAAAAACCAACCACTACTAAATTGGTTCTTTTGTAGCTGGGTGAATATTCGAGCGTTTTGACCGCGTGGTTAAACGTCATTACCATTCGACGATTATTACCACAACCGAAGGACGAATCGAGCGAAATTTCAAACTAGATTCAGCATCGGTACTGTCTTAAGTTTTCATAAAAAGTTAACCCTAACCATCATCCTTTTTAATAATTTCTGCTCAAATGGTAATGACAAAAAAAACCGCCGTAAAAACGCTGAATATTTACCCAGCTGGCAAATTATTATACAAAAACTTACTACAAACAAACACCATAAGGAAGAGCCTCGTCTTAATAAATTAAAATACTGATTCACAATAACGAAAACTGGGGCGCTATTTCAAAATTCATACGCAGTATCGACATTGTTTTCTATGGACCGAACGTAATGAATCAACTTGTTTAGGTAAATAACGAAACGAATTTATTTTCTCCGTAAAAAAACTCTCACAAAGCGGATTTATATCTAACACGTGTCAACGTAGCCTGTGCTCTATAGCGATTTTAGGTTGTAAGCCTAAATTTATGATCGCCACCGCTCTGATAAAAATTGTATTGCTCTCAGCTTATTTATCGCGTTATTGCGGCTGCTTTTTACTGCCGTTTATTTGGAATTCCGAACGTATTTGATCGTTAAGTGTTCATGAAAACCACTGGTTAGAGGCAATTAGTTTAGTTTTTTAGACGACCAGATGGCCTAGTAGGTAGAGAACCTGACTACGAAGCTTGAGGTCCCGGGTTCGATTCCCGCGTCGGGACAGATATTTGTATGAATAATACGAATATTTGCTCTCGGGTCTTGGGTGTTTAATATGTATTTAAGTATCTATCTATCTATATTAGTATGTTTATCCGTTGCCTTGTACCCACAACACAAGCTATGCTTAGCTTATTTTGGGACTAGGTCAATTGGTGTGAATTGTCCCGAGATATTTATTATTATTTATTTATTATTTAATTGAATAGGTTCTAGATAGTTGATTGAAATTGTGGTCGCCTAATTGTTTGACCTATGGCCTGTCAAGCAAAGGGTCGTGGGTTTCGAGCCTTGGCTCGGATCTCTGAGTTTTTCGGCATTTATGTGCGAAATTACTGAATGTCAGGACAGAGAGTCGGTTTTACAATAGAAAACTAAATAAGTACCAATAAGAACTGTCATGAAAGAAAAAAGTGAGAAAATATTTATTTGTGACAGCATAAAGAAAAACCATAAAAAAAACAAGAATAAAATAAAAACGCTCATGTTACAAAATTCTCGCAAATCAGCAAACCGTCTTGTGAACGGCGCTGATCTTCTTTTGAGATCCTCAGGTCAACTAAAGGCGACTAAGGGACCTGTTGTAAGAGTGGCCAGCACCGCTCTCTGCAGCCAGCTACGAACTCTAGACTCTAGCACTGCCACTGAGCAAGAGGAACCACAACACTTTTTTCCCATGAAATAGTTATGTTGACAAGAAGGTTTGTAGTTATGTTTGACCAATTCTCAACTGACGGCCGTCGGCCACGACTATACTGTATAGATTGTAGCGACTTAGAAGAGATGATTCTCTAATATATAAAAATAACTCTTCTTTGTGTTGTTTCTGGTCGCACTGCAACGTTAGCCAGGTCAGCTAGTTTATTATAATTATAAAGTATCATCCCATTACTAAATATAAAGTATTCACAAAAGTTTAAATTAAAATTTTACTGAATAGTTCACATAGTTAAGTCCTTTGAGTCAGCCTTTATTCTGATAATTTGCGAAGGATTTTAGTATATAAAATTAATTAGTAGCTGGGCTGAGCGTATCTCATTGCAACAGGGTACTGGTATTTGCACGGTTTCGGGGTTTCGATGTGACCTCTCGCAGTCTGTGGCGAGGTGCGATTGAAATTTTTCGAGTGGAAGCGACAGGGTTTATACTGATTGTAGATGATTCTATGCAAGAAGTGGTAAGTATTTTAATAATAGAGCGTCAGGAATTGGGTAATTGACACTTTGTATTTATGTAAGCCGACAAGTGAGAGAGATATAGACATATTCGATATATACAAAAAAATACATTTGGCAGAAAAAAAACAAGTCAACGTACACTAAAATACCAGTAAAATAAATAAAAGCTCTTGCTTTCAAAAAAACCATTTAAGTAATAGAGACCCGGAAATCAGTATCAATGTTAATTGTACAATTCGAATTTAATACCCTAAGGCCGGGTTATTTTGGCCCTTAAGGGTAACTTTGGCCCTTAAGGGTAACTTTGGCCCTTAAGGGTAACTTTGGCCCTTAAGGGTAACTTTGGCCATTGGGATTAACTCGGTCCAGGTTTTCATTACTGGCTGGTTTTAGCTGATCACTAACGTTTCTTATGTTTATGAATAGATCCTATATTTGGACAAAGTACCCTGATTTTATGGCAGCTTTGAAATAAATAAATAGTTAAACCATAACAACAACAGTGATCTTACGCGTCCGTCATATTCAGCTGGGAGGCTGAATTTCTTTCAAATTTGTTACTTGTAATGTAAACACTATTTAATTTTTGTCAATGAGTCAACTCACCTTATTATTTGTCATGAGCAATGTATGACTGTTTGTGTTCCAATAAATAAATAAATAACAAGTGACCACAGCTCACTATTACTATACAAAATCTAAAGGGTAATTGCGATCTCGCAGCTCATAAAAAGTATGCCAGTAAAATTGATTGGTCGTATTAAACACTCTACAATACAATACTATAAAATACAACGACTCTTTAACCACTTCCAAAACAATGCAGAAAAACAAGTACTTAAACGAAGAAAATATATAAGGTAACAAAAGTAAGGTGTGTAAAAGGTAAAGTAAGTTAAGGTAGATGTAAAAGTCTAATACATTAAAAATATTATAGGTTTGGTTAAATTACAGATTTTGTTGTTGGTTTGGTTAAGTTTGTAACATGAAAAAAATATTTTACGTACCATAAACCTCATTTTTACTTTTTATAAAATTATTTTATTTTTTTCTTAGGTTTGCCATTTCCAGGCCCCCAGCATCCCATATTGACCCCAGCACTTGGGGTTTTAACACAATAAATAAACTGAGACACGCCACTGCTGTCTGCAGGGCTGGCAATTGAAATTTTATCCCGGCTTTATTCCCATCGGCTCCAATAAACTGAAGTAAAATAGCAAATATCCACTACTAGCGCATTTTCGGCTGGGGATTGGAAATCATAGCAGGGGCTTACGAGAATGATCTTGTGCAAAATTGGAGTAAATTTGTACACGTGGTGTGTTTGTTTTAAGAATTTGGTAGTTATTGCTATAATTGACGACCGGATATCCAGTGGCGACGGAATCTGACTAGAGAGCTTGAGATCCAAGGTAAGTAAGTACGTAAAATACGACTGTTTGTTCTTGAGTTTTGGGTTTTGAATATCTATTTAACTTGAATTAATATCTTAAATTACATTAAGTACTTAATAATAATAATAATATTTATTTAAAAAAAAATCAGACAAAATCCATAAATTAAATTAAAACTATAAGTAAAAATAAAACAGTAATTAAACATGCATGCATAGACCCGAAGATGCTGGCAGCATTTCTTCACTGTAGATACGTACTTAGTATGAAGGTCAAACTTTTTTTGTGCCTCGGTGCGTGAATGTGACTCGCGATCGTCCCGTTTCTTTAAAGTACTTGAGACATTATTAGACTGCTAATGAACGATTCAAAAAATGCCAACAGCTTCTTTAATGTTAATTAACATTACATTGGCAATGTATTTTCTCATTCGCTTCAACCGTAAAGATCCACGGAATACTGAATTTACGGCTCAATTCCTCAGAGGCCGTACCCAGTTGCGTAGAACCTTTGGCGCATAATTTTAAAATATTGGTTAGCGTAGTTCATGACGTGATATTTTTCAATAAATAAAATAAATAAATAAATATGAGGGGACAATCTTACACAAATCGATCTAGTCCCAAACTAAGCAAAGCTTGTACTATGGGTACTAGACGACGATAAACATACTTATATAGATAAATAAATACTTAAATACATAGAAAACATCCATAACTCAGGAACAAATATTCGTGCTCATCACACAAATAAATTCGAACCCAGGACCTCTTGCTTCGTAGGCAGGGTCACTACCAGCTAGGCTAAGGAGGTCGTTAATAGCGAAAAAAACCGGTTGTCTGTAAAGTCGGTTTACGGACGATAGCTTAACGTGACAACGTCATAACAAAACATTCAAACTCCCCGCCATACCCCGCACCCCCCCCGCATTGAAAATTACCCGAGTGCTCGTACTAAGATTGTATTATGTTATATTGCAACTGGCCTTCACTGCTCTGTAGGTACATGTAACGTTACGTAACGTTACATGTACGTTACATTGCGTCATCCTTTTTCGTGTATGCAGCCGGCGTTCATCGATTTATTAGTAGACGTTGTCACGTCTAAAACAAATACTATAAGGTACACCTACAGTGAAAGAAACTGAATCGCGTACCACAATAGAACCATTTCTCTGCAATTTTAATGTTGACGTTCCGTACATCTGCCAAAGAAATCGCGATTGTCCTGTTTTTTTGAAGTAATTGAGACGTTATTGGACTTCTTCACAAACTATTTATTTCAAAAACCTATCATTCCTCAAAATGCTCATAGGTACTATAGATAATTATTTGACAAATATTAATTAAGCAAATGTTTCATTTTAGAAGAATATTGAATGTTGAATTGTCATTACCTTACGTTGTTTTGTCAATTGCCACAAATAATAAATGAATAATTTGTCAAATAATGATTTATATTGTGATGTTTATAAAGTAAAAATAACTTGTCTAATGAACTATTTGTAAACAATTATGTATTTGTAACAATCCATACTAATATTATAATTTTTTTTTAATAAAAAAAAATATATTTATTTCAGAAATTAATAAAAAAAAAAATACAATAAAATCAGATCCGCAGCGTAGGCTTCGTCAATGAGAAAAAAAAAATTGTTATCCGCAACAAGCTTCGTCAATATATTATAAATGTGAAAGTTCTGTCTTTCTGTCTGTCTGTTACCTCTTCACGTTTAGACCGCTGAACCGATTTAGATGAAATTTGGTATGGAGATATTTTGAGACCCTAAGAAGGACATAGGATAGATTTAATCCCGGAAGATTGCATAGTTCCCGCGGGATAGCGATAAACGAATTCTTTGCAGGCGGAGTCGCGGGCAACAGCTAGTATTTTATAAAACAACAAATACGTCGTTAGTTTGCCAAACGTTATTAAAATGAATATTTTTGAAACGTTTTTTATAAAATAATTGGGTACCTAAATTTACAGCGCAATCCCACAGAGGCCGTTCCCAGTTGCGCAAAACCTTTGGTGCATAATTTTAAAATATTGGTTAGCGCGGTTCGTGCCGTGATACTCCTCAATATCCATTATAGATGGCTCAATACGATGCCGGCGGAGGGCCGCATTGAATACAAACTGCGCCGTTGTCCCATTCAACCACCGTGTAATACTTCATTTGAAAGCTTTTGCGAGCATGTGTTATCACTTCATAATGTACGCTGTGAAAAATGTTACGTTACAGGGTTTTGTTGGGGGTTTTGCTTGTCGATTTTTGTGATGAAATACCGGTGCGTAAGTCTTGCAATTTTGTGCGCGGGTTTTAGCGACACATGATTTTTTTGCAATACCTACATGGATGGATTTACCATCAGCTTTACGGTGAAGGAAAACATCGCAATGTAACCTTCGTATGAATACCTACGAAGAATTTAAATGGTGTATGTGAAGTTCTCAATCTGCACTGGGCCTGCGTGGGAACTTCTGAGAGGAGACCTGTGCCCTGCAGTGGGACGTATATAGGCTGGGTTGACTGCTCCATGGACGAACTACATTCTTTTACCTTGTGTAGTTCATTGACATGGACCTCTGCAAGGTCTTAGTAACGTCTGAATCGATCAATTTATATTATGGATAAGTTAAAATTACTTCAATAAAATTCGAAGAACGACTCATCATATTTATATAAAGGCCATTGTTCACGTGCAGCATAATATGTCTCATGACTGTTATTTTGAAAACTAAACCCCATCAGAATTAAACAGTTGTTAAGCTTATACTGCATACTTAGATATTTTATTTTTCCATGTACTTATTTTTCTGTACTTATTGTATTCTTTTTAGTTTTTGTATTGTATTGTAGATTCAGGCGTTATTTTGCGGAATTCCATATAAAAATAAATGTAATACTTACCTGTTTATTTTGCTCCACCGTGTAGTATTGAGGTTAAGTCATGGAAAATAGCTGCGTCTTGCTCAGTTCAAAGGTTACCATATTATAACAGAACTATCTAACAGGGTAAAATCTACATTCATAAGACAGATATATAGTTTCGTCAGATAATCCGCTATGATTTATAGATCGTGCAGCGGTGAGCTCTCCCGTCAGCTCGGATGTGATGAATGACTTGCATAGGTTCTTCAGCGGCTTAAAATTTGGAAAAAAAGGGTTGTTCAGTAAACTTGTCTTCAGACTTTTAGTCAAAAGGCGTAATTTGACAACTAGCCTAGCAGTTAGACGAAGCTTGAGATATAATATTTAAGTACTTAGTAAAATAATTGCAAATTTTTTTTTTTTGAATCTTGGATGTTTAAAAATTATTTACTTAACTAAGTTTATCTGTTGCCTATAGTATTCTTAATAAATGCTTTGCTTAGTTTGGCATTCGATCAAATGGTGTAAATAGTGCTCTAATAATATTATTTTTTCGCTGCCTTTGTACAAAGTTGCTACTTTAGCCAAAATTGTGGTGTTAATGGGTCAGCTAGCTCAAGATTTAATTAAATGGGCCGAAAATAGGCCAGGCGTCCCACAAGCTGATGTAAACTTGACTAAAATATTACCCTTAGCTTTTTACATGCCCACAGGAGAGACGCAGACAAAAGAATGTGTATGAACCTAATGGCTCACTCTAAATAAGGCATTCAAAACATTTTATAAATAAAAGAAAGTAAGAAAGAAACAAAATATTTTATTTTATTTACGGTTTTACATAAATACCTACTTACATTATATTTGATCAGCGTCTATGCCGATTACGGTAAGGTTTTTATTAAATGCTGTGAATAATATACGTCTTACAAAATACTTATTTGTAGTTTGTAGGAATGCAATAATTCGGATTATTTACTAGATACAAGAACGAAATAAATTTATAACTTCGTCAATCATAATAAAAGCCGATGTATCATAATTTCCTCTGTATTTTTTACTATTCAGATACGAGCACTAAAATGGTAACGATCACGAATAAAAATATTCTGCAACTCCGTTCATAGTGAACATCGATTTGATTACAATCTAACCTTTCATCCAAATTACTTTATCGAAATGTAAATTTATGCATACGTCGATATAAAATGATGATATACTGGATAAACGAATTGATTCAAATCTGATTTTCTATATCAAATTATTAAAAAATATGAGCTTCAATCAAAGGGGGAAAGGACTTCGCACTGAAATTATGTATATCTCAATTAAATACTGTGTAAGTAGTTACTTTGATTATTAATGTGTGCTCGAAAGTTTACACATAGCTTTCAGTATGAACTCGTGGAGACTTTGAAACGTACTAGCATTTCGTGTGATATTTATATTTGTGATATTTGAGTTCGAGTGATATTATGTATTATTTTATGCAGAAGAGGAGGAGGGTGGGTTCTGTATGTTAAAACATATACGTGTCGTACAAACGCAGCTGTGGAGCACGTTTGATAGCGGATAAGCAAGTTAAAGATAATTAGTTTATTGATATGGACCTCCACGAAGTAACCATCTGAATCAATCACTTTAAAATTCTACATATTATTATAGCCATAGTCTCTTCCAACCGTAATAATTGGGCGTCAATGAGGGAGGCCTATGTCCAGCAGTGGACGTCATCATCATCATCATCATTTCAGCCATAGGACGTCCACTGCTGGACATAGGCCTCCCTCATTGATGCCCAATCATTACGATTGGAAGCGATTTGCATCCACCCTGAACCTGCGGCCTTCACCAAATCGTCCGTCCATCTCATTGGTGGACGTCCCACGCTGCGCTTGCCAGTCCGTGGTCTCCATTCCAGAACTTTTGGCCCCCAACGGCCATCTGTTCTACGTGCTATATGGCCTGCCCATTGCCATTTCAACGAACTAATCCGTTTGGCTATGTCGGTTACCCCGGTTCTTCTACGGATCTCCTCGTTTCTGATTCGATCCCGTAGAGAAACTCCAAGCATAGCCCTCTCCATAGCTCGCTGAGCGACTCTGAGCCTATTCATCAGGCCCATAGTGAAGCACCACGTCTCGGATCCATATGTCATCACTGGCAACACACACTGATTAAAGACTTTTGTTTTGAGGCACTGAGGTATTTTGGACGAAAAGATGTTGCGAAGCTTCCCGAACGCTGCCCATCCGAGTTGGATTCACCGATTGACCTCCTTCTCGAAGTTGGACCTACCTAGCTGGACGGTCTGTCCTAGGTATACATATGCGTCAACAACTTCAAGAACCGAGTTCTCGACCACAATGGGGGCAGGGACAACATGAACATTAGACATAACTTTCGTCTTGTCCGTGTTCATTCTTAGTCCTACCCGTCGAGAGACTCGATTGAGGCCTTCGAGCATCGTGCTGAGTTCTTCCATCGATTTTGCCATGACCACGATATCGTCGGCAAACCGAAGGTGAGTGATGTATTCGCCGTTGACATTGATGCCTAGTCCTTTCCATTCCAGGAGCTTGAAGGCGTCTTCCAGAGCGGCAGTAAACAGTTTCGGAGATATTACATCTCCCTGTCTTACGCCTCTTTTCAAGGGAATCGCCTTCGAACTCTGTTCCTGCACTCGAACCGACATAGTGGCATTTTTATACAAACACTTCAACACTTCGATGTACCGGTAGTCAATATGGCACCGCTGGAGAGACTCGAGCACCGCCCATGTTTCGACCGAATCAAAGGCTTTCTCGTAGTCCACAAACGCTAGACATAGCGGCAAGTTATACTCTTCGGTCTTCTGTATAACTTGCCGCAGCGTATGTATGTGGTCTACGGTACTGTAGCCTTTTCGAAACCCGGCTTGTTCGGGAGGCTGGAAGTCATCAAACCTGCGCTCAAGACGATTTGTAATGACCCTGGAGAACAGCTTATAAACATGGCTCAAAAGCGAGATGGGTCTGTAGTTCTTTAACAAGGTTTTATCACCTTTCTTAAAGAACAGCACCACCACGCTTTTGTTCCATGCTTCTGGCGTGGTACCTTCGAGCAGGACGGAGTTAAAGAGTCTCTGAAGGACTTTCAGTACCGGTGATCCACCCGCTTTCAGAAGCTCAGAAGTAATTCCATCCTCACCCGGCGCCTTGTTGTTCCTAAGCTGTTTCAGGGCCATCCTAATTTCATACAGGCTGATGTCCGGGATATCCTCGGTATAGTGTCGGGTCAGTTTGGCTCTTGGGTCTTCAGCCGCACTAAAATCAGGTTTTGTGACCGAATCGTAGAGGCGTCTGTAAAACTCTTCGATTTCCCTTAACACGTCCGCTTTCGTTGACGCTACACTGCCATCATCCCTCTTCAGCTTTGTCATCTGGCTTTGCCCAATAGACATATCTCTTGCGAACACTTTGGAGCCTTTATTCCGCTCTATTGTATCTTTAATACGAGCAGTATTAAAGGTACGAATATCGTGTCGCAAGGATTTCCGAATTCGTCTATTAAGCTGCCTATGTGACTCAGCATCATCGGGAGACTGCAGTCTCAGCGAGCGTCGTTCAGCCATAAGGTCAAGGGTATGCTCCGAGAGCTTCTGAGTTCTACTAGTACGACGGGTCTTATAAAACTGAGACCCTACCGTATTGACAGTTTCTACGAACCTGTTATTGATTTCGTCCACTGACGCGTGATCTTCCAGGCAATCAAAGCGATTTGAGAGCTCGAGTTGAAAGCTCTCGGGGTTTTCGATCTGAGCGCGAGTAGGTCGGAGCGTGGACTTCATCAGACGGGACCGTTCAAGTTTAACGTTAATATTCAATGTGCCTCTTACTATTAAGTGATCACTGCCGGTTTTCACCCTGTGTATCACAGAGACATCATTGAATATCCGTCTCTTGTCGGTCATGATGAAGTCTATCTCGTTTCTCGTGAAACCGTCGGGGCTCATCCACGTCCATTTCCTGTGAGGTGGCTTCTGGAAGAAAGAATTCATCATAAAGAGGCCTTCTTTCTCCAGAAAATCGGCCAGCCTCTGTCCCCTACGGTTCCGTTGCCCATAACCGAAGCTCCCCACTTTCAACTCATTATCGCCTCTCTTGCCCAGTTTCGCATTGGAGCAGTGGACGTTCTATTGCTGAAATGATGATGATGATGATAAAATTCTACTAATATTATAAATGCGAAAGTTGAATAAAATTTATTAGGTAGATAGTTAGACTTCTGAAATAACATAGAGGCTACTTTTTATCCGGATATTTCCACGGGATCGGGACAAAATCCCGAAATCTCAACCACTAGATTTAGAGACATTAAATTATGCTGGGATATTATTTACAGACATTGGATTTTGGGGGCAAAATTTAATGACAGGCAGGGAATTCCTACATCGATAAAGTCAATTATCGATGCTTTTCATTATGCACTCAACCCGCACCCAACTGCCTTCTTTCTGCTTATTCCTCTAAATTCAAAACTAGGGTGAATGAGCATTTTACTAGGAAATCGTGCTGCATTGCAGGCCTCATCTTCACTTTCCATCAGCCGTGATTGTGGTCAAATGCAACCCTGTATTGTATTAAACAAAAAAAAACGGCCATGTGCGAGTCGGACTCGCGCACGAAGGGTTCCGTACAATTATCTATAAAAATCACGTTTGTTGTATGGGGGCTCCCCTTAAATATTTTTTTTATTTTAATTTAATGATTTATTTTTAAAGTCAATACTTACATAATTAAATATTCTGTGAATATTTCAAGTGTCTACCTGTTGCCGTTATCAATATCGAGCAAAATCGAGCAAAAAAATCATGTTTGTTGTATGAGAGCCCCCTTAAATATTTGTTTTATTCCATTTTTTAGTATTTTTTGTTATAGCGGCAACTGAAATACATCATCTGTGAAAATTTCAACTCTCTAGCTATCACGGTTTCCGAGATACAGCCTGGTGACAGACGGACGGACGTACGGACAGCGAAGCCTCAGTAATAGGGTTTCCGTTTTTACCCTTTGGGTACGGACTACGGAGCCCTAAAAACTAGCGATCGCTCCAAGTTTTGTTTGTAAAAATACATTTCATAGAAAGTATAGAAATGAAACAAAATAATAAATCAATCCTGTTGTTTATTGTTATTTTTATAGTGCAATGGTGCTCATTACCCAGCTATTATTTGTGTAAACTTTTTCATCATTTCCTAAATAATAATTAGGTATTAGGTACCTACAAAAATATCAGACTTACAAACAAAGCTGACCACATTGACGCAAGCACCATGTAATTTTTGGAAAATCCCACGGTAATTTCCGTTAAATCCGGGAATTTTAATTCTATTATTAGACCAAGTTACCGCGTGCGAAGGCGCGGGTTAAGTTACTGAAATGTATGTAATATCATATCATTATTATTTGTTTATACCTACCAACTACTTATCCAGGAAAAAATAACGTGGAAGAAATATAATCTATAATCGGCCTCAGCATGTTGTTACAGACGGGAAGTAGCGAAAATCGGATAAATTTCCATACGAGCCTCCCCGTCCTCTATTAAAGAGGTATTGTGAGCCTGATGTATGTTTTTCTTGCATTACTCAGGTGATTTTCGTGGAAATTTGACGCGCGAATGCAAGCGACAGAGCCGAGGGGAGTGAACTATTCCAACTCCTATTATGGTAGCGTTCGAGCGAAACGAAGATTGATGTTGCCTTTTTCATACAATTGGCTTTGCAACTAGTAAATATTTAAAGTAAAAGGGTTATGCATCATTACCATGAATAAACTTTTTTAAACGTTTAAGTTATTTAGTTTATCTAGATGTTTATCACGTGGGATGGCAGGAGCTCGCGTTGAATAGGCAAGAGTGGAGTAAGAGAGGAGAAGCCTTTGCCCAGCAGTGGGACACCAAAACAGGCTAATAAAAAAAAAAGAAGTTATTTAGTTATAGTATAAAATCTTCCCAGGTGAATTTTTCGCTTCGAGCCCTTATCTTTCAAAACAAACGGTATCGTAATAGTATTAAGGTTCAAATTTAATAAAGCGAAAAATTAACCTGGGAAGATTTATACTATATTATACAAATCACAATTGAAAAACGTTGACAATTTTACGAGAATTTAGTTCATTTATTTACAAGTATATTAAAATAAAATTGACATTGGCTCTAAAAGAATTATTTTCGTGTACGAATGCGAAAGTTTCTACAAAGCAAAGTCGCGTTTCACATGATTTATAGGGAGAAAAGATAAGGAAGGATGGCGCGATACGTTTTATGCCTCTTGCATGACTGACTTGTTTTCAAAGCTATAATATTATATTACTTGGCTGAAAGAAAAGCTCGTTTTGGAGTTGCAATGAAAACAATGTTCTATTTTTGGTCGGTCCAAACAATTTTATAAATTAAAAAGTGGCTGTTTGTCAAAAACTTTCACAAGAGTAGGTACATGTTTAATACCCTGAATAAATAGATGATCACCTTGTATTTATTTATTTATTGCTATTACTAGTGTAAACAATTGTTGGTGACCCAAATAAATAAATAAATAAATATATCTCCTCTCAGACTGATGGGGCTTGGGCTGTAGTTTCCACGCGAACCTCATCAGTAACCTTTTCGATCTGCATCTAAAATACGGCGGTTTATTTTTATCGCATTTGACCGGGTTCGAGTCCTGACTATACCTTGACAAGTTCGTGCACCCTTTGATCAATTATAACTGTAGATCCACAGTCGCGCGCCCGAAAATGTCCGAGCCAAATGAGCGCCACTTTGATAAAAGTGGCCTTCTTTTTTCTCAGTACGTTGCGTGAAATTGTCAAGTTTAGCTGTCAAGTGTCAACCGAAATTCGACTGTAATGAAGTAAAGACTAGGTTCAAATTTCTGTGTAGGTGATGATTTTAATTGTTATGCAAACAAATAAAAAAGTTCGGACACTTTTTGAAGGGGATTTTGTTCGGCAATGTGTATCTTCAGTTATAATTGATCAAAGCGTGCGCGGCGCTCGGCGGAACCCTGTCGCAGGGAGCCTCTGCTGTCCTTAACAAGATTGTTTTTAATAAGTGCGGCAAATACTCACTGCCACAGGGTTCCGCGGAGGGTCGCGCACGAGCTTGTCGGACTATAAGTCTAAGTGATTTTTTAGAAATCCATAAATGCTTAAAAAATAATTTTAATAGAGAATATTTTTTGTTTTTATAAATAAAGGTAAGTTTCCTTTACATACAATGTGCTATTTCTAATATCTAAGATACTTTCCCTTCATGTCGTATAGTCTTGGGATTCACTGTATATCATCATCATTATCATCTCATCCGAAAGACGTCCACTGCTGAATATAGGCCTCCCCCAAGGCTCGCCAAACAGATCGGTTCCGCGCCATCCGCATCCAACGCGATCCCGCCACCTTAACCAGGTCGTCGCTCCGTCTTGTTGGAGGCCTACCTACACCGCCCTGTATATACCTTGATAAAATCCGTGAATGATATAGACTGACAGATAGACGTTGCAAAACTATGATACTCAGAAAATGGATAAGCTTCCCGCGTGCTTGAAATCACCAGTCTCCCTACATTATGATTTACTCCTTTCCAAACGTCGATAGTAAAGATACCCATTATGCGAAATTGACGCCGCATCGGCTGCCCATAACGCTCCCATAGCGCTATAAGACAGGTATAAGCCATTAGGGGACAATAAAACACCGTTATCGGACCATTATATGCTCGTAAAATAACAGTTAGTCATATAGTAATGTGATGGATGTTAATATCTGTGTATTCGTCGAGATTGTGAAAACACTAGGGTAGATATTTTTCATGGTTTGCGATCACAAATTGGTATCATAGACAAATACGTGTATTGAAACTTGACACAGTATTTTTTTTTTCTAAAAAAGCAGGTAACAATTTCTCTTCCAATACAAGTACACAACCACAAATGTACAAAGAAAACTCACTAAATATATAAAACATAAGTTTCGAATCCCCATGAGAATTTAGTCCATCCATCCCAGCCTATATACGTCCCACGGGTATGTATTACAATACCGAAGTACGAAAGACCGAATGTATTAAAACATCGAATGGGTCAACACACCGACACGATTTTTTTCGGAAACTGTAAACTTCTCAGAATTTATTAAAACGGCATCATACAGAACCCATTAGGTTAGTTTTATAACAATCTTAAAAAGTTAACGGTTTCAGAAAAAAATCGTGTCGGTCTTTTGACCCACGTCCCACTGCAGAATCGTCTCCTCTCAGAATGAGAGGGTTTGGGCCGTAGTTCCCACGCGGGCCCAGTTCGGATTGGGAACTTCACACACGCCATTGAATTTCTTCGCAGGTGCATACAGGTTTCCTCACGATGTTTTCCTTCACCGTAAAGCTCATGGTATATTTCAAATGTAATTTCGCACATAAATTCCGAAAAACTCAGAGGTGCGAGTCGGGATTAGAACCCACGGCCCTCTGCTTGAGGCCACCACGGCTGAGAATTTAGTCAAATCTCGGAATTTTAAATCAACTGCCAGATATACACGCGGGTGCAACCGCAGGTAAAAGCTAGTTCACTATAAAAATAAACGAAATAATACTCTGAAATTCTAAGTAGGGATCAAGGCAATCATGAGAAAGCTATTTTTGTACTTACTTATATTTTCTCTATCTAATATTTACAAAGTTATCCCGCTTGAGACTTTTGAACTTCATCAACTATGCACTTATTTAGCAAAAACTCTTACTAATAACAAAAACTTTCTATCGATAGATTTACTTCATGAATAAATCCATTACAAACCTAAATTAGTCTTAACTTTCGATAAAACTTTATATAGAATTCGTAATATGCTCATGAATATTTTTCTTCTGAAACTATGAAAAGAAAAGTTAATCGTATGGGCGTTGAAATTTAAACATAAAATAATAAACCGGCCAAGTGCGAGTTAGACTCGCGCACGAAGGGTTCCGTACCAGTATCTATAAAAACAGCAAAAAAATCACGTTTGTTGTATGGGAGCTCCCCTTAAATATTTGTTTTATTTTAATTTAATAATTTATTTTTAAAGTTAATATATATAACCAAATATTCTGTGAATATTTCAACAATGTCACTCTCCAGTCCTTTAACTATGTTCATTCAAAAAATAACGGCATTCCGTCGCTCAGTTTCGACGTGAAAGAAGAACAAACAAACAAATTTTTCACATTTATAGTATTAGTATGGAAATATGGATATGGATATGGATGAAGTGAAATGCTTTCTGCGGACGGCCGGAATAGTTATTAACAACGGAAGAATGGAGTAGCTCCCTACGCTTAGTCTAGTCGTGCGTTAAGTAGTAGTACTGAGATGGTGGATTAAGTTAATTTTAAGTTCTCTTAAGTTCACACTCTCTAAAATGCTTTTACTATTTTGATAAGTCGTCTATTGTCTTTAAATGCTGCGAGTAACAATATGCGGTCGTTTATTATGTTAAAATAGTGCCTAAACAAAAGTGCATTTTATTTAAATTAACTTATAAAACTAAGAAAAGAAGCGAGTCTCAAGAGTGCGATTCTTTTGAAAGAATTGCCGCGGCGGGGTGCTTTGAGCTAAATCTAGATTAACTCTGGTTTTGAACGAACAACTCGTTTACATACTTAATAATGAGGAGAATAAAGATAAACGGGATTAATTTAAAACTTCAGTTAACTTGTATTGGTTTATAAATTTAGAATACAAGTTTGTTTTGGAACGTGTGCGAAATGTGATCACGTCGTTTCTCATAATTTCATTTGTCATAATTTCAGTATCTTGGTATACCAACGTTATCCATCCATTCGTTCGCGATCCATGGTGTTTTCAGGATCCTTTGAATGTCTTGCAGAATGTGATAGTTTAAGTTAGGTGAGTTTAATAAAAAATGAAAAGAAGATACTGTTACAGAAATATACTTATTAGGTACTTTATGTCAAATGAAAATTATGGAAAACAAATACTTATGGCATATGAAATTCGGGCAAAGGACAGAGAACTGGATTTTATGTCATCAGGTGCTTTGGTTTTGGTTTGGCTTTGGTATCCAACAATGTCTGGTTACAAGATTAATTTTACAAGCTTCTTATTCAACTGGTCGAATTTCATTCACTTCTAGCGATTAAATTGATTTGAAATGTAATGTTGGATGATACTGTTTTAAACTTTCGTGATTTTCACTCATAACTTTTAAACTAAACGGGACTTATCACGCAACCGTGAGCAACCGTGGTCACGAGTTAACTAGTAGTTAGTTAACTCGTGACCACGGTTGCTGCAATGTAGCCGAAACGACGAGGTAAATAAATAAATATTTATTGCGTGACTTAATATTTATTTATTTACAAATTACAGAAAAAAAGTAGAGTCAACAAAAAATTACTAAACTATCTAGTCTAAATTATTTTATATCCTACGTAGCTACCTATGCGCTATGTTCTAATCTTGTACCAAATAAAAAATGTTAGAATAGTAGATTGATAACCAAGGGTGGAAAGTGACCCATTTAACCCGAGATATTTCTGGCGCTCGAACGAAGTGAGAGCGCCAATAGTTCGAGGGGAAATGGGTAATTTCACCCGAGTTAGACACTCTACTTTTCATTTCGACTGTGAGGAAA
Source organism: Archips xylosteana (assembly GCA_947563465.1). Lineage (NCBI taxonomy): Eukaryota > Metazoa > Arthropoda > Insecta > Lepidoptera > Tortricidae > Archips > Archips xylosteana. The sequence goes on along the minus strand of OX387350.1, from coordinate 8,573,514 downwards.
GCAAAATACTACAATCAATCCATCCATCCATCCGTCCGTCCGTCCGTCCGTCCGTCCGTCCGTCCATCCATCCATCCATCAAAAGATAGATTTTTTTTTATGTCGTAAGAATGCTTAGAGCTGGCTGTATGTAATTTTTCCTTTGCCAGTCTAATGTTAGTAAGCAAATTTATAAAGTTCGTACAACCTCCAGTGTTGTATATAAGCTCCATGGTCACGTCGTGCATCTAGATGGCCATGCCGAAACGTGAAAAAAAGTGTCACTGACGTAACTGAATTATCTTCGACTCCTAGGCTGATCGTAACAATTCAAAAAAAATTACTTTCCACCCTAGAGATGAAAACGAAATTTTCCACCCGGCTATCTACCCATGAAAATTTAACTTTCCAAACAGGAGAGATGAAAAATATTTTTTTATTTGGTACAAGTTTTTTGCTAAGTGTTCTATTTGGTAACTGTACTTACACTGTCATCCAAATTATAAAAGTATACCAAATTTCAAGTCAATCCAATTACTAACATCATCATCATTCCAGCCTATATACGTCCCACTGCAGGGCACAGGCCTCCTCTCAGAATAAGAGGGCTTAAGCCGTAGTTCCCACGTGGGCCCAGTGTGGATTGGGAACTTCAAACACACTATTAAATTTCTTCGCAGGTGTATGCAGGTTTCCTCCGTAAAGCTCATGGGAAATTACAAATGTGATTGCGCCCAAAAATTCCGAAAAACTCAGAGGTGCGTGCCGTGATTTGAACCCACGACCCTCTGCTTGAGAGGCCATAGGTCAAACCTAGGCTACCACGGCTTCCATTCAATTACTAGAAATGGGTTAAAGACTTCTAAGATTTGAATAGAAGCTTGGTAATGAAAATAAACGGATCGGAGTGCGCGTTTGGCAGCCGCCGTGACGTGCGACTCCGAGAGGAAGGGCTACGAATTAGCCCGAAACATGTCGAGTTAAACTCGTTTAAGACGTGAGTGATCCGTTTATTTTCATTAGAAGCTTAGTAGCTTGTTTTATTTAACACAGCAGCAGCAACAGGTGGAAACAAATAATATCTGCCTTTCCCTTTGCTAGGATGGAGGATACGTATGTATGTACACGCAGTTAAAATAGAAGCTTTTAAAAACATAATCTACAAGTGCAGGGTAACGTGACCAATTAACAACCCTTTGAGTAACTACTTTTTCTTATTTAAAAGCCATACAAAATATACCACGTACCGGATCTCATGCAACATACAGAATGAAACAAACAGTCCAGACTCCGCCCTACGGCCGAAGCATGTCGCTGCGCATAAATACGACGAACAATCACTGTGGATACTTATAAACACTGTACAGACAGGTACATAACCATAATGCCCGGCATTTGGGAATACGGAAAGTTTTCACATAATACTTAAACGATACAATCTCTTCTTTTAAAGTAAATCATTTCTAAAATGGTGTGTGTTTTTGGGGGTTAAATCTAATTTGAAAGTACTTAAGTTGTTTTAAAAGGAAGAATCCAGCCATCTTTAAGTAATCGCTTAAGGTGGAAGCGCACGCTCTAGGCGCGAAATTCAAACTTTTTACAGTTTTTAATTTATTGTGGGTAAACGGTGTAACTGTTTAACTTCATATGGCATTTGCGCTTGTAAAACAGTGTTCTTTATATTATTGTGTAAAGTTTTTTAAGAATAAAACTATTAGCTTGAAATAAAAGTTGTCAAAACAAAAAAGTTCGAATTTCTATGTTTGACAACTTTTATATCAAGCTAACAGTTTTATTCTTAAAAAGCTTTACACAATAATATAAAGAACACTGTTTTACAAGCGCAAATACCATATGAATTTAAACAGTTACACCGTTTACCCACAATAAATTAAAACCTGTAAAAATTTTGAATTTCGCGCCTAGAGCGTGCGATACCTTATATGTATATTGCTGGTCACACATAGTTTTAGATTGACAGGAATTTTTCTCTTCCAATATATAGGTACCTATAGTAATCGCAACAATGAGTTAAACTCGTGTTTCCCCTTGCGTTGTAGTACTGTGTGGTGGTGGTGCAAATAATTTAGTAAGGGAATAGCAGTCGGTCTTCTCACTTAATCGGCAAACGAAAGAAAAACTATAGTCCACGCTTCAAACAAAACATAAAGTCGATTTTTTTTTACATAAAACTGAGTATTAAGTATCTCTTGCTTTTTAAAGTTGGTCAATCATTCTAACGTTTTGGATATAATGCAGCGACCATGGCCACGGGATAACTAAAGTGTAGGGTAAGTAAGGGTAAGCGCCAGTTTTTCGAACCACCCGCACTTGATCTTGTTTAAGTCATAATCATGCTTTAGTCCTGGATGTGCTAATAAGTAAGAGTGAAAACTCTTTAATATTTTTTTGTTTTAAGACTGCAAGATAAAACGTTAACGTTCTTGATTACGTTCAATTACTCGCGTTCAATTAATTACTTACTTAGCTTACTTAGCTTTATTACTTGCTTAGCGGGCCGAACGAAGGACCGATACAAGTTCCGTTCAGACCATTTTTTTTAAGTCATCATCATCATCCCAGCCTAGGTACGACCCACTGCAGGGCATAGGCCTCCTCTCAGAATGAGAGAGCATATTTTAAGTAAACTGTGTTTATCTATGCCTATCAAAAGGCAAATGTGATAGATAAAGCCAAATTTAAACAGCGTTTGTGAGTAATGGGTTATTCGCGACTTCTGCTGTTATGTTCCGGCATGGTGAATATGGCAAGAAAATTACTGATACAAGCAGCATGTGGAATGCCACTTGTATCAGTAATTTAAACTTATATTAGTCTGCTACAATATAGTATTGTATGTTTTCCAAATATCGTGTTTAAAATTTTAGACAAGAAATGAAGACGATATAACTTATTTCAAGTAAGTACCAGTAGTTTTCTGTTATCAAAAATAAATAAAAAATAATCAAACAAAATAAGCCCAATTTCGGCAATCCGCACTGCGCTGCATCTGCTGCCTCCGCGTATACCCTTATGCAGACGCTATTGATTTTGTCTGTGTTAGGGGGACAGCCTGATAATCATATTATATCGTATTTAAATATATTGTGCAAGGGTTCTTTGCATAGCTATCGAGCTGTAGACTTTTAATTTAACCTTGAAACTCGGGACCCTCGTCGCTGTTAATTTTTAGGCGGCCATTTTGTCCGCTCTCTGTTATTAGCGTTTAGCTTTGTTTGTATGATGGGTAAGTATAGAATTTATTATTGGTTGGTTGTTTTTAAATATTAATGCCCCATAATTGGGATCTGTCAGAGGGTGTATGTTCGTAATGTGTATTTTTTATATTTAAGTGAGCTATCGTGAGCAAAAAATGTAGGTTTGTAATTTGAAAGCAAATTGTTAGTCGAATGATCGTTAAAAAGAAACTTTTAAAGTAGGTGTCGTAATGAGCCGGGATCTTTTTCTTCTAGTGACTCTTCAATTCTAAAGGTTGGCCATCAGCTTCTTGTACTTCAATCTATTGCTATCCTTCCGGAACAGATCTTCGCCGGAGGCACCCGGATGTTCCGCAGCCACGACTTCTTCCTTCGCCCAGTGAAATTGTAGAATCACCTTCCGGCGGCAGTGTTTTCAGACAGTTATGACATCGGGGATTTCAAGAAAATGGTTTATATTCCCGCTAGCAACAGACCTGTGGCCCTTTTTGAGTTGTTGGCATTCCTGGGTGGTGGTGATTATTTCTCGTCAAATGACCCGCTTGCTTGTTCGCCTCACTCACTCACTAGTACCTACTAAAAAAAAATTTATTTCATTCGTTCACTCACAGCTTTGCTCCTGTCTCGACAATTACGTTAACAGTCAAAAAAACCGGCCAAGTGCGAGTCGGACTCGCGCACGAAGGGTTCCGTACAATTATCTATAAAAAATTGCGGTTTACGATTTATGACGTACCTATTAAAAAAAAATCCGTGAATATGTCAAGATATCTGTTGCCGTTATCAATATCGAGAAAAACGAGCAAAATTATAGCAGCAACAGAAATAAATCATGTGTGAAATTTGTTTATTTATTTGTGAGTTTTGATAAAATCTATAGCTCAAGTCGAAACATACTCTCAAACCTTAATTTATATACATAACTATATACTAGCGCCACCACAAAATGTGTGCAAAATTAGAACTACCTACTGAGGTGATTGGTTGTCAACCGGCATCGATTGTTAGTTAATTAGCAAGCCATCTAGTTCGGCAAATACATTGTAGATGGCGCTGTAATAAACAAATCATGTTTGTTGTATGGGAGCCCCCTTAAATACTTATTTAATTCCATTTTTTAGTATTTGTTGTTATAGCGGCAACCAAAATACATCATCTGTGAAAATTTCAACTCTCTAGCTATCACGGTTCCCGATATACAGCCTGGTGACAGACGGACGGACGGACGGACGGACGGACGGACGGACGGACGGACGGACGGACGGACGGATGGACGGACAGCGGAGCCTCAGTAATAGGGTTTCCGTTTTTACCTTTTGGGTACGGAACCCTAAAAATTAGCTAAATCTAAGTTTTTTCAATACCAATCTTTCATACATATCTGACAAAATCAATTTTTAGTTACGCCGGTTTCAATTAAGAAAAAAGACTCGCCAACTAATGTCTGAGAAAGCCAAAGACGTTAAACCCTTAAATAGACAACAGACTTGAATCCTCGTTAAAATTACAACAACATAATACTAATTAACTCATAGCCTGTCTGCGGCACGTATGTCATCATTGAATTACCGGTCTCTCGGCTTTTGAGAGAAAATTAACTACAAATCAAAGTCCCGCGTGAATTCATTAAATATTAACAAACTTTCTTAACATGTGCTCTTGACTCGTGCAATGATTTTGTCGATGTTATTACGCTGTAAAGGAGTATACACACTTATTAGCTTTCCGGCTGTTTCATATAAGTATTCAAATCCTGATTTATGTGAGAATTTGCATTATTTTTAATCAAGGAAACAATTTTATTTATTTTGTGCAAGTTCAATTTAGACATTCTGCTTAAAAATAAAATGTAAGTAATGTGATTGCAAAACATACTCACTCCTCAATCTCGTGCCTCATATGGTGGGCACATTTTTTATGAATTGGCTGCAAATTTTGATGACATTTTCGGTTATTTATTAGAGGTTCTATACTTCTTTCACATAACTGAAAACTGTATTACAATCTTTTGTTAATTCGTAAAAAATGTGAAGTTGAAAGTAAGCCGGTTGAAATGCTCAAAGAATGACACAATTTTCTGGCATACTGACACATCTACATTCAGGGCAAACTCTGTAAAGCTGAAAAAGCATACAGTTTGTTTACGAGTAATTTTGTGAATTGTATAGATAAGTTACTTATCCTATTTCTACCATACTCGTACTTACTACTTAATTGGGAATATTCCCTCTAAACCAGGCAACAATATCTCCTTACCAATTTCTCGGCACCGGCAAGCCAGAAACGTTAACCGGAAACATTCACCGGGCGTAAAACCGGTCGGTTTCAAATATCCAACTCAAACCTTCCTTATCTTAATACACCCCCCATGTGCCACCTAATTACTAATGGTGATTACATACTCCGCTTTACCGTGTTTGCGTAGACTATAATTAAAGCAAGTTAATCTGTACGCTCCGTTCTCATACAAAATGCATCCACCTTCAGACGGAACTTTCAAAGACGTCTGAGCTACTTGTACTGTATCTAAGCACATTTTAAACTGAGATATGTTTTCCTATGAGAAAGATCAACCGTAGATGAGGAAGAATCTCATTATAAACTGTAGAAGTAGTAAGTATGGCTGACGTTTTCATACTTTATTTATTTATTTTATTATTTATTTGTGTGAAAAATGCGAATGTTTGTGCTCCGTTGCCTTGTTTGCTTACTTTGGGCCTAAGTCAATTGATGTGAATTGTCCCGTGATATTTTATTAATTATCTTTATCAAGGATATCAAGTCAGACCTTTTTACGATTTATAATATACTAGCGTACAAGTACAAATTTTATTGTTTTTTTTTTATGTTAGAGAGGCCATTTATTGAATCAGGCGTTACTTTGCGGAGGTCCATATTAATGAACTAAAACAATTACTTTGCTCACCCGCGACCTTACAATAGTTACGTTTATGCAAGAAATGTGTGTTCATGCAGTTCCTCCACCTCCACACTGTACGAACACACACAAATCACATAAACACAACTATCACCACCACCAAGCTACACTGACGCGTTTCGAACTCAACCAGAGCTCATCTTCGGAGTTACCACAACCGTATGCTATGCTACCAAATGTTAAACTAACAAACCAAAACAAATGTTTTAACTTGTCACTGTAACTTCACAAGTACCCACTTTATTTTTCTTATTCTCAAACTACCCCACAAAAATTAACTTTTATTGACATATTATAAAACTACCTTGAATTTTTGTTTATTTATTTATAAGGCATATTTTATTAATACTAACTGTTCAAATTAGACCCAAGCCGCAGTAAAGGAGAAGATACTAAATTTACCTGTTCATTAATAATAGACCCCATAGTGTTGTACCTAATTATTTCCATGCATTCCAGAGCATCCAGACGCAACCCCTTGCCGTAATAATGTAACACTTCATAAGAATCTGAATCTAACAATGAATGATTTGATGCATGGAAATAATTAGGTACAACACTATGGGGTCTATTATTAATGAACAGGTAAATTTAGTATCTTCTCCTTTACTGCGGCTTGGGTCTAATTTGAACAGTTAGTATTAATAAAATATGCCTTATAAATAAATAAACAAAAATTCAAGGTAGTTTTATAATATGTCAATAAAAGTTAATTTTTGTGGGGTAGTTTGAGAATAAGAAAAATAAAGTGGGTACTTGTGAAGTTACAGTGACAAGTTAAAACATTTGTTTTGGTTTGTTAGTTTAACATTTGGTAGCATAGCATACGGTTGTGGTAACTCCGAAGATGAGCTCTGGTTGAGTTCGAAACGCGTCAGTGTAGCTTGGTGGTGGTGATAGTTGTGTTTATGTGATTTGTGTGTGTTCGTACAGTGTGGAGGTGGAGGAACTGCATGAACACACATTTCTTGCATAAACGTAACTATTGTAAGGTCGCGGGTGAGCAAAGTAATTGTTTTAGTTCATTAGAGAGGCCAGACAAACGAACTAGTGGGTCACCTGCTGTTAAATGAACACCACTGTCCATAGACACTCGCAGCGCCTTACGCGATACCAGTGCGTTGTCGGCCCTAAGTAATGTTGTTCTTACTAAGTAATATTAGGTACAAATGCGAAAGTAACTGCTGCCTGTCAGTTACCTAATTATTTACGCTTAAACCGCTACCGCTGGATCGATTTAGATGAGATTTGGTATGGAGATAGTTTGTTTCCTTGTGAAGCGCATAGGATAGTTTTTATTCTAAAAAGTGGCATAGTCCCGCGAGATAGCGATAATCCAATTCTTGACCTGACGGACACGCTGATATGGTTACGCAACCGTTACGACGTGTACTATTTTTCTAAAGATTTTGTATTTTGTACGGAACTTACCAAGTAGGTACATACAGGGTTATTTTTAATTCACTGACATCCTCTTAACCCTGAATTCCTATCACTCAAACAAATGTTTTTTGTTTTACGACTTTTTAAAATGAAGCACTTTTTTCCCATACAAATACACAGAGTATCGTAAAAATAAGAGGCAGAATCAAATTTTCAAAACGTTACAGCAAAAATATTAAGTTATGACAAAAGCCGTAAAACAAAAAACATTTGTTTAAGTGGTAGGAGTTTAGGGTTAAAAGGATGCTAGTGAATTACAAATAACCCTGTATACAGTATATTTTACAGGTCCTATTTCCTATAGGTATTTCCTTCTTAATTTGATATATTTACTCCCATCTGATTCTATTCAAAATTTTCAAACCAACAGTTTAGGTTTTAGAGAAAGGGGGGGGACGCTCAATTTTAACAAAAATTTGCACTTTAAAGACGAATATCTCGGAAAAAAATACTGTAAGTATTGAAAAATGATCTTTACAACCTGTATAATAATTTTTAAAGACCTAACCAACGAAACCTCACATATAGTTTTAGTCAGGTTGGAGACTGAAAACCAGCGGGCTCGCTGAGTCTCATTTCCTATTTATCTCATACTTAAAAACTAGACAATGTGCAGTACTATATTTCGTAAATTTGTAACTTTTTGTATGTTGGTAAATGAAAATTTCTTTTATTATTTATTTTTATTATTTATAAGAAAAATTCACATATAAGAATGCTAAACCGTGGACGGACGGACAGACAGACGACAAGACGAAACTATAAGGGTTTTGCAATTTTGGCTCCGGAACCCAATAAACTGAACTGGTTTGCCATGGTAGGTATGCTATGAACAACCATTAGACCTGAAAAGCTAAAATTTTGTAAATACGAATTAAGCGCAATTCTCACGGGATGAAGAGATCTCTTAAAAAGGGTTATAGCAAAACGCTAGGGTTATTAAGATTAAGCTTGAATAAATACTGCCTAAATACATTATCGGTGATAAAAAAATCTCTAACTTCAAAGAATTCCATCATCTATTCTTATTGCAATTATAACGCTCTCCGCTTACATTTCAGTAATTGCTTAGCAACTCTATTCCACATGTATAAATAATCCTACAGGTTTGGGGGTCTCTTGGAACGTAATTAAGTAACGTTTAGACTAGCGTGATACGCGAAAACGTTTCAAAATTAAATTACCGTAAATCACATCTGGAATTTACGACGCCACCAACTATGAGCCGAACGTGGAATCGAATTAGTACGCGTTAGTGGTTGCGTTACGTTTGCAGGGATGAGAAATTGCTGGGATTCTTAGACGGTTGCATGTTGTGTATCTAATTTATGTAGTCGATGTCAGATGTGTTGAAGCGATGAAGATGCTCAAGTTATTATTCTGTGATTGTAATGTCAAGTGTATTAGTGTGTACTTATTCGATCGTGTTGGAGATCCAAGAAAAAAGGTTAGGTACGGTAATATTTTTAAAGCACAATGGTCGTTCAGACAACGCCATCTATGGAGTCCGTTCAGTCGTTATAGGTACGTGATTGACTGACGAACATGATAACATCCAAACATCTTCACAAACTTAGTTATTTATAATATTAGTACGATTATAAATGCGAAAGTAAGTGGGAAGTTTGTCTGTTTTCACGCTCAAATCGTTAAACCGATTTAGATCAAGTTTGGCAAAGAGATAGTTTGAGACCCTGGGACGGACATGGGATAGTTTTTATTCCGGAAAACTGCATAATTTCTGCGAAATAGCGATAAAAAATTCTTCGCAGAGTGGGTGCAAGAAACAGCTAGTATTCTAAAATTTACTGATGTATCTCAAACAGTATTATTTCGAGGTCATTTCAAGTAATAAAAGAGCGGTGTAATATTTATATGACTATCATAGTATCTTTTAAAAGTTGCTTTATTACTGTGTTTAACTGTGTTATTTATTTATGAGCAAAGCTTTTCTTGAAAGAAGGTCGCCATTTTGGATCATAAAAAATATCGCTAGCAGCTTTCAAACTGACAATTCTAACATCGCACAAAATATCTCGTTTCCATTTTTCATCTCGGAATATTGGAATGAAAAGGACTAAACAAAACCTAGTACTAATGGAAAAGTAATACCGAGCTCTGCTCCCGATGTCTATGCGACTCGCAACAATAATATCGTCTAGTCGGATTTAATAAGTATAATCCCTCGCCGGAGTCGGTAAACGCAAACAACCACGATATCGGAATTGTATCTGCAATTGTACAGGAGCCGAGGATTTTATTTAAATTACCAATATATCTTAACTACAAAGAAGCATTCAATTATTCTTAGATCTCGTGGTTTACTCGTAGAAGTGAATTATTATCATCAAATTTTCTACAGTTGGCAGCCCAGCGTCCCCGAGGTCAGTTTAAACTGAGACGTGACCCTGTGCGACGAATCACCTTTCATTGAGAGAATCATTACTTGCTGACTTATTATCTCAATGAATTGTCAACCTTTGGAATACCTTTGATTATTTCATGTCATTCCTCTACTCTCTAGTCAACCGCTATTATCATTCTATTCTTCTAGGGTTTCGTTCGTCAAAACGAAGTTCCCTTGTCTGGGCAAACCTACATTTAGTGGCTGATCTTTATTTCTAAGATTTTCAATATTTTGTTAGCGGGCTGTTTCAATACTGAATTCAATACTATCTGAATAATCGCATCAGAGAAAATAATTGAAGCGTAAATTCTACCAAATCATCTTAAATTATGGCATCAAATCAAAAACATTTTTTACCCGATATCCGTCAAAACACCCAACCTAAATTTTAATAAGTACTTAATTAAACTAACGAGATAAACTTGTCTAAATTAAAACGAAAGTACAAACTCGGCTTTAGCATTTCAGTTTCGTAAGGCGCGGTAACGGGAGCTTGCAAATGTCTTAATTTCCTGGAGGCGCGACTGTTTCGGCTTAAGCCGTGAAATCGCTCTCATCCACTGATATAAATCTTTTAACACTCATTCCCTGCTTAAGCAGAAGCTTAAGCTGCTAACTCCAACAACTGTAATTAGGAGTAGTCGCCGTAATCGCGACTGAAGCGACAAACGAGCTGCTTATAAAGCTTTGGCACTCAAGAGATGTAATTTTAATTTTGACAAGCCGTTTTATGCGTGCTGAATTATGAGGTAAGGTTTTTTAAAGTCGTTCCTTGTTTATTTAAGGTTTGACGAAATAAAACGGTGGCAGAATATCTCAAGCTAAAAGCTTAATCAATTCATAATTATATGTCTCTTCTGCAAAGCTATCTAAATAAGATTACAAATAGGTTACATATGAATAAAAAGCTAGTACACACACACACATATTAACATGGATTTTTTTTAGCGTTAAACAAATTTTTTCTCTTGGTCAAAGTAAGAATATAAAATTAGTTGAAAGAAAATAAAATGAACTCCTTTTCAATTTCGTAATCGAACTTATAACAACTGTTTTTCGAATTTTCTTTCGCTTTCCAAGTTATGAATGAATTTTAATTACCAACCATCCTCTAGTTTTAATACTGATTCAGCAAAGATTTCGCAGGCGAGGTAAAAACGGAGTTCATCTCAGATTAATAATCCGCTAAATTAATTTAAATTTAAACTTCATCCAATCTCTTCGGTTTAAAGATGGCGGGTAATCTACAGGCTGTGTTGCGGTTCTTGAATTTCGTATTTCAATTATTTTGCTTTTTGGGATATCTTTTTAAATCACATAATTTGGCATCTAGTGATGCTTTTACAAAAAAATACAAGAATGTACAGTGAGTTCAAATATTCCACACACAAAATGTTCAAAGTGTTTTTCCAAGTAATTCCGCTCTTGCCAAGTGTTGAGAGATATGTGTCTCTCGGGTTATTTTCAATGTTACACGATTAACAAAACATTATTTAACGATATTTTTTTTCTAATATTACTTAGTTCTTATTCTCTTTAAACCAGTATCGTATAGCTTGTATAAGTTTTAATTAATTTAAATTGCAATTTTGTAAGTAAATTGTATTCAAATATTGCAAGTTGAATTTCATACACTTCTAAGTAGTAGAAATGTGGAAATCTGATATTGACTTGAAACGTGTTTCGGATAATTATAATATGTAACACACATATAGATGTCATAGATACTTACATAGATCTATGTTCACATAGATGATGTTTAGTGTCAAAAAGATTCGCAAATTGCGGGTATGTTGTTTGGATGACAACGTAGGTACAGTGAACAAAAAACTAATACTTATTAAAAAAGTTTTTGTTTTGTTTTTTATAGTTGAACTTTATCACGATCTATCTTTATCCATCCTGTACATGCCTTTCCCATAATACGCTGAGTCAGCAACCCCTGGCGAGGCCACAATAAATCCATTGCTCCGGCGCACATAAATTATAGTTAACCGAACCACATTTTAAACTACGCCGAATTTAATAACGACACGCATCGATTGCTTAACGACTTCCTTAATTGAATTATTTGCGTTGTCTCGTGATATATGAAAGGGTTGAACGATTTAATAACTGATTTATATTATTTTGTAATTAAATACACAATAATTTAAGTACCAAGAATATGTAGGTACATTATCAACATACGTATCTATGGAGAACTGTAGCTGTTACGCTGCATATAACAACAGATACAGTTGTAAATAAATATTTTTTTTGGTAAAGAAAGAACAATATTATTATGATCTATTTTTTATTGATAAATAAATAAATCCTTTTTTTTGCTAATGTTTAATATTTTTTCTTATTTTCTACGGGCAATCTGAAACCTTTTCACCTGCCTGCTGCTTTTTTTTGGCTCCCTCACACGCTTTCTATCTGCGCTGGCACATTGCAAAAAATCAGCCCTCACTTGTTTTATATGAAAGCGGAAGTGGTCGGGATTACTTAAAGAAATGAAGTTTATTTTTTAAATCACATCACGCTCTAATTGGTGGCAAGAGCCACGAGCACCGCGTTTGTCCCCTAAGAAAATATTGACTCAGCGCAGTCCCTTTACATCTTCTGTTGTACGAGGCAGATTAATGTTTGTGCCGAGCTATTTGCACTGTTCTTCATAAAAATGGTCCAAACAGAAGCGGGCAAACAAACCTTTAATAACATTCCGTGTATTCAGCGACATTATCTCTTGTAATCCGTTTTCTGTGATTGTTGGCTAACCGCACTCGCGATTCCCTGCGGTGTGATTTGTCATTTTAAAACGGCTTTTTTTGATACAGGCTAAATGGTACCTAAAGTAAGTATATTACATTTCGGTCATGAAAATGTATCAGTTTCATTTTATGGCATATAGCCTTTAACCGCAGCTTCCCTAGCGTAAATCTAGCTGTCGAATAGAAATTTTCCCGGGATTTCTCAAAAAATCATTTGCGCCCTGTGATGCACATCCGCGCATAATTCTGTATCTCTAGATTTAGCGTTTAGATTCCGTAAGAATATCGCAATAAAAAACAGCCTTTAGATGTGCTATTCCAAACGTTCAGCTATCTACTAAATACCACATTTCATCCAAATCCGTGCAACCGTTTTAGCGTGAAGGAGTTTGTTACACAAACTTTTGTGTTTATAATTATAATATTTGTAGGATTTAGTTTTCCCCTATTTTGTATTCTACGTTTTATGTAAACATTTTCGGGTTAGTTAAAATTCACTTAATGAGACAATATGCCTTAAGATAATGTTAGTGAGCGTTTTTGATACCTACTATTCTGAGTGTTAATTTATTTTTACAGCGGAATAAATTCTATTCAAGATGACGTATTAACTTCGTCTGCAATGTACAGTCGCCATCATAAACAACACATAACATAACATAACAGGACACAGTCGCCATCACAAACATCGGAGCATTCAAGGTGGTCAAAAAAATCTGAACACGACCTTGTTGTCATCGCATACGTGCGTGCCCAGATATTTTTGAACACCTTGACTGCTCCGGTGTTTATGATGGCGACTGTACATGACTTTGTGTCAGCTAACGTTGTGCTTTAAAAATGTTACGGAAACCTTTTTCAAATCAAACTGTAACATTGTAAACGCTTTTAGTACAAAGGTATTTCTAACGCGTGAAATCACGGGTTAAAGCTAATAAATAGTACAAGTTTAGTGTTTATCAAAAATGTATCAAATGGGCAATTTTTATTTTGTCGTATCTTTTGACTTTTTTTTTAATTCGGAAAATTTTATGTGATTTCTGCCCAGAATCACGAGCTTTATCGATCCTACTAGAAGAAAAAAAGTGTCTGAAAACATCCATATAATTTTCGGTTTTCGCGGGTGAGCAAAGTAATTGTTTTAGTTCATTTTCTTCCATTTCGTTACGGGATCATGAAAAATAGTAACGGAACGGGAAAAAAACTTGGGCCGTTTTTTTTTTCTCCTAATAGGATCGAAATAGCTACAACCAACTACATTTTATTGCGTTATTTCTTCACTACAAATGTCATCTTTTCACGGGTACATTTTAGAATTCTTTTGTAGAACAAGGCACAAACAAAACCATTTCATGCTAGCTGACGTCAATAAGAGCCACGTAAGACCATGAAACTCCCAAGTGTTTGCTTGAACCTAATAACAATGGTACCAGGGTAGCAGAAATTTGAAGTGTGCCAAGGCGGACAAAGCAAACACATTCTCCTTTTGTGATAGGACGTAATCTCCGTCTGAGGATTTTAATTACTTATTGGAAGTTGTGGCCGCCGGGTGTGTGGCGTCTCGCGGAATATTGCAGGGTTGCGACTTCACAGCAAACCCTTACCATGAAATAATATTTGGGTATTTTATTGTTGCACTTTAGTTTAGGGCACATCGCTCGTAGAACTGATGGCCGAAGGGGCAAAAACTTCTCGAGTGGCGTCCACGGACCGGAAGACGCAGTGTAGGTAGGCCTCCAACAAGATGGAGCGACGACCTGGTTAAGGTTGCGGGATCGCGTTAGATGCGGATAGCACGGGACGCCTATGTTCGGGCGGTGACGGGGAGGCCTTTGTTCAGCAGTGGACATCTTTCGGCTGAACTGATGATGATGTGATGACTTAAGTTTAGTAAAAAGCCGTGGTGACCTAGTGGTTAACCTATGGCCTCTCGAGTAGTGGGTCGTGGGTTCAATCCCAGGCCTCTGAGTTTGTTAGACTTTATATGCAAAATTACATTTGAAATTTATCATGAGCTTTACGGTCAAGGAAAACATAGTGAGGAATCCTGCACACACATGAGAATAAATTAAATGGTGTGTGAAGTTCCTGATCCGCACTGGGCCCGCGTGGGAATTACGGCCCAAGGCCTCTCATTCTGAGAAAGTATAAGAATGTTGAATTGAAAAAGTGGTAGTCATTTCGACAATTTCTTGATGGAACGTGTTCCCATCGAAATACCATAGTACTGCCTTCAAACCTAAGCAAACATAACACAGGATGTGATTTTGTCGGTTGCGACGCCTTCATAGATGTGTTGTGTGTCTTTACAGAGCTAATATAAAGCGAAAGACAAAAGGGAATAAGTAGCACATGAAAACCGTGTAAAGACTTTAATTGTCAAAGTAAAAGAAGGTTGCCTTGTCCGTTTCTATTGTAATTATCGATTTTTTAAGATTGATTGATTTTTAGATATTTTTTTTGTATCTTAGATCTATTGTTTGACAGAGTTGTCATCACCGTCATAATCATCCCAGCTACTATAAGTCCCACTCCAGGGCACCAGCCTCCTCTCAGAATGAGAAGAATGACAGACCTGTAATAGAATATTATTGCAGTGATTATTTTAAGTTGACAAGTGGTTAAGTTAGTCTTTACGTAATTAACTCAAATTCTAAGGGGCTGTTTCATCACCGATTGATTCATTTTAACTGACGGATAAATGTGATGCCGTCTCCGTCTATTCGAACAAAACAAACAGAGACGGTATCACATTTATCCGTCAAATAAATTTGATCAATGGATGGTGAAACAGGGGGTAAATGTAACAAAAGTTTATGATGGAAATCGCCAAGTTCAATTCCCTTTGAAACGTTGGCATTGACAGTACCTAAAGTTAGTCGTACAAAGTCATTACGATATCGTACATCCAGATAGTTGTGTTTTAGTTGCGCAGAGTAAGCTAGTTACAAATATTGTCTACTAGCTGTCCTGGGGAAATTCGTACCGCCCCTGAACAGTCAACTCACAACATTTCGAATTATAAACAATAACCAAAATTATAAAAAATATCTAGATTAAATATAATTAATGATAACAATCGACTGGTAACTTTACAACACAAACAAATTTTCTGAACCTTGGCAACCAAGTTTTCTTTTTAGCGCTTTAAAGGTTTTTATGACTTTCAATCCCATGATTTTTCCGATATTTTAATATTTTTTCTTCTAATTCGAGCTTATTCCGAGCCTACGTGACAAACCAAATTCGAATCCAAAACCCAAAAATCATTGAAATCGGTCTGGCCGTGCTCGAGTTATAAATGGTGTAACTAACATGACTTTAAATAATTTATTGAAACAGGCGTAACTTCGCGGAGGTCCATATCAATGAACTGAAACAATTGCTTTGCTCACCCGCGACCTTATGATAGTTACGCTTACGCAACAAATGTATGTTTACGCAGTTCCTCCACCTCCACACTGTACGAACATACACAGTCATGATGATGAGATGTTAGCGCATCTGGTAGCATAGTGAATGGTACTCTGAAGATGAGCTCTGGTTGAGTTCGTGTAGTTTGGTGGTTGTGATAGTTGGGTTTGTGTGATTTGTATGTGCTCGTACAGTGTGGAGGTGGAGGAACTGCATGAACACACATTGAAGCGTAACTATCATAAGGTCGCGGGGGAGCAAAGTAGTTGTTTCAGTTCATTAACACGACGTTTTTTATGTATATATGTCTAGAGATATTGATGAATATTTTATACGTATAGATTAATGAAATAACTGCACATGACTGATGATACAGCATGATACACCTTTCCATGGAGAAAATTATCATAGGTTTCGTTTACTTGGACCGTTATGTCCAGCTATCACGTACCTAATTACATCGAATTTTTCTAGTTAATCTGACGCAAAAGAGTAACAAGCTCACACACAGACACAAGTTCACACATCCACACACACACACATATACGCTCCCCCGCGCCTAACTTTCGCATCTGTAATATTTCGTAGTATGCTTGAGAGACATTTAAATTAAGAATTGTAAAAAGCTTACAAATCACTATTTGATATCGAGTTTAAAAAAAAGACAAAGTATGTAAGTATGTAATCCTTAATGAGTTTAAGTCACTTTGATCTTTGATATACCTGTGATCAAATTTCTAAATACAATGCCTTGTTGATAATATAAGTGTGACGTAGAACAAACGTATACAGCGTTATTACACAGCGTACCTATGTGTGCCGTGCCAATGACTTCTTTCAATACACGACGACAAATATTAGCATTGGGTCCTTTGATCTTAAGCAGTCGACGTTCATTTCGAACCAACGTGTTCTTAATTAAGTTCAAACAAGACGTGCTAATCGAAGCGAGCTGTACATAGCGTTAGTACCTATACAGCTTATTTACAGTTTAAATATTCAATGAGATGGTAATGGAACGGTGTATAAAATTAAGTTTAGCTCATGGGTAATATGCACTCTCTGCTGTTTGAGTTTTGATACAGAATACAGAAGCATAGTATTAATAATCGCTATTAGTAAACCAATATCGCTTGTATTAATAAGTCTTTGCAATATTTTAGAGGGTGCAGTTCGAAAAGTTGGATACCTTAACGACAGTAGCTAATTAAAATTTGTATGATATTTTTCCGTTGTGACCCGATAATTAGTCATGTGGACTTAAGAGTCGAAGTTTGCTGACTTAGAGTCTTTAATTTTATGTCCACAGGATAGCCAACTTTAAATTGTTTCTGTCATGAGTCATGATCCATACCTACCTACAATTGTTTGAGTTGAACCAGGTCGTCGCGTCATCTTGTTGTAGGCCTGTCTAAATGTCTACACAGCGTCTTCCTTTCTGTGGAGGACACTCGAGAACCTTTTGGCCCGTGTGTATTTGGTCTAGTTTTTATAATAAGTGAAAAAAGAGAGGTAGGTAGCAACATCAGTAAATCATATGTATACCTACTTAAATTATGAAGGTAAAAGAAAGCTGCAGGAAAACTAACCCCCCCCCCCCCCCCCCCCGAAATTTCATTATGGCTGTATTCATAATAGGCAGCTACATTATTCTGCAGCTGACCGTACCTATCTGTAATATTAAGCAAATCAAGCCTTAAAATCAATGGAATAGATCTAACAAATGCCAGTCTCAGCTCTGATATCACTGCAACAATCGGTTCTCAGGTGATCGCATTGACCAAGGGTAGCCAACCGGTTGATTGCCAATTAGTTTTCTCTGTCAGGTATTGGCAACCCTGGGTCCTATTTTAAGGTAGTATCACACAAACTCGAGAATCCAGTGTTTGTGAAATTTATTACAAAGCTCCAAAATTTTCAACAACAATTACGGTATTAGTATTATAAATGCGAAAGCTTCTTTGCTACTCTTTCACGCTAAAACAGCTGGATCTTGGAATTAAGACATTGGTAACTTTTTATTCCAATATTATCGCAGGATCGAGATGGACTTACGCATTAAAATTCTTAATGCCAAGTCTAGAAACGTCAAATTACACACAAGTGTTTTCCATACAATGTAATGGAAGACTATAGTCATCCGCAGCTAAGAAGTAACAAATCCTTACACATTGCGCAACTATAAAGTTACTAAATATTGACAATGTCAACCATTCAAAAATAAATGCTATACATACATGTAGCGTGTGTCAGAACAGTAAGTATAGGTAGCATTTTTTCCTATGGGTCACATTGTCAATTACTAAGAAACTTCATAGTTGTGCAATGTGTCAGGATTTACTTCTTTGCTTCCTAGGATTTATTCCTATGGGAATTTAATAAAACTCTAAATTTCAATTCAACTGCCACAGGAGCGAAACTACAGTTAAAGGGTAGTTAATTTAGAAAGTGTTTCACAGTTAAAAAAACTTTATCTGTTATAACATTGGATCGAATGGATAAAAAAAAATATTTTTTTAAAGAATTATAGACCGTTCGTCATGAGGCTTTAAGGGTTTTAGTTAAATTCTTGGTGATCTTTAGAGAAAAATGTTATTCTTCTATTTTTTTTTTGAGACAGGCTTCGTACATTTCGTCACATTAGCCCATAGGGCATTAAAGTAAGATGACAAAAGTATTTTCAATATCAATAATATACAACCAATTTTATTTTAAAACTGGAGACGCCTAAGTCATTATACGGTAGGATATACACCTGCCTTTATATAATGCTGTCTCAGCATTCGTGAACAAACTTCTTTGTAGAAAGGAACTCCAACTTCGATTACTGGGAATGTATTCTGGATAATCTATAGCGGATTAAAGGACAACAGCATCTGGATGCTCAGAAGATTAAAAGGGACTTTCTTTGAAATAAACAGAGCTTTCTCAGTGTTTTATCGAAGAACTCATCGTATGTACCTACCTACTTAGGTTCTGTTGAGGAATTGAGTAATAAATATGACAATTTTTTTTAAACATATGGTGCCAGACGCTTCGGTTATTTTAGATGTAGTTCTCTCGGGTTTTAAACTGGGAAAATTACATAATATAATTATGATATCACACTTATTAAAGTCGAATTAACTCAACATTTCACTGAAATTTTAGTTTCAAAGAAAACAACTGTTACAAACAAGAAAGCTTTAAATGAAATTAGGAAGTTTTGTAGCGAAATTTTACATATATTTACAAAAGATAGAATTCGTAACGAAGTGATCCGACAGAGAACCAATGTTAACGACATAGCCCACCGCATTAACACGCTGAAGTGGCAATGGGCCGGCCATATAACCCGATGAACCGATAGGTAACCGTTGGGGTAGACGAGTTCTTGAGTGGAGACCACGGATCGGCAAACGTAGCGTGGGACGTCCTCAGACTCGGTGGAGCGATGATCTTCGCAAGGCGGCTGGCAAGAGCTGGATGAGAGTGGCCGAGGATCGTGCTCAGTGGCATGCCATGGGAGAGGCCTATGTCCAGCAGTGGACGAACATAGGCTGATGATGATGATGACAACAGTCTTTGATAGTATTTTTTTATCATGTAATCAAGTGTACTTATTATTATTATTACAATTTAAACTGATTGCAATAAAAGTAGAAGCCTCTCAAGTTGACTGTATTTTTTTGTTTGTATGCAATTCCGATAGTCAATTGTTTTTAGAGTTCCGTAGTCAACTAGGAACCCTTATAGTTTCGCCATGTCTGTCCGTCTGTCTGTCCGCGGCTATTCTCAGAGACTGTTAGTATTAGAAAGCTGTAATTTGGCATGAATATATATATATCAGTCACGCCGACAAAGTGCACAAATAAAAAAAGGTAAAAAAATTTTTTTTATGGTACCTCCCATAGACGTAAAGTGGGGGTGATTTTTTTTTTCTCGACTAATCCTATATTGTGGGGTATCATTGGATAGGTATTTGAAAATAAATAGGGGTTTTCTAAAACCATTTTTTGATAAAGTGAATATTTTCGGAGATATTCACTCCGAAAGTTCAAAATAATGTGTCCCCCCCTCTAACTTTTGAACCGCACGTCTAAAAAATATGAAAAAAATCACGTAAGTTAAACTTAATAAAAAATTTCTAGGAAAATTATTTTCAACTTAATCAGTTGAGCAGTTTTTAAGTTTTTTTTTAAATATTTCTAAACTAAGATTGTAATTTAACCTTCATTGCAAGCATTTTTTTTCTTTAAGTACCTATAAGATCACGCTAACAGTATCTTCTTTCAAATAAAAAAAAATATATTACATCTGAAAAACAATCAACATACATACTAGTTCTATCTAGTAGACTGCAGTAGATTAGTTACCCAATTCGCCGATAGATGGCGCTGTACCGCCGACGTTGGGACCAAAACAAACACATTAATAAAGTTTGCAAAGATTTTTTTCGTACCTGCTACGGAACCCTATCTTGGGCGTGTCTGACACGCTCTTGGCCGGTTTTTTTATTCTAAAATGAATTAATCATACCATAACCCCCACACAAATTGTACCAAAATTGTTTAAGTACCTAATTATATTTTTATACATGTTAGAAGTAGTCTAATGTTTCTTGATTTTGCCATATGATAGAATAGATGATCTCTTCTTACATTGCTAAGGGTACTGCCGCCTTATATAGATGTGATCCCAATTATTATTTCTCATACCCACAATAGCTATAGGTATGTTACAATATAGGCACTCAAGAACTCGCAACAAAGACTATCCTAACTACATCTACACATGCTTCATGCTCGCTCGGATTATCTTGCTCGTCGTTCAGGATTTCGAGCAATTAAATTAATCGGATTGTAAGCGGTGACGTCACTAGGCAACACACCACTTAATTAATCCCCACCTAATTGCCCCCTTAGGTGTGCGTGTTTTATATGACGTGATGTGCGGTTAGTATTATCTACCTTCGTAGGTTACTGCACTAATATTTCATCCGAATTCTTTTCCTTTCCTTATTCCAGATCTTTGGTCGCCAGTTGTGTGGGTCAGGTGCTTTTGTAAATCTCTGATGAGACTATGTGCGTTAGGACTCGATGCATTCGCGGCGCAGAACTTAAATTTTTGACTCAATTCATGTAGGTATGTTCACCGATTTCTCGGTCAATTGTGGACCGATTTTAAAAATTCTTTTTTTATTCGAAAAAACATAATAAACTCCTGAGATGGTCCCATTGTCACGCAAGCAAGCAAGCGTGCTTGCATGCTTGCTTGCATGCTTGCTTGCATGCTTGCTTGCTAGCCTGTATGCTTGCTTGCTTGATAACTTGGTTCTTTGGAATTTTCATGGTACACGCGAGCGAAGCCGCGGGCAAAAGCTAGTTTTTAATGAAACAAATAAACGAGAATCCTTCGAGGCTCGAGACCCCTCTGACCACTAGGCCACTGCCTCTATGGACATTGATGGAAGGCAGGTTAAAATAATTAGGAAACCAAGGAGAACCAGCTGAGCATACATTGGTATCATTTTTTAACGATTTTATTTAACTTTACTCTGTACATTTCTTTTTTCTGTTTTCACTTTTATTTATCAAACTTTTTTTTTTTACTTTTATTTGTATCTTAAAATCAAAAGTACTGTCGGCCCAGAAAGTGATTTACCAGTTTTGACAAAAGTTTCTGTGAGATCTATAAATTCGCTAAGGTTGACTTTTCTAACAGAGTGAAGTCATTAGTCACTGACATCATAATTATTTTTGCAAGGGAAAATCGAACTCGTTGTATCATGACGTGCCAGTGAACTTCAATCGTAGTGTTTAGACCATATTTTTGGCCGACTGTACATGAAAGTGGTTATCACAGATGATTATAATGCCAAATCTTTGGAATTAAGAATTTGTAAACTATTCTACTTCGACACATTTTTATTTCACACTCGCTCTGTCGTATTTCAATAAATAGTTTCCTTTATCAATACAATAATTATTAATATTTCACGAAATTAATTTATATCAGTCGTCTTATTATACTATCGCTTTATCATTGAAATTAGATCAATTTGATTGTTCACTGAATGATTTTAACAAAATTAGTCAAGCACTAAACAAATTATAATTTCAAATTGAATATTTTATTACAGACTAGAGCTTTTATTACAAGACGAGTTAAGGTTATTTGGAACATATCCCCAATTGGGCTATTATCTGCATTAATAAATTGAGTATGACATTCATTGTTTACTGCAGCAAAGGTCGACCGTTGAACCCTATGTCGACGACATTAAGGAGATTATTGCGAAGACATTATAACACAACAATAAGCTATGAATAACTAAAGTTGGCACTGAAGATATTTATATCCGAATGTTCGTGAAAATTACACAAAAAAACGGTGACACTATTTTTGTAGGCCTTTATAAGCTCAAAATGTAATTGAATTCTTGAAATACCCGTTATTCGTGAAATACAGGTTACCCGTGGCTTCGTTCGCGTGAACTTACCGTGATTGTGAGAAATGTACCTATACTAAGCTATTTTGGTACACCTACATATATAATTAAAACAATATGCTTACGTGCCGTGATGGTCTAGTGGTTTGTGGCCTCTCGAGCAGAGCGTCGTGGGTTCAAATCTCGACTAGCACCTCTGAGTTTTTCGTAATTTGTGTGCGAAATTATATTTTGAAATTTACCATGAGTTTTACGGTGAAGGAAAACATCGTGAGAAAACCAGCATAAAACTGCGAATAAATTCAATGGTGTGTGTGAAGCTCCCATTCCACAATGGGCCCGCGTGGGAACTACGGCCCAAGCCCTCTAACTCTGAGAGGAGGACAGTGCCCTGCTGTGGGGCGTATATAGGTTGGGATGATGATGAATATGCTTACGTAACTTGCATTGAAATATAAATGTATCATTTGTAACAAAAAATCAGATTTTTTTAAAAATGCCGTCTTTTAAAAAAAATTTGAAATGATGATTTTGATACACCAGTGACGCATAAAGAACATTTTCTCTAAGTATTGCTGAATCTTTCTAAAATCTACAGATTTACCCGGCAAACATTAGTAAAACTCAGACCTATTGAACCAGAAGTATCAGTCCGTCTATTCAGCCAACAAAGCAACAGATAGCACATAGACAAGATGACAGAACCAACTGTGTAAGACTTAACCCTCGCGAAGTGAGGCATTAGGCACGGTTCATTGGGCCCTCAAGTGCTGATGGAACTGATTGGCCAGCTTCGCTTTAACAATGGGCCTGTTGGCCTTGTTTCATGAGGAAAAACATTCTCTGTACAAAACAGGATCCAACAAAAT
The DNA here is from genome assembly GCA_947563465.1 of Archips xylosteana. Lineage (NCBI taxonomy): Eukaryota > Metazoa > Arthropoda > Insecta > Lepidoptera > Tortricidae > Archips > Archips xylosteana. The sequence continues at coordinate 8,550,060 of OX387350.1, read as the reverse complement.
AAAACTCAGTTACAAGCTATCACAGAGTTTCGTTTCCCGTACTCGGAAAGCAGTATTTAATGCGGTATTTGGAAAGGAATCAATGCATCTGCTTAGTCGGATTTCATGTTTCATTGATTGGCATTGTTAAGAGTCAATGCAGGGGTTAGACGAGCCCTCTAGAATGTTTGCCAAAAATGAGACAATTATTTGATAAGAGCTCTTCTTTTTTTGCATCGGTGGAATCTATTTTGGATATCGTTTTGGAGATTAAAGTACAATGGTAAATAAATCATTGTTTCGTGCTTTAAGATGATTTTTTGAGGTTTTCAATTTCCTTTATAATTTATTTTACTTTATTATTAAGTATTTTTATCCTTTGCTTAATACTATTACACAAGATTTGCTTACCAATAATAATAAGGCCGCGGTGGCCTAGTGATTTGACCTATGGCCTCTCAAGCAGAGGGTCGTGGGTTCAAATCCCGACTTGCACCTCTGAGTTTTTGGAATTTACGTGCGAAATTACATTTGAAATTTACCATGAGCTTTACGGTGAAGGAAAACATCGTGAGGAAACATGCATAAATCTGCGAATAAATTCAATAGTGTGTTTGAAGTTCCCAATCCGCACTGAGCCCGCCTGGAATGATGGATTATGAATGGTAACTGCAAAATGTCTTTTAATTCAAAATTTTAAATGTATAATTTCAAGGGAAGTACCTATCCACAATTAAGTTAATTTAACAAGAAAAATAGGAACTAATGATGTCTCTTTCTGTCTCTATTTAATTTGATCTATTGAACAGAAGATGCATGCTAGACATCTGTCACATAATATAATAGGAATTTAACATAATATAGTAGGGAGAGGGTTAATGTTATAAATTCATATATAAGAATAAAACCTCATTGACCCCTATTCATCCAACATGTCTACATCCCAGCCGTGCACTAAACACAACAAAACATCCCAAACAAGTGAAACCCCACAAATAAACCTAATACGTTATTACACAGTTACTAGAATTAGATCCCTCGCGAGAATGATTTTGTACGATGTCGTTTGGCACAGGGCGCTTTGTGGGCATTCTGACGTGTGACGTCGACATTCGGCGATATGATTTTCGTTACAAACTTACAGGGTGTTTGGATAATCGAAATTTTAGCTTTGGTATTTTTATCAACTCACTAATTGAGTTCAAAAACTGTGTCGACTATTTAAATCTCAAACTCTTTATTGGATAAATGTTGCAGTGAAGATCTTAATAAGTACCTATGTACAGTTTCAACATTTATCCTGTATGGGCATAGCAATATGGTACTTTCTTCAAACATGCCCAGGAACAATGTAAAATGTTGCAAAGGCGTGATGGAAATTTGAAATGAAACAGATACTTATAATAAAACTAGCTGTTGCCGGCCACTCCGTCTGCAAAGAATAGGGAATATAGAAAATAGCGTACGACCTTTTCTCAGACCTACCAAATATTGAGAAAAAAATTCACAAAAATCGGTCAAGCCGTTTCGGAGAAGTTCGGTAACAAACACCGTGACACGAGATTTTTATATAAGAAGATTAACTAAACTATAATGTCATTACAAAATTTTGATGTGTAATGAGTTCCATCTACGACAGGGTATGTACCGTATTTTCTTTAAACTTAAAGACTGAAAGATTCATGAACGCTCCGTAAGCTCATATTAAATTAACGAGCTTTTATGAATAAAGTCATCGTACGCGCTAAACCGCATGTAACAGGCTGTTAGGAGCCATAAAGGTACACACCACCGTTTACGATTTTGTAATTTCTTGAACGCAACTAAGAAGTTATTAAAATACAAAAATTACAACTTTTAATGCGAAAAAATCTGTCCCACATTCAGATGGGACTCAGCATTTTACTTGGGTCCGGAAGAAGGCAAGAGTATGACTCTATACCTATTATTTAAACATTGTTGTTGTATTTTGGTAAATTAGTAAATGATAGGCATCGATCTAGTTACTCAACTCCCCTTCGTTAAAATGTGAATATAAAAAAAAAATTAAAATATAACTCTATCGATACTAATGATGATTCCGCCAATCGGTTGGATGTTGCCCGGATCATTAAATAAAATAAATAAAATAAATATTAGGGGACAATCTTACACAAATCGACCTAGTCCCAAACTAAGCAAAGCTTGTACTATGGGTACTAGACGACGATAAACATACTTATATAGATAAATAAATACTTAAATACATAGAAAACATCCATAACTCAGGAACAAATATTCGTGCTCATCCCACAAATAAATGCCCTTACCGGCATTTGAACCCAGGACCTCTTGCTCCGTAGGCAGGGTCACTACCAGCTAGGCTAAAGCGGTCGTTAAAAGTTATATCCTTACCGTATCTAACTAAAATTATGTTTTGTTTGACAAATTCAAATGTCAAAGTGACAGATAAAGACAAACAAACGTCAAACTGACAAAAGCTTAACAAACATTTAAACTCTTTACCTTAAATAGATCTTGCGTAATAAACTTCGCATTAATAAAATTGCTCGCATTTACCGTCCTTTTATTCTACCTTTAAGCTTATAAATACAAAAAAGCATGAACACACTCTGTATACACAAGGGGGCGATTTGACGGACACCGCTCGGTATTATTGGACAAGTGCCTTATTTAATATTGCGTACCATGGCCACTGTAGGACATGGGTAGTATATACAAAGCGACCACGCTGTCTAGAGCCCTGCCATGTATGGAAACCGGTTAGCGATAACACGAACCGGGGGGCGGTGTTATTTAGTCGCTTTGTGGTATCTACGTGTAATATCCTCATAATTTGTGTGTAGAGTTAGCCGGATGAAAGTGCTCCATCTATAACCGGGCATTGTTTTAAGATTACTAACCAGTTATTAAATAGGTAGTATATTCTAATATGGTTCTACCATCTATTTACATTGAATTAAATGACAGTACGTAGAATGAAATTACGTTAAAAAAGAATACCACAAGATGTCCGCATAAAATAAAATTGCAATGTCCATCCATCTATTATACAAAATTTTATACATCTTGTTAGTAATTTTCAGCCTAATCTTGCCAGTCAAATTTCACCCACTAGCAATATGGTCGGATTAATTTGAAATTTGATACGTATAGTAGATTATATTTCAATGCAGTCTACCTAATCTGTTATTGATGAAAGAAAAACCTATAGACCTCTTATACAATAAGTTTTTGCTTAAAATCTTAATTAGGTCATACATTTTGTGTGACGCAGGAAAAAATAATTGCAATTGCCATTTAATGTGACAAGGGCGTCTAAAATTATGAAAATCACAGTTGTAACTAAATTACGGATTGTACCTTAAATGTTAACAAAATTATACCTACAGTATACATACTGTAGTATAATAGTACCTGGGCGACCGAGCTCTGCTCGGGCAGAAACTCGGTACCAAGCGTTTTCCCAGAGATAAGACCAAGCCAGATCAATTTCTCATCCCCGAAAACCCCCAAATACCAAATTTCATCGAAATCGTTGGAACCGTTTCCGAGATCCTGATTATATACACCGGAGGGGTGGGGGTGGGGGGGGTGTGAGGGGGGAGGGGATGCGGGGGAGGGAGCGCGGGGGAATTAAAGGGGGGATGAAAATTTCATTTATTTTGCCGTAGGATGCACCGTTTTCAAGATATTTGACAAAAACACCGGAGGGGGTGGGGGGGGGTGAGTTACGTTAAACTATCGTCCGTAAACCGACTTTACAGACAACCGGCTTTTCCTGTTCTGTGCTCCCAATAGGGAACGTGCACATAGACGGTGCTGCCAACTGGTGCCATAAGGGTGCCATCAATTTGAATGTTTTACCTTGATAAGTTTGTTTTACTGTCCGCATAGTGTCTCTTCTGTCGCATTAGTGCTGCCGCCTATAGTTACTGCACGTTCCCTATAATACTTTTTACACAAAAAAGTAACTTTTTCTCACAAAAGAAGAAACTTGACGTTTTCTCATAAAAAATAAACTTAAAAAAAAACTAAAAATCTTGAAAAAAAACGTGGAATCGAACCGAGGTCGGCTGGATGCGCGACCACCCGATTTCTAATGTGCCATTATGATCTGCTCGAAGTCGGCGAAATTTAGCTTTATATTCTAATGCAAACAAAAATAGCCGGAAAACACGAGTAAAAGCGATTTTCTGAAAATGAAACATAGCTAGATCAGTTTTTCATCCCCGAAAACCCCCACATACCAAATTGCATCGAAATCGTTGGAGCCGTTTCCGAGATCCTGATTATATATATACATATATATATATATACAAGAATTGCTCGTTTAAAGGTATTAGATTCAAAGTTTACTTGATCTTCTAGCTTTATGTATTAGAATTTTTTTTTTTTTAGCAAATAGGTACATTTACCTATTCTTTCCGTAAGCTTTTCCTGTGTAAATCTCATATTTTCGACGTCGTCTAATCAAAAGGGCAAAGGTTATATATTAATATAATTAAAAATAGCAGTAATCTATCTTATGTGAAATTTAAGTACACTGAGCGTGTCCGCGCTGAGACAATATTAATTACCGACGTCTCATATGCTGTTATTAATAGATCTAGCCATTAGAACCCTGCCGTGAGCTTTATTATATTTCACACGAATATTCTTTGCATTATTTTATTATTATAATAATACAACTAAAATATATTGAAAAATCATAAAATAAATCTTCTTCTTCTCTATTCTTCTCTCAATCGGTCTTCGTCAATGTGGGACGCGTGCTGAACCATTACAACAGCCCGAGTTTAACTTCAACGGCGAATTTTCATGTGGTAATCCGATACGCACCAATTGTGAACCTTTTGACTGCAAATTTCATGTTGAACTTCCATACATCTGTCAAAACTCATCGTAAAATTAATTGAATAGTTTTTCCCTAATACATGACTCAGTTTTAGTACTTCCCTCATATCAAAGTTGGTTAAAATTTACCATAAAATTTCGCCTAAACAACATCAACTTCGGACCAATTACGCTGATAGAACATTATTAAAGCTAAATAACTAGCCTCGGCGAACCGCGGAAAACTTGAATCCATATTAACATGTCCAACCAAATTAATTACAGGCAAACTCACCTTTGTTCATAAAGACAATGTAATTACGTCAACAGCCCTGTTAGAGGGACCCTAATGGAACCTCCATGTTGCCTGATGTTTACCAAACGCAATTATTGGCCAGTTCCATTTATCTATATGAGATTTTGAGCCTAAATTGACTTAAGACCCCCTGCCTTTAAATTTTGTAGTCTGGTTACACTGGCGAGGCTCGATGTGGTGTATAGCTTATAGCTTGTCTGATGTGATTAAAGGTATGACTAATGGACTGCAAGTAAGTGGACGGTATTGGATTTAGTAGGACAGATTTGTCAATGTAATATTGATTCCCTGCCTTGCCTTGCCTTGTACACGAAATATTTTGTAGTATCGTATAAATGCCACTTGAAAGTTCGAGAAAAAACGCGGAAACTAAATTGCTTCTAGGTAGTATCAGGGCCCCTATCAATTTTAAATTTGTTGTATTTTTGTTGTCTTAGCCGCGATAATAATGTAATTACACTTAGTGCATATTCATACTGCAGGCCTATAACAGATGGGCAGATGAATATCAGAGCCAGAGTAACAAGGTCTCTTTGGTACAATTTCGGTCGGCACTACAAAAACAACAAAAGTGAAGATATACCAAATAACAAAGTTTTTAATGGGACATAAAGAAAGCAATATCCACTAATGTTCCATCACTTTTAATTTCAAAAATGTTAAAGAAGCCTTCCATTTTAGGTTGAGCACGTATCGAATTTGATTAAACAATTGATTGATACCAGGGCGGGATAAGCGAAGTAATTTTAGAATTCAAATAGTTACTTTTAATTAGTTTACCATTCACCCACAAGAAAGCTTCAAGACCATTTTAAATTAATTAAAATGTAATTCTGCACCTGAAATTGCTTTGTAATTCACCACATGCTACAATGGAGATAATTGGCATGTGTTATATCTCATAACGCTCTGGTATAATAAGATGATTAACTATTTAAGTCATATCTAGAGCTGCTACTGCACCTCAAGTTAGTATCTTACTGTTGTTTTGTCTATTGTTCAGACCACATTAATAAATTTGCAAAATTAAATTGTATTGGGAAAACCCTTTTGTCACAAAAAAAAAACAACAAACAGAGAGCCATATTTCTGCATTAAATTAACTATAGAAAGAAGGATTAATTTTGAATTTGCTCATCTAAACTATCTATAATATAAAAATGAATCGCTGAATGTGTTGCTAAGCGCATAACTTCCGATCGACTGCACCAAATTGAATAATTATTTTTTTGTTGCGTTTGTTATTGCCAGGAGAAGGTTCTTATGAAAGAAACTTAAAAAAATATATAACGGGGGCGAAGCCGCGAGCATCAGCTAGTTATCCATAAAACTTCCAGCTCTCACAGTCGCGATCTGAAAAATGCTTGTATCCACCAAACAACATTGGTCCGTTATTTTCCTATACAATTACTACATACATTAAAACGTTCCCTAACAACAAATCTCCGTAGTTAACAATAGAGCGAATCAAGTCGGTCCGCCATCTCCAGGGCAATTTCAGACTTTCCCGGTCAATTAGAGTCCAGGGGCACACAATGGTGTCCCCTGCAGATCTTGTTCGTTTTAAACAAGGGTTTTTACCCCAATTATGGTGAGGATGCGTAATTATTTCCGCTAATACAAACTATAGCGACTAATTTGAACAGGGACTAGTGGGCATAGACGGTACGCATGGTATTCTGATTAAGGATTAAGGATTGTCTGTCGTTTTGTATGGTTACGAGTTTCCAGATGAATTCCCTTGTTGAAAAGTTTCATGGTGGGTCAAGATTCAGTTGGTTCGATAGTAGGTACAGTTAACATCATAAATAAGTTATCACTTTCGTACCTTGTTGCTTTCAGTCGTTACATTAATTCGTATGGCTTTTCAAACATAATGTTACAGTGACAAAATACAAAAGTGATCACTTATTTATGACGTTGACCCTACCTACGAAAAAAATATTTTGCGGCCCGTAGCTGGATTGCAAGACGCATTCAATCCATAATATAGTTTAAAATAATACAAGATAGATCGAACTTGTGTCAGTTACCTATTGGTCAAATTCCGATATCGCACAATAGGTACTATAACATCATAGTGATTTAGTTGCTTAATAACATGATACCTAACATGTTATGTTACTACAAAGTAATATAAATGTATGTGTTTAAACGTTGCGCGTTGCTGAAATTACACTGAGAGATTCCATAGTGGCTCAACAATTATCTGAAACCACACAGGCTTGCGTAAGCCACTAGCCTTCCCACTAAGTAAAATACGCTTCATAAAACAATCAGCAACGTTCGCAGACCCTCTCATTAATCAGCGCAATAACATCACAAAGAACGGGGAAAACTCGTGCACTCGTGCCTCCAATCGTCCGCTCACACAATACCCCGGGATAAAATGCGAAACAGCTCTTAATGAAAACTATCGTATAACTACCCAAAGGACTAATATATTATCGTGAAGTCTGCCGCAGACGCCATTAACACGGGATCATAAATAATTGAATGCATCGGAATATGATTTTGTTAAATTAAATTTTACGCTAAGAATCTGAAACGGGTGGGCGGCTCTCTTGATTAAACGTTTTACGCGTTCATAGCATTTTACTATCATAGTAGAATGCAGGATTGTAAGTAGTTTTATATTAAGGGTGAATGACATGATGGCCATGATTAAAAATACCACTTTTTAGAGGATAATGGTGTTTCGTGTAGAAAGCGCAGAATTTATTCAACCCTACAACATAAGAGAGATTATCCTGGCACCGACTAAGTACAGAGCCGACGCCACCTCAAATATGAATGTGCTAAAAGAAAGAAGAAAAGATGACGTAAAATCACTGTAATTTTTTGGAGCAGCCTTGGCTAGGTGCTCTTAAATATCTGGATATGAAATAATGCGCTGGAAAATAGACTTTATTATAAAGCGCCCTTATAGGCTAGAAAAACAAAGAACGATTAGTGGAATTTGGAATTACCTAAGCCTTTGATTATTTTGTTCTATAAATTACGTACAAGTAAAGTTAATAACGAAACTGAGAAATAAGTATATGTTATCTGTAAAAAGTCAGTAAATATTTTAAGCTATTTAGCAGTCCACAAATTTTAATAAAATCGGAAAGCTATGTTTCCTAGGTATTTTTTAAACACGAACTAATTTAGATTTTTTATACTATTATTTCTACTAGTTATATCGAGTAATGGAATTTGAATATTCATCATTTCAGCCGAAAGACGTCCACTGCTGAACATAGGCCTCCCCCAAGGCTCGCCAAACAGATCGGCCCTGCGCCATCCGCATCCAATGCGTTCCCGCTACCTTCACCAGGTCGTCGCTCCATCTTGTTGGAGGCCTACCTACACTGCGTCTTCCGGTCCGCGGACGCCACTCGAGAACCTTTCGGCCCCATCGGCCGTCAGTTCTACGGGCGATGTGCCCTGCCCACTGCCACTTAAGTCTAGCGATTCTTCGAGCTATGTCCGTGACTTTAGTTCTTGCGCGGATTTCATCATTTAATATTAATAAAAGTCTCGAAGGCGAATCTTAAAATTTAATTACAACGTCTCTTTAAAATTCAAATCCCTAGTAACCTACGCACTGAAGTATAACAGTTAAAACTATAAGTTCCATGATTTATAGTCAAGCCAAGATTTATGTTTCACTTTGAAATAACAATTTTAGTTGAAAATTTTATAGCGAAATTTTGAGCGGGAATAATTTAGCATAAAATAAATGAGAATGTATTTTATGTGGACGTAAAGTTTTATGCTGTTTTGACTGTGAGTTCGACCGGTAGCAGAGGACAAAGGGCAGACGGTTTCCGGTCCGAAGGGGACACGAGCAAGAGCAAAAACAATCTCTCAAACGATATTGGAGGAAATTAATACGCGTAAATCATCCTAGTGGAAGACGCTGACTCAATTAGCTTGCATTACGATCTCCTATTTATCTTGTCTAACAAAGTAAGTTATTCCTTTGTATGATAGGAATGTTGATTTCATTTCTATTTATATACACTAAATGTTCATGCGAACGCACACATAGCTACTACAGTAGATGACTATCGAAAGCAACAGGGTGCACCAACAATATGCAATGCGTCCTTCAGAACTATTAACGTTCAAATCATGACATTAAATGATAACGTACGCTATTATATATCAACCACTGGCAAACGTAAACAAACTTCGTCCGGTGCCCAAAAATAATCAGGCAAAGCCTTTCTTTACCTTTCCGATGGTAGGCGCCATTGAACAAAATCTCTGGATCCACAAATAATGTGCTCCATACATCTCCCGCTACAACTTAATACAGTCCGGATCAAAGGCACACACGGAAACGCTGGCAGCTTAGAATAAACCAATTATGAGTGAAATATTAGGGATCACTCCGCCGGAAAGGTCTTTGATCACGAGGGCTAACTGCTTATATTTCTTTCCTGCCTCGAGCGAGAAGAAGCCACCAAAGGCCAGTGGTAACGAAACTCTTAATAAATTACAGAAATTGGTGGCCACGAGACTAATACCCCCCGGAATGGGGAATAAGCCGCCCATAACGCCAGTTAACTGCGCGTGCCGCGTAATCATTTTCGGACAGGATATTAACTGACGTCTGTTCTGTGCTACCGGACTTATTAAAGGATTCGCGGAGTTATCGCGGTCAATGCTTGCAAAATGGAGGGCAGTATGCTTATATGTACTTAGAATTAGTGACGTGCAACTTGCATTTTGACCGATTTGACCGTTGGTGACTTGACCGATTTTTTAAAACCTTTTTCTCTGATAGAATAGGTCGTAGGCTATTTTGTATACCCCTATTCTTCGCGGACGGAGTCGTGGACAACAGCTAGTATTTTATGAATTTAAGTTCCGGGTGTGGCAGTGATTTTTAAAAACAGAAGGTCTAGTTAGTCTGCAAAGGTTCGTGTAAAGAACTTTTCCGATTCAAACTTTCAATTTGGGATTCGGACTGTTTTGAAATTGGGCTCAGATACGTGGATTGAATGACAATCCAAGTACAGCCAACAAAGAGTACCTACAGTCAGCCGAAAACATAACAAAGAAAGGTGATCCGATTTATTTTGTCAAGATCTAGTTATCTATGAGAAAGCATTTCAAATACTGCAAAGAAGTCATTTTTCAATGGAATTGGAATTTCTCCCGCGCTTTGTTTTTGTTTACAATTTACCCATATTTTCTCCCCTAAATTATAAAACCAATTGTCACATGCACTCAATGACAAAGTAGCTTCTATGTGATTCTAAATAAATTAAGCCGGGATCGTTGGTGTGACGTCCAAAAAGCTCCGTATTCAATTAAAATGAAAGCCCGGGACGATATGGATATTTTGTGAAATGGGAAAATAATCGAATTTCGGCTGAATAATGAGCGGCCCCTCTGCGACCGACGAGATGTCACAAAGGGTATTTAACTTGCACTTAGTACTTTTTGCCCGGCGCCCCGCCGCGCCGGCCGGCCCTGTCGATCCCGATAAAGGGACAGCTCCATACAAAATACAGAACTAATATACATACTCGTATGTATACACTAGTATATTTAACGGTACATCTATACTAATATTATAAAGAGGAAAGATTTGATTGTTTGTTTGTTTGCATTGAATAGGCTCCGAAACTACTGGACCGATTCCAAAAATTCTTTTGCCGTTAGAAATTTACATTAAACATTATCACTGAGTGACATAGGCTACTTTTTACCGCGGGAAAATACCTTTTCCTACGGGAAAATTAATTTATCGCGAGCCAAGCTGCGAACGGAAGGCTAGTAATATTATAATAATAAGTTCATATTGATTTTTTTTTAAATATACCACATGCTTTATGGTGCAGGAAGACATCGTGAGGAAACCTGGAAACACTTGTGAAGATATTCAATAGTGTGTGTGAAGTTCCCAATCCGCACTGGGCCCGCGTGGGAACTACGCCCCAAGCCCTTTCATTATGAGAGGAGGCCTGTGCCCTGTAATGGATGATGATGAACAGCCTAGAAAAGTGTCGCATTAGATTTCCGCTAGCTGACGCTGTCCATTTGCCTGTGTGTGTGAGGCCCTAGTGTCCGTATACGGCTGTAAATTACACCAAATAATTTAGGAATAGTTTTTCAGAATTGGGATAAAATTATCGTTCGACTGTAACTCAATAAATTGGTCGTACCAAACTAATTTCGCAATCGAAACCTCAAACCCAGATTCGAATCCTCGACCTTTAGAAATCACTTCTATGAAAATGCAGATAATCTCATATACGAATAGCGTAAAAAAATTGTAGCACTAGTTAGTCTTGTAAACAAGTCATTTTTTTTTTGCTTTATTTATTTTTGTAGCCATACACAAATTGTTACCACTCTCCAGTCGTATTTTTGAGTGACTTGGTTTTAAAAATCGATCCCCTGGGACAATCAGTGTATTTTTTGTTTGTTTCCTACCCTTAACTGCTGTTATCGCCCCGCTATATGCATGATAAAACATGTATTATCTTCATTGCCAGTACCCATTTACCCGTTTCGTTCCTAATCCGTTGATTTATGGCAACATCGCCACTGGTCGCAATTTATTCAAATGATTCCAACAGTCAATTAACGGGATGGCTTTTACCGCAATATAGATTACGATACGAGTAGACTATCCCATAGCTATAGAATCAGATGAATTTGAAAAGCATACTAAAGTTATACTACTAGCTATAAGTAGTAGTATTTTGCTGTCGATCCTCTGGGTGTTGTACTGAAAAACAGTGTACTTGTATCATACTCGTTGCATGCTCGTGTCAAACTTGTTTAATGGTATTCGGAATAGAGTATAACTTTAAATTTCATTAACGACTCTATTGGCTTTTTAGCAGAGTTTCATTGGCTAATTAACAGAATAAATACTATACATTTCAGTTAAATATTCTGAAATTTTAGATACAAGTTGTATGTAGGTGATACGATTCAATTAATTACCCACATTAAGTTTAAAATAAGTTTGATATGCCGGTTTCCCGTGAAAGAAGACCGACACAATTCGAAATTAAATTAAATTACCAATTGAATTTATACCAGCTACGTTTTATTTTCAATTATGCCCTGTGCATGTATACGGTTGCGTAACGAAAAGCTTCGTCAGGTTTTAAATAATGTAATTTACCACTTTGCAAGCATACATTACCTTTTTAAAGTATATAAAACACCAGACTAATGCATAGAAAATAATTATGCTAGTACTTAGTTGAGCTAAAATTAGTTTGACTTACGATTATTCTTTGATAAACGATGTGATAATACGTCGTGTATTCGCTTACGATGATTTTAAAACTAAATGCAAATAGCTTTTTTACATGCAAAAGTCAACTTTAAGATGATAAACTATACCTAAGTAACGAAGTGATGTTTAGTTCGATTGTTTTTGTTTCATCGATAGCCTCTTAATAAATAGTAAAAGTTTTTAAATAACATTGACTTAAACATCAGTTCACCGAAAAACTTCATTCAAGTGGAGTTGATTTAATAAAGTACCGCCTAACTAGACATCGCGTATTTTTGCACATTTTTACAAAGTTGCGCGAAAACTTGTTTAATACGTTAAAGGCACCCTCGGAATTTATGGGGCCTCTTTGTTCAGTGCCTGCAATCTCATTAGTAAAGTCAAACACACCTTTTTAAAGTGCGTCCCTCGAATATTTCAACCGCCAACTTGCCTGTATTTGCACAGGCAAATTCCCAACAAACATTCTATTGATACAAATAATAATCTCGGAGCGAAAGCGATATTTCAACGGAGATTTTTTGAAAAGGTGAACGGAAAGTTGGAACTTTCTCGCATTTCGTTAAAAAGGGGATTAATTTGGGTGTCGGGCGTAATACTTATTTACAATAATCCGACTTGTGGGAGTGTGCTTTGTTAAATAAATTTCGGTTTCAGACACAGACAGAGTAGGGCTGACAAGAGTCAAGTAATGTCGATGTTTGGAAACATTTTATAGATTTTGTAGGTACATTTTGTTTGCTTTTTAGTATTTTTAGAAATAAATACAAATAACCAGATCAATGTTTCATAATTATCTATTTTACAATTTCTTGCTTAATATTATACTTACTACATTTTCTTCTAATATATAAAAATTTCATGTCACGGTGTTGCTTATCGAACTCCTCCGAAATGGCATGACCGATTTTTACCAATTTTTTTTTCTTTTTTTGGTAGGTTTGAGAATAGGTCGTAGGCTATTTTTTATACCCCTATTCTTCGCAGACGGAGTCGCGGGCAACAGCTAGTAAAACAAAGCTTTTGAAATTAAACCTAAGAAGTTCAAAACAAAACCTTGTTATTAAGATAAGTACGAGTAAAATTACTTACATTGTAAAAATTTACAAATTTAAATTCAATTACTTTCATTGTAAGTATTTATAGATTTAATGTGCCTAGTATAATTGTAAAATAAAAAAAGTACTCAATTGGCCTCTAATATTGCTGTGTCCTTACAGGGCGTCACCTGCTTATCTATAATAACATCTAATTATGTTTGTAATGTGATATGCAATTAATAAAAATTGAATTGAATATTGAATTGAATTGAAATTTGGAGCAAAATATCCGTTTTTTTAGTAACATTCATTTTTATATTTTAAGATTTTTTAGTAACACCTTATTCAGACTAAAATGATCGCTATATTGCGGTAAATATTGCATTTTAGTTTATTAGTATTAAATAATCTATATACATATAAGTATATTGAAAGCATCGAACCAATGTGTTCCAAACCCATTACATTTGAAAGGCACAAAGTACACAAAGATGGTTTTAGACCACTAAAAAGATGTATTCGGTCCATTCATGAGTCGATTGCGGGAACGAAGTCACAACAACACTTACCTATCTATTAATGGTGTCATAATTTTACTGTATCAAAATCTCTTATTAAAATTGACAGTGAACCCTTAGCTAAAATTGCTGGAAGTATCGATATTTTCTACGAAAATTCTTAAAACCGAACGTCCCTAGTAAGCAAAAGTAACGTATGCAGATCGTAAAACCGCGGTTTAAAAATTACGCGCCCATTCCGAGGCCAGCCCTTTTATAATCCCAAGAACCCCTAATGATACCTTCATTTATTTTATCTACCTTAGGTACGCAACTTTGCTAATAATTGACATTTTTTATCGTCCCTTTTTATCGTGTCTAGGGAAAATATATGAATGCTTAAAGAAGTGGGATTAGGTGTTTAATAACATTTGTATATTTTGTTGGTTATATGACTTCATTCATCGGTCGATTAAAAAGGAGCTCCTATAATTATGTATGAAAACGGTTACGTATCAAAATATCTAAAATTAAAAAACCTAACGTATAATAACCTACGTTCAAAATACCTAAAATCTAAATACCTAATGATTTTAAATGCCTAAGCAACTAACACCTACCTACGAATTACCTAAGTTTAAAATACCTAATGGAGTAAATGTCTAATGTTTAAAATATCAACAGCTATGACACCTAAGTTCGATGCGCCAACATTTGAAATACCAAATGGTCAAAATACCTAAATGAAACAAACATCGCTTAATTTTCGGCGAGCGAGCGAAGTGAGCGAGCAAGACGGTTCGGGGCGGAAGCGACTCGGAATGGTTAGGTTCAAAGGCTAATGCGGGAGCGTAGCGGAGCGAAGCTCCCGCATTAGCCTTTGGTGTTAGTTATTTTTTTTATTACCACGTGAAAAATCTAATTTGTTTGATAAAATTTGGTATATGATTTACATTTAGGTACATTTCATAATGTTAAAGACAATAATACCTAATGAAAATAATCATTTTCTGTGCTGTTACAAAAAAAATACCTAACATCGAAGGCTAAGGCGGGAGCTACGCTACGCTTCGCTCCCCGCCTTAGCCTTCTGAACCTAACCTATCCGAGTCGCTTCTGCCTTAAAAAGTCTTGCTCGCTCGCTTCGCTCACTCGCTGCCAGCGAGATACCGGTTAGGATATACGAAAGCTTTCGGTATTTTGAATGTAAGTGAAAAAATCATTAGGTATTTAGATTTTAGGTATTTTGAACGTAGGTTATTTTACGTTAGGTTTTTTAATTTTAGACATTGCAATACGTATGCATTTTAAACTTTCGGTATTTTGAATATAAGTGAAAAAATCATTAGGTATTTAGATTTTAGGTATTTTGAACGTAGGTTATTTCACGTTAGGTTTTTTAATTTTAGATATTTTGATACGTAACCATGAAAACTTATTCAAATGTTTTCTTGTAATAAAACCGACCAGCTTTTTCTGACTTAGCTTAACGTTTCGTCTACCAACTCATCAACCATTCACCTTTAAATAGTTACCATTTAGCAGCCAATAGAGTACAGTAGCCACATACTAAGCCAAATCAGGCTTTATTTTAGTGTAAATGTAAATCCTAATGTCTCCTCCCCGCGTCGTCTATCGTGAACGGGGTGCGCTATAACATTTGCATAGCGAACGAATCTCATGATTAACATTTTTATTAAACAAGGATTAGGTGTAATCCTTTTTTATTCGACAATTAGAAACGTTATCGTGGCCATGAATGCGCTCGTAAAGAGTTGAAGGTATCGACTGTAATTAGCCAAATTGCTACTATCTGTAAAATAAACGGCTTCCTAATTTAACTTTTTAAATCTTATTTAGGTGTAGCGGTAAAGATCTTTCTTTGGGTTCAAAGTACAGCTGATTCATTTAAAGTGATCAGCAGCTTTTCAACTTTATGTTTCGTCACGAGGTTTCCGGTTGATAAAATTAAAGTAAAACTACGGGATATTGTGTAAAAACTTTTTGAAAATCATATTTTAGTAATACAACCTAAAACATCTGCATGATAATATTATTATTTTTAAAAATAATACACTAGCAGCTCATTGAGCTGATGCGTGCACATCACTACACTTGTGTTTTAGTCTTGTGTCTTCTTGTCTACAAAAACAAGTTAAGTTTCAATTGACATGATTTGTATATAAATATAATGAAGTACTGTTATAAACTTTCGTGATTTTCACTCATAATTATTATACTAAACGGGACGTATAATATTTACCTGGACGTTCCGGCCACATTGCGGCAGCCATGGACACGAATTAACCACCACCACCACCACAATGCTGCAATGTGGTCGAAACGTCGAGGTAATTATAGTTTACGTGATAAGTCCCGTTTAGTATAATAATTATGATTATAATGAAGTCTCATAAATAGCCAAAACTACGAGATGGACGAAGGAAACATTTAAATTATTTAGATTAAAATTTAGCCTTACATTTACTCCTCAAATTTGTTTCTTTAGGATATACCTACAGTGCCTAATTATATCAGCCTAAAACATTTTAATTCATGACAGTCCTCACAAATACGTTCAAAGCCAAACCTTTGTCCAAAGAAAATAAAAATCCCACATACGAGTAAGTACCAACACAAAAATGTATCTTAAAAAGTCTCCTGAATAATTTGATTCGTCAGGCTGGCTAGACTGGATGCACTCTATAAACTATTTAACCATACCTTTTAAATTCTGATGCTGTATTCCTTCTGAATCTTAACTTCAGTATTTTATTCCCCGAGAAGTATTAAAGTTGCTCTAAGTAAATCGTAAAAAGGTTGACTCGGAGTCCTCCAATTCGTCGGAACTGCCAATAAACTGTGAGTTTTCGTCTCAGAATAACGATAATAAACTATTGGAATACTGTAATGTTGCAATAATTCGTATGCTGGTCCTGAGCTTGTCGTTTGTCGTTTGATATAAGACGCAATAAAATATCTGTTCAGGTGTATTGGATTTTTAAAAGGCATCGCACGATATTAAAAGCACGTATATTTTGATTTATGAATACAAATCCGTTTTTGCAGAAATACGTCGAGAAGAAGAGAAAGTTAACATTTGGAATTAATCTTTATCAATTTATACTGTCCATTGGTAATAATATTATAAATGTGAAAGTAATTCTGTCTGTCTATTACCTCTTCACGCGTAAACCGCTAAACCGATTTAGATGAGGTATAAAGATAGTTTGAGACCCTGGGAAGGACATATGGTTTTTTTATCCCAGAAAATTTCATAGTCCCCGTGGCATACCGATAAACGAATTCTTCGCAGGAGGAGCCGAAGGCAACAGCCAGTGGTTAATAAATACACGGTACCTATACTTATAGATCATGTCAACTTTGTTAAGATATTCGTTTTCCGAGTAGCTATAGAGAATATTTATGTAGTATAGTTCTACTGCAGAAGAAAGGATTGTCTAAAAAACATTTTGTCATTGTGAGATATTTGTCAACTTTCATGTTGAAGAAGTAAAAAAAAACGCATTTTTTTTAATTGCATAGAAAACCTCAGCGAATTGTGAAAAAAAACTCTTCTTTAAAACACCTGTCTCGTATGCCTTGCCACACGCGCAGAAGTCGATAACCCTGATAGAAGAGTTGATTTATTAGATCCCGAGCCACCTGTACTTGCCATTCATCGCGCGTCTCGGCGCTTCTTCGATTACACTCGCGATTTCCAGTTTATCGAGCTAAAGAGACGTATGTGCCTTTGGCATTCATATGGACATACGTTATTTTATCATGCGCCAGATTTTTTCATTGAACACGTTCGGAACTTTGGGATAAACATTCAATTTAAAGGCTGCGGGTAAGCATGAAATGTCTAACGCCGTAAATTACTAGGAAAGATTAAAGCATATTTTTGGGAACCTACGGTTGATGTTTTCTGTCACGTTATTCATTTGTCTTATGTAGAAAATATGATAGAGTCTGCAATCGGTGCAGATCCAACTAAATTCCTATGATTCCTGATCGCTCTGGCAAAAGGCATCTCCCTAATGGAGTTTGATGTGCGTCTGAAATAAATTACCAACAAGCTGGTGTCGTACACATAAGCGG
This sequence comes from Archips xylosteana, assembly GCA_947563465.1. NCBI lineage: Eukaryota > Metazoa > Arthropoda > Insecta > Lepidoptera > Tortricidae > Archips > Archips xylosteana. The sequence continues at coordinate 8,532,033 of OX387350.1, read as the reverse complement.
ATAGCGCACTGATGCGTGACCCCCGCATGCGTCACATTCATGCGGATAATCTGTATAAGGCTTTACATCCAACTACAGACAAGCCTGACCATGACGTAAATACCTAATAGTGATGTAACGAATGTGAATTTGCAGTCCAACATTCGCGATTGCGAATGTGGCCTTTTTTTATTCAGCGCCAAAAGTACCTACGCATTTTACCATCTCATATTTTAATAGTTTTTTCATGAAACAATAAAAAATACTGGTTTTGCTTTAATTTTCACTCAAGTTTGATGCAGTTTTTACTGATTATGACAAAAATAATCAAAAATTTATTTCATAGGATTTACTGGTAAATTAGTTTCACTTTTCAGTACCAAATACACACGCATTATATTTGCATAAAATATGCGCGATAAAGATGTGAATATTCGTTATACTACTTAGTTATCATCATCATACCAGCCGAAAGACATCCACTGCTGGACAAAGGCCTTCCTCAAACAGTTCCACAACGAGCGGTATGCGCTGCCTGCATCTAAGTAACTAGTTCTTGCGTGAGACTTTCACCAGTTCGTCGATTCATCCTTTTGGGAGACTCCCACACTACCCATACATAACCCTTACCCTTATTGTACGTACCTTGTACGCCTTTATTCCACGAATAACTGTGAGATTAACCGAAGAGAATTCATACCCCGTGCAAATTAATCTACCTGTGGAAAAAACTTTGCCCATTTATCATAAAACTAGCTTTTGCCCGCGGCTTCGCTCGCGTGTACCATGAGTATTCCAAAGAACTAAGATATCAAGCAAGCAAGCATGCACGCAAGCAAGCAAGCGTGCAAGAAAGCGTGCAAGTAAGCGTGCAAGCAAGCGTGCAAGCAAGCTCGACTAAACTTCAGGTAGATACGGTCCTTTACAGTATTTCTTTATATACAATGTTTTTCACTAATTCTGAAGCGGGCACTAAATTGACCAGGCTTGTTTATAATATAAAACCTATGATTACTTTCCCCTGTCCTGCATTAGGTATAATTCAATGTTTTCTTACCTTCTACGGAAACTTGAGTAACTGGAAGCGCTGTGTACCTACTTAGCATTGATATTATACATATTATAGTATTTTGTAAAGGTGTTGTGTGGCCTAGCCGCTAAGGAGTTATACCTTCCATCATCAGCTCATCTGAATAACCAGAAAGAATACAACTAAAGATCTATACGTGCATATGATATTTAAAGAAACTTCCTATAACTCCTAACAGTTAAGGAGTTTAACCTTCCATCATCAGCTCACCCGGATAACCTGAAAGAATACAACAATCGGTCTATACGTACCTATAATATTTGAAAAATTATCCTCAACTCCTAACCGTTAAGGAGATTTACCTTCCATCATCAGCTCATCAACATAAGATGATGTCTACCAGACGCAAACACTTAAATAGCTTGAGAAAATATATGAAAAATGTAATGCGTGCCTACAAAATTTGAGGGTTGCCCTCGATTTCCTTGAGATCCCGTCATCAGATCCTGGTTTGGTGACAATGGGACCATCTCAGGTGTATATTGTATTCTTTCGAATAAAAAAATAATTTTTATAATCGGTCCACAAAAAAATTGACCGAGAAATCGGTGAACATACCTACATAAAAAAAAAATAAAGTGGAATGCATAACCTTCTTTTTTTAAGTCGGTTAAAGAGCCCGTTGCGGCCTACTTACAGTATAAACTTATTATTATTTTGAAATTTTAGCTTTCTACAACCTGTAAAACGCAAAATCCCGTTTTTTCCCGTTCCCGTAAGAATTTCGGGAAATGCTTTCTTAATGCTCCCCTACACTCCCCAAGGAATCCACTTGCCAAATTTCAGCTTTTTATGACCAGTAAAACGAAAAATCCCGTTTTTTCCCGTTCCCATGGGAATTTTGGAAAGTCCTCTCTTAATCCTCCTCAATACTCTCCAAGCAACCTAGACGCCAAATTTCAGCTTTCTACGACCAATAAAACGAAAAATCCCGTTTTTTCCTTATCCCGTGGGAATTTCTGAAAATCCTTAATACTGTTTTTTATTATTATAATTACCTACTTCTATGCCAAATTTCAAGAGTCTATTAATTATAGTTCATAGGATCCCGTTGAACTGAATATATAAATCCCGTTTTTTTCCTTATCCCGTGGGAATTTTGAAAAGTTCTGAAATTAATGTTTTAACTAATGTAATACCTACTTGTGTATCAAGTTTGAAGAGTCTATTTATTATAGTTACTGAGATAGGGTCACTCGGAATCGAATATATAAATCCCGTTTTTTCCCGTCCCCGTGGGAATTCCCAAAAATCCTTCCTTAGTGGATGCCTACATTGTATAAGGTATCTATGTGCAAAATTTCAAGTCTCTAGGTCCAGTGGTTTGGGCTGTGCGTTGATATATCAACAGTCCTTTAGTTTAATTAGACATTTCAACCCCATCGCACCCCATCCAGGGAGATGGTATTTTACGTCCGCCACGTTGGATTTTAAAACCGTTGTTGTTTTCATAACCAGCGACCCGATAAACCATAGAAACAACACCCATGTTGATTTTCAGACTTTGTTACCCCTTTTCCCCCTTTTAGGGGTTGAATTCTCAAAAAACCTGAAACACGTGTTTACTTATTTATCATTAGGATTACTTCTGTGAAGTTTCGAATAAAATAGTCGAAAGAATCTTGTTTCCCCATACAAACTTTGGACCCCCGTTTCACCCCTTTAGGGAGTGAATTTTGAAAAATCCTTTCTTAGTGCACCCCTAGACCTTATAAGGAACCTACATACCAAATTTGGAATCTCTAGGCCCAGTGGTTTGGGCTGTGCGTTGATATGTCAGTCAGTCAGTCAGTCAGTCAGTCAGTCAGTTTCTTCTTTTATATATATAGATATTCACTAGGTCTGGCTTTTCTTTTTCTTTTTTTTTTAGAAAATATAGGCTTGCGTTTGACTACAATCACGCCTGATGTAAAGCGAAGATGAGGCCTTTTTTCTTAACCCTATTATTACTAAGCCATAGCCTTGCCTTGCTTGGTAGCCTTGTGGTTTGACCACCAATTTTGCCTCTTAAGCAAAAAACCGTGACTTTAAACCTGGGCCCACACAGTTTTCCAAATTCAAGTGCAAAATTACACCGGCCCGCGTGAGAACTATACCCCAAACCCTCTCATTCTTGGAGGAGGCCAGCACCCAGCAGTAGGACGTATGATAAACATTATACGTATTTAAGTTGGGTTTTGCTAAGTGAAAGTAACTTTGTAACAATTGGTAGGTGTTTAATTTTAATTCATAAACTGCAAGGGTTTACTTCGTAGATAAGCGAAATATTTAATTTTGCGAAAATATACAGGTACTAAGCTCGTAAGTACTTAAGCCTTTGAGCTGGAAATAAATGTATTCACAGTATGTTTTAGTGACTGATATTATAAATCCCGAGACGTATTGCGGCCATTAAGGTCTGCTTAGGACAATAAATTAGTATAATGCTGCAATTTCCAACACAAAATCTCTATGAAGTTACTCAAATGAGTTATGTTTGTTTCCAAAGAGTTATCATTATCCTAATTATCAAGGCAATAAAATTAAGAACTTGCCTTTTAATGTTGTGACTTAATTATACTTTCGGGTTAATTTTCATTGTGCTGTGGAAATAGCTTTTGTAATCTCAAGTCAAAATAATTCGTTCTTTTTAATATGGACCTTTTTAACATGCATCAAACTAAGCCGTGATTACCTAGTTTTTCAACCTAAAAGCAAGCAAAGGATCATAAGAACAGTAAACTGTACTACAACGTCATAAATAAGTGATCACTTTTGTATCTTGTTGCTTTCAGTCGTTACATAATTTCGTATGGCTTTTCAAACGTGACGTTAAATTGGAAAGGTACAAAAGTGATCACTTATTTATGACTTAAACCCTACAAACCCAATCGCACCTCTAAGTTTTTTAGAATTTATGAGCAAAATTACATTTTGAAATATACCAATAGTTTTGCGGTGAATGATATTTCATAAAGGAACACACCTGCGAAGCAATTCAGTGGCATGTGTGAGGTTCCCAATCCGCGCTGGGCCCGAGTGGGAACTACGGCCCAAGCTCTCTCATTCTGAGAGGAGGCAGGCCAGTGGTCTGTGTCCAGCATGGGAACGTAAACCGTGATGATAATGGAATGTCAAAGCATGACAAAAGCTGTTAAGCTGCTGCTGTTTTTGTTGTCTGTATGTTTGTTGCATCATACAAAAAAGAAAATATTACAGTATTCGTATTGTTCTGAAATGCGGTTAAAACACGGCCCAGCATTTATCTATCTTAGAATGAACGACAATTATGCACGACCTGATAATTCAAATCCTTATGGCAATAACACAAGGGTTTGCAGGTCCTATTTTATTGTCATTTATTCTGGGGCGACAATTTCAGGTCGTGTTTCAAATTCACGCTAGGCAACTTTCTTATATCCAGAAGATGGTAAATCTACCAGTCTCACGGACTATTACACACTAGTGAGTGAATTTGAATTGGCAAATTCAAATGAGTTTCAACGAACGCGTGTCCAACCAGATTCAAATTAAGTTACAGCAATTTGCTCTACCAACTAGGGATTTGCAAGGATTCAGCGTTTAAATCCAACCAATTCTACTTAAATAGGTACAGTTATTTTGTTTCAATTAAGAAAAACGGTTAACATTTACAAATTGGCCGACGACTAATAATATTAAAGATACCTAACAGAATCGCAGACAATAAGTTTTTACGGTCTGAAAAGAGGCGAAGATTGGAAAAAATTCAAAGCACTTTTTGTCGAAATTCGTAAAAAAATGTTTTGTATTGTGAATGGCGCACAATGGTGGATGGAGGAAATGAGAGTCTGGGTGGAGGAGTGCTCAATTTAACTCGCACGTTCGCTCCGCCGCCCGCCGCCCGTTCTCGCTCATGCCACGAGAAGTAGCGGGCGACATAGCGGATTGAAACTGGACTGTGATGGGTAGTTCTACGAGCGTTTGAACCGCTGTCAGTATCCAGTCGCATATGGCGAAGAAATGTGCTACACTTATCGTGAAATTATAAAAAAAATACTGCAAGCACACTGTATCGTTTTATAAAACCTTCCGATGGTTGTTGCGGATTTCTTCAATATGTGCGACAGGATTCTGATAGCGGTTGCAACGCCAGAAGAACTATCCTGATAGCAAACTAATTTAAATGCCTGGTGAATAAAATATAATAACAATAAAGATATTTTTAGCTTGTTAAAGTGACCTCGTTAAAGTGACGTCTGAATTAATCAATCAATTATCTAGTGCATTTTTAGTTTGTAGGTTCCATACCATTGAAACGAAACAACGATATTACGTACGTTGAAATTAGTTTTATTTCCATGTGGTAACATCACTCAAAATCGTTCATTACATTTAACAACGTTAAGAAGTAAGATCAAAATAATACTTTATTTTCCAAATTTTTGGAGTACAGCAAACTAAGTAGAAATTTTATGCAAGTAGTAATCTACTTAAAAATATTATTAACTAGCCTGTGATATTTTCAACAAATGCTCAACATTTATATGTAACTTTAACCACATTTTAACCGGCTTCAAAAAAGGAGGAAGATTAATTGTATTTTTTTTTTATTTTTCGTTTAGGAGGGGTTCCAATTCCATCCTATTTATAGAAAAAATATTATTTTCCATTCTTATATCCTAAAGTTCTTTGAAATCGTTTTTTTATGTCAGAATTATTAGACTACGACTTCTCAATTAAATGAGTGTCAACTATGTAACTTATTCGCTGCCCGCACGTCCCTTGAACCACCGGCCGACACCCGCCCTACGCCGCATGCACCTCAAATGCACTGACAATCACACTGGCGATATGACACTTCGTTACACAACTGTTCGGTTTATTCTGTCAAAACTGCATGTGCACATCACCTCGCTAGAGGTGCGATGTTGATAGTCATTTAATAGAAAATTGAACGAGAGACTTTCATCAGATTTCATGGTATTTTGCTAAAGAAAGTAAACTATATGCTAAGGAAACTAATTTTTCGGAATTTGGAAATTCCTCAGTGATAAAAATGAAATTTTTGAAAAGCTAACTAAATTAATTAAAGCTGTGGTGTTTTGGATCATAACAATGAAACGCTCTGTATCACGACTCAAGTAAAACTGATTTATTTCATATTACCCTCAACTTCAGTACATCATGCATTTGATATAGGTAGCGCCACCAGAGTTGAGGCCACGCACACTACCACATCTCTTGTAATGACAGCGGGATTTTGACGTTGTGTTGACGTTTAACGACAACACAGCGTCAAAATTCCGCTGTCATTACAAGAGATGTGGTAGTGTGCGTGGCCTCAACTCTGGTGGCGTTACCTCTACAACAAAAGCAATTATTTTTTACTACTCTGCCCTTATTGCAAGTTTCCATTCTATTTTTAAGTTTACATATCTCAAAAGGAACGAAACTTTTATGGGATCAGTCGTGTCGTGTTGTGTGTCTGACCATTTATAACAGCAGATTTGCTCCGAAACTAATGAATTCATTAAGATGAAGTTTTCTATGTAAGTCGGTGACCCAAAGACAGAAGTGTAATCCAAATAATAAATATAAATAGTTTTGTAATTATTATTATTATTTTTTTTTTATTTTATTGCCATGGGAAACATACAGCATAAATAATACATAAGATTCAGTTCGTAAAGTTAAAACAGTTTCCACTAATAGATTATACAATTCTTTGCTCAAAAGTTAATACATGCCAATTTCAACTAAGTGGAATATTCTTGAAGGGGAAAAAAATAGAATAAAGATTAAACAGGTCTTTGAAATTTGGAAAAATAAATATAACGTGAAAAACCAAATATTAGGCTACTAAGAACTTAAATAAAACTAAAACTAATTATACTAAAACAAAACAAATTAAATGCCTACTTATTCCTCAACCTTCTCTTTGATTGCAGAAGCAAAATTAATTAATTAATTAAATTATTATAATTATTATCTAAGAATTCAAATTCAAATTGTTTATTAAAATAAATAATTATTTACACGAAAAGTCGTTAGTAAGCGCTGAGATTATGTCTGTGTGTTAGTAAACAAAGACCGCCATACTAAAGTACTGACTCGATACAAATTGACCTTAATGGAACACTAACAACCTAAACATAACAACAAAAACATAATACAAACAACACCGTGCTATATTCATAAATAACTTAAATGCCTAAACTAGGATACTAAAGTAGCCTGTTTCTTAGGCAAATAAATATTTTGAGTGCTAAAAAATAAATAATATACCTAACTAATTAAAATATTAGTTCGTGTTTTGCATATAAAAGGTAGATATTAAATTATACAACTATCATAAGCAGGTTTTCAGTTTCCTCATAAGACATGCTTTTTAGCCACTCTATAAGTTTAATTTTGCAGCTACTATAATTTGAATCATAAATATTAAGACGTCTATTGATTTTATTGTAAATAAAAGGACCCAAAAATACAGAGAACCGGTGCATAAAAGCGTGATTTGCGCGAGGTTGTTTAAAAACGATATCAGATCGTCTTTTATTATAGATATCGGGGTTGTAGGATGCAAGTTTATGCTGTTCTAAGATTAAATTCGTGATAAAAAGCTGGCGAACTGTGAGCACTCTACATGTTTGGAACAACTCTTTGGTGAATATAGACGAACAAACTGCAGCGGCCATAGTCATGGTGCTAAATGTGGCTGAAATGTGATAGGTTGTAGTGTTGAAGTTGGTTGAGGTTTTTTAAGTTCCGCGTGTAACAATAACTACCTAGTATACAGGCAGTAAAAAACCTTCAATTTTGAAAATTTAATTTTTACGAAAACTCTATTTCAACAAGAAATCTTAATTACTATGGCTCACTCGCTTTATCTCCCGACTTCGCTACCTTGGAAGAATTAAAAATTAGCAAACTTTTTATTCCGTAGGAAATAAAAAAAAACTCTTCGCAGTGCACCTATATGCTCAATGCTAAATTTTAAATCTCTTGCTCAATTTATGCTGCACTTTATCTGTCAGTCATGTCTATTTGTGTAAAATCTTAAACTACTTCGAACTACTTCTGACGATAGAAATGTATTATCTGTTATTGCTACACCATCTGTCTGTCTATACAGTTTGGCTCTGAATCTAAGCAACGCTTCCAAAAACATATTACCCTCAGCTTTGTGCCACTACGAAATTTAACGCCAGCCCTTTGAGCGCCCTTATATTAAAACCGTCTATTAGCATAAAGCCCATAATGGCACGACCTAAGCTTTTAATTAATTACTGACCATCTACGGATATTCTCATACGAAAACTCATCTTTTTTCCAATTTGCATATTACACGCTGCCGGTATTTATTTTGATGAAAACGTGGGTTAAAAAGAAGAGGAACTTTGGCCGAAACGAGGAACGCTATTACGAAATTATTATCAAAAATGCACTCGTAGCTCAGCAATAGTTTTAAGTTTAAGGGTAATTACTTGACCGTTTGGTTATTTGTAATAATGGCAGGAGATACAATTTCAATTATCTGGTAGATGTACAGGATCTCTAATATATAACCGAAAACGCCGTCAAAATCTACAGCCTTATCGTAAAAAACGTGACCACGAATGTGAGGCAAGTGAAACGCTCAAAATAATGGACCAATCACCTCAACACAACTTTCAATAGAGTTTTATTTGTTGTTTCTAGTTGTATTATAACGAACTTAAAAGGATAATTATCTCAGTTTAATTAATAATTATATGCTTTTCCAGGTAATGAACGGGAACGAAGGTTGAACTTAATGTTTTAAACTTTCGAGATTTTCACTCATAACTATTATCTACTGTACACGGGACTAATCGCGCAAATAATTATTTACCTCGACGTTTCGGCCACATTGCAGTGGCCGTGGCTACGAGTTAGCTGAGTCAAATAAATAAATGAGTTGAATATTATTTCCGTGATAAGTCCCGTGTATAGTAATAGTTATGATGGTTGAACTTGTTCGAACAGAAACAAAGGAAATTCGCGTATAAGGGCCATATTTTCCGACATCAACAATATCGCCTTCTGCAAACCATCATGATGGGCGTATTAGTTGGAAAACGTTAGGTCGGGAAACGCAAAATGTCATGGCTCCGTGACGTAAGAGAGTGAAACAATTATTGTCGATCAAAACATAATACCTATAGAATACTAGCTGTTGCCCGCGCCTCCGTCCGCAAAGATTAGGGGTAGGTTTTAAAAAATAGCCCACAGCCTACTCTCAGAGCTACCGAGTATAGACAAAAAAGTTTCAAAAAAATCGGTCAAGTCGTTTCGGAGGAGTTCGATAACAAACACCGTGACACGAGATTTTATACATTAGAAGATTTGCCGCGTTTAAGTACGGAACCCAACACTGCGCGTAGCCCAATACGCTCTTTTTTCTGTTTTTTTACTGAGTTGAACAGAAAATTACCTATAGTTACCTATAGTTTTTTAATGGTCATGGGTTTCAATGACCAAACAAAAGAGAATCGCTAGTTACATTAGTTCAAGAACATAAATAAATTATTTTTAGTTGCAAATTTTTACAAACACTGCTTTGTAACTAAACAATGGTACAGCACACAACGCCCCCGCAAAAACTCATAAATATACTAACCTTAAAAAAATAAAAAGCACGAACAAACAATCTCCGGGGAAAACTAATTTATGCGGCTTCTCGTCAAGCGGAAGAAAGACGCTCTCGGAAATCTCTCTTTTATGTTTTTGCAAAGATTTAATATAAAATTACTTTCCACATTATCATGTGAGCCTGGTAGGGATTGCAGGGCAAGACTCCTTGAACGAACTCTTTAGGGTTACGCGAGTATATTCGTATACTTACGTTATTTAGTCCGTCCAATAGGTATTTAAGAATAGTTAGTTGGTAACATGTGCCGCTAGAGGGCCTGCGAATTTGCCTCTGGTAATTGAGAAATTCACGTAGGTGAATTGGAGAGATATGACCATTCTAAACTGCGAATCCAGAAAATCGCTAAAACTAACCTTTAATATTGAACTACCAACATGCTTATCGTTATAAAAACTTCACTTATTTTCTCTTAGCTTTTTTTGGCTCTTCATTTTACGAAACTTATACGATTCGAATTACGAGAAGTTTAGTCTTTAAGTATTAAATTTCAAGTAATAGTAGTGCATCTTAAAACTTGCTGACTTATTTGTTATAACTTACGACATAAAACCTTTTCTTACTTACCGTAAAAGACACTGACACTCAACACAAATGTCGACACTAGTGTCCGACATCGTCATCGATATCGCCACTACATCTGCAACTAAGTGTCGCGGCAGTGGACACACACAGACAGTCGATGTATACACTAAGTGTCTAGTGTCAGGTGTGGTCGTGTATCCTGAGCATAAAAATCTAAGCCAGAAAATAATACCTATACAATATTTTGCCCAATATATCCATGCAAATAATCGAAAGTCAAAAAATAATCGTATAAGGTAACAACAAGAATCTACCGCTTGTATCTATCCCAATAGTAGTAGAGTAGTCCTCCCTGTGTTTGGTAGTATAAAATCTAGCTAAAAACTAGACGAGCAAAATGCGAGGCACCATACCATTATCCTACGCTTATTCCTATGCATAGGCATAGTAAATCGATACAAACACACACTCACTTTTACGCATATCCCTTACTTGCTTTTTATCTCATCTAATAATGCCTAACATAAATAAAGTAACGGAACCCAAGCTCCAACGTTCCGATCTTTGATTTCCTAAGATTATCTCAAGCGTGACAGCTGTTGAAGCCGACGCTAAGGCGGCGACACACTGGAGGTAGGTATTGTTATCATTCCATTAAAGCCATACAAAACTTGAGGGCATTAGGTCGATGAAAACGGCCGTTGGCGGTAAGGGCACTGTAGAAAGTTTACTTAGGGTTTTTGGATTGACTTTCGTTTTATTTGGTACACATGTATCTCAACTGTTTGGAGCTCACTAATATTTATCTTTTAATAACACTTTTTCATCAATCAAATAGGTAGAACCGATGCCGATGGAGCCGAAAGGTTCTCGAGTGGCGTCCGCGGACCGGAAGACGCAGTGTAGGTAGGTCTCCAACAAGATGGAGCGACGACCTAGTTAAGGTAGCGGGAACGTATTGGATGCGGATGGCGCAGGGCCGATCTGTTTGGCAAGCCTTGGGGGAGGCCTTTGTTTAGCAGTGGACGTCTTTCGTCTGAAATGATGATGATGATGATCAATAAAATAGGTACTAAAAATGTGGCAACAATATAATTAATGAACTGAAACAATTACTTTGCTCACCCGCGACCTTATGATAGTTACGCTTATGCAAGAAACTACATGAACACACATTTCTTGCATAAGCGTAATTATCATCATAAGGTCGCGGGTGAGCAAAGTTATTTTTTCAGTTACTTCCGCAAAGTAACGCTTGATTCAATAAATTACAAAATAATTTATTTATTTATTTACCTAACATTATTAAATTTGAGAACTTGGATGCTCCCAGCAAAGGACAGATCGTTGTGAAACTCTATGGAGGCCTTTGACCAGCAATTGACGTCCTTTAGCTGATAATATGGTGATGATGATGAAATACAGAAACTGAATCCCGCACCAGTATGGAACTTCATTACAATCACAATGTATGATTTCTTTGACAGATGGATATATATACATAATCAACATAAAACTTGCAGCAAAAAAGTTCCACCTTTGTTTGTGGTTCGTTCCTTGTGTTGCGTGTGCTTTTACATTAATTTAGTTATCTTTAGATTGTAAAATTTTCAGTTAGTTGTTTGTAATCTGATAGCATTCATATTTGATTAGGATTTTAGTACTAATTTTTATTTAAATATTTTAATTAGGTACATTATCATACAACAAGTTAAGTCAACTGGCATATCACTCAAGAAAATACTGTTTTTCTTTCTTACTTACTAAAATAAAGTGCAACAATTGGAACACTGGACATATCACGCCCTTATGCAACGATTTCCTCAATCTCCTTCTTTAATCGCATCTCGCATATGTAGACGTTTGACTCCCCTCATATTCCTTTGATTATTGTATTAGGACCGAAACGAGGGCAGGAAAAATCGTAGACTGAGCACTTTTTGTGTCATTTAATTTATTTATTGTCAGCTTGTAACAAATGACGTTTTGCATGGCTGGCGACAGGAGATTGTATGAGAGGCGAAATGACGGGGATTTGAGAGCTTGCAATCAAAAATGAATTAATGGCAGATTGTATGAAATCAGATACGATTCAAATTTGTAACTTGTCGAATTGTGACAGGTACGTGTAATATTTCAGTAGATTCATGAATGGCATCGGTAGACTTGATATTTATATCAAACAAAGCCGTTTTCTAAAATGATCACTACTTAAACAGAACGTTGTCAACTGTGATCACTCGGGAGAATGCTTGATGAGAGCCGGCCAAGTAATAGAAATAGAAAATATTTAGAAATAGAAATAGAAAAAATTCTCCACTCATTCTTGAGAAAAAGGGTCTTGTCAGATGGACAGACGAGTAACAAGGTGATCCTAGTTTTCTTTTGAAGTGAGAAATCCTAATAAATAAAATGTACAGGGATTTATGGAGAACCTAAGTTAAGTAACACTAAATATCTTATATGCCTTAGATACCTAGTTTTGACTGTTCTATGGAAAATTTAAAAGTTCAGAGTGAAAGCATGATTTCCATTACAAAGTAATGAGATCTTGTTTGTAAAGTTACCTATTTTTGTCAAATATAACAAAGTATAACATAAAACTAAGTGTAAGAATAGCATAACAGTAAAAAGTCTCAAACCTCACATGAAACTTAATAAATAAAACTCTAAGACGAGCCATTTCGCCGTGAGCTAAAAACAAATAAACGTCAATCTTTAAAAACGTATCTGTGTTAGAAGCTCATGTGTTTATATGAAGGGGGATAACCGTACAAAGGAAAGCAATTTAACAAAATAAAAAATGCTATATTGGAATCGGGAGAGAAACAAATGATACGGGAAATACTTAAATCACTCCCATCGATGTGAAATTGGAAATTGCATGGATTTGAATGAATTTGTTTGTTGGATTGTTTGAGGGCACAATTTGGATTTAAAAAATGGTGAAGGATTACTTCTTTTCACAGTTAAAAATATGACAACGGCCTTTAGATACGTATGTACTCATATTATAGCCCATATTGCATATTGTAGCCTATATTGTATAAAAAAGTAGGTACTTGACATTTAGTATTTTTTAGCAGGTACATTTTTGAACTTATTCGGAAAAATTTTTTCTTCGCGATAAATTGAGATTGTTATACTTTGTTTGATTTTGGTGTACATTCATAATTGGCTTGATTAATGAACTGAAACGATTACTTTGCTCACCCGCGACTTTCGAAGAAAACTTCCTGATACAATAAATTATTTGTCATATTAAATTTTGTTGTATTTCAGTAAAATCTCCATGTGAACATTGTACTTTTTCTAATTTTATATAACTTTGTTAGAAAGCCGTACTTGAACTTCTGATCAATAGTGGTTAGAGAACCTAATAGTGATAACTAATGTTTGCTTCAGAGTCTTGAATGCTTAACTATGTATTTCAGTATATCTGTTGCCTAAATAGTACCCATAACATAAACATTTCTTACTTTTTGGGACTAGGTCAAATGGTATCTTTTGTCCCTTGAAATTTATTATTATTATTATAGGTCTTTCTTTTCAAGGATTACATAACACGCTAAATAAATATATTAATAAATTCTTGGTGAAAAATATTGGTAATATATTCGCAAGGAACAAAGGCGGGGTCGGTGACAAACGAGAAGGCAAATACAAGCCGAATATTCAAATTTAAGTGGAAATGGAAAATTATAGCGATCCCAAAAATAATAGCCATTGTTCAAATTTATCTCGTCCAATTGATATAGCGCACTATCGAAATTGGTTTCGATAATATTTGCTTCGAAAAATTGGAAATAAATTCATGTAATTGCTTTATTTAATGTCGCAGCTGAATGCTATTCACTGGGGACTCTTCAGCGTTAACTGAATTTACGACCCTATCAGTAATTCATTATCAAAATGGAAAAAAGGTTTTTTTTTCTATACACCGATCGAGTACAAAGCTATCACTTTTTTAGGGTTCCGGAGCCAAAATGGCAAATCCGTCCGCGGCTTAGCTCAGAGACTATTAGGGCTAGAAATCGGTAATTTTGCATGGATATGTGTGTGTAGCAATTATCCGTACAAAGTGAAAAAAGAAAATATAGAATTTTTAGGGTAGGTACGGATTATAGACATAAAGTGGGGGTGATTTTTTTTTCGTCTTAACCTTATAGTTGTGGGTGGCATTGAGTCCTACCTCATGGGGCGGCAGCTACGGTGGTGCGGACACGTGGCACGAATGCCGGAGCAGCGGGTAGCGAAGCGCGTCTTTTACTCAGAACTTCAGGATGGCAAGCGTAAGCATGGCGGACAAGTTCTGAGGTATAAGAACGTGCTAAAGAGGCACATGAATACGTGCGACATAGTGCCGTCTCAGTGGGAAAATCAGGCCGCCAATCGACTGGAGTGGAGGTCTCAGGTGAAGACCAAAATCCACGATTTCGAACTGAGACGGCGTTGTGACTTAGATGCCAAGCGGGACAATTTAAAAGCCCGACCACCTGCGGCAATCAATTACAATTATGTAAACGGTGCGCTCGTATGCCCGCGTTGTATGAGGATCCTGTCCAATAAAGTTGGATACGTGAGCCACTTGCGAGCGCATGATCGACATTAACGGAGTTGAAGCTGTTGCCATGGTCGAAACCGGCCGGATCGGATCATCATCATCATAGTGTGGGGTATCATTGGATAGTTATTTTAAAATCATTCTATGGTTGTGCAGACGATTTTTTGATAAGATAGTGATTCGTTTGCGAAATATTAAACTTAAAAGTACATTTTTTGTTAAATTCTCCCCTCCCCCCCTCTAAAAGCTAAACTGTTAGTATAAATATTTTGAAAAAAATCAGGATGGGAGGAAATAATAACATGTCAAATTAACAAGGAAAACTATAACGGCTAAGTTTGCTTGCGAATTATTTGTAGTAGCTTGACCTATAAAATATTGTTTGTTTCATACGGACAGTATAATTAACAGTAGGGGATCTTTTCGTAACGGCTGCTGAACCCTATCCTGGGCGTATCTGACACGCTCTTGGCCGGTTTTTTCTCTGGTTGAAGCAGCGAAGTGAAATGTGATGTTTCCGAAAATAGTAAGAGCCGATTTTTGAAATGAGATTTGTGAAAATATCATCATCATCTCGGCCTTTATACTTTACGTGGACACAGGCCTCCTCTGAGAATGAGAAGGCTCGTGCCATAGATCCCACGCGGGCTCAATGCAGATTATGAAAATATTAGTATCATTAAACTCAACACAGTTGTTTACTGCTTCAAAGTGGTATTTTCATAGCTTAGTTTCAAAACCGGCCAAGTGCGAGTCGGACTCGCGCACGAAGGGTTCCGTACAATTATCTATAAAAATCACGTTTGTTGCATGGGAGCCCCCCTTAAATATTTTTTTTATTTTAATTTGATGATTTATTTTTAAATTCAATACATAATTAAATATTCTGTGAATATTTCAAGTGTCTACCTGTTGCCGTTATCAATATCGAGCAAAAACGAGCAAAAAAATCATGTTTGTTGTATATTTAAGCAACAAATAAAATTAAAAGAAATAATCGTAATCAGAATCAACTTAAAATGCCATTTTCTAAATTAAAACTTGTCTCATGTGGCTCACATTTCATGACTATTAAAATCTATAATCACCTTCCGAATTCAATAAAAAACCTGGACAGCTCAAAATTGTTTTGTAAACACCTTAAATTGTTTTTAGTCAATAAATGTTACTATAGCTTAATTGTGCCTAATATAATTGTATAATGAAATAAGTACTCAATTGGCCCTCTAATATTGCTGTTTCCTTACAGGGCGTCACATGTATACCTGCTTACCTATAACATCTATTTTTTTTTGTAATGTGATATGCAATAAATAAATTGAATTGAATTGAATTTTTAAAATTCCATTTTTTAGTACCTATTTGTTGTTATAGTGGCAACCGAAATACATCATTTGTGAAAATTTCAACTCTCTAGCCATCACGGTTCCTGAGATACAGCCTGGTGACAGACGGACGGACGGATGGATGGACAGCGGAGCCTCAGTAATAGGGTTTCCGTTTTTACCCTTTGGGTACGGAACCCTAAAAATCCGTCCTGTTAGATTAAGTTAAGTAAGATTTTTTTACCGTTTTGTGCTATGAAGAAAATTATTACGTAAGTATTTTGCATTAAGATATTTTTCAAACACGTGTTTAAGTAAATGGTAGTGTCTATTGTTCCATAATATCACAAACAGTTTTTATTACATATACTGCGAGCGACATATGTTAAAAACTACTCTAAAGCTGCTTCATCATGTTGGTAAAAAGTTGTCGCATTTCTAGACGACTGAGCTAAACTAAAGTCATAAAGTTTATGCAGTGACAACATATTTCACCAACGTGCCTTTTATTAGACGCTGATGCAGAGTAAAATAGTAAAAGTTAACCAGTTTCTAGGAGATATGATATTTTATGTTATCTCTTACCAAATTTTCGTAATAGTTTAACCGTAAATATTTATACCTAAACGTGACCTAAACGATTTTGTCTGATTATTTGAAGCGTTTGCAAAGTTTCTGATTATTATTTTTATTTTCTGAGAGTATACTTATCACTTATTACAGCGATACTAGCGACATCTATGTTAATACTCTCAACGAGAGACGTCAACGCCCATTCGGAACTATCCACTCACCCGGACCAAGAGATGTCGCTCTTAAGCAATCTTATGTGTTGTACATATTTTACGTCACTAAAAACAACTTACGTGTTTTTTATTCTATAGTCGTGTTATTTTTTAACAGTTTATTGATTGTTTCACTTAGGAAAAGCTTCACTTGCTTTCTACCACTCGTCTCTGTTCACGCGACTTGGACTCAATAAAATCGAGTGGTAGACTCGTTCCGCCATCTCCTTATCCGCATATAGCATTATTTTATTAAAAGTAGCTCGTCTGTAAACATACTCTACGCCGCTAGATGATCGCTGGAGCCCCTTTCCTCGGAGTTTAAACTTGAGCCGGCTGGTATTGCGAAACTTTTCAGCTCAACGAAAATACACTGGAACGCTTTCAGAAGAGAAATGCCACCTAGTATAGGAGTGTTTTTTATTGGGTTCCGTCGATGTGTTGCGCATTAACACGCTACGATGCCTCGGGGTTTTTCTCACCTTCCGTCTGTCTTGTGACAACCCTGCTGTACAGTCACCATCACAAAGATCGGAGCTTTTTTAGGTTACACGGCAATATTATCACACGCTTAAGTGTGTATTGTATTTAGATGTTCTGATCATCTAGACAGTTCCGATGTTGCTGTCATTATACAATGTGAAATTTTAAAAGTGATACAAAATTAGGCTGAGTCAGCAAAACACCGCAAACACGCAGGGCTCTCAAGAGACTACATTTGCAGCTTTTGCTTTAGAAACCTTAGGTCCGTGGAGCCCGAACGCTCACAAAGTTTTCGGCCAAATAAAACATAAATTGTTCGAAATTGCCCGTGACAATAAGGCTAGTGCATTTCTCGCCCAACGTATTGGCATCATAACCCAGCGCGGAAATGCTGGCACCCTTTCACAGGCACAGGACTTTAGGCGAGAGGAGGCCTGTGCCCTGCAGTGGGACGTATTTTATAGGCTGGGATTATGATGATGATGAGTTAAAAAAGAAAAAGCCTTTCATTGACACCCACATTTGTTTTTCTGACAAAACTTCCGCCGGTACCCAAGAAAAATTACAATTCCGAGGAACGCTGACAGAACTCAGACAATACAATACCTACAAAAAAAACTGCTTAAAAACTCTGTTAACAATTCTACCATACAGAACCCATTTACTTAGGTACAACTTGGAATTGGTCAAACAAAATCTGTAAACAATACAACGGGCGGATTAACTCCACGTACGAGAAGTACTTGCCAAACTACCTTTTTTAAAACTTTTCAAGGGATGTCTTTGATAGGATCTTTGTAAGAGAAAATCAATTTCCAATTGATAGCGCATTCGAGATCCATCTCATTATGGGAGATTAATAGGCGAATAAATGTGGTAAAAAGTATAACAGGTACAGATGTACCTATTATATTTTGCACCACATTTAGTATGAGTGCTTTGTATCTACAAAACCCTCCCCTCGTCTTCTAAACCATTTCTTCATCATCATCATTTCAGCCGAAATTCGTCCACTGCTGAACATAGGCCTCCCCCAAGGCTCGCCAAATAGATCGGTCTTGTGCCATCCGCATCCAATCGTTTCTTACAAGCTTTTATTGAACTTGTGTCGTTCTTAGGTATGTATTAAAAGCTGTTATAGTTAAAATTGTTCTGTCTGTTTTTGGAAAAATAAATGCCAAAGATGGATCGTTTTCAAAAAATTTGTACATAGTTAATCAAAACAAAAATCACGATTGCTATTTTTGTGTAACATACAAAGTATATGGGTAACTCCGTTACAAAAAAAATAATTAAGTAATTAAATTTGGTTTTTAATTAATCCCTTGTGTACAATTTTTTTGAAAACTATTCAGATAGAGTTTAATGGATGTTAAATTAACAAATACTTAACCAGAGTTAAGTATGTGGGATTACATTTATATGAAAATTGGTTTGAGAAAATGTGACGTGGCCCGTCCATTCGTAGAAACACCGTTATTTTTACAGTACCTACCTGTATCTAATACCTTAAAGTCAGTATGAACACTAAAGCAATATATCTCCAAGGAATATGTAACTGCTAGCTACCATTTGTGTTTTACGACGTCAGTGAAACAATTTGTATTCGGCAGTGGTTCAGGCTGTAAAAGTACGGATTGCTGTCTGATTTCGTCTAGGTGGACCAACTGATAAGCAGACGGGAGGTAAGCTTGGAATAGCTCTGTATGTACACAGCATTTTGAATTTGTTGTGGTTTAGGATATTCTGTGACTTAGACTTTTAGGCAACTATATAGGTATCCAATTTAAATTTATTTTACAAGATAAGGGATTCTTTTATACTTTTCTTGATTTTTGCGCCACCGAAAAGTGACACTTGCGGCCTTAAATTCTTTGGGTGGATTAGCCATTGCATCTTTAAAAGTCACTAGAAAGTTAAAAATACTGGACCATGATCAAAAATCTCTGGTAAGTAGAGAGGTTTTGAATTCGGAATGGAAAAAGTCCAGTAAGAACGATACAAATCTCATTACATCGTTGTAGGTAATTTGAACTTAGAGCTCCTAGTAAAATAATTATAACTATAAGCCGCGGTACCCTAGTGGTTTGACCGACGGCTTCTTGAGTTCGTCGTTTGGGTCGTGAGTTTGAGCCCGGGCTCGGATCTCTGATTTTTCGAAATATATTTGCATTACATTTGAAATTTACCATGAGATTTTTTACGGTAGAGAAAAATATTGTGGGAAAACCTTTACGCGGCTGCGATTAAATTCAATGGTAAAGGTATATTACGAGAGGAGGCCTGTACCCTGCAGTGACTTACTTACATAGGCTGGGAATATGAATTATAATTGCCATTAAAATTTAGTAAAACAATTTAATGTCAAATCAAACGCCAAACCTAACGCGTGAGCGAAACTCCTGGTTGGGTAGTTCTACGAGCGTTTCAACCGTTATCAGTTTCCTGTCGCACATATTGAAGAAATGAGTTGTAGTATGCATGGACTTTTAAATAATTTAATTTGTATCGCAAGCACACTGTATCGTTTTACAAAAATCTTCCGTTCGGTGTGGCTCATTTCTTCAATATAATGCGACAGGAAACTGATAGCTGTTGAAACGCTCGTAGAACTACCCGGTTAAGGCATGTACAATAATAAATCGACCAGCCATCCGTTAATCCCAAATTAAGTTATAAGCTAGCAATAAAACTAATAGCAACAAAGTTGCTTCGCGTCAACTAATCCGGCGATGGCGGTCATAAAGCGCTCAGATTCAGTTGACGGGGAATTAAAAGTTCGCCACGACGTTAACGTAATAGGAGTTTACGAGCTTAGCAGCGACTGCACTAGCTGTTGTAATGTGCTGTGTTTTATGTTAGTGATCGCAGATTTATAAGCTGTGGATGTTTTGACTTGTGCGCTTGATTCACAATTAAGAGTCGGAAAAGCGCCCGATATTGCAGAAACGTAACGGGGTCAATTATTTGAGCGTTTGTTCGGAATCTTTCGCCGATACATTTTTGTAGAAATGGCAGAGGATTTTGATACAGTTTAATTTTTAGGGTTTCAACAAGTAAGGTATGAAGTATCTTCTTTTTGTATTTATTTTTCAACTTCATTTTTTATTACTTTTACGGTCATCCCGTGAAACCATATATTTCAAACTAAATACAAACTGAAATACAGGGTTATTTGTAATTCACTAGCATCCTTTTAACCCTAAACTCCCACCACTTAAACAAATGTTTTTTGTTTTACGGCTTTTGTCATAACTTAATATTTTTGGTGTAATAACGTTTTGAAAATTTGAGATTTCCTCTTATTTTTACGATACTCTGTGTATTTGTATGGGAAAAAAAGTGCTTCATTTTAAAAAGTCATAAAACAAAAAACAATTGTTTGAGTGATAGGAATTCAGGGTTAAGAGGATGTCAGTGAATTAAAAATAACCCTGTATAGATGCACAGAAAAAACACCAGAAAAAAGACCAATGCTGGGAATCGAAGGATCTGGGGATTTTAGGGTTTCGTAACTTGCTCATAAATATTAAGTACTGTTGGGCTAACTAGGACCCTGGGGTATAGCTTCTTCCTATTGACTATTTAAATAAAATACTAGAGATAATCTTCTGTTGGAGTTTTTTCCAAGGCCCCTTAAACATGACTGTACACATTCATATCTTATTCTTATTTTTTAACTAGGACCCTGGGGTGTAGCTTCTTCCTATTGACTATTTAAATAAAATACTAGAGATGTCTGTCTGCCCGTCTGTCACAGGACTTTATCTCTTGAATTGTAATACTTAGCTAGATACTTGAAAATTTCACCGATTGTGTATTACTGCTGCCGCTATACTCATCAGCATCATCATTCATTTCAGCCGAAAGACGTCCACTGCTGAACAAGTCCCCCAAGGCTCGCCAAATAGATCGGCACTGCGCCATCCGCATCCAATGCGTTCCCGCCACCTTAACCAGGTCGTCGCTATACTAACAAATACTAAAAATAAAATAAAGTTAAAAATTAAAGGGGGTCGTCACACAATAAACGTATCTTTTTCAGCGTTTCTAACTGCGGCGCTGATTGCTAGGCGACAGCTGACAGTTGCTAGGCAACGATTAACAGCCATGGTCATATTAGTCATGGCCGGGCGTGTACGAGCGACCGACTTGTTCCTTTGATTTCGCAAATACTTTTCCAACTCAATGTCGAATATCCCGCTAAAATTAAATCTGCACCAAAATTTCTCTAAAATTCAACGTAACTAACTTTAGTAACCTGATACAATATCTTGATTGGATACGTTAATATAGAAATCTTCTAATTATGCAAGAAACCGCACAAACTTCGCCAAAGACTTGTCTAGACAAAGCGTGCTGTAAGGGTACGCTTCCGTTGAGACCTAAGGACTAGTTTTTTAAAACGCATCAAATGCGAAAATGTGTGACCAGTGATTACACACGGAACTGAGAGGTGGCTGCTCATAATGGGCCTCATAAAGCGATAGAGAGAGCTCCAAATTTCCTTCTGTGATCGAATCAGAAATGAGGAGATTCGCAGAAAATCCAACAGACGGCCGATGGGGCAGTAAGTTTCTTGACTGGCGACCGCAAACTGGCGGACATGGCATGGCCCCAACAAGATGAATTGACGATCGGTTAAAATTCACAGGATAGTGGGTTTAAACTGATCCTTATTTTTTTTTTATACGAAGTAAGTATAGAGTCAAATAATTTAGTCGGATCCACAGAAATATATCGAGATAGAAGGAAAGAGTTTACGTACGTTGACTGGCCAAATGGAGTTTATAAGCCCCAATGCTCGCCGCGAACTTCAGTCTGCTCCCGACCGCGGTCTGCGTGCGACGTCAGGTTTTAAAAATAAAATGACTCGTTGTTCAGTAATTAACTGTTCAAATACTACAGATAAAGTTGGAGCTGTTAGTCGAGGTATTTCCTTTCATTGGTAAGTACTATTTGTCCTAAAATATCTGTTATTAATTAAAAAACGATTTATTTTATTATTTTCATCAGAACAGTAGCGGGCGATAGTGTGTCCACGCTAGCTTTCCATTGCGGCTTTAATTTGACGAGCCAGACATGGCGTGCGTCCAAAACCAGCAATGTAAAAATAAGCTATTCAAACTATCGAGTCACGTCCAAGGTCAATTTATCATTTTTTCTGTCAAAAGTAAGAATAGTGATGTACAAGTACACTATCGCAGTTCTCACTCGATTAAAATCGATTTTGAAAGCAGAGGAAATGATAATTACGTTTTTATATTATTATGTAGCTATATAATGTACGTAGTGCAAAGCAAATATTATTAACAAACAGGTTATGGTTACTTCTATATTGCAATTTTATTTTAGTTTTCCGAATGATCCTCATATAAAAAAAAGGAATCTACAAAAAACAGCAAGAATTGTTCTATACATTTCCACGAAGACACCTTTACTGGCCCATCAAAGTACCGACGAGTAATCAGTACAGCTTATCCGACTATTGATGTAGTGATGATGTCATATGATGAAAAGGTACACAGTTACATAAGGCTAAATATTATTTTAAAAAATGTGCGTGTGTGTGTGTGTGTGTGTGTGTAGTATTTACACGATTATAGGTAGGTAGGTAATAACGAGCTTTGGAGAGGACTGTGCTCAGAGTTTCTCTACGGGATCGAATCAGAAGAGAGGAGATCCGTAGAAGAACCGGGGTCACCGACGTAGCCAAACGGATTAGCTCGTTGAAATGGCAATGGGCAGGCCATATAGCATGCAGAACATATGGTCGTTAGAGCCCAAAAGTTCTCGAATGGAGACCACAGACTGGCTAGCACAGCGTGGGACGTCCACCAACGAGATGGACGGACGATTCGGTGAAGGCCGCAGGTTCAGGGTGGATGCAAGTCGCTTTCAACCGTAATGATTGGGCGTCAATGAGGGAGGTCTATGTCCAGCAGTGGACGTCCTACGGCTGAAATGATGATGATGATGATGAATAACTGCAGCGGCTATAGTAGGTATTGACAAATGTAAAGCAATTTATTGGTTAGGTAAGTACCTACCTACATTTATATTTTTCGATTTGAAATTCTGACCTTTCTCATTTCCTCTGTCGAAAATAATTTCAATTCCTCTGTGCATAAGAATCGGTTCCCTAAACGATCTGTGAATCGATGCTTTTGAATTGATTTCGCGCGGCTTATGTTTCCCATCACTAAATTACATTCGTGACGTCAAAGTACCTACGCAAGATGTTACAGGCTCGGTCTCGCTACAAATTGCCGAGCATTTTCCTTCTATCTCGATATATTTCTGTGGTCGGATCTATAACTCGATGTTTTCAAAATAATATAGGTACAAAAAATATACTTACCTATTATTGAAAAATATTATTCGTAACTGAAGATAAATATTCAAAAAGCCTGCTCATTTCAACGAGGCTTGCTGTCTGTCAAGGGATTGCGAATGATTTATATACATACTAAATAAATGGGCTATTTAGCCCCACTATCCTTTTAGTCTGGTAATAAGTTTTTTTGTATTTATAACATGAAATATTTTACAAGTTTTTACGCTGCCTCGAATAGGGACTTTCTAATTTGACTACCAGTTTTCGTAATACCGCTGCAATGGATGCACACCCTAAACTTTGCGGATTGCACGCTTGAGAATCTTCCACAAGTTTCTATTTAAATATTTCCCAGCGATTAATTTAATTTAGTTAACAAAGGAGAACGGTTGGGAGTCGTCTTACTAACAATTAGTGAAACATTGCTGCAATCTTAACAACCAGCATCGGTACTTTGTCGAGCATTCCTTTGCCATTTCGACCTTTTGTTTCGTCTGAACATTTTTCAAATTAATTACGCTATGTGAGTTCGGGCGCTATTTGTGCTCTGGCTTCAGAATAATATTTCACTTGTCTTCATTAAAGAACTCTGGTTTCATTTGGCATCTGAAAATTCTCTGAAATGTTAATAATGCGACGTTGAAACAAAAGCGTTTTGGCACACGAGATTTTAAATCGCGCTTTAAGTAGGTACTTATTTTTTCATATTGATTTAAATTTTCAGTACTTAATTTAATCATGCGTTAATTGGTGGTTCGTTTTTATGAATCAAATCCAATTTATTCGCACCATACGTGGTCACGGAGTAACAAGGTTTTAGTTCATGGATTGGCATCCAATTAACCCCCTTCTTACCCGTGGTACTACCGGTGGTACTACTGTCTGGTAGTACCACGGGATAATTTGCATTACCCGTGGTGCTACCCCTGTGATTAAAATAAATCGCAACATGAAAACTTTATCATCATCATCATTTCAGCCGAACGACGTCCGCTACCTCCCCCAAGGTTCGCCAAACAGACCCGTCCTACGCTATCCGCAGCCAATGCGTGAAACCTACACAATAATAAGTAACTAAATCACGGGACACTAATTAACAACAATTTATTTATTTTATTTTTGGTGAAGGCCGCAGGTTCAGGGTGGATGCAAGTGGCTTCCAACCGTAATGATTGGGCGTCAATGAGGTAGGCCTATGTCCAGCAGTGGACGTCCTACGGCTGAAATGATGATGATGATGATTTTATGATGTTGAAAACTGACAAAACAATCCATAGTTACTTAAGTCACTGGACATAAATGGGAGGAGTTCAAAAAGTTGGACATCTTAAGGACCATAGTTAAAAATCGTATGAAAGTTCTGTTCTTCGTTGTGATGTGACACGAAAACTAGCCATACTTAATTTTCGTGACACAATTTTCCAGTCACTAATTTTGTATGGTTGAGTGCGATTTAACTTGGTTCAACTTTTCGGTGTCCACCCAAATAATAAGCATGTTTTATAAACATTATTATCGTTTACTAGCAGAATCAACAGTCACAATCATGATAGCATATAGGTTTAAAATGTGTAAATGAGAATAATACAAAGATGAGTTCATCAAAAATATTTTACAAGACAATAATGGTAATACATGTTCAGTGAGCAACCGTCGACAGTAATCAGGTTTAAAACAGTAAATTACGTTGACGTTATATTTTACTGAGACTTCATTGATTCGCAGGTACCGTAGTAGTGCACTCCTTGCGGTTGATATATCACCTTAAAATCGGAACAAAAACAATATGGTGCCCGATTTCCGTTAGTAAAGCAACGAGATTATGTCTACATAATTTTTCGTTGCAAATTACGTTTTCAATAGGTACACCTTATTGACGGTTGGTGATATTATTTGTCATTGGAGCTCTATTTATTGTGTATGTACAATTAACCAATTTTGATTTTGATCATGAGATGTGTATCATTCGATATTGTTATACAGGGAATCTATTGTTCTATGGTCCCC
Organism: Archips xylosteana; assembly: GCA_947563465.1. NCBI lineage: Eukaryota > Metazoa > Arthropoda > Insecta > Lepidoptera > Tortricidae > Archips > Archips xylosteana. The sequence continues at coordinate 8,506,309 of OX387350.1, read as the reverse complement.
AGTTAATTTTGTAATGCAATGTTTTGGAGACATCTAGCGGGTGATGGGTAATTTTTTTTATAAATGACTGTCACTTGAAGACATGAGTGGATGAAGGGGGTATGTCACAAAAACATTATTTCGAGAAAATTGCAGTTAAACACCTACATTAGTCTGTTAATATTTATTAATTTCTGAGTAATGGGTTGTCTGGAAGAGATCGCTTTTTAGCGATAAGATCGCCTATTGTCTACCTGAATTTTTATTTTTGTAATGTCACTGTACTGTTTTTGGTGATCAATAAAGAATATTTGTATTGTATTGTATTGTATTGTTAAAGGTTTTTACGTTGTAATTTTGTTTTTAAGTTAAATAGGGTATTGTTACTTTTATAAAAATCAACCAAATAGCCTGAGCTATTGATTTTCTTTCTCCTTTAAACTGTTCTGCAAAGACAAGAACTTAAATAAATGAAAGTGTTTATTGTAACAAAATTTATTTATTTAGTAGAATTTCTTCGTAAAAATACCTGCATTCAGAGTTTATAAATTTCAGCTGATCCCTAATGTTTTCTTTTTTTTTTGGGATATCGGATAGTCAGAATAAGAGAAAATAAAAGTTTGTCTCATAACATGGATGAAGGAGCTAAGTGCGTACATGACACTTTCTTCTGTTACATTCACTCGCAAACTGGTAACTACTTCTAGAGTCATGTGCCCTTAGTACATTCATTTTTGAAGATCGTAACTTATTCTTGTACAGTCAAGGGCAAAAATATGTATACACTTTAGTACCTTGTCTATTTTCGTCATATTTGAACTGCCATATATGAACTGTCACAGTGGTTAAAGTGACAAGGTACTAAAGTGTATACATATTTTTGCACTTGACTGTACATAGGTCCTTCATACACTGGGTTTAAAGCTGTTATGGTTTATAAACATGAGAACTGATAGCGTTCTGTGTTGCATTATGACTTAGAACCTTCATTTATGGCATAAAACCGAAAATGAAAAAAATGCGACATACCCCCTTCATCCACTTCAATTGCCTTCAATTGCATTTCCACTATTCAATGCTTGGTTGCAGCATATTGTATGCAATTTTCATTTTATTTACATACTTGTACAATGGGCTCTCAAAGATCGTCGTTGTAAAATTTTAACCATCGTTGTTTTTTTTTTGAAGTTATGACCAATAAAATGATCGCCAAGATTTCAAAGTGTGTATGATGAAAGCGTAAGAGAGCATTTCTGGCGACGCAAACCGGGACTAGTGATATTTCCTCTTGTTGTTCTTTTTCCCAGGAATCATATTAGTTGATTGTACCAACTTCAAGTTTTACAAGATTTAATGAAGTAGGTACATTTTTTTATTAGCAAGTTCGTAAGTTAGTGACTAGGGAAGTGAACTATTAATTAAATAAAATACATTTGCACTTCAAGCAGCATCTAAATATAAAATTGACCTCTTTCTTATTTAAAATTCAGGTTTCCTTTTAAGGTGCTTTATTTTTTATAGATAAGCTGTAATATGAAGTGATCAGCTTGTACTTATTCTACTGATAATGTAGTGTCTTCTGTGCACGCTCGCTCGCAACATGAGCGAAGCCGCAGGCGATACGCGATATCGGCGAATTTACAGTGCAGTAGGCCGTAAATACATCCGAGCCCACGGCTACCATTGATCTTCCCAAACGCGATACCCCTTTGTTTTGCCAAAATTGCGGCTCAAGTGGAATGACTATGGTAATTTTTCGGCTGTTGTAGAAAATGTTCGTGTTTTACAAAACTGTAATTTAAAAATGTGTATGTGGTTAATTTTTACTTCTGCATTTTTTTAGACGACCGGGTAGCCTAGTTGTTAGAGAACCTGACTATGAAGCTTGAGGTCCCGGGTTTGATTGATTCCCGGTCGGGGCAGATATTTGTGTGAAAAATACGAATGTTTGAGCTCGAGTCTTAAATGTTTAATATGTATTTAATTATGTATTTATCTATATAAGTAAGTTTATCCGATGTCTTTGCTTAGTTTGGAACTAGGTCAATTTGTGTGAATTGTCCCGTGATATTTATTTATTTATTTATTTTATTCCCAAAAATTGTTACACAAAACTAATTTATTAACGTCATACAGTGTAAAGTATATCAGAAATTATGTGATTATTGGTACTGTCGAAATTTTAAATTCTCAATAATAAAATGCTTACAGATAATATCAATAAATAAATAGTTGTTGTCAAATGAGACATAATATTATTTTGTCTTTCAATACGATACATTTCTACTTTATCGACTAGAAATTAAAGGCATAATTTCTAGATGACGAAAAAAGCACGCTACTAGGATTTATTAATAAAAACATAATACAATGCAACAACAGAACAAACCAAAAAGACGAAGAAGTTCTAAGTAATAGAATATCTTTCGTTCATAAAAGAAATTTTCCCGTCAGTACCTACCTATCTAATCACATACCGGCGCAAGAAACAATTGGCTCATCCACGTTTTATTGCGCGTCATAAATGTGACGCTTATTATTTTCCCGTCGTAAAACAAAATAATTCTCTAACAATAATCTGAACCCTCTAATCTGGATTCTCACAATAACAGATTTTATTGCGCATTGTAATTCAGATTTTTATATAGCCACATGCTGACAATGCTTTACTGCTGAAATTTAATAGTTACTATGGTAATAACTATGAGATATGGAGACAATTTATATTATGTCAAACAGTATTAATCCTAGCTTCTGACTCTCGAGTAATTTATTATAATGGACCACCGAATATCATAAATTATAACCAAAATTAGCCTACCATTTTAATGTGAAGTTATAACCAGAACTTTGTACTCTAGATTATGCTACAGAAGTAACACTATCCAAAATTTTAACTGAATTTTTATTTCAAATGAGCACCAAATAGTTTTATTAATTTCTGAAACTGACTCGATTGAGCTCTTTTGTTTTTTTGATGATCAGTAATAATTTATTGGTACTAAATCCTGGTAAAGGAAATAGTTTTTAGTTATAATCACATACTACACATCGTACTATGACGTCGGGGTTTTCAAGAAAAGGGTTTATACTTCTTTTAAAGGCCGGCAACAGATTGGCGACTCTCTTTGAGTTGTTGATTTTTGTGGGCGGTGGTAATCATTTTCCATCAGATGACCCGCTTGCTCGTCTGCCTCCCTCTCATAATAAAAAAAACATTTCAATTAAAAATTATTATTATATTATTTAAAAAAAATTTCATTTGTTCAAGTATTTACTTGAACCCATTTATTTTTAATAGCTTTTAATCGTCTATCCGTCAACAATTCGAAAGCAACGACGGTATATTTTTGTAAACCCTACGTAATCTTTTGTTCCACTGTTCAATAAAGGTTTTTCTCATATTTTCCACATGTATGTATAAAAATAGTAAATAAATAAAAACAGACGGTCAGGTATTCAGACACAAATGATCACAATTCTTCAGAAAGGTACTCAAAGTAATGAAAGTAAACCAATTTCGTTTCACATTTAAAACCCTTACAAAAATACGTACCTCTATATCGTAAAAGTTAATTTTCTGTCGCATTTACGAATAGAAACAGGGTAAAAACATATCCTGCATGAGCAGATAGCGTTGAAAGTAATTATGCTCTGTGCATTAGGATTAGCGACCTTATTTTTTGGGCTGTAGTGAAGGTATTGCGTTAAAGATGATTAGAGATTTGGGGTGCAATATTATCTCCTTTGCATTCAAATAAATGAGAAAAAACCGGCGTCCTGTGGACGAACTTTTTAATTTGTAATTACAGGACAGCGTCCAAGCTTTAAGCACCATTAACTTTTTTCTAATGTCTGTTTCCTATGGGGTTCCGTATTCACTGCTCCAGAATTTAACTGTAGGTACACATTTAAATTTAGTTTCGCTCGGTCAAATGGGGAAAATGGTTTTTGTTTAATTATGTCCGACCGTTTTTTTTTGTATTGTAGCAATAAAACAAGACTTATCTTGACCTCTGCTAATTTGTCATATTAATTTTAAAAAAACAAGCGCAGAGAAGGTACAGTAATACTCAGCTATCTTGGATTGAAGAGAGCAACGAAAGTATATAATGTAATATTTTCCTTGAACTCGTAAACGCCAAACGCCTCACCTCACACCGACCGTGTTTACTTCGGATTTCAAACGCGAAAGTGCGTCGTTAGCTCTGACGATTCAGATCCTGACAACTTTATTGCGAACTCCCGGATTATTGGAAGAGCTCGAGGGCTCTTGTCGCCTCCCTTACGCTAGTTATCACATTTTTTTGATGTGTGTGCGGCTTTTTTTGACCACTTCACGCGGCCTTTTCGTGATGTTCCATCAAAAGTTTTGTTGACAATTTTACACGTCCAAAAAAAGACTTACATTACTTTGAATCATTTACTGTCTCCTCTTTTCTTTATAAGAAAATGCTACTTCACTTGGTGTATAAATTAAAGAGCAATTTTCAAAGCGTCTTGTGTTACATTTTTTGGGAACTTAACCACAAGGCGTGTAATGCTTGTTCTAAATAACAATAGCGTGTTAGTGTGCGTGAGGCGAACTAAGAGCCTGTGCGGAGGAGTGCTGTCAAGGGCCGCTTTGATTTTCCCTTTTTCGTCAAACTTAACTCGAGAGCCATCGGACACGCTTTCTCAATTTGCCAAATAGTTTGTGGGTTCTTTCTGCCAAATTGATAATTCGAGTAGATATGTTGAGTTGGTTTGCTAGATATTTTAAGAAGTTTAACTACCTAAACAACACTCGTTAAATCGATTAATCAAATAGCATACCCGACAGTTAGACAGTTTCGACTTTCTCCCGGTAGGGGCAGATATTTGTATGAAAAATACGAATGTTTGTGCTCGAGTCGTGGATGTTTAATTTTATCTATAAATACCTATTATTATTAATTAGTAAAGGACTAGGTCAATTGGCGTCAATCGTTCCACGAATTATTTAACCATGCTGATCTTTATGTAACCATATAATTTTGCTTTTAATAAACTATTCTATTCTTATGAAATACGAACGGGATTTCTAGCATCTTCCGTCTGTTACGCTCTACTTGTAGGTATAAGAAGGAAGCAAGTACTTTAACTGATTTTTTAGGGTTTCATTAAGTATTTTTTTTTTATTTTTTTTTTTATTTTTATTGATAATGGGAAACAAACAGCGAAAAATAACATTTGTGATTATTTGAAATTTAGATAATACAAAAGCCAAAGAAGTTTCCACTAGTGAATTATAACATTATGGTTGCTCAGAAAGACTTATTTTTACAATTGACTAATTACATTACTAAAATAATTTAAGGGAAATATTTATGTGTATATAAGTAAAAGCAAAAGCAATAAAGTACCATGCACAAAATTCAGCCAACAAAAGGCGAGTTCAAACGACTTATCTTATCACAGTTCATATGCAATCATGCACATGAATAAAATAAAATTAATTAAATTAGAATTAGATAACAATGTTTTTCATATTTTACACATTTTTTTATATAATTTTATTATCTTTTAATTATCTTTTAATTGCAGAGACAAATTTTTGTACTGATGTAATGAAAAATATGTCGACATGAGAATATTTATCATTATAAATTTTACATGCTCTAACAACAAATCTGTTCCTTGCATATGCAGTTCGATGGAAAGGTAGTGCGAATAAGGTGGAAGATCGGGTGCGGCGTTCGGGGCAGCGCAGAGATATGCTTGAGAGAAGGGCAGGCGAGTCCAGCAACCCATTTAGGACTTTAAACACTGCAGTTTGATCTCTAACTTCACGTCGAAGTTGAAGAGATATAATATTGTTTGTTTTAAAATCTTTGAATTTATACTTCATCCGCTTAATAAATTTATTTTGAATCTTTTCTATTGCATTAATATGGACGGCAAAATGAGGATTCCATACGGTAGAGGCATATTCCAAATGAGATCTAACATATGCATTATATAACACAATCATTGTGTTAGGATCTTTAAAATCTCTGCTCTGCCGAAAAATAAATCCGAGCATACCATAAGCCTTGCGAACAATTTTGTCAACATGGGCCGTCAATTGCAACTCGTTATCAATATTTACGCCAAGATCTTTAACTTCTGTAACCCTTTGAAGATACTTGCCATCAATAGAGTAATTATGAACTATGGCTTTACGTTTACAAGAGAATGTAATAGAACAATATTTATCAATATTAAGGCAAAATTTATTATTTTGACAATATTCGCTTAGTCGGTTGAGGTCGTGTTGTAAATTAAGACAGTCACTTTCCGATGTAATAACACTGAATATTTTCATATCGTCTGCATATAATAAGACTTCTGAATGTTGAAAACATTCAATTACATCGTTAATAAATATGTTGAATAACAACGGACCAAGATGGGAACCTTGGGGGACTCCCGACGAGATAGGTACAAAGCTAGACATATGACCTTTAACTGCCACTGATTGGGTTCTATCACGAAGATAAGATGTAAGCCATCTTAAAAGATTACCATGAATTCCAAATGTTTGTAGTTTACTTATTAGAATGTAATGAGAAATTTTATCAAACGCTATTTTGCTATTGCTATGCTATTTTTATGGCTATGATTCAGCAATTGAGGAAATTATTTGCGTTACGACTCACCTAAATATTCTCTGTTTATACATGATTCATTGAGATTATCTTCTCGGCCAAAATTTCCCAGTTCATGAAGACGAGAGTCTTATTAACCAGTGTGTGTTGCCGTGTTGCCAGTGTTAACTTATGGCACTAAGACGTGTTCTCTGACTGTTAACCTTTTAGAAAGCTCAGAGTCACGCAACGAGCTATGGAGACAGGCTATTCTCCCGGGCTAGGACCCGGAAAAGGGGAAGTTCGCCAAAGAATTATTTTCACCGATATAGCTGCTCTCGAAGAATATGTTAGTTGAAATGGCAATGACCAGGCCAGAACACAACCGTTGAAGGAGACTTCCTTTAGGTGGACCGATTACAGCTTGAGAGTAGGCAGGCAACTTGCGCATGCAAATGGCAATTGGTCGTTCGTTGTGGTGTTTAAGGGGCGGGGGGAGAAGGAGGGGTCTTTATTAAAAAGTGGACGTATTTTGCGCGGGATCCACCCTGGTGGTATAAAATGTTTACGCATAATTCATCATTTCGCATAACTATTTTTTCTCAGAAACAATTAAAATTCTAGAATTTTGTAAAAGTTATCCTGTAGGACTCTACTGGTTAGGTTAGGTTTATTTTATAACAATTCTGAATAATTAATGGGGTCTGAGAAACAAAAATACTCATGCGAAATAATGAATGATGCCAAATGATGAATTATGAGTAAAAATTTTATTCGATCCAACAGTGAACTCCTTTTGAGTGACGATGATGAACATAAGCGAAAACCTCATCTCTCACTAAAGGCGGCAAAAAAATTAAGTGCGAAGGTAGGCTAAAGGTAACTCCTGAAGTAGGTACTTTGTGAATACGAACAAAAAGCAAAGCCTGCAACGTAAGCACGACTGAAATAATTCTCTCGAGTGAATCCTTCGTGAATTAAAGTACTTCCTTTTCCGTTTTGCGGAGAGCTCGTGGCAGACGTCACTAGCGTTGTTTTGAGACGTTTGCACTGAATTAGTACTTGAACACGTTACTTAACCACTAGGTACGTAACATAACCTTTTATATAAAACTAACCCGTGATTGATCTCTATCTCAGGATGAAAAGTGCAGATGAGGCCAAAGGTGTATATTATTAATTCAGTAACAGCCTATTCACTCTAGGTAGCGTTTATCTGGAAATACAGATGGTGGAAGCAAATTCCATTTCTTAGCATTTCTTATTAGGAAGGATGAAGCGATTGCTTCGAGCGGACTAATGTAATACTAACCACTTTTGGATGAAGACGCTCTCCTCGCCTGGATGCTTGTATAACTTCTTCATGTAGCTAAACTGTAAAGCTATATTTATAGGTAATGCAGCTTTTTTTAATTTTAAATACCTAGTCTCCAAAATATGATACCTCTTCCTTTACCGTTCAAATTTTTATTGATATTTTAAGTGATTAAAATTATAAATGCGAAAGTTTGGATGTTTTAATCTCTGTCATTAGAAAAGGCTTCTTACTAGGATTAACATTACTTCTTACTAAGGAATTCTTCGCAGACGAAGTCGGGGGCAATGAGTGTAAACATTATTACCTTTTTTTCCTTAAGGTCTTAAGTCCTTAAGGTTCAGTTTACTTTATAAATGTTGAGTGAATCATTCAAAGCTTCATCAAGAAGAACCTTTCTTAAACTACAAAAATTTTATTTTTTGTAAAACTATAATAGGTAATTTGTACTTTTCCATTTACTGGCACGGATGGAACGATGCTTGATGTGAATTGTTTCATCTGCACTATGGTGCCTGTGTCTGTTGATGTCACTTTGCGAAAGGATTTTGAGAAGTATTTAGGTATACATCAGTATTTTGAGGATGAAGTAAACTTTTAATTACTGTGTCAACTTGGTTTGAAATCATTCTTCTTGATTTTTTGAATTTACTGTCATTTATTGACAATCAATCCCCTTTCTTCTTTCTTGTCTTGTGGGTCTTTATTGTCTTAAAGGATCTATTTAATTGAAATTAATAAATAAATTGGCAACCATAGTTGCCCAAAGCATATGAGTGGATAGTAATAGTAGATTGTTCAACAAGGGACTAAAACAAGCCATAATGACACAAGATATATAGCCACCCGAGCAGAGCGAGGGTGGCTATAATTCGCGTGTCATTATGGCAGTTTAGTCTCGCGTTAAACACTCTACTTTGCACTTTGAATGCGAGGAAAAAACGATGTTTTAGGTATACTAATCTATAATATTACTTTTATACAACGTACGCTCAATACGAGCAATGGACGTCTGTTCAGAATTCAAATAGCAATTTAAATTTGTACCGCGGTTTTTTTTGTTGAGTGACGCTTTAAATGTTTGCATATTTAGCCAACAGATTCAAACATGAAAATTATTTCATAGCTAATTGGACTAAGTATGCATAATAAAATGAATTAATGTTTAATATAATTAAATAGATTAATATTCGTAATTATTCATGGCGTTTCACGAAATTATTATTTTTTAAAATATTTTTTATACAGTTGTCATTTTGAGGTTATTTCCACGTCCTAAAGGCTTCCACAGACCGAAGCGCAGGGCGCTACGGAGCGCTACGGAGCGGGCGCTACGGAGCGCTTCGGAGCGTCCGCAGCGCGCTGCGGTCTGTGGAAAGCTTTAAAATTGTCTATGCCCAGTCATTGATAATGACAATAATCCTCCATCCACAAACACCGTGATTGGCAGTTTAGGGGTCTCCAAAGTAAATTAAAAAAAAAATTACTTTAATCCCTAGAGATCAAAAAAGAGCTTTAGTCCTGATATGCAGAGACTAAAGTAACATTTTAAGAGCATGAGAAGTGAAAAAACTAATTTTCCCATTTATGCAAGTTCGACTTGCACTCGTCCGGTTTCTTTACTATAAGGTCATTTTATCTGGTACTCATCCCAGCCTTTATACGTCCCGCAGGGCACAGGCCTCCTCTCAAAATGGTTCTCAGAGGGGTTGGGCCGTAGCTCCCACGCGGGCCCACTGCGAATTGGGAACTTCACACATACCGTTGAATTTCTTTGCAGGTTTCCTCACGATGTTTTCTTCACCGTAAAACTCATGGTAAATTTCAAGTGTAAAATCGCACATAAATTCCGAAAAACTCAGAAGTGCGAGCCGGGATTTGAACCCACGACCCTCTGCTTAAGAGGCCATAGGCTGTTGAAACGTTCGAATAAACGCCCGTGTATATATTGGCACTCCTCTTGGTATAATCGTCCATGATAACAGTATAAAAATTAGGAACAAAATTGTACACATGTATTGACATTAACTTATTTCAAATACAGCGTAACACTAAAACTATGATGATAGCGATTATCATTTTATTCTCCAGAGGCAGCGATGTATTTTATTTTCAAAATTAACAATCGTATTCCATCACAGTGATTCCTATTTGATAGCACGATACCTTCTTTAGGTCTACCATCATTATCATGTCCACTATGTAATCGCCGATTAACTGATGATTAAACATTTCTTTGGAGTGATTCAAACTAATACTCATGTCCTTTATCTCATATGTATTCTGAAACGGAAAAAAATTATGTAGAAATCTAGATGGTTCTCTATCGTTTACCCAAATTCATAATATTATGCAATAATGTAGGTATCCTTTTCCATTATATTTTCTATTTTTTCTCCACAAGTGCTTCTATCCTAAAGCAAAATTTTTGACACTTTTTTTGTTCAAGAATAAAATTGTTACCAAACTATCTAACCTACGCTACCGCATTTTGTAAGATGACATTGTAAATTGAGTTATTTATAAACAGCATAGTTCCATATTTTTATAGCAAACGTGTTTGTTATGACCAATTAAATTGAACGGGAAACGAAGTGATACGAGACTATACTTCATTTTTTTACTATAAAGTACTGTCCACTGTAAATATGTATGTAGTATGACACGTTCTTTTGTTTCTTGCGAACAAATTGTATGGCGTAGGTAATATTTTATAGACATAAATAACCCTTGCCTTGCAGTCTGGTAAAAATATACTATAGAACTACACCGTGTTTTTTTTTATTTTCGTTAACTTGTCTTGTAGGTATAGCTTATCTAATTTAAAAAAATGATGCGCCCTACCACCGCATTTACGCACAGGATTTTTCATGTGATTTGACGATCGTGATGTTGCACATTGATCATAGTTCACGGAATAGTTGACGCTCCCAAATAGCAGATGAATAGTCGTAATTAATATTTGCACGGACACATCAAAATCAACTGATTCAGTAGAGGGGCGCACGTCATTTTAGCTTAGACAAGCTCTAGGTACTCACATACGCAGTGCTTGTTACAATTTTTCGACTAATGGTTAATGTGAAAGACCATTTAAAGTTTGGCAAAAATTAGTGTCCAGTATGATACGTACAATTTGAACTTCTAATTTAGAGCTTTAGCCCAAACGGAGGCGTCCTACACACATTTTTTTAAACACGCTTTAATTAACTTCATATTATACACTTCGAACTTTTAAGTGGGTGAAAATCAAATTTAAAGATTCCGTTACTTATAAAATATAATATATTTTATACCCACTTAAAAGTTCGAAGTGTAGGTTTATAAAAGTGTTTTGTGTATTATTATTTATTTAAAAATATGGCTTCTGTCCTATTTTAGGACAATTTCGCCAGTGCAAAGTAAGCTCTCTTTGGGAGCGACGTTGTACGGTGATTGTAGTTTTTGCAACTTGATAGTAAAATTCCAGAAACCACGTGGAGACAACTTGCGCATTAAAAATGTCAGACACGAGAGCAATATAGAATTTTGAGATCACTGTTAATTAAGGTTAATCGCTGCATAAAACACTATCAAAATTATACTTCAACTAGCCAAAGAAACAGAAATACCAAAATTATATACTGTCTACATCCGCCATGTTCGAATGCTAAAAATTGAATCGTGTTTTGTATATAACTGTCAGAGCTATGCTATTCCTATAATAACCGAACTATAGTATCTGTACTTGATAACCCGCAACGTGACAACCAAATTACCCATTTGTCGTAAAGACAAAAAACACTTACCGCTGCTATAGGACAATCGTATATTTTCATAGATTGAATCATAGGGTACCAAGGAGCTGCTTCGTTTTTTAGGTTATCGCAAATATCACCTTGCATATGGTACAAAAACTCCTTTCCAATATCCATAATCTTCCATATTTCTACTTCCATCTGTGAATATTAATAAATAAATAATAATAAATAATAAATATCACGGGACAATTCACACCAATTGACCCAGTCCCAAAGTAAGCTAAGCAAAGCTTGTGTTATGGGTACTAGGCAACGGATAAACATACTTATATAAATAGATACATAGTTAAATACATATTAAACACCCAAGAACCGAGAACAAATATTCGTATTTTTCATACAAATATCTGCCCCGACACGGGAATCGAACCCGGGACCTCAAGCTTCGTGGTCAGGTTTTCTAACCACTAGGCCATCTGGTCGTCATTAAATGTGATATCGCACATAATATTGCGAAAAACTCAGAGGTGCGAACCCGGGCCCGAATCCACGGCCCTCTGCCTGAGAGGCCATAGGCCAAACCACTAGGCTACAACGGCAGTCAAAAGTCAGAAATAGTGAAATCTACTATACAATTTTTTAATAAACACAATACACATAGAAAAAACCTATTTAAAATATGTTTAAAATATAAATACAGTCAAAACCGTTTATAGCGTCAGAGCGTCACCAATTACAACGACATATTAAAAAACCCAACCCGATCTTATATACCAAAGTAACACTGGTTACAATGACCAACCGTGTTTAACGACCAAAATATTGCTGTCCCTTGAATGTCGTTATAAACGGTTTTGACATAATAGTGTAGGTGACACCACCATCAATTGACGTACTTTTATGAGCTATCAGAACTAGGGTTGCCAACGCGTACAGCGATGCGGGACGTCCCGTTTCTGGAGCCCTTGAGTAGGTAGGTATGCGTCCCACAAAAGGTCCGAGCGGGACCGAAATTAACGTTATTTTAAATATTCTGCGTCATCGTGCGCTCAGTCGCTCGCTCAGAACTGCCCTGTCCCGCTCTATATTGAACTAGATTTTTAATGTTTGCGTCGTAATTTATATGCTAATATGCAAAAAAAGTTAATCTGGTTTAATTTTTCATGCCTTTCAATACATTGACGGCCAATATACCTTACTAAGTTAAACCGGAGGAAAGCATTTTACAGCAAAGTCCCGCAATTTGATTTCAAATGTACCGCAAATCTGTGCACTAAGGTTGGCAACCCTAGTCAGAACACAATTGATGACTAGATGGCACTGGAAGTCGCTACAAATTGAAAATTAATCTGGCTTTCACTTTGATCAATTATAACTGTAGATCCACAGTCGCGCGCCCGAAAATGTCCGAGCCAAATGAGCGCCACTTTGATAAAAGTGGCCTTCTTTTTTCTCAGTACGTTGCGTGAAATAGTCAAGTTTAGCTGTCAAGTGTCAACCGAAATTCGACTGTAATGAAGTAAAGACTAGGTTCAAATTTCAGTGTAGGTGATGATTTTAATTGTTATGCAAACAAATAAAAAAGTTCGGACATTCTTTGAAGGGGATTTTGTTCGGCAATGTGTATCTTCAGTTATAATTGATCAAAGGGCTTTCATGGGTAATTTTTGTTAGAGTACTTCGTGCCCTGAAATGGTTTTTTTATGGTGTCTACTGCCCTATTTATTAAATTTAATTGACTTCTTTCTTTACCTCTGCTCCTTCCTCGATGTCACTAAATACTTTAATATCCCCATTCAACCCTAGTTCCGCCTCCTTACCCTCCACCATGCCTAGTCGAAGCGTATCACAATTGAGATAATCGTTTTCAAAATCTGGGCAGCTCACCACATCTTCTGAAAACTCAGCGCCATAACATACCTGGGAACATAAAAAATAACACTTGGCCGCTTTCACTTGGTCATTTTTGGCTTTAAGTCAAAGTCAAAATTCTTTATTCAATTTAGGCATCAATTTATGCTCCTATGAACGTCGAAAAATCTACCACCGGTTCGGAAAAAACCCTGTTGAGAAGAAACCGGCAAGAAACTCAACAAGGTATATTTTTTTCAATCAGATCTATATTGTTATTAAATGACATACATCTAAAGTATTTAATACAATTAATTTTTTTAACACACTAGAAAAAAGTAGTAGTAGTAGTAAGGTTCTTTGTCTCGCATGGATGGGATCAAGAGATGGAGCCCTTTGACAGACGGATGGACGGACGGACAGAGGGATAGACAGCGGAATATTAGTAATAGGGGCGCTTTGGCACCCTTCGGGTACGAAACCTTAAAAAAAGAAACCTATTAGCATATACAAACTTACCTCTCCACTAGTTATTTTGATAAACAAAACGGTAAAACATAAAATATTCACTAAATTGCGCTCATGCTTCATTATGAATTATGAAGTCTGTATATAAAAGCAGCTAAGGGAAAAATATTATAACTATTTCCTGTATCGTACGTTTTATACACTCTGTGATAACAATCTGTTTTTAAAACTGCATGTTACTCTTGTCAATGAAGTCTGATTGTATTGTAGTTAGTGATTTACCATGAGTGATAAATTCCACGATATGTTTACATACTATATTTAAACAAGGGCATGGCGTGAGTAAAATTGGTATTGGACGTACTTTTCGTCGCATCTACTAGCATCATGATCATGATTAAAGGTTTCGTATACCTTAGGAAAAATGTCTAATATGTACCGTATACAAACACCGTGACACGAGATTTTTATATATTAGATATAATAGGGGCATTTTTAAAAAAGTGTACCATTTTCTTAAAAATTATTCCTCATATTCCATACAATTTTTTGCGTCAGTTTTGTGACGAGCCATATAAGCTGAATGAAAAAAAACGTCACAAAACTGACATGAAAATTTGGGACGTTTTTTTATCATCAAAATCAAGTGCACAAGAGCATATTCTGACTAAGGAAACCCCAAAATTTCCTCATTTGAAAAAAAGTAAAACCACTTCTTTTTTAAGTGCCCGGTTGGTTTTAGCTGACCGCCCACGTTTTTAAGTTTATTAGACTCTTGTGTATGTGATTTTGATATGGGCCAAAGTTACCCTCTATTGAGTCATAGTACCCCGACCTTGGGGTAAATAATTTAAAACTGTTAAAACTGGTATTGTAGATTATATTTTCGATCAGTATTGAACAAGTAAATGAAAGGGACGACACGGGTGGCAATATAAACTAGACGTACAGAGGTTAGACCAACCAGTTTCTTACTAGCGAAAGAGAAAAATAGTATGGAACTAACTGCGCAAAGTAAAACACGTAAAAACCGGCCAAGTGCAAGTCCGTGCACCGAGAGTTCCATATTTGTATGTATGTCAAATTTAGCTTAGCAGAGCCCTGCTTCAAAGCAAAATGTACGCAGTGTGGGGTCATTTTATACTGTGGGACCCCCTCCCTTTAATTTGTAATTTAATTTATTTTTTATTTGTTTTTGGAGCGACTACAGAAATTAACGTTATGTTGAAATCTCAGCTGTCTATCTATTACGATTCTCAAGGCAGAGCCCTGTGGCGGTCAGGCGGACGGACGGACAATGTATCTAGTGACATTAATGAAGTTCCGTTTGTCACCCCTGGGCTATGGAACCCTAAAAGTGAGTTAATTGCAATAAAAAAAACTATAAAGTAGGAATTTTTCACGTACCGATTTGTTTTTAAGAAGGCAAACACCAAGGTTCATGAATGAACTAAACATACTTATTTCTTTGCAATGGGGTTAGATTTTTTACTGGCGCCGGTTGAATCTCAATGCGATCGTCAAATATTCCTGGCGCACTCGCACAAAATATATCAATTTCATATGAACAAACAAATGGGGCGCGCGAGGCTGTTTATCATTTCCGATATAGTAGTTTTATGTAAATGACACCTACTTTTAAACTGTCGTAATTTTTAGATTCCGATTGGAGTTTCCCCTTCGCGTATTTGTTATCTCCCGGTGAAATGAATATACCCACGGATGCGATTTACGACTTGTTTTTAACAAACTTTCGACAAATTTATCTATGTGCAGGTTAGATTGGCAAAAAGTAACGAAGCTTAGATAATAATAATAATAATAATAAACAGTAACATCGACATGTCATGAAAAAGACAAGAAATCTTTGTATTTGTATGTAACACTTACTTACAACCTACCTATTTTATTATATAGATTGCAAAATCTTTTTACTGCGCTCAGAAACTACAAAATCACGCACGCATATCAATGTTCTCCATACATCTTCCTGTAGATGAGCAGCGAAGTTATAAATATTTTTCACTCGGATTTCTTGAGCGTTCATGCACACGGGGAATAAAATGCTTCATCTCTGCTTCACTACCAATAACTCAACGCTGTAGACGAACACAGGGGAATTGTGTTTACAGTAAAAGCTTTGTACATTGGAGTTGAATCTGACTTTGACTAACCACTTCTGAAATTACCAAATCGAAATAACTAGATACCTATCTGCCGTCTGGGACAAAATGGTCAAGGGAATGAGGAAAATGGGAAGCTAATGAAAGTGATAAATGTTTGTTTTGTTACTACGCGGGGAATTTTAATGAAATAAAAGTTATTTAGGAAATTATTGTTTGTTACTTATTTATCATAATAAAAAATGTATACTTACAGGTAAATCTGGCAGTTCTAAGCGGAGGCCTATGCTGTGTCAGTAGGACGCATATAAGTCACTGCTACGAAACGCCAACCTTTATTTAACTGAGTTGGTAAGGGTAGATCCTAATCACTTATTTAGAATCGCCCCGTGTAGGTATACTTAACACTTAACACCATCAAGTTCCACGACCAATAGATTAGAGTCTAATCTAATCATTAGACAATGGTAGAGACGAGTTATTAACTGATGACGATAGACTGACTGACTAACGAGTGAGTAAACTGTTACCAACAAAATTGAAACCAGATTTCTGAAATAGATGATTTTTTTTATAAAATCGCACGATGTAGTTTTGTCTGTGTTGTAGCTACGAGTTATCCGGAAACACAAATTCACATTTATATACTTACACAATACAATACAATAAATATCATAGTGCTCTGAGTTTCAGTTTACCAGGCACACATAACATTGAAAGGGTTAATGATTAAATTATGCGCATAGAATTGTCAGCGCCCCATTTAATTTGATTGCCAGTGACACCTATATGCAAATGATACGTTACTTCTAATTGAATTTCTTTGTTTCGTCGAAGTGGGAATCCTTGATGACTTTTGGGAGCACAATTCGCGTTCACCCGAGCGAATGTGGTTAAGGGTCCAAGGAGCAAAGGGAAATCGTATCCATATAACTGATGATTATAACATACTCATAATAGGAGTTCCGCCCATTCATCTGGGAGTTCATTCTGAGACGAGGCCTGTGCCCTGCAGTGGGACGTATGAAGGCTGGGATGATGTATAGGAGTTTTTTGGACTGACTGGTAAACAAAATAACGACGAAATGTGTTTTTGCGGAAACAATCGAGCAGGAGTTAATTGTTACTAAACTAATGCCAACGGTAAGAGATAAATTATGGCCAGAGAGAAAAAAAAAAGAGATACTAATCATGAGACGTATCAATAAGGATGAAGTACGATGAAAATTTTTGAAATACTTAATTATAATAATACTTAAAATTACTTTCCGATTTGAAACTAGTTCTTAATGAAACTGGTGTTATTTTGAAAGTAGGACTTTTTTTAATTTTTGGGCTGTAGTCGTCAAAAAAATTACAAAAAAGTGTCAAAAATTCGTTAGCATCAAACTTTTTTACTTTGGTCTAAGGCTGCCTTGAAGTGCAAGAAGGAAATGTGGCGAGCTTCCTGGGAACTATACCTACCTCATAACGGGTTCCAATTTTACATTCCATGTTTATTATTCGATGTTTTTTATTTGTTTCTTTTCCTGACAAATGTATTTTTTTATCTGTGTATCGAATATTTGTGTGAGTAAAAATCTCTCCCAAAAGAAATTAATTTTGAAAATTCAAATTCTGCATTCGGCCCCATCCAGAGTTAGCAATTATTCAACATCTTTAATATTACAAAATCATTTGTTATGCTCTCACCAATGTTGTAGTGGTAGAGCCATGTTGTTGTAGTGGTAGAGCCATGTTGTAGCTAGCCGCTGCATCATGAATGGGCCGGCTCGTCCAGGCAGTACCACCCTCTCACAGAACACCGGCGTGAAGCAGCTGTAATCCTGCTTGCGATTCCGCCGTGCCGGGGGCCCAATACCTCACCCCTTCCCTCTCCCCGTTCCCCTATTCCCTCTCCTTTAGGGCCGACAACGCACTGGCATCGTGTAAAGCGCTGCGGGTGTCTATGGACAGTGATGTTCATTTAACATCAGGGGACCCACTAGTTCGTTTGTCTGGCCTATCTAACATAAAAAAAAAATCTTATATTTTTCTTCGTATCCAATTTTTCAAGCAATTGATGCGCAGAACGTAATAATGAAACCGATGAAACCGTGATTTATCTTCTCAACCTGTACTGTAAGTATTTAGAGACTGGCTTGGAAAAACAGACAAAATCACTAGCAATATAACTAGAACTCGTTCTGTAATTATGTCGAGACGCAAATAAATGACGTAAGTATGTGGATGACCGGATAGGCTAGTTGTTAGAGAACCTGGCTACGAAGCTTGAGGTCCCGGGTTCAATTCCCGGTCGGGGCAGATATTATACGAACGTTTGTGCTCGAGTCTTGGATGTTTAATATGTATGTATGTAAGTATGTAATTTATCGACAAAATATAGTGTAGGATTCCGTACTAACATGCGATAAATAACTGTTCAATATTAAGTTTTGATCGACTGTTACTCGCTTACTTGTAAAGCATTTTAGCAGTGATATTTTTCCTTTTAAATTTGTTGTACTACAAAATTTCAAATGGGAAGTGGGTACTGGGTAGGTCACCTAACAAACATGAAAAATTGCGTTAGTAAAACGGCACCTGTTTCGAGAGATTTAATTTTTCTGAATTTTATGAAAATGTACACCGGCCCGGCCCTAATTGTAAGTTATTTAGTTGTGGTATTCGGAATTTACAACCTTTTACATTCAAGAGATAGAGCCCTGTGGCATGACAGGCAGACAGACAGCGGAGTCTCAGTAAGGCCCATACTACACGGGCGGTTTCCCGCTCGACGGAGCTGCGCAGTGTAGTTTGTACCATACAACTTCCATATAAAATTGTGTCTAGTGGCGGTTCAGAAGCGGTTTCCCGCGGCGGGAGAACCGCCCGTGTAGTATTGGGTACGGAACCCCAAAAAGGTCCAAATAGTAGATCAATAGTTTCAAGCATTTTACAAGCTCCAATTGCAATTTAACATGGGCATGTACAGTCAAGTGTAAAAATATGGGTGCATGCAACTTACTCATGCTATGTCCGATAGCTCTTATGTCGTCGAATTAAAGTATCGATTCATAATTATGACAGCATTAAACCGATATATATTTTTGCACTTGACCGTACTAGCAATAATGACTAGCAGACCAGTTATTTTGATTACATCTGTTTATCTTGCCGTGGTCACGACATTGGATCTCAGTTCAAGGTCTTGTTATTTCGCATCAAATGGACCGTCATTTTTTAGTCGTTGATCGTCAGTTATTTTTGTTTGATTTACAATTCCTAAAAATATTTTATTGTAATTCATGGACTGGACTAAATTTGCTTCAATTCTTTATTATTTTTGGACATTCGTAAAAATACATTAAATTCAATAGAGTTTATACTTAGAAAGTCTGTGAAGATTGTTAGTCAATAATTGTGCTTTGAAAATATTACTATAAACTTTTTTTATGGATTTCTGACACGGGTGAAACTGCAGGTCAAAACTAGTATTGTTGATATACATATTTAGACTCACAATCAGGAGCATAGCTAGACGTAGGTAATCCGTACGCTTATTGTCTATCGCGTGGGCACTTGTATCGATTAGCTTTCACTATTTCTTTCTGTCGAACGGTATAAGATAGTGATAGAAATAGATGGTGAATGCAAAAGCAAGCGCCTGCACATTAGACAATATGCCCTCCGGTTCCACGCCCACGGCCTCGCAGTCTGAGGAGCCACATGCCTCAGGTTCTTGTTTTTTTTGCCCAATCTTTCATTTTACAGGTTTCCCGTCCAGAACCAATGTGCAGCGTTCTTTCGACACGTCCTCATAGTAATAATGACATTAAACGCTCATAGAGTCAAGAGACACATGACCCTCATGAGACAGGGAACCTGATAATGTATGGTGCGCCATCATAGGGCCTCGCTAAACAACTCACAATTGCCTACAAACTGGTTTCACTATGGACATTTTTTTTTTCCAAATTTAAAACAATAATATTTTTACAATTAAATAGCATCGTTAAACCTGAATCAGGTTTGTCTCGATTTCAGTTGTTATTTCCTGTACCTGATACTACTAGATGGTGAAACAACGCAATTATCCTTTATTTACCTACTACTTGGGTTTTTACTGAGATAATATAGTGTTTCTAAGAACAAAAGGTTCTAAAATTACCAATTAATTGATGAAGCATGACTTGTTCTTTATAAATCCACACAATATCCATGCAGTGAATTTGCAAATATTTATCGATATTTATACAAAAAATAAATAAAAAAGAGAAACGTAAAAGAGAAAAAAAAAAGAGTGACGTGCCTGATTAACTGAAAAACAGCAACGCACAGCCTAATGTAACTAGAGATTGGAAATTTGACTCCTTGAGGGTCATAAAGGTACCCTAAGTAGGGATTTTTCAAAATTCTCACAGGTCAGGGCCAATGTTTTTAAATGACTTCAAAAGAGGAGGTTATCGATTCAGTTGTTTTTTTTTTCTTTTTCTGAGTTTTCCATGGGGACAAAGCCGCCATAACCTAGTAATTGATGAAATAAAAGTAATTTTTGTGGTGTATCGTTGATTTATTCTTAATTTTTTTTCCGCAATTTGTAGAGATCGTTATCAATGTGATGTTATCAAATGAGCAGAAACGGCAATACATGTAAATACTTAAAATTTAATTATTCTTCTAAAATTAATATCAAACAACAATACTTAATCAAAAGTGTAATAAAGAACCTCTAATGTTTTATCTCATCTCGGCCTGCACGTATACTTCAACACAGGACAAAAGGAAAGGGACAGGTTTCCTCACGATGTTTTCCATCACCATACAGCTCATAGTAAATTTCAAATGTAATCTCTAATGTTTAATAATATCTTAATCATCCTTAGCGCATCAACTTGTCATTTATTATTTATTTTTACAACTAATGTCACGTTCTTTAAAATACAATTTCAATGAGTATTTTTCTTTTACTAACCTTACTGCATGATCCCATAAATATTAGTGTACCACTTCACTTCTTTATATCAAATTATGTAATATTAAAAAAAATATATATTTATGACTAATTTAATCACAGCGTTCACAATTATGAATGTCCATGCATATTATCATTATGGTTCTACGCAACTGGTAAATGGCTAGTCCACATAATTCATAAAAAAACCACCAATGTCATAGCTTTAGGGTTGTCTATTGTCACTCTGTTTCGTATGAAGACAAACAAATGACAAATCACTGTTCCATAAAGCGTTTATGAATAAAAAAAAAAAATTTCGCTGCCTGTCTTTTCTCAGTAACCCACGTTTATCACGTAAAAACCTGGCAAATTACACATATCTTCTACAGGATGTAGACAATGATTACCTTCAATGAACTCCAAATATTTTGATGCATATACGCGATGATCTTTAATCGGTGATCAGGAGTTGAAAAATAATAATTCCAATAGGGAACGTGCACATAGTCGGTGCTGCCATCAATTTGAATGTTTCACCCTGATAAGTTTCTTTTACTGTCTGCATAGAGTCTCTTCTGTCACATTAGTGCTGCCGCCTATAGTTTCTGCACATTCCCTATTAGGGAACGTGCACATAGACGGTGCTGCCAACTGGTGCCATCAATTTGAATGTTTTACCCTGATAAGCTTCTTTTACTGTCCGCATAGTGTCTCTTCTGTCGCATTAGTGCTGCCGCCTATAGTTCCCTAAATGGAATTTAATAGATGAAGTCTCAAGCAATTAAGTCTCTGTTTAATTTAAATAAAAAGTTATTGTTATAACTTCTTCCATCTAATGAATGCATGGTCATCCTAGTTGTGTTGAATTAGGTAGTTTCGTCAAATATCATCGCTTTGGCGGGTAATTTGACAGGTCTCGCGTCAAATTTTGTTTAAGAAACTGACTTGTTATAGACTAAATCATGTGTAGGGGTGACAATAATTTTAATCAAAAAAATAATTTCCAAAAAGCCATTATTAAAAAAATTAAACGTTTTGATTCGCGTAATTTGACTTAAACGTTATCGCCACCGAATACTGATCTAGAAAAACTGGTTCATGATCACCGATTAAAAATCATCGTGAATTTACGTCATAATCACGAGTAGACTCAGAAATAGCGATCTATTTCCCATAGAAAATGATAACATGAATTATTTAAAACTGTTAAATTAGCAAATAACAAAGTAGCTTAACTCAATAATCTTGCAATTACAAATTACTAAACATTCGTCGATTGTAGCGTAGACCTAATCCAGTCAAGGTAATTCGCGGTGGAAGTGTACACTCCTGGCCACCCGTCCCTGCCACAGCCGTAGCCAAAGGATACCACTGCCACGGACTCCCAAATACCAGCACTATTAGCCCTCATGAGAGGTCCACCGGAGTCTCCTCTACAAGCGTCTTCTGCGAACTTCCCTCCAGCGCACATCTGGTTGTCGGTAAGCTCAGCGCCTAGAGTACGGTACTTTTGGACACAGTTGTCCTTTTCGAAGATCGGCACTTTGAGCTTTAGCTTAACAGGGCTGTTGCGGCCTAAAATTAAAGTGAAATGATGTTTAATAACTCGCAGCATTGAAATAATTCTCGATTAATACGAGAGCCGCTGGTATGGTCTACAGCTAAAAAAATAACAGTTGATTTGATTTTAATCGTTTACTCTGGATTAAGGACGACATTTCCGCACGTTTTGACACTACTTAACCCTGTGTTAGCTTAGCACTTAACTCAGAATTATACAGTTAGGTAACTCTGGTTCGCGCAAAGCCGCTTTGGAGTAAATTTAACGTTTTCCACTTGTCCACAATTTTTTTTATAATAAACTGACCAGCAATCGGCCTCTGATTTGATAAAATGTAGATGAGGCCAGAGATAATAACTGACGAACTCAGAACACAATTTAATGAAGTTTTTTAATCTTCATTTATATCTGAGTCTTGCACCAGCAATACATAATTATATTAATACTTTGACTTTTGAAGACAGAAGATCTACAATTAAGAAATTTCTACATTATTACTTCGAGCATCCTCGTCATGTCAAAATTGAGTTTCTTAATTATAACGACAAGCAACGTTGAATTTTGATGTAAAGCCAAAACCACAAATGCTTACGTAACATCAGTAAAACCCAGTTCCACGTAAGTAAGAGAATCAACAAAATCAATAGCAATCATACCATTTAGGGTTTTTCCCCAGCCGGCTACAAACACGTCGTCGCCAACGAGCAGGCGTGAACGGCCGTCGGGCAAGCAAATCGGCTTCACATAGTCTGTAAATAAAACAGAGACATCATATAGTTGTTTGTCAAATCTTACACTTATTTTGAGGCATAAATAATTACGTGAGGAGCTTAGGGGATAATGGGTCAAGCCATCATCATCAACCTATGCTCGTCCACTGCTGGACATAGGCCTCTCCCATGGCACGCCAGTTAACGCCACTGAGCACGATCCTCGGCCACTCTCATCCAGCTCTTGTCAGCCGCCTTGCGAAGATCATCGCTCCCTCGAGTCTGAGGAGGTCGTACGCTACGTTTGCCGAACCGTGGTCTCCACTCAAGAACTCGTCCACCCCAACGGTTATCGATTCTTCGGGTTATATGGCCGGCCCATTGCCACTTCAGCGTGATAATGCCAAACCAAATCTCGCCCAATCAACATCACAAAATATAAGCGTATAACGTGTTTATACAAAGAATACGCAGTTTTTCAAAATTGCACGTGAGATTAAGGGATAGTGTGGTGCTCGATGAATGGCAGTCTACCACTGTACGTTTTCTTCGGCACTTCCTGCCATGTACAGTAAAACTGTGGTATAGCCACGATAGTTAAGGTCACGCACACAGTAACATGTCTTGTAATGACAGCAGGATTTTGACATTTATTTGTACCGATAGCAAGTTCACAGACTCAACAGTGAATCTTGTAGATTGACTAATAATTTCTTCTGCCTATTTAGTTAAGAATGATTTAGTAAAATACATCTACATCGTACATCAAATACATTAAACAAAAACGAAAATAAAATATTTTGATCCATTTTATTTAAATCAGATAACCATATTTTTCGCTATTTATGAAAAACCGATTTTTTTGTTGCGAATATTTAATTTTCTTATCAGTTTCAAATTGTTTTATTTCAAAAATAGGTTATAAAAAGAAAAATATAACATGCATAGTATTGCGTGGGTATTTCACCATAAGATCATATTCAGTACTTTATGTAGCTGTGTGTGTAAGTAATCACTAATCATTCTCCTCAATTCTCGTGGCGTAACGGTTACAGTACTTACATGAGTACTTCACTCTCTGCGCCAGCCTGACTAGTGCTATATCGTCTCTCTTGTCGGTATTTTTGTCGGAATAGCCGCGGTGGGGATGGGCGGCGTCTACAGGTACTTCTACAGGCGGGTCGGCGCAGGCGTCATCCAAACAGTCGATTTCGCTTTGCACGTCGTATTCACCCAGACGTACTGTCACTCTGAGGATAAAATGTAATGTTTTTATAAAAAAAAATACCTGAGACGAATTAAGAACCTCCTTTTTTTTTTGAAGTCATTTAAAAATTGGCGACAAGCGTTTTTTCACAGACCAATTTTGCTTCTGTTTGATGATTGAAGTATTGCTCTGTAATTTATGGTTAACCCACAAACTTTAACTCGAGTGTCAAACGATATTAAATAAACAAAAAAATGCATCATCAGCCGAAAGACGTCCACTGCTGAACATAGGCCTCCCCCAAGGCTCGCCAAACAGATCGGCCCTGCGCCATCCGCATCCAATGCGTTCCCGCTACCTTAAAAAATGCATACCAGTATTTATTTATCATCATATTTGCAAGTCGATTTTCACTCACTTTTGGTGACAGGTACTTAGTGATTGACTTGAAAATTGGTGCGACAGTGGAAATACAGTTTTATATTTTTTGGAAAAACTCATTTTTTTACTCACAGTGTTCCTACTTCCCGAGTGATAGCTCCGGTGACACAGTGAGCAGCAGTCAGTATGTACCGATGGTTGATCAACACCCCGCCGCATTGATACGTTATGTTTCCAGTGGCTTAAAGTAGAAACATATAATGGTTAAGCTTCAATGCAAGTAGGTAATGTTGTTGGGAGAGAAGGGCTCTCGAGTGGCGGCCACTAGTACGACGTACAGACGAGGCAGACGAGGCGTTGGCAGGGGATCACCACTATTGGCATAAAATTTAAAGTCCAAATTCACCATTTGTAAGAATTCATCATTTCGCCAAGATCTTTTTTTCAGAAACCATTAATAATTCAGGAATTTTTAAATGGTTATCCTGTAGGACTCTATAGGTTAGGTTATATTTGTTTTATAACAATTCTGTACAATTAATAGGTATCGATGAAAGAGGATTAGGTCCAGGTGTGGACGTCCTAGGCTGAAATGATGATGATGATAATGAGTAGTACATCCGCAGTTGACCTTTCTTCTTCAAAGCGCTGCACCAAGCGTCACGTCATCTATCAAGTCAGCTAACAAAACTTAGGCAAACTTGTTAATTTTGGCAAAAATTTGGCGTAACCACAGATATAGATACACATAGATAACACAAATGCATCTACTTCGCGTGTCCGAACCCCGGCAAAGCGTCGGGTTGGCCGCCACTACTGACAGTTCGCGTGCGTCAGTTGTTGCAGCCGGACGTCCGCGAAGACTAAGAAAATGCCTCGTTGCGTTGTAATTAAGTGTAATTATGTCTGTGGTTTCAATTTCCTATCACTAAATTTCGGCTGCGACGTCACAGTAGTGTTAAAAAGTCGACACGCTTGGTTTCAATACAAATCGTGAGCAATTCGTTATCTATGTGTATCTATATCTGTGGGCGTAACGTAGGTAGACCAGCAATTTGATTCCATAATATTAAGATTCAGTAAATTAATATATGCTTAGTCATGTTTGCATACAAATGAACTGGCAAGCTTGCAAAGTAATGTTACTAAACCACACACACACACACAGCAACTTTCAAGTTACTCGTTCAGTTTTCAATAAAACCCGTTTCATTTACGCGTGATGAATTTGGCAAGGAATGTTTGCGGAGGACTCGAAAGTGGGCATTTGCAGTTTGATGAGTGCGTACTTTTCATAAATTAAGAGATATTTTCAATTTACACATCACCATTTAAACTTATAATTGGGGTGTATTAGAAATATGTCTAAGCCGCAGCAAGGGAAGGCAAAATTGAGTCTATATAAACAAAGATTAATGCCTAAATAATGTTGGCAAGCGCCAAATTCTCGAACAGCTGAATCAATTTCTTCTATTTTTTTCTATATTTCATTTATTCGTTGAAATCCTAGGAAGGTTCTCATGTATAGAAAAATTTTAAATAAAAAATAAAACCTCCTTCAAAAAACATCCAAAAAACTATGAAATAATAATTGAACCGAACCGACCACAATAAGCATGAAAATATCTTTCTTCTAATCTGTTTGAAGTTGGTGCCTCAGCTCGAGCCAGCAGGAGTGGACCTAGTAATCTAACTTACCTACATAGCTACCTACTATCTATAGGGCTTCTACACTACACCCCTGCTGGCTCGTGCTGAGGCACCAACTTCAAACAGATTAGAAGAAAGATATTTTCATGCTTATTGTGGTCGGTTCGATTCAATTATTATTTCATAGTTTTTTGGATGTTTTTTGAAGGAGGTTTTATTTTTTATTTAAAATTTTTATTTTTTGCTTTTTAGTTGTTTCTGTATAAAATAGATGCGTAGGATAAAATCATCAGTTTGACTTCGAAATAAGTTTATGTTAAAAATTCTATTTTTAATGATCGACGGGGTTGTGACGTTTTATTACAGAGTTCTATGATACCATTTGAATGCAAATGTTCGACTTGTCACCGAAAATACTAAAATCGCTATACATTTCTCTTGAATTTTTGAGGAGTTTCGTCAATTCCTCATGGATCCCATCATCAGAACTGGATTCTGGTAACAACGGGACCAACCTTGAAGCATGTGCTTTCAAACAATGAAAAAAAAATCCAAATCGGTTCATAAATGACGGAGTTCTGAGGTAACACACGTTAAAAAAAAAAAAAAAAAAAAACCGAATTGAGAACCTCCTCCTTTTTTTGAAGTCGGTTAAAAAATTGAATAAATTGTATAGTTCTCGAGGGATACAAAATAAATTAATTCTTCACAGCCTAAATCGCTAATGAGCCTAGACAGCTGGTTCATAATAAATATAATTATCATTACTTAATCTAGTAAATTTTAAGTTAGATATTTAGTTTATAGTTAAGTTCTATTCATTGTTATTTCTTCATTATCTTCGAATCAGATTTATCCGGGAAAGTTCCCACTAGACGCAGTTGCAGATGCTCAGTTTTGAATAATGTGATATATGGAATTATTTATATGTATTAATTCTACTTACGAGTCCGGTAACCCAGTAAGGCCATCCACGGGAACTCATCCAGATCAGTGAACTGTCCCCCGTATATCCTGTCTCCTTGGGTACCGATCCCGCATTCGTTCATTGGCGCTGGTGACGAGTCCTCGCCCTCTACTGGAGACTGTTGGCCATTGTCGTTGTTGCTGGGAGGCCTGGTTGGTCGCGGTCTTGGTCTTGGCTGAAGAATTTAAAACAGAAAGTTGTAAATACATACGTTTTTATAAGCTTTCACTTGCAATGTTGGGGTTAAATCGTGCAAATCATCATTCATCATTTCAGCCGAAAGACGTCCTCTGCTGAACATAGGCCTCGCCAAGGCTCGCCAAACAGATCGGTCCCGTGCCATCCGCATCCAACACGATCGTTTTTGTTTCGAACAAAATTAATTCTTATGCGGATGCGGGTAGGTTGATTTTTGTATTACTGTATTGTTGTCTGATAGCCAACACTGGCGTTAAAAAGGTTAACCAGGTCGTCGCTCCGTCTTGTCGAGGCCTACCCACACTGCGTCTTCCGGTCCGCCAGTCGAAATCGAATATAACCCACTTATTATTTTGAAGATTGAAAAAACTTATTATTTTCAAGATTGCAAGCGGCAAGTTATTTTATACACCGTGGTATGGTAAATGCGCCAAAGTCATAAGACAGACTTCTAAGACCCTTAGAAGTAAACAACGTTATATGAGCCTTGGGTCTAATCGGCAATCTTATTTAGAACAAAAAAAAATTAAATAATAATTATTTGAACTTCAAGATAACAAGGTCTTAGAACGAGCAGGCAACGCAATCTAAAATGTAATGACGTTACGTTACTCGTGAATGTTATAAAAAAAACTATTTAGATTTGAAACTGTGTGGCACTGGCCAACGGTGCCTATCATTAGGGCGTGTTGCACTGCATTTTTTTTTCAGTATCATTTTTTCCAAAAATTTAAATATCTCCCAAACTAAGCCAAATCGACCCGGCTTTAGCACATTTTTGGCTTGAAATAACTTGAGGAATCTGTTTTAAATCTATTAGGTTACTCATCGGCCAGCTCACTGTATAGTTTGCCCAGGTAGCCCGTGATTTTAGCTGTTTTGTAAATTAGTCTTCCTCAGAAGGAAGGTCATTTGGCGCCATTGATTGTAGCGCATAATCTTGAGATACAATCTCGAAATGATTTGAGAATTATAAATGACAATGTAAATCAGAGCCTTATTATCTAACGCGTGGACGCTTGCCATCTCTTTCTGTCACCCACCATCTCATACCGTTTGACAGAAAGAAATAGTTAATGCGATTGCAAGTGTCAGCGTGTTAAACAATAAGCGTACGCGTACTGTACGTGTACAGATCAATGCTTTTCTTTATACTCTTCATCTCTTCTGGATTCAGGAGAAGCCGTAGATATTTTCGTAACACCTATTCGAACCTTTTTGACGACCGGATAGCCTTGAGGTTAGAGAACCTGAGTACGAAGCTCGAGCGAGTTGTATTCTTGGGCGGGGCTGATTTTTTATGAAAAATATGAATGTTTGTACTCGACTTTTTGATGTTTAATATGTAATTATGTATGTATTTATATTTATGAAATTTGGGATACTAGTTAATCTTATTTGTATCCTAAAATAAACCAAATTTGGTGTGTTTGTGTTAAATAGATTTTGAGTTATGAAGGTGTCAAAAGTGGCTCCAAATGGTTCGTGTAATATTACACACGGCGCTGCTTCGCCAGTTCCTTTTGCTTGAACGCTAACGCGTGTCTAGATCGCCATAAGTATGTTTATCCGTTGCCTAGTACCCATAGTACATGATTTGCTTAGTTTGCGACTACCTAGGTCTATTGGTGTCAATCGTCAAAAAAAAAAACTCAATTTTTACCGTGGGTGTTGATGGTCTCTGCGTAGGTAAGGGCCCACAGCAGACCCGTGGCACGTAGCCTTCGAATCCACAAGAGGATTGCCTCAGGAAGCTGACCACATGGCTGGGAAGAGGGCGCTGCTCGAACGATGACAATAGGGAAGGACAGTCATAGAGAGACACGCACTCGCTGGTAGTTCCCAGGGGAGTCATACAGGTGGAATCTGAAAGTGTAATGTGCCAGCTTAAATAAAGTTTGGTCCAAAATTAGCCCAAGTAGTTTGACATATAGAACCCGAAAGCATAATGTGCCAACTTGAATAAAGCCGGGTCCAAAATTAGACCAAGAGTTTTACAGATAAAAATGTCCAGATATGAGGTAAATGTGTGGCGGTACCGAGGCTTAGTCTGATTTTATCCCAAGTTGTCGCGATTTATCATTATTTTACAGCAATAATCGAGTGACACTAATGAAATTTAAAAAACGCTGACAAAACGCTCTGAAATCGACCCACTTAGGCCCGCGTGTGAAATACGGCCCAAGCCCCCTCATTTGACAGCCCTGTACCCAGCAGTCGGACGTTCTTATCTAGACCGAAATCATGAAACTTAGAAGTCCAATACGTAGATTTTTTTTCTAAAAGGTTTTTCTGAGTCGGTGTTTTCTTTTTGTAAATTGCAAATATTTTTTAAAACGTACTAATCATCATCATTGTTGTTAGTCTAACATTTGGTAACATTTGGTTTGGTTTTGGTCTGCGGTTGCGTTAGGTAAGTACTCTGAGGATGAGCTCTGGTTGAGTTCGAAACGCGTCAGTGTAGTTTTGTGGTGGTGGTAGTTGGGTTTGCGTGATTTGTGTGTGTTCGTACAGTGTGGAGGTGGAGTGGATAAACGTAACTATCATGAGGTCGCGGGTGAGCAAAGTAATTTTTTCAGTTCATTGATATGGTCCTCCGCAAAGGCACTCCTGATTTAATAAATTACATTAATCATCTTATTCACAAAAAATTGTTTGTTTTAATTGTTTTTCAAATAGAGACCAATTTAGTTACCTACCTTATTTTAGCTGCCTTTATCCTCGTAAAACCCAAGTCAAATTTTGTTTATTAGATTTTGATTCTTACCTACTATCAATCAAGGAGAGTTGACAAATTCAATTTCAAAAATATTTATTTTTTAAACATAGGTAAAAAAAAGGTATGGACATATATAACAGGTCATAAGTATCACTATGTTGCGCCATACCTAAGGCATACAAATAGCCACAGCTTGACATGCAGCATGCTTCTTACGTACTACCTAACCTCTAATATTTTTCAAATAATTTAAATTGTCTATTTTCAAAATTTCTGCTGGTAATCTGTTAAAAATTCTTGGTGCCATCCCAAAGAAACTCTTTGCCGTCAAAGCGGTGTTAGAACGTTAGGTGTTAATTCTACCTTGCTGTCGCAAACTACTAAACTTTGAAAACACATTTGTTTTGACTTGCCTAATATTTAGCATGCTGGGCTTTACGAGGGTATAATATTATCAAATTATTTTACATTTACTAAACGTCGTGACCATTTTTTAGTGACTTTCCAGGTTACTAAAACAAGGAAATACCGCCGTTGATTAGCAATGTTCGTCATGGTTTGATAAGTTGATAACCTTTAGCTTAGCATGTTAGTATTATTTCGTTGTAATCTATTTCGAATGACTTTTATTATTTTACCGACTTGTTTAATTCTCACTCTGTTAGAATCTTCCCTCTCTAATTAAGTATACGAGTAGAAATTAAACAGATGTTTTCCGAAAGATCTTCTCAACTAGGTAGATAAAAAAACAATTATTTTTAAATAAGTATTACTGTTTGTGAACAGCGGTTCGAAAGTTACAAGCTGTTAGTTTTTAACAATGTGGGAATTAAGACAGTTGAATATTCTGTAAGCAATGTATTTTCTGTACCGAAATATTATGACTGTTAATAATACTTTATCCAATCAGGCGTGACCAACTTTGCGGACTGAAACAATTACTTTCCGCGGGTCGAGGGTGAGCAAAGTAGTTGTTTTTAAAAATACCTCAATAAAAACGGATCTTATGAAATCCTCAAGAGAGAGAAGTGTGAGAGAGAGAGAGAGAGACAGAGAGGTAGCGCCCTGTGGACAAGGTAGTCATTGATAATTAAGTATTAAAAATATTTAGTTTTTTTAAAACGAATTCAGGGAAAAGAAATTAATTCATTATTATGGTCAGGTAGAAATAAATTAAGTACAATATTAAATACGATAAATTTACGATATTATGTTACAATGAAATCGATGGTTAAAAGGCGAATTAATTCTAGCGCCATCCTGGTTGATTATGAATTATATACATTATGCTGATTCCAATTAGGGTTACTTACAACTTAAATAACGCCCAGAATGACGCTATAAAATTTGCTTTTTAACCGTCGAAATATTCAAAAGTTACTTAAAAAAGATCTCTTTAAGGGATTAGTACGCTTTTGTACACATGTTAATCTCTGTGTTTTTAGTAGGTACACTAAACTATTGGCAATGTGCGAAGCGGGTGGTGAGGGTACACAAAAACGATCGCAGCGCACAACACATCATGGCAAAAATTGGAAGTAAATGGGGAGGAAATGTTGTCAACGCTACGCGGCGCCACCGTCGTGCACGTAGCCAAAGCGGGTGGTGACAGAAAACGATCGCACCGCACAACATGGCAAAAATTGGAAGTAAATGGGGAGGAAATGTTGTCAACGCTACGCGGAGCCACCGTCGTGCACGTAGCCAAAGCGGGTGGTGACAGAAAACGATCGCACCGCACAACATGGCAAAAATTAGAAGTAAATGGAGAGGAAATGTTGTCAACGCTACGCGGCACCATCGTCGTGCACATAGCCAATACATAATTCACATTTTTGAAAGGGCTTTACGGCAATAACCTTCAAATTTGGGTTACTAAGTATTCGCTAAAAAAAACTGGTCTTGAAATTAAGTGATAACCACAAGGTCACTAAGTAAGATATCAACGCTTAGCGTCGTTTTACATTATTGTAGGTACATAATTATATTATTAGCAACCTTTATATCGTAACATTGTTCGTAACCATACAATTCTCTTCATTGAGAATCCAATAAATAACGGTTAACAGAACAATAATAATGATTGATATTAATTTAACTGATACTTATTTATTGAGAAATTATGTTGCATTCGAATAAATACGAGTAAGTATTTTTCGTGTAAGTACTCGGTCATGAGCGGGGTACTATTCGAAATACTCGAGAATACTATTCGAAAGTGACGAAATATTGTACTGGATTTGAAGTATTAAAGTAGTAGATAATCACAGTTCTAATTAACGTCCTTAACTAGTCGAAAAATTTATTTGAGCAGAGTAGTTTTGTAGAAATAAATTATTTTTTTACAACTTTAGAGTGACCTAATGACAAAAATCGATCTCCAGTGCAATTAAATAAAAGGGTCATTCTAAAATCCGTTGCAGAAAATAATGTCCCGAAACTAAAATACTTTCTTTTCGCTGAGATATTAGAAACATTTTATATCATTATGGGATCATTCGTTAAAGGACATGTTAATTAATAACTTTTTAAACATCTAACGCCTTTAATAATGATTAATCACCAATTTTTTCATGTAACAGAGTAGTCATTCATGGTAACAGAGTTGTTTTTCATACAAAAAAATTGTGTCCCAGACCGCGGACCATTATACGGAAATCGTGATACCATTTTATCATACCATATGGATCTTTTTGTTTAAATGCTATAGTAATTAAGCAATTTTAACATTTTCAACAACACGTTTCATACCTAGTAATACAATATATTGTTCCACCTATGATTAGTTCAAATTTTGTCCCGCTTTATTTCAAATAGTAAGCGTACGCTCTGTTACCACATATATTTGACAGCTGCCAAGAGATGGCGTAACCTTTTCAACGGAAACAGTTGTGTTATTATGTCTACTGCTTTATCGACACTGTTTTTGCAAGTGAGGCGCGGGGTATGCAAACAAGTTGTCCGTTAGCTGTGATTTGAGGCGCGTGGTTTTATTCTGTGTGTACTCTGTTACCGGCGTTTTTAAGTAAGTATTCCTATATTTCTATACAAATTTACAATTTCTAAGTTGATCTAATGGAAGAGATCACTTTAAGGGATAAATTCGCCTTTGTACATCTGTTTCTCTTGTTAACTGTTAATTTTCATGTTTTATATACAATAAAGAGTTTTATATACATACATACTTACAAATTCGTTGTAAAAGTACGACTATTTTACTATTCCTACAACTCTGTTACTTTTGTCCCTATTTTTATAAGAGTAAAGTTAGATTTTTATAAAAAGTTGGTAATTGATTGTATATTTTATGTATCAGATATATAAACTACTTTTATTTACGAACAATAACTTAGTTATATTCTTATATTTCATTCAATTTAAGCAATTTAAGGAAAAAAATGGTTCATAAAACATACAAAGTAACAGAGTATCCATAATTTTAAATATTATTCATAATTTAAGAAACAATACTGTGATTTTCCATGTCAAACATGAGAGTTAAGACTTATTTTATGTTAATTCCGAAGAAGAATATACAAAATTATTTTTGTTGTTAAAGTAATAATAAATTAATGATGGTAACAGATTTGTTATTTTTTTGTACCTTGATCCAGTAAAATTTCTAAAAATCTGATAATTGAGACAAATGATCGTGCCAAACTTCAAAATTTCATTTTACAGAGTTATGTACATAACATGAATATATTTACACCTGAATTAAACAAAAAAAAAAATTTTTTACGAATTTAGATTTACTGTCACCGATTTTAGAATGACCCAAAAAACACGCTTTAAAAAAATAAAAATAAATAATAAAAAAAAAATTAATAAATTTCAATTCACTATTCTTATAGTGCAGTAAAAAATCTTAATAAGCAATTATTATATTGTTATATCTAGATCAAAATTTGTAAACAATTCTAAATATTGATAAAATAAATAATAATAGTTTAAAATATTTTATTGTAAAAAAAGCGTGGGGTGCATGGTGTCAATTGTTAAGGATTATCATTTTGATAACATCTTTAAAAGCACCCCACGCTTTATAAGGATTTTATAAGGATTTTTAAAGGATATGTAACTAAATATAAATACATCATTCAAGGATTAATAAGTAGCTTGACAGAAGACACAGTATATTTAACATTATTTTAGCATCATAATTTTTGTATCAGAAACACCTCCCCAAGTCATGACATTAAAGACTACTCAGCGGTGTATGAGGAAAATTGAACCATACAAATTATAATCAATGAACAGGTAAGAAGTAAACACGTTACCCTTTACAAGTAAAGTCACCTTTACAATTAATTAAATAATTATTTATCTACATTATACATAGTGTAGGTACTGCTAAGGAATGGAATTCACTCCCATAGTCTGTATTTCCAGATTGATACAACCTAGGGCTCTTCACTTCAAGGCTAAGTTGAATAGGTTATTCTGAACCAGTGAGTGAACCCTTGGCCTCATCTGCACTTTTATCGAGTGAGATAGGGTCCATCACGGGTTAGTTCATCTGGGTTTACCCCGATAATAAATAGCGACCTTATAATTAAAAAAAAAAACATATAGATGAAGATAAAAACGTACTTACGTCCGCAAGCAAACCGGTTACGAATCCCAAACCGACATCTATTTTTTATGCACTTATTTCAACAGTATTAATAGATTACTTACGCGCGTAACTCCAAAGGAACATGAAACACACAACCTGGAGCTTCATGGTCAAACTAAACTAGTCAACAGGGTTAAAGTCACTTTGTTTTTAAAATATATCACTTTGTGTTCACTTTGTGTTAGCTGCAGGTAGCATGCGCGTACGCCGCGCCGCCTTGCTATACTGGTCTGGGAGGTTAACATCAACTCATATATACGGATACTATCTTGTTTTCGTACCGTCCGCACGTTCATCAATGTGGTAAGAAACCGTATAAACAAACATTTTTTTAAAGTCAGTATTTTCAATACATAGGCTGTCATACAAGCATATGGGTTGATGGTAAGCTAACCGTAACC
Source organism: Archips xylosteana (assembly GCA_947563465.1). Classification (NCBI taxonomy): domain Eukaryota; kingdom Metazoa; phylum Arthropoda; class Insecta; order Lepidoptera; family Tortricidae; genus Archips; species Archips xylosteana. The sequence continues at coordinate 8,470,898 of OX387350.1, read as the reverse complement.
CATTTGACCGGTGGCCTCTCAAGGAGAGGGTTTTTTTTAAATTTACCATGAGCTTTACAGTGAAGAAAGACATTGTGAGAAAACTTGCACACACCTGTGAAAAAATTCAGTGGTGTATGTCAAGTTCCCAATCAGTACTGAGCCCGCGTGGGAACTTCGGCCCAAGCCATTCTGAGGCTGGGATGATGACAATGATAAAGGCTCCATCCGTTACACCAAATGATTCCAGGTGTGTTACTAACCTAGAGGACTAAGATAGTATACCTCTTGTGCCAGTACTTTCGGGACCGACTCGTCGTCACACCAGGTTGTCACACCACTCCTATTTCTAGCCTTTTTGCCCTTCGAGCATCTATAGATACCTGACGAATCTAACCTACCTACTTTTGCGGAACAAAAATTAATTCTGAAGAACTTCCGACGAAAGCAAAAGGATATGTCTTTATAGTGGTGTTACCACGAGTCCTGGCCCTGTGATTTCTTCGCTTATCTTACTCCATCTTAACACAACAGTGAAATTACTGTCACTTGGTGGCAAGATTAGGGAATAAGTTGATGGTAGTAATCCGGACCTTGCACAAGGTCCTAATAAGATTGTAGATCGATTGATGATGTAATACTCAAATTAAATAAGTTACTAAGATGCCTAGAGAAATCTAAGGTACAGTCACGAGCATTAATATATATACGTTTCCTAATTTGCAAAATAATATATCTATGTAAGATTTCCTAACTAAATACACATACATAACGTTCAAAATATTGTATCCAAAAAAGCTACCACAGTAATGTACACGATATTTGTAGCAAAATTAAGGCAACAGCCTCGATCACAATATTGTATACGGCATTGCTCCCTTTTTGAAATATACGTTATAATTTCAAAATAATGTCTACAACGCAGTGCCATTAATATGTAAACAATTATGTTTGCTCAATATTTCATAACAATGTATACCAATACAATGATTGGAACATTTTTGTTCATTTCTTAAGTCACAAACCGGTCAAGTGCGAGTCGGACTCGTCTGTGAAGGGTTTCTTACCTCCGTACAGAGTTTTTTAAATCGTCATCATCATCATCCCAGCCTATATACGTCCCACTGCAGGGCACAGGACTCCTCTCAGGATGAGAGGGCTTGGGCCGTACTTCCCACGCGGAAAAAAAAAATACTGTTCAGTAAAAAATCGCCAAATGTAAGCACCAAAGTCGTAAACTTATAGCTAGGTAAACGTCTGAACAGCATAGCAGCTGTCACCTAGCAACCGTCGCCGGAGTTAAAAACGCTGAAAAAGTACGTTTGTTGTATGGTCGTTGTTCGTTCGCCCTTTAGTTTTTAACTTTTTTTTTATTTTATACGTATATATATATATATATATATATATATATATATATATATATATATATATATATAGATTAGTATTTGTTGTTATAGTGGCCACAGAAATGTTTAGCTATTACGGTTCAAGATATAGAGCTTCTTTTCTTCTTTCTTTAATCTATATTTAATATTATAAATGCGAAAGTGTGTCTGTCTCTTAACGCTTAAACCGCTTTACCGATTTTGATGAAATTTGGTATAAAGATAATTTGAATGCCGGGAAAGGACAAAGGTGGTTTTTATTTTAGAAATCACCCTTTAAGGGGGCAAAAAGGGAGGTAAAAGTTTGTATGGGGATATATATCTAACCGCTGAACCGATTTAAATGAAATTTGGTATATATAGGTAGACAGTTTGAGTCCGGGGAAAGGATATAGAATGGTTTTCCCAACATTTAAATTCCCGCGGGACAAAAGTAAGTGAATTCAATATCGGAACCGATTTAAAAAAAATCTTTCACTAATAGAAAGATACACTGCCTTTGATTGACATTTAAGAATTTTCAAAACAGGTCTAAAAAACAGTTAAATCTATCCCGCGGGAACCTTATACTTTTTCGGGATAAAAGCAGCTTACGTCAATCAAAAACAGTGCAGCTTTCTATGAGTGAAAGATTTTTGATTTGTCTAAATGTAGAATTCTCTTATTTCTGTGGCCCGGGAATTTTGCGTTTTCCCGGGAGAAAAGTAGTTATCCAATGTCAGTCAAGAACTGTAGCTTTCTATTAGTGAAAGTTTTTTATATCGATCTAAAAAATATTTCTATTCCGCGGGAACTTTGCACTTTCCTGGGAAAAATAAGCCTATTTCAATCAGGGACAGTTTAACTTTCTATAGAATTCACTAATTCCTATCGCGCGGGAACTTTACATTTTCCCGAATTTATCCTATGTGTTAATCCACGTAACACATCTATTCTGTGTGACACATCCAAACAAACGTGACGTAGACAAATTTGAAATATTTGATCTGCATCTATCTCTTATAATTCATTTTTTGAGGGTAGATTCACAAAAAAATAAAAATTACTGTCGCCTTTCCTTGCAAATTACGACCAACGCTAAGACCACGCGTATACATTGTTATGAAAAATGAACCAAACGTAATTGTTTACATATTAATGACACTGCGTTGTAGACATTATTTAGAAACTGTCACGTATATTTCAAAAAGGGAGCAATGGCGTATACAATATTGTGATCGAGGTTGTTGCCTTAATTTTGCTACAAATATCGTGTACATTACTGTGGTAGCTTTTTTGGATACAATATTTTGAACGTTATGTATGTGTATTTAGTTAGGAAATCTTACATAGATATATTATTTTGCAAATTAGGAAACGTATATATATTAATGCTCGTGACTGTACTTACTTGGTGCCAGTAAAACATACTCACTGAACAACAAAACAATGAAAAATCAATAGTGTCTTCTTCAAACTCAACATTGGCGAAATCATAGATTTATCAATGGACCTATACATAAATCATGTATTAAACAATCTATACTAATATTATAAAGCTGAAGAGTTTGTTTTTTTGTTTGTTTGAACGCGCTAATCTCAGGAACTACTGCTCCGATTTGAAAAATTCTTTCAGTGTTAGATAGCCCATTTATAGAGGATGGCTATAGGCTATGTATCATCACGCTAACATCAATAGGAGCGGAGCGGAGCGGAAGAATGTTTGAAAATCGGGGGTTTTTCAAGTGAAACTTCTATAGGCGCTAATCTCAGGAACTACTGCTCTGATTTGAAAAATTATTTCAGTGTTAGATAGCCCATTTATCTAGGAAGGCTATAGGCTATAATAATATTATATCATCACGCTAACACCAATAGGAGCGGAGCGGAGCGGAAGAATGTTTCAAAATCGGGGGTTTTTGAAGTAAAACATCTATTATATAGGCGTTAATCTCAGGAACTACTGCTCCGATTTGAAAAATTCTTTCAGTGTTAGATAGCCCATTTATCGAGGAAGGCTATAGGCTATATATCATCATGCTACACACGGGGGTGAGAGTGCGGGGGAGGGGGTGCGGGGGCTTCAAAGGGGGGTGAAAATTTTATCAATTTTGCCGTAGGATTCACAGTTTTCAAGATATTTGACAAAAATACCAGGGGGGTGGGGGGGGGTTGAGGGGGGGGGGGGGTGCGGGGGAGGGGGTACGGGGGCTTCAAAGAGGGGGTGAAAATTACATCGATTTTGCCGTAGGATGCACCGTTTTCAAGATAATTATTTGACAAAACACCCAACAAATACCACCATCCAATATTGTAACTACCTATGTTCTAGCAAATAAACTGACTGATTACTGATTACTGATTACTGAAAACACCGGGGGGGTGGGGTTGTTGAGGGAGGGGGGTTTGTGGGGGGGCGAGGTGTGGGGGTGGGGGTGTGGGGGTACTAAAGGGGGGATGAAAATTTCATTGATTTTGCCGTAGGATGCACCGTTTTCAAGATATTTGACAAAAACACCGGTGGGTGGGGGTGGGGGGGCTTTGAGGGGGGCGAGGATGTGGGGGAGGGGGTGTGGGGTATCAAAGGGGGATGAAAATTTCATTGATTTTGCCGTAGGATGCACCGTTTCAAAAACACCGGGGGGCAGGGGGTTGAGGGGGAGGAGGTGCGGGGGTTTTTGAAGTAAAACTTCTATAGGCACGCTTGACTTGGGACGAACGCGGGTGTGCGGAGGGTGCTGTGTGGGCGGGTGCGGGTTCTTGGGGTGTGTGGGGGGGTGGGGGGGTGCGGAGTTGCTGTGCGGGGGGGAGCGGATTGGAGGGTGCGGTGGGGTTGCGGGGGGGCGGGTAGTTTTTTTATCGAGGAACTAAGGAGAGCCATAATTTGATGAAAAAGCGAATTGGATAAAAAAATAAGCTGTTTTCAAATTACTAATTCCACGCGGACGGAGTCGCGGGCAAAAGCTAGTAGTTTAATAAAACGAACAAATGCACAATTAAACACCTCATTTTTGTTACAAGTACTTATATCACTATTGCTTTTTCATGAATTATTTCGATTAAATTTTAGTGAGCTCAAAGCAAGTGAGCCGCAAGCGTCGTAAGACGAATTTGCATAAGCATACATTGCAAGTTTCAATCTTAGTAATGAATTCTGGTCAGCTCCGGAGTCCCGCAATGTACTGCAACGATTTTATAGATAACTATGTGCTTCTAACATAATAATACCTATGTGGGTAGTTACAATTGTAATGTAGTTAGGTAGGGTCAACGTCATAAATAAGTGATCACTTTTGTACCTTGTCACTTATAACTTCATGTTTGAAAAGCCATACGAAATAATGTAGGTAACGAGTGAAAGCGACAAGGTACAAAAGTGATCACTTATTTATGACGTTGACTGTACATGCTCGTGTAAGTATAACTCTCTTTATTTAACCCAAAAAAGTATCTCTTTTTTAACCTAAAAATAGACTTACATTTAAACACCATAGTCCACTAGGTTGGACGACAAACTTAACTTTTCGGACGCCGTAACGCAGATCTGCGCCAGATTTGAGGCTATCTTTTTGGATTTTTAATTTAATCTTAAAAATTATATTGGTAGTATTTGAGACAAACGAGACTAAGAACACAGGTTTTTCTTCTCTTAGGGTTCTGTACCCAAAGTGTAAAAAAGGGACCTATTACTGAGACTTCGCTGTCCGTCCGTCCCTCCGTCTGTCCGTCTGTTACCAGACTTATCTCACGAACCGTGATAGCTAGACAGTTGACATTTTCACAGATGATGTATTTTGGTTGCCGCTAAAAAACAGAATAAAATAAATATTTAAGGGGGCTCCCATACAACAAACGTGTTTTTTTTGCTCGTTCTTGCTCGATATTGATAACGGCAACAGGTAGACGCTTGAAATATTCACAGAATATTTAGTTATATATACACTTTAAAAATGAATAAATAAAACAAATATTTAAGGGGGCTCCCATACAACAAACGTGTTTTTTTTTGCTGTTTTTATAGATAGTGGTACGGAACCCTTCGTGCGCGAGTCCGACTCTCACTTGGCCGGTTTTTTTAATTCACGGATTTCTAGGGCTTAAGGAGTAGGTGGATGGGCAGATTAGGGTCATTGTCATAACCCAAAAAAATTGTTATTACCTACGTATCATATCAATAAATAAATAAATAATATTAGGGGACAATCTCACACAAATCGACCTAGTCCCAAACTAAGCAAAGCTTGTACTATGGGTACTAGACGACGATAGACATACTTATATAGATAAATAAATACTTAAGTACTTAGAAAACATCCATAACTCAGGAACAAATAATCGTGCTCATCACGCAAATAAATGCCCTTACCGGGATTTGAACCCAGGACCTCTTGCTTCGTAGGCAGGGTCACTACCAACTAGGATAAAGCGGTCGTTATAAGACACTTTTAATGATTGCGTTTTAATAATATCATAATAATAAAGTAAACGAAACGTACTAGACTATACTATATCAGATTTACTATAAATGTATTTATTTTTTACTTTATATCACCACAATGCAACTGAAAGTCCACTTCGGTGGACTGTTCGGATTCCACCTTTAAATAGAATGTTGCTTTAAAAAAATACATGTCTTTTATTATAGTACAAAAATGTTTTTTCCCCTAATCTACGTATGTTTTCTATTTAAAATTAAAAGTATTAAAAAATAGATGGAAATTAAACACACTTTTTGCATTATTGAATCTTGTCACAACATTTTTTGTCTTTCCGGTGGACATTAATTCAAATTCTAACTAAATTAAGGAAATCGCAAATGAATGGAACAGTACGTAAAATTGAACGCATCCACTATCGCACTATCCCTGTTAGCGGCCATTTTGCCGTGACTCGTGCGCAGAAGATGTTATTGTTGTGTTAAGAAAAATATTTTTCACGACACTGCTCGAAAATGTGGTCATAGATAACCTAAATCCAGTACACAAAACTGCCTATATATGTACATTTAACAGCTGATTCATTTATGGCGCGCAAACACGACAACAATGTTACACTAATCGAGAACAGGTCGTATCAGTATATGTATTTCATAATACGATACGACTTTTTCAAAGATAATTTCTGAATTTCATTCCCGGCGTGCTGAAACGACCAATCAAAAGTAATCGTCTGCTGCATGTGAAATTCAATTGACCAATGAGAATGCGTCATTCATGACTTTAATGAGGTGTTTTTTTTCCTTAAACGCATAATATGCACAAAATGCTTTAATTTTTTTAAGTATGAAAAACGCACCAGCATTAAACTTTTTAAGCGCTGCAAGGTTAAGGTTTTTATTTTTTAATTATGTGGTTTTTGATACTGGCCACTAGGCCGGTAAGGCGACCGGCGACGCGTCGTGACGGCGACTAAATCAAACATAGTTCGAGTTATGTGAGCGGCCGTAGCGGCCGCAACGGCCGCTCACATTAACTCTAACTATGTTTGATTAAGTTCCCGACCGACTGAAATGACGCAGAACACTAAAATCAGCTTTCCAGGGAAAAACATCACAATGAGTTTTAACAACTGCCCCCATGCAAACATTAACATAAACTTTAATTAAATATTTATTTTTATTATAAGAAACGTTTTTTATTTCCTCGCATTAGCCGTGAAAAGCACAATGTTTAGTCTCGGCCAAAAGTGCAATAGATGGACTCGTACTTTCGAGGGCCTCCGCTACGCGTCGGCCCTCAAACAAACTCGTCCATCTATTGCTTACTTTCCAGCCTCTACAACAATGTACTATAGTGGTGTCAAAGTTGAGTTGTCTTTCCGGTTACTGCTTTATTTTGGTAAATAAATCACTATAAATTCATCAAACATTTTTAATAACTAGTTAAACAATTAAACTTTATAAATATACCTTGGCTTTTGACGTAATCTATAAACGGAGGGTGGTGTGAATGATTTTGCAAAAAAAGTCCATTCGGTGGACGCCTTTTTGTTGGAACTTTTCCTTATAAATCGTATTTTTAAGTTATTGATCTCAGACTGATACACAGTTTTGTTGTAACGTAAAGTAATAGTCGTAATATACATACCTTTGATTTTTATAAATCACGTGTTTCATTTTTTGGCGAAAAAATTTCCAAGGCTTGACAATGACCCATTATCTACAAAATATAGAAAAATTACCTTAGTAAAAGTGTCAGCAGTTTAGAGATAATTCAAGTTTTCTGAATTTTGAAAAATGTACACCCGCACCAAGTTTTCCAATTTTGCTATTCAAAATTTATAATTTTTTAAATTTGCTTTTTGCAAAAATATTTTGAATTATTGTTTGTGTTATTGTTATACCAGATTCAAAAACATACATATAAAACGTTTAGATAATTATCATAAAACATTGGCAGTATTTTATAGCAAAGGCAAGAAATAAGTAGATAGGTACACCTACCTACCTAATGGTCAGTGATCGCAATGAGTCACCGCATGTTGAATGCCAAGTCTACGGATTTACCCAAAGATAACTTCATGTTGTTATTTGTTTTTATCATCAGTACGTTTGCGCAATGAAATCTAAGTTTCTTAACCCTTTACCTATGGGTGTCAACTATAGTTGACAGTATGTTTAGTATAAAAAATAGACTTTCTGTCACTGCTGTTTGGTAGAGAATTCATATTTCTTCAGATTATGCCCGTAGGTAAAGAGAAACAAAAAGTTATCAATAAATGTGTAAAATATATATTTTTACATTGCCAAAATGAAGGGCTAATCGTGTCAAAAGTATGATGACTTATGGCACTGAGTCCGCTAACGAAGGGCCTCATAGGAAAACCTTGAGGTCACTAAGAGGATAACGGAGAGAGCTATGATGCTCAAAGTTTCTCTGTGGGGTCACATCAGAAATTATGAAATCCGCGCAAGAACTAAAGTCACAGCAGTGGGCTCGGCACATCGTTCGTAGATGTGATGGGGCCAAAAGGTTTTCGAATTGCGTCCACGGACCGGAAGACGCAGTATAGGTAGGCCTCCAACGCGTTACGCGTATGATTTAGTTTCTGATTGCTCAGGATCGGTAAGTTTGGCAAACCTTCGCGGTATTTTCAGCAGTGTGGATGTCTATCGGCTGAAAACATAATAATGATGGTAATGTCAAATACTCTATTGCAATATTTACTTTTATCACCAATCGTCAGCATAAAGACTGCGTAATCAAATGCACTAAGGACGTACCGAGGGGGCCGAATGCAATTAACGTCGAGACATGAAAGTTAACGTCGTTATCCGTTAATCGTTAAGCGGATTTGTAAGGAAATTGCGCCCCACTCGACGACAAATTGGTTGATTGGGCACTAGGTCGACTAACGCGTTTTTGTGTCATTCGTTTTGGATGCTATTTGGTTGATTTGTATGACATGTATCATCATCCTATCCAAGCCTACATATATGTAGCACAGACTTTGCAGTCATCATCCAGCATTTTCAAATCATTCCATTTGATTTCTTCTGCTTTATCCATTATGCAGCTGCACTCTATTGTGTTTTGTAGTGGATTATTGTGGATGTTCGATGATTTGAGAATACAAACATTTTAATGTTTTCTTTTTGTTCAAAATGTTTAAGAATCTTCGCTATAATTATATTTGTGGTCTCTGCGGACATGTCAAACCCTCAATCATCTTGGGGTAGTATGCTGAATAATTGCACATGTGGACATTTGTGACCGATGTTGTGTGATTTCTGTTTTCGTTTATTGATGATGCACCTAATTTTACATCATCATATGATACTGTTGCTTTTTTTATTGTTTTTTTAGACATTTCAACATTTTGGTTATGAGATAGAGTGAATATTGTATTTGTGAGATACAATGCAGTATTTATAGTTTTATTGGACAAATATTCACTCTCCTTAGATTGACCTATACGACATAGAGAAATCAAGTGACTCTTGCATAGATCCATATGACATCCTATCCTTCCTATCAAATTTAACAACTCATGTAACAGTGACTTCTCATCTCTATAAATTTTGATCCTACGTTCTAAATTATATGGATATGTTTGTTCCTGTTTAATCATTTGTAATATTTCATCATCGTTTACATTTGAAAATACCAACAATCATTTATCAACGTATACTGTACATTATCATTATTATTGCCCCTGTATACAGTTACTGTTGCAGATGATATAACATCTGTATAGTTTTCACCTAATGGAATCCTATTACTTTCGTGCGATATTGTTTCTATATCAAAAGACCTGATTTCCAAGTTTATATCTCCGCCAGCAAAAATATTAAAAACACTCATCTAAATGAACACCATATACATAACATTTGCCCCAGTTAGAGTGCTTGGTGTACAGCTCAAACATTACAAACAATTTGATGGACCAATTAGCAGTAACGTTTATATACCTATTAATCGGTATATAAACGTTACTGTAACGTTACTTAAATTGCATACATGCAATTAAATTTTAATTAATTTTCTTATTTTTGAGAAGGCAAAAAGGTATTTTTGTTAAAACCTTATATTTTCGAGTGAGAATATATTTTTATTTTTCTTGTTTTTGATTGATATAACATGGTTCAACAATTTAAAAGTACAGTAAAATGATTTCTTAATTACATACAGCGTTTTACTTCGACAAATAGTTACATTACTTGTCTACCTAAAGCATTTCTAAATCCTAACATTAATAAAAATCTCAACTTACAGCACAGTCAACAATACCGATTACATAAATTAAGTAACATACAGCAATTCAGTAGACTGTGTATTTATAGCGTTACTCTTGTCACATTCATCCTGTTTCTTCACTTACAGCATTTTAAAGTTCAGTGATTTAAAAACTGTTTTGCTGTAAGTAGCCAATCATGCACTTGTAGTAACTTACGACAAAATGATTCAGTTGCAAATTGTAGCAGATAATTAAAAATACAGATGTTCCAAAATGGGCAATTTTATCACGTGTAGTTTAGAAGCTATGAATTTTTTTCAAAAATTTGAAAAGTTTTTGGCTTTAGTGAAAAGTTGCGTTACAGCAGTTCCGCTTTCCCACGTTTATTATCCTTGTCAACGCCAATGGCATATAATTTATCATTCTTTGTGATCCAATCTAACACATAAACTGAATGTGACAGTGTCAGAACATTCAGTTTTTTAACTGAATAATCGACCGATAACGAATAAGTACCAACTCGTTCGCCATGTTCTATTGTACAGCGGTGACATCAGGCCACTTACAAATTGAATTATGCCACTACTATTGTCATGATGTATTGACACTATCGATTTGCTAATATGCATAGGCATTAAGATTTTCACACAAAAATAGAAAAAAAAAACAATAATTTTGGGGGTTCCCCATACTTAGAACTGAAACTCAAAAATTTTTTTTTCATTAAACCCATACGTGTGGGAAATCTATGGATAGGCCTTCAAAAATGATATTGAGGCTTCTAATATTTTTTTTTTCTAAATTGAATAGTTTAAACTTTAAAAATAAGAGAATGATAAAACTAAAAAAAATATGTGATGTACATTATTACCATGTAAACTTCCACCGAAAATTGGTTTCAACGAGATCTAGAAAGTAGTTTTTTTTTGATACGTCATAAATCGTAAATCGCAATTTTTTATGGATAATGCGCGAGTCCGACTCGCACTTGGCCGGTTTTTTTCCATATTACAACTTTCATACCTAAAAGAATATTATGATTGTAAGAATTATTAAATTATTATGATTTACGATGTAATTGTAGGTTGTCGTGATATATGTATGTTAATTTAGCTTTTTACATAAACAAATTCTATTAAAACAAATCGTTGTGAAGTAACTGAAGCACGTATTCAATCGAACGCTCGGACAGAGACCTAAAGGCTGGGGGACATGTTCAGAGTACACGATAAAATATCGCGTGAAAATAATATCTATTGGTACCTTACTGTCGCTGAATGTTCGTAAATTATAGTCTACTAGCTTTAACTCGCGGCTACGTTTTCGTTAAACTTACCTACACTAGAAACATTTATAAATCTTTGAATTTTGTCTGAAAAAGGATTACGGCAGGAAACATTTTTAAAGCACAACGTTCGCTCGGACCGCGCCGTCTATGGATAGTAGACAAAGTCGTCTTGAAAGCCGAATCTATTCTCGGCTCTATTCTCGTTTAAAGTTTAATTACCCCTACGGGGTAGATCACAGGAGTATGATGAACGCGATGTGCTAGGAGTAGCAATCCAACATCAACTCTTTCCACCATATATAATATTGACTGCTCAGAAGGTCAGAAGAATTAATATTATGTACACAACACGGTAGAAAATACAGAAGAACAATTATAACAGAATTTATTTAAAATATACAGCAAAGCAAAACATGACACTTAGTAACGCAGTGACGTGAGTCCGTTGTAGGTTCAAAGATGACAACCATTTTCGCACATGCGCACAACACTCGTCACTGATTCGCTCGCGACCGTTCGGCAGGCGCTCGGACGCGCTCGGGCGCTCGGCTCTGTTCGCGTGGCAAACATTCGCGAGAGTGCCCTAAGTCTGCCGAACGGCCGTGGCAATACTCAAGTCTAAAACTAATGAGTACAGTCGCCACACCCCAGAGATTAAAAAACCCAAACCAATTAAAAAAAATAGTAAGTACAACTTTAAACTGAAATTATCCATTTTGACAGACTACCTGAATCCATCTAAAATAAAAAAACCGGCCAAGAGCGTGTTGGACACGCCCAAGATAGGTTTCCGTAGCAGGTACGAAAAAATCTTTGCATACTTTATTAATGTGGTTGTTTTTGTCCCAACTCCCACCGCGCGCTAGGGTTAACAGCGCGATGTACCTACCTAGAATTTCAGCGTAAGCGGTACAGTGCCATCTATCGGTGAATTGGGTAACTAATCTAGTCTGCAGTCTACTAGAACTAGTATGTATGTTGATGGTTATTCAGATGCAATTCTTTATTATATGAACCAATTTAATTTTTTTTTTTATTTGAAAGAAGATACTGATAGCATGATCTTATAGTACTCAAAGAAAAAAAAAGCTTGCAGTGGCGCGGCGGTAAAATTACAATCTTAGTTTAGATATATTTATTTTACAAAAACTTAAAAACTGCTCAACTGATTAAGTTGAAAATAATTTTCCTAGAAAGTTTTTATTAAGTTTAACTTACGTGTTTTTTTTCATATGTTTTAGACGTGCGGTTCAAAAGTAAGAGGGGGAAACATTATTTTGAACTTTCGGAGTGAATATCTCCGAAAATATTCACTTTATCAAAAAATGGCTTTTGCAAACCTGTATTTATTTTCAAATACCTATCTAATGATACCCCACACTACAGGGTTATTTTTAATTCACTGACATCCTCTTAACCCTGAATTCCTATCACTCAAACAAATGTTTTTTGTTTTACGACTTTTTAAAATGAAGCACTTTTTTTCCCATACAAATACACAGAGTATCGTAAAAATAATAGGAAATCTCAAATTTTCAAAACGTTATTACACCAAAAATATTAAGTTATGACAAAAGCCGTAAAACAAAAAACGTTTGTTTAAGTGGTAGGAGTTTAGGGTTAAAAGGATGCTAGTGAATTACAAATAACCCTGTATAGGGTTAGTAGAGAAAAAAAAATCACCCCCACCACTTCACGTCTATGGGAGGTACCCTCAAAAATTTTTTAGTTTTTTTATTTAAGCACTTTGTCGGCGTGACTGATATATATATTCATGCCAAATTACAGCTTTCTAGTACCAACAGTCTCTGAGCTTAGCCGCGGACGGATAGACAGACAGACAGACATGGCGAAACTATAAGGGTTCCGTAGTCAACTAGGAAAGGATTGTGTAAGTTAATAAGTAAAAACTTTGATACTTACACAACATTAAAAAAAAAAAAACACAAAATAGCTCTTGTAAACAAGTCACATTTTGCACCCTTAAAAATCCTTGAGCACACAAAATAACCCCCCAAGCGGTCAGACTCCAGAGAATCCATGATAAATTGGCGATCGGCGGCACTGGAGAGGTTGCGGCCTCTTCTGCTGTCTCAAAAGCTTACGTAAATAATTCGACGAGACTAGTATCTACTATCTAGTAGTCTAGGTAAGTCTCATGCTTAACAACCTTACCTTTTGGACCGTACCTTAAGTGTCACTTTGCTGAGCCACTGTTTGCTTTGTAAATTCTTGATGTATAGTTTGAGATGCGTTCTCAGTTCTCATGTTGCAAAGTCTATAAAATATGTCTGAGTACACCTGTAGTACAGTGAACAGCATAAATAAGTGATCATTTAGTACCTTGTCACTTTAACGTCATGTTTGAAATGTCATACAAAATTGTCAAACGATTGAAAACGACAAGAAGGTACAGAAATGACCACTTGTTTATGCTGTTGACCCTACGAGTATGTTTAAATTTGAATGTAAATTATGATGTCATTTTTAAGAGAACTGCCAGTCGTTTTTGGTTTTGACGACCGGATAGCCTATAGCCTATTTATGAGTCCGCCCGCACCTCTCTCGGCCCCTTTGTCGTCATACCCCCCAGCCCCTGTACCGCGCGGGCGAAGACTCATTTAAACGGTTTCGCTATAATGGTTAGGGAATTTGACTTCAAAGTTTGATGTCCCACGTTCGATACCCGATAGGGAAGATATTTGTATAAAAAGCGAATCTTTGTTCTCAAGTCTTAGGTGTTTAATGTAATTTATTGATTCAGGCGTTACTTTGTGGAGGTCTATATCATCATCATCATCATCATCATTTCAGCCGAAAGACGTCCACTGCTGAACATAGGTCTCCCCCAAAGCTCGCCAAACAGTTCGGCCCTGCGCCACCCGCATCCAATGCGTTCCCGCCACCTTCACCAGGTCGTCACTCCATCTTGTTGGAGGCCTACCTACACTGCGTCTTCCGGTCCGCGGACACCACTCGAGAACCTTTCGGTCAGGTTTATATCAATGAACTGAAACAATTACTTTGCTACTACTATCTGAGGGTCGCGGTGAGCAAAGTAATTGTTTCAGTTCAGTGTTTAATGTGTATTTAAGTATGTATGTATCTATCTTTTTAACTATGTTTATATTATGTTGCTTGGTAACCCTAAAACAAACTTTGCTTATCTTGGGACTAGGTCAATTGGTGTCAATTATCCCGTGATATTTATTTATTAAGGTAGGTCTTGCGATTTGCAGATGATATCGTCATCGTGGCGGAAACGCTGCAAGATTTGCAACATATGTTGAATGGCCTAGCTGATTCTTCTCAACGCGTTGGTCTTCGGATGAACCTGGATAAAACCAAGGTTATGTTCAATGAACATGTAAGTCCGGAACCAATTGCAGTTCAAGGCAATATTCTCGAGGTTGTTAAGGAGTATGTTTACCTCGGGCAAACTATGCAATTGGGTAAAAACAACTTCGAGAAAGAGGCCAACAGAAGAATACAGCTTGGATGGGCAGCGTATGGGAAACTGCGTCAAGTCTTCACGTCGCCAATTCCACAGAGTCTAAAGACGAAAGTCTTCAATCAGTGCGTCCTACCCGTCATGACATACGGTGCCGAAACATGGACACTCACTGTAGGGCTGGTCCACAAATTTAAAGTTGCTCAACGTGCTATGGAAAGGGCTATGCTCGGAGTTTCTCTAAAAGATCGAATTCGTAACGAAGTGATCCGACAGAGAACCAAAGTTATCGACATAGCCCACCGCATTAGCACGCTGAAGTGGCAATGGGCAGGCCATATAACCCGAAGAACCGCTAACCGTTGGGGTAGACGAGTTCTTGAGTGGAGACCACGGATCGGCAAACGTAGCGCGGGACGTCCTCAGACTCGGTGGAGCGATGATCTTCGCAAGGCGGCTGGCAAGAGCTGGATGAGAGTGGCCGAAGATCGTGCTCAGTGGCGTGCCATGGTAGAGGCCTATGTCCAGCAGTGGACGAACATAGGCTGATGATGAACAAGGTAGATAACAACTGTTTTTGGTCAAGACCATAAATATAATTATTTTATCATCATTGATTTATAAAATACACAACCCAGTGTATTAAATCTAGTTATAGATAGTTTAATCCGGTTCCATGACGAGCTAAAAGGAAAATCCTTTGGCATACGAGTAGAGGCGGGTTTTGTACGCGCCTAGAATTATAAAGTACCTTGTCAGATCTACTACAGCTGAATGCTGATATTACGTAAACCTACACATGTGTGTGTAACCAACTTATTTAATCAACAAAACAGTCCACATTCGCGTATATTTTAAGATTTTTTCACTTCTCATGCTCTTAAAATGTTACTTTAGTCTCTGCATATCGGGACTAAAGCTCTTTTTTAAACTCTGGGGATTAAAGTAAATTTTTTTTAATTTACTTTGGAAACCCCTAAACTGCCAATCACGGTGTTTGTGAATGGAGGATTATCGCCATTTTCAGTGACTGGGTGGGTATAGACAATTTTAAAGCTTTCCACAGACCTAATATCTCGTGTCATTATGGCTTGTTTAAGTCCCTTGTTGTCCCATTTTATAGAGTATTTTTTTATTATGAGAGGGAGGCAAACGAGCAAGCGGGTCGTTTGATGGAAAATGATCACTACCGCCCATAAATATCACCAACTCAAAGAGAGTCACTGATCTGTTGCCGGCCTAGGAGTACTGCTTCACGCGGGTGTTGTTATGTGAGAGGGTGGTACTGCCCCGGACGAGCCGGCCCATTCGTAGTGATGCAGTAGCTAGCTACAACATGGCTCTACTAATACAGGTATATATAGGTGGGGATAGTGGTTCTATTGCACAAAGCAAGACGGGAGCTGCCTTACTAGCATATTGCAGTCCCATCAACAGACTGTGTGCATTCAAACTATAACATTATTTTCATTTACAGCATCCAGAATTGAATGAAGTCCAAATCAAAATGGTGTATTATTTAAAGATGATATGTAAATTGATCTATTGACTATTAGTGGGATATATTTTATTTATCTAGCAATGTAAATAATGTAATTACATTATGCTTCAAACCTTGTGAGTCGAATTTTACTCAATGAACAATTTATTACATAATAACCTCTTTTCGAAACAAAACTAGTAACTTACACAATAGTGAAACACGCACACATCTACGAATACCTGTAAGTGGCCATTGCTTAGGGGCTGTTCATTAATTTATTTTATTACGTGGACGATAAAAGGGGACGGGGTCCGAAAAAAAAATGTTTTTCTTCCATGAAGATAGAATATACATAGAACAATTATATTTTTGCTACTATTACTTTACAATTTTGGGGTAGGTAGGGGTGTCGGAGACAGGTTGAAATTTTCTTACGCAAAATAATGAACAGCACTCTGTCATATTTTTTTACAAAAGGAAAACCGCGTGCTACATTCTCCTGACGAAAGTGCTATAAGATTAATTGCGATTAAGCAAATTATAAATAAATAGAGAACAACGAAGCCGGTCAAAAAGAAAGCTTACTATGACTGAGTACTATTTAATAATTAATTTTGAGTTAGACTGTGTGGAACCCTCGGTAAGCGAGGTAATGCTGTAAGTAAATTTATTTTTAAGTACTTAGACATAGTAAACAATTGCGCTTATTCACTATTGAAAAATAAAACGCTTTAGCAATCAATCACCTTCGAATACGGTTTCCAATGAAAATGTCGTGAAAATATTGAAATATCGCAGATTCCTCCACGATCGGGGTTGTCAGGGTCGTTATCGATGGCTTCTAAATATTATTTATGGACGAGTGGCCAACGCTAGCACTGACGTCGCTATTTGCTCAAACACCTCCGTCGAAGCTTGATTTATGGTGCCACTATGCTCAGATGAGAATTTTTTAATATTTTTAGCCAAAAAGGATTGTTTGTTCGAATTGCAGGGTTGTTTACTCATTGATTTTCTTAGCAGCAACACCGCTGAACGGGTAAACCGCAATAAAAACACAGGAAAAGTTTCATGTTATTTTACAGACGAATGTAATACTTATTAACTTCGAAATATTGCTCCAAAGTCCAAATGATTCAATAATTATCCAACAACTGCGTACATTAACACGCATTGACACTATACCGTCTTTTTTCAATTTTTTATAAAAAAACCGAGTGCGCTTTAGACTACACGACTGAAGTAAAACTTCTTCAGCTCCATCTACATATATGATGTGTATATATATATATATATATATATATACATGTATATATTACAAATATATACATGCATAAACATATATATAGACATCATATAAATGGAGCTGAAGAAGTTTTACTTCAGTCATGTGGTAAAGCACACTCCGTTTTTAGGGTTCCGTACCCAAAGGGTAAAAACGGAAACCCCATTACTGAGGCTCCGCTGTCCGTCCGCCCGTCCGTCCGTCTGTCACCAGGCTGTATCTCGGGAACCGTGATAGTTAGAGAGTTGAAATTTTCACAGATGTTGTACTTCGGTTGCCGCTATAACAACAAATACTAAAAAATGAAATAAAATAAATATTTAAGGGGGCTCCCTTACAACAAACATGATTTTTTTTGCTCGTTTTTGCTCGATATTGATAACGGCAAAAGGTAGACACTTGAAATATTCACAGAATATTTAATTATTATATTGACTTTAAAAATAAATCATTAAATTAAAATAAAAAATATTTAAGGGGGACTCCCATACAACAAACGCGATTTTTATAGATAATTGTACGGAACCCTTCGTGCGCGAGTCCAACTCGCACTGTGCCGGTTTTTTTTTCATCAACACTACTCGTAGTGTTTTGATAACTTTATCACAAACATTGGCGGAATCATCGATAGTATCGATGGAACTACTGTATTTTAAAAATTGATTGGATTGAACTTTATGTATGACAGTGTCATGTTCATTATTGAAATAAAATGATTGCATGGGTGCTTAGTTAAAGCAATTGAGGACTTAATGTTTAGTACTTAGTACATAATATGTATTACTATTTTCTCAAAGCTTCAAAGATAAGAAATTTAACGATCTAAATAGCTCTCGTCGTCAATAATCAAATGGCAGAAGTGAAAAATATTTTTATAGCAGTTTTGAAATATGTTTTAAATGTTTCAACGTCAAACACTATTCATAATGGAAATTTACGTACCTATGCAAATTTGACCTTTATATTTTTAATTTTAGTGTGAGCGTTCCACCAAATTATTAAAAAAATAACCAATGCCAGACCTGCCATTAAGCTCTGGTTCAGTAAAAAAGGCTATTTTAACATTGGTTATCATTTAAGTAACTTGCTGCAATTCACTCAGAAAAGCAAATAGTACCTAATAGAATTTCGCGGTGACAGTAGTATGCGACTAGACATTGCAGTTGTTTGTTGTTGAAATTCCAGCATTCCAATGTCGTCTTCAATGCAACATAAAAAACAAACGATAGAATCCGCAGAACCGTTGGCGCCAGAAGTCAACAAAGTCATTCCCAATGTTTTTATCCTGTAGGTATTTAGTACTCTGAATACTTACGATAAAAGCTTTTGAGTGCACGTATTGATACAAATGGGTGTCGTCCGTGGATCGAACGACAGTAAATCACGACGAGGGGTGAAACCGGGCTTCCTCGACTGTTTATCCGAGTAGACATACATTACGAAGCTCTAGAAGTATGTATGATCTGATGGGTCATTGCAGTCCCGCAATGTATTGCAGCTAGGTTTGTTATACTTGTACTGTGAATATCAGGATTGAGAGGCGTTGTTTACCGTGCGTTGTTAATGATTGTGGGCCGTTTTCTCAATCAAGAGTCCATGTTCGGTCGAAAGTAACTGTACCTACATACAAATATAGACGTAAAATTAGACAAGATAGCGGTGATAATAATAGATACAGATGGTGGTTTTAATCAAAAACATTACGAAACTTCCTGATTGGTGTTTGTGGCGTAATTGTAGTTTCACCCATGATAACAGAAAAAATAGGACTATCCATAGCACATTTAATATTTCACTTTTAAGGTAATAAATAGGTGAAAAAACTTGATCTGATTGATGTGTAATGATAGATATACATAACAACATTTGGTATAATGCTACATTTGACATAATTCGATTTACGCAAGAAGCCGACTTTCCATGATTGTTTCATAAAATAAACGTAACCTAAGTTATAGCGAAAAAAACGCCCTGGCGTGTGCTCCAGGGGTAAGGATTATGGATTAGCCCGAAACATGTCGAACTGAACTCGTTCACTGACGTGAGTTATCGGTATTTTTTTCACTATGAGTGAGTCTCACGGTTGTTTCATTCAAACTAAACTAACTTAGCCCAATGCATATCAAATAGAATTAATAATAATCCGGCAAAGTTAACTTCTTAAGTAAACTGGATTAAGTATACCTATCAAATACAGCATTCATCATCATCATCATTTCAGCCGAAAGACGTCCACTGCTGAGCTGAACATTGGCCTCCCCCAAGGCTCGGCAAACAGATCGGTCCCGTGCCATCCGCATTCAACGCGATCCCGCCGCCTTAACCAGTCATCGCTCCATCTTGCATTAATTTAGCATTAAAGTAAATTAAATCTGACCGGAAGACGCAGTGTAGGTAGGCCTCCAACTAGATGGAGCGACGACCTGGTTAAGGTTGTGGGATCGCGTTGGATGCGGATGGCACGGGACCGATCTGTTTGGCAAGCCTTGGGGGAGGCCTATGTTCAGCAATGGACGTCTTTCGGCTGAAATGATGATGACGATGAAATTAAACTAAAAATAAAAAGTAACTAAACTAAAATCACAAAAAAAAGGTTCCCCACGCGGTTCGGACCCAAAGAATTATTTAGTATAGTTAAGGTCATAAATATAACAATGTACGTTACCAAGGCGTCAAATATATCTATACAACTCTATGCCGCTAACCATAAGGTTGGTGTTTGCACGCTATAGCTGTATAGGTATTTGTGCTTTCGACTGTGTAGGTACAACAACAACATCACCAATCTCAGCTAGTTTTTTATGAATACGTTGTTTTAACCGACGACGTTTTTATTTTTTGCCTGCTGCTTTAACGATAGTATTGACGCAAAAACGATTATAACTGGAAGTAAAATAAAATTTGTAATATTTTCCTGTAAATCTGTGCTTATTTAGTATACATAAGTTTTACTTCACCAAATATTTTACCTCACCAAATACTTTT
Organism: Archips xylosteana; assembly: GCA_947563465.1. Classification (NCBI taxonomy): domain Eukaryota; kingdom Metazoa; phylum Arthropoda; class Insecta; order Lepidoptera; family Tortricidae; genus Archips; species Archips xylosteana. The sequence goes on along the minus strand of OX387350.1, from coordinate 8,450,387 downwards.
CGATCGCGTTTACGTAAAAAATCTATTACTATGGAAACATGGACAGCGCCACCGCGCGCGCGCGTCCATGTTTCCATGGAATTGAAACTTTCACGTACGTACGTACGTACGTATTTGGGGAAATAAAACTTATACTAAAGCATACTGAGTGCTTGGCCCTTGTCTCTTGGCTAGTGGTTTGGCCTACAACCTCTCAAACAGAGGGTCGTGGGTTCGAGTTAAGTTTACCATGCATTTGAAATTTACCATGAGCCTTACGGTAAAGGAAAACATCGTGAGGACATGAACATGCATACACCTGCAATAAAAATTCAATGGCGTGTGTGAAGTTCTCGATCCGTACTAACCCTCGTGTGAACTACTGCCCAAGCTCTGAGAGGAACCCTGTGCCCTGCAGTGGGACGTATATAAGCCGCAATGATGAAATAATTTGTATGACCTTTCCACTCTATTGGTTTAAGGACTTTAAGGATAGGGAGGGAGGTCCCTTGTGAGCAGCTCACCAAATTCTCAAGTAATCATATTCACATTTCACCATAATTCTGAACTAACCACATTCTCATCTCACTACAATCTCAGCCAACCACATTCTAAGCTCACTACGCCTTCAGCTCACAAAATTCTGCTATCTGACAACTGATTTGAATTTCATGGTCTCTTCTTCTTCAGCGTTTTTTGCCCACCATTAGGCAAACGCCTCTCCAATCTCGTTCCAACCAGATCGGTAATCTGTTTCCCTCCACCAGATTTGCCTTACTTTCTCCTTAATGTCATTGGACCATCAGACAGGCGATCTGCCCGCACATTTTTTTTGCCTAGCCGGAGTCTCCAATGCAATCCAGTGCAGTGCAGAGCAATCATCAACATCATCATAATTTCAGCCGACAGATGTCCACTGCTGAACATAGGCCTCCCCAAGGCTCGCAAAACAGATCGGTCCTGTGCCATCCGCATCCAACGCGTTCCCGCAACCTTAACCAGGTCGTCGCTCCATCTTGTTGGAGGCCTACCTACACTGCGTCTTCCAGTCCGTGGACGCCACTCGAGAACCTTTTGACCCCATCAGCCATAAGTTCTACGAGCGATGTGCCCTGCCCACTGCCACTTGAGTCTGGCGATTTCGTGGTATAAGTATACTAATTATTTAATTAATTCGGGGGTTGTCCTGATTTGTTTAGGTACTACGGATATTAACTATATAAGCAAACGATTTATATGTATGACGCAGATTATAGCAGTTTCCTAAGAAAAAATAATTGTGATTAGTCATTCTCATGAATAAGCTGATTGCAGTGAATGAACTTAAGCCTCCGCAGATGTTGGTAAACCGCGTAATTAGTCAGTTGACTTCAGAAGTAAAGCTAAACAACAACGCTGCTTAACACTGTTATCCATCCAGTAAGCACTTCTCAATTATGTAGGTAACGGATTAGAAGACGATACAAACAGTTACATTTGGTTTTTGTCATGAGTCATGATCATCATCTCCGGTCTATGTACGGCCCATTGTTGGGTACGGGCCTCTTCTCTGATTGTGAAGGCTTGGGATGTAGTTCCCACGCAGGACCAGTGTGATCGGGATCTTCATACAGACCATTGAATTGCTTCTCAGGTACTTCCTGTACCTATAGGTTTCCTCACGACGTTATCCTTATGCCGCACATAAAAATCTGAAAAAGTCAGAGGTGCAAGGCTGATTTCAAACCCACGACCCTATGCTTGAGAAGCCATAAATCAACCAACTTTTTACTTAGTTTTTTAGTAACGTTATTCGTAGTAATTTTGTTCACCAACGTCTAATCAATAAGTTTACCGTCGCCACTTTCGACTCCAGTAAATATAACTTTACGAACATTTCCTAAGAAATTTTCACTTAAGTTTGCGTCGGCCTTTGGGAAGTGAAGGAAATAGGAATCATTATTTACCGTCAACGTTAACTTTCGGGTTCGCACGAACCGAACACGGCGTTTAGATATGGGAGACACGTGCAACTTTCGTGGTATGGTTATTTTACAGTTTAATAATTTGTAGGTAAGTAATAACTTTATTTAATAATTCGCAAATATTAAACATGAAAATGAATAAGTTAACCATCCGTTTTTCCCATAGCGAATTTGTGTCGAATATTTGTAATATCGATTTCTGTAACATCGTGAAACGGTGATATGCTTCGTGATAATTAGCAGGCACATTGGCATGTAATTATAGTTTTGTCCTTAAAGTATACATGGTTGTATACTTTAAAGACAAAACTAGCATAGGATTGAGGTATAGTATGAATCTTCCCAGGTGAATTTTTCGCTTCGAGCCCTTATCCTTCAAAACAAACGGTATTGTCATAGTATTAAGGTTCAAAATTAATGTGATGGCTTTTATACTATAGCGAGTTATTGCTTCCTTAATTAATTTTATAGTAACATGCCGTAAACAGGCTGTGACTAAGAAGTAACATATTTGTTAACATACTACCTTTTAAATATTTATCACAAAACGTTTTTTTCTTAATCTATAAGGATAACTTCAATAATATATAAGAAACAATCTAGATTCATTTACAATGCGTGAACTACCCTACGTCACAAGAAAAATCATTAGAATGGGCGCGCCCCGCCGTTGACTGTCAGTTTTAAACACACCAAAAAGGCGGGACGGGCTCGACGCTGATTGGTAGGATTATTTAGTTCGAGAGGTTGGCAACTGGTGGCGCGGCCGTTCTTTGTGACGTTTCGTTTGACAGACGTCATCCCGGAAGCACCACAACGCTCGCAGATGGCGCTAGTTAGAAGATTGCCAATATATTAGACAAGTAGAACGTTTCAAAATTCATATTCATATTCATATTCATATTCACTAGGTATGAACTGGTATGAACTAAGCGAACGCTCCTTATCTATGGGAAAACCCAGGCGTTAGCAGACAAAACAACATAATATCACTGACCGTAAAACAGGAAAATTATATTTTCTCAAACATGCTATGAAATATTGACGTTATGTTCCTTATAATACGCCACGAAGTGTCACGTTGCAGGTGCAGGTGCAGCCGGTGGTGGAGGACGACGAGACGAGAGGTCAATAATGGAATTTCATACAACTTTGCTGGCCAAGGCCAGCAAAGTGATCGTCTATTGTTTCATACCATGACGTTTATAGGTCTATGGCATCATAGCATTTAGCCATTAAAAAAAACTATAAGCAATATTTGCGTTTTGGTTCATTAAGACATTCTGCCACTACGCTTATTTAAGGTAAGGTAAGATGATGATGATGATGATGATGGTGTGATGATGATGGTGATGATGATGGTAATGATGATGATGGTGATGATGATGATGATGATGATGGCGATGATGATGATGATGATGATGGTGATGATGAGATGATGATGATGGTGTGATGATGATGGTGATGATGATGATGATGATGATGGTGATGATGATGATGGTGATGATGATGATGATGATGATGATGGTGATGGTGATGACGATGATGTTGATGATGATGTTGATCATGATGGTGATGATGATGATGGTGGTGATGGTGATGCATGTTTGAGAAAAACTCTATACAAGCCTTGGCCACGAACAGGGATTGCCGGCCTCGTATCTCTAGATGGCCTCGTTAACACTCGGCCATCTATAACTACTCGGCCGGCAATCCCCTATTTCGCGGCCGCTGCAGTAATGTACTATTTTGTTTTCTATTTTTGTAAAGTAAACAATCATTCATCAATCAGAATAGGTAACAGATAAATAACCGTAAAATTGTTATTTTAGCAAAGTCGATTAAACACGTGAACGTGTAATGTGTAGGTTTTTCTTTCGATATTAGCCTCTCCCTTGTTATGCTTGACTTTCCAACCTAAGTGGCAGCAGTACTATCACTAACGCAGTGAAAGTGACGCTGCGTTTAAATGTAATGCTGTCTACTGTCACTCTATCACCGCATCGGATACTCTTATTCGTCCCAGAAACAATGACCCAGAATTCACGCCGTGATTTTTATACGGTATAGGTATGAATCCGCGCAAGAACTAAAGTCACGGACATAGCTCGAAGAATCGCTAGACTTAAGTGGCAGTGGGCAGGGCACATCGCCCGTAGAACTGACGGCCGATGGGGCCGAAAGGTTCTCGAGTGGCGTCCGCGGACCGGAAGACGCAGTGTAGGTAGGCCTCCAACAAGATGGAGCGACGACCTGGTGAAGGTAGCGGGAACGCATTGGATGCGGATGGCGCAGGGCCGATCTGTTTGGCGAGCCTTGGGGGAGGCCTATGTTCAGTAGTGGACGTCTTTCGGCTGAAATGATGATAGGTATGAATTAAACGTGGGACACGAATTATCCATACATACGTACGAAATGCATACAGGGTGACTGGTTATTGAATACATGAAGAGGGTAAAGTATCTAATTACACCTCATTTGCTGTAAAGGTCATGCGGTACCCTGCCCGATAATTATTATGTTCCAAGATATGGGCAATTTAAAATTTAAAATTTTACGCGAAACTGCTGGATTCCGTTGAAAAAGATAACATATTTTTTTTCGATTCAATTATTTCATTCATCATCATCATCATTTCAGTCGAAAGACGTCCACTGCTGAACATAGGCCTCCCCCAAGGCTGAAATAGATCGGTCCCGTGCTATCCGAATCCAACGCGATCCCGCAACCTTAACCAGGTCGTCGCTCCATCTTGTTGGATTATTTCATTAATTCGATACCTAAGTTGTCAAAAGTTTTATTTCATGGAAAATAACAAAAACACAATGCTATATTTCATGTACCTAAATTAGCAAGGAAACTAATATTTTTCGGACAGGATACTACATTACCACATGATTATTTTTTGCTGCAAGCGATTTAATTTAACCCCTTAAAAATAATGTATTCAATAACCAATCAGCCTTATAACCCGCACCCGCTTCGTCACTGTTGCCTTCTAACTGTAGCTGCGTTAGTGACACCAAAGCCGTTCTGGTCGAAAGTCCCGCTTTATAAAAACACAAAAAAACGACAGCGTTTTTCGTCGACTACTTACGTCGATTACGCTCGGACGTGCGGTTGGTGAGGTACCTAACTATAACGCGCCAATGGGCCGGTAATGATTCTCCGCCCTGTCTAAATGCTAACAACGAAATACCTTTCGAACATATTTTGCGGTGGATTTGGTTTGAGCACAAAATTAGTGAGAGCAAAAAATCATCCCTAAACTATCTCCGATTTAAAATATCAGTATCTAGCTTAGGCGTTCTTAGTCAAGGTTCCAAAGATACTGGCAGCGTTCCTTATTTAAATAAATAGCTAAGCTAATTGTCGTCCAAGGTAGCTGCCAGCTCTTCGGTCTCCGCTGTGACTTCGATCAACCTCTTCGTTATTTCCGTATTGTATATTTTTATATTGTTATTGAACATCCTACTGCATTCTAAGTACCTATAAAGATGAATACGTTTCCTGTTTGTGATATTATTTTTATTGTTAATATTACTTAACCTAAAAAACGCCAGATGAAAGGTAAAAAATCAAGATCACAGTATGCCATTGAATTATTAAATTGACAGTCCATATTGTCCGTTTGGTTTCTACGTTGAAATTGAAATCGCAATTCAAATTTATGTTTTCCGATACCCTCAAATTCCCGTTTGGCAAGCTTATTCATGATGAAAATGAAATTTCATTTCAAACCAAACATAATTGGTGACCCTCGGTGGTCGTTCCTAATGGGGCTGAAATTCTATTTATCTCCGGTATTGAATAATATAAAACCCAATTACATTCCTTCAGACGTAAGTATGTAATCAAAAAGTTACAAAACAGTTTCATTAGGTGGTTATTTCGTCGGGTGATGTTGCTGGCTTTGTTGATAAAATAACCTTTAGAATCGCCATAAATAATGCCAGCCTAAGATATTCCACCACCGACAAGGAAACTAGGGGAGGGTGGGGGAAACACGGACGGCGGGTAACGGCGGACGCACAGGTTTAAATAAGTTAGAATAGGAAAGGAGATATTTTGAATAGCGCGATCTCTTGTCGGCCCTGAACCCAGTGCCTAACAGTAAGTGGTTTAGTGAGGCCGCGCTCACCATTCACGGTAAGTTATCTTGAATGTTTTTTAACAAATTCATCTTATTTTTGTGTAATTTTGAATGTTTGTTTCTCACTGTACGAAAAACACACCGACATGGTGTTTTTTTTCGTGAAATAACATCTAAATAAACAATGATTTGAAGCACACGTATCACGCACCGCGTGATTCTAACCTCAAGTAAAATATTTATGTTGCGTTTTTAGACGAGTCGGCTAATGGCGGACGATTTGAATCGGGTAACTACGAACGTTCGTAGTTACCCCTAAACAATAAATGTGGTGAAATATTATACTCTATATACTCTGTACCGTAACCAAATAGTTAATGTAATAAAAATACAGTATTTCACTTATATATAAATTAATTTAAAACAAAAATATCACTGTATTTAGTTGTAATACACCTTAAACATTTAAAAATATGGGTGTGATAATATTTTTAGGTTTTAATATACCTAAACACATTTGTTGTTGGTGTAGAGATAGTTAAAGACCGCATTTTTGCACCATTAGTAAATGTGTTGGTATACCTTAGTTCAGATGACATTACCAAAGAAAGTCAGAAAATATCACAACCGAAAACAAGGCAAACTTCTAGGAAGAGGCATTCAAATTATAATAACCAGCACCCCTATGAAAGGTGATTTAGAAGAAAAAGAACAAATAAGGAAGAAAAAAGAGCAGATTAAAGTTAACTCTAAGATAAAGAAAAATACCAAAAAAGTTACGTCGGAGAGTCAAGAAGGGTATTATTGTCTAATTTGTAACGAAAATATGTGCAACCAATCACCGAGGATTGGATAATGTGCTATAAATGTAAATTATGGGTGTATGATTGGGGAAAGTATTTCGAAGGGCTTTTTATGTGATTTTTGTGCTAGTAAGTGTGTCCGAGGTTACCCCACTCAGTATCCGTAATTACCCCACATCGTGTGGGGTAAAAGCGAACACCAGAAGTTTTTTTTCTTTATTATAACTTGATTATATTCAAAAAAATATGACTGTTGATTATAAAAACATATAGTTGATTACTTTAACTAAAGATTGATTAATAAATAGCTTTAATAACTTTATTACTTTTTGTTTTATTTCAACTTTTCCTTAGGTGTTCGCAGTTACCCCACTCTCCCTACCTAGCGGCTATTTTCTCGCCCATGTAAATATATCTATATTTATACCGTGTGTACAAAGTATAAGTATAACTTATAGTTATAGTACTTAGTAGTTAGTTTATAGCCGACGATGTGACTGCGAAAACAAACTGCAAAATCTAAATAATGATACAAAATTAGTGTTCCTAAATCAGTTCCTCCGGCCACCGCTTCAGTATCCAGCTTCCGGCAGCAGAGTTCCCAGACAATTATGACATCGGGGCTTTCAAGAAAAGGGTTTTTTTCTATACTTCCTTTAAAGGCCGGGAACAGATTGGTGACTCTCTTTGAGTTGTTAATATTTATGGGAGGTGGAGATCATTTTACATCAGATGATCTACTTGCTCGTTTGCCTCCCTCTCATAATAAAAAAAAAGTTAATACTGCACAATATGATGCACTAACTCATTTGTTTTAACTGCTGTTATTTCATTTGAGGTTTCCATACATTCAGTTTGTGATTTCAACAACACAACCGAAGGACGAGTCGCATGAAATTTGATCAAACTAGATTCAGTATCGGTACTGTCTTAATTTTTTATAAAGACTTAACCCTAAGCATCATCCTTTTTAATATTTAATACTTGCTCAAATGGTAATGAGAAAAAAAAACTCCATAAAATCGCTGATTATTCACCCATCACCATTTACATTTCAGCCTGTATGTTAAATGCCAAAAATGTTTACTCCACCCGTATTTGTTACCTACATTGCTGGGCCGCAGGTCTTTTCTCACGATCAGAGACGCTTAGGCTTTCAGGAAAATTACACATTATAATATATATTGCTTCGCAGATTTCCGTCTGGATTTCTCAATCCGTATTACAAACAAAGGAACCATCCAATTATTTACTTGACATCAGGTGTTAGGTTGCTGACAATTAAAACAAGATATTACATTTAGGGTCGGTACTTTATAGTAGCATAAAGAAAGCTAACACTGCAAAGCGAGACGTAAATCGCTTATACGGCCGCGTGTGCCCCTGCACATAAAAGGGAATTAATAAGACAATTTCGCAGAGCGATTCGGCAGACAGATAGCCGACGTTAAAGCAGCAAAGCTTTCAAGATATATGCTGAGATATTGAAAGTTATCGATCGAAACTTGTATCGATATAAAGTTCAATTTGATACGAGTTTTATTGGGCACGATTGTAAAGGGATTCGGTCCGAGCTCTGGACATTGAAAAAGTTTGCTCGTAAATATTTTAGTCCAGTGAAAATGAATATTTAGTATTAGAAATGATTGTTTTTTTCATATATAAAATACTTGAAGCTAATTTTACAGTTATTTTAAACCCTATCCCACTAAAACAATAGTACCTATTAATAAACTAGTTTTTCCCGCGCCTTCATCGATTTAGAATTCCAAGCGGTAAAGCTTTTTCATCTCTTTTTTAATTAATAAATCAAAAATCTGGCAAAGCAACGTTTAATTAGTGAATATACCTACCAGTATTAGTTAGTAAGTATATTATTACAAATCTAGTTCTTTATTTATCGCGTAGGAATTTCCAAAATCCCTGAAATACGTTTTTTAGTTGTACCTACTTAATCATAGTCAAGGAGATGGGATCACTCTGTACCGAATATTATGAATCCCGTTTATTGCCTATCCTGCGGGAATTTCAACATATCCCCTTACCTACATCATAAAGGTAACATATATGCCAAATTTCAGCTTTCTAGTGCCAAGGGTCAGTCAATCAGGACTTTACTTTTTATAATTATGTCATCATCCAAGCGCAGGTCCCACTGCTGGACCCGTGACCTCTCTCAAAATGAGAGTTTAGATCATCATCTGGGGATGATTCCCAGCCTATCTATATACGTCCCGCTGCAGGGCCTCCTCTCAGAATGAGAGGGCTTGGGCGTAGTTCTCACGCGGGCCCGGTTCGGATTGGGAACTTCACACATACACCATTAAATTTCTTCGCAGGTTTATACAGGTTTCTTCACGATGTTAGAGTATAGATAATTAATTGTAACCAAGACTTGGAAACTGGTGACTAACATTTAACTTTTTAATTAAAGTACTAAACACAACAAAAGCAGCAATTCAATTTTGTAATAACGCAAAGCTCTAGTCCAATTGGAATGCTTCTCGTGCCCAAGATTCCTAAAGTTAGCCGCAAAGACGCGAAACCAAACAAAGCGGCTCGTTGCCACCGGCGAATCGTAAGGCGTTTTACGACACCCACATCCAAAGCGAAGGCGTACTTAGCCGGCCGTATAAACACAAATACAGATGCCATTTTATCTGCACTAACTATAAAAGTAAAAAGAATGTAAAACCCACCCCTCGTTTGACGCGCCAGTAAATTCGAACACTTTGATTTGCCCATCAAAGTTTTGGGCACTCAAAAATCCATTTTAAAAATACACATTTTATATACTTCGACGGGATCCATAAGAGAATTGGCTGTTTGGGAAAGGGTGGTTTTATTCAGCCTTCCTTTGGAACGATGTCGTTTATCGCTACTGAAAATCTAACGTGCATCGTTAGAATTACGACTGAGGTGCATTTAAGGTACTTAATGGTTTTTAATAGATTTATTTTAACTGACACCTGAGCCTGCCTGCGATGTAATATCAACTCAGACACTCCAAAATAGTGGAATATCTGAGTTAATATTTTACCTCGGTTTTATGTAACTTGCCGCATTAAATAATGAATTATTTAATGCGGCAAGTTACATTAAAATTAAATTAGTAATATATTTAGATATGAGCCCGTAAGCTTATAGTTTTAGTTTTATTAATATTTTTAGGTTATTCGTTATAGGATCCACTGAAAATCAGCGTCGTGGCCCCCTGCCTCGACTCATGCTGAGTGGACTCCTTTTTCGAGACAACTGCCTCAATACATCTTTATATTTAAAAAATTTGTAAACTGTTTTTTTTGTTGTTGTTGTTTCGAAATAAATTTTATTCATTTCATTTTCATTTCAATTAATACTTATAATGTTAAATCAGCGTGTTTTCGGCCAGGCTATCGAATATATATTACAGTACATTTTTAATGTAGTGTTTTTAATTTCACATAATAATTAAACAGTGTTCGTTGATTTTTGTTAAAGTTGAGCTTAATTTTGTTTGTGTGTGTACTATATAAGTACATGTACATTATTTACGTTCAGTTCACAGTTTACAAAGGGTTGTATTTGTAATGTTAACTTTATGCTTCATTGCCATTGTATTATGCCATAAAGCTGTAACATTGTGCCAGAAGCGTTCGTCTGCGGTTAGTTTTGATCTTTAATCGTTAGTCGTAACAGTTATAATAATAGTTAATTTAATTCCGGTAAACTGGAGCCGGGAACGGGACAAGATATTAATGTTTAGTTTGAACTGTTTGCTCGCTGGCAATAAACGTTTATGGTATTGTTATTTGATTTTAAAATCTCCCGGTTATCTTGGTAGCTTTGAAGATAAATATCAGGTTTACATCCCTAAGGCTGCGAATTCGTATAAACAACATATTTACATAATGAAGTGGATTTATTTGTGGAGCTGCTCTGATTGAAGCTTTATTTGGACTGTCGTAGATATTACTGGAATAGGATACTTACCTACACAAAGAGTAGTAATATTTAGACAAATTATATCGTCTGTTCTCAAAATTAAACGGCATGGCACGGATATTTTAAATCGTGTTACCAAGTTCGTTGTTTGTTCACTTTCTGTGACTATACTTAACCGCAGTTTAAAGCTACAAGAAAAACCGTGAGAGTTATGCATTATACATGTAACTATCACCCCAAGCGCCAGATAACCACCTTAAAGGCCCAGTTTGCGTGCAGTGGCTAGACATCTGTCCATAACAATCCATAGCAATAAACATCAACGGCTGCAAGCAAATTTGTTATGAAAATGAGTATCTGACCGTCTGGGGAGATGGTACATTGCGTCGCTCGATTGACCACTCCAATCTCGTTCGTCTTACTTCCTCGCAATGTAACGCAACTTGCATGTTTTTTTCTTGCAGATCTCAACTCTGTCTAAACTCGGTGTCAGTTTACACCAAAACGACATGCGACACGATGCGACGCGAAGTTGCATATTTCTTTGAAGGGAAGGATAATTATTCGAGTGTTTCAACGGCCTCACTTTCGTGGTCACGTTTTCTACGAATTGGCTGTAGATTTTGATGGCGTTTTCGGTTATTTATTAGAGGACCTGTACTTCTACCACATAATTAAAAACTGTATCATAATCTTTTGCCATTTCTACAAAAAAGTGTCCACGAAAGTGAGGCGGTTGTAACGCTCGAATGAGGCGGTTGTAACCCGGAAAGGAGATAGTGCTGTCTCGAAAATATGTAGGTATTATTGGGAAATTTCGTCGAGGAAGTTAAGCTCGGGTTGGTGTAACGGTTCAGCACGCGTTCGGGTTTGATAGGTGGGTGAATATTCGAGCGTTTTGACCGCTCGGTTAGACCTCATTACCATTCGACGACTATTACCACAGCCGAAGTACGAGTCGCACGAAATTTGATCAAACTAGATTTAACATCAGTACTGTCTGAAGTTTTCGTAAAATGCTAACCCTAAGCATCATCCTTTTTAGTACGTAATATTTGCTCTAATGGTAATGAGAAGAAAAAATGCCGTAAAAACTCTAAATATTCACCTAGGTCTCAAACCCTAGAGCCAGATGGCCCCAGTATTTCTCTTCCGTTTTTTATGAGTTTTAGTCAGGTATAGTATTATTTAACAAAAACAAAGTTCAGGAAGCAAAGATAGTGATTTATCAGTAGAAAACATCGCCATCTAAACCCTAAATCCCGCGTCCAATAAACCTAGAGTAGACTAATCTACCTAGTACCAAAATCCTACGTACACTCATTTAGCAAAACGACTTTATTAAGTAAGTAGGCTTCCGTTCGCAGCTTCGCCCGCGATAAATTAATTTTCCCGTAGGAAAAGGTATTTTCCCGCGGTAAAAAGTAGCCTATGTCACTCAGTGGTAATGTAGCTTTCTAACGGCAAAAGAATTTTTGAAATCGGTCCAGTAGTTTCAGAGCCTATTCAATGCAAACAAACAAACAATCAAATCATTCCTCTTTATAATATTAGTTTAAATTGTTAATTATAAACTGTCACTTAAAGATAAACGCCTGGATATAACCGCGCGGCAAATGCTCACTAGTGGTGATGTCATCTCGAAGGGGATGAGATGACGTCACCAATCTCCCCTAGCTGAGAAGTGAGTCAACGGGTCACGCCCCAAAAAGTAATAGGATTTAGGTTGTTTTGTAATAAGTACTATTGCGTAATTTTATACGTACAAATTGCATGGAAAGAGGGAGGAAATATTATCTACGACTACGATTCCAGTTGGAATTCGCGATGTCGGTTGACAGTAGCAACCTAAATTGCTCATGTCTGGAGTTAGTTGGTTGTAAGCAGCGTGTGTTTTAAGGGTTCCGTGGTCAAAATGGTAAAACCGCCCTTATAGTTTCGCCATGTCTGCCCGTACTAAAAGACTGTAGTTCTTCATTAATGTTGGATCACGCCGACAAAATGGTAACTAGAATTAACTTAAAATATAAGGTAAGTATAGTCCTTTAAAAAATATTGCAGGTTTCTTAAGCTTTAAAGCAGAGCTGTTGCTAGGCCTGGGCGAAGCCGGGCCTCGCCCACAGCCTCGCGATCTGACCCTAAATTGAAGTCCTGCGCTGCCATTGCTTTACAATGCATCCCTAACACATACATTTCCTTTGTTCCATACATTTTCGTACTACTCACATAACCCTGGGTTAGCACTTAACTCGGAGTTATGTAGTTAACTCTGGTCCGTGCAAGTCTGTCTTAAGGTCAAGTGACAAAATTTTACGATTACATAGATTACACGAAACATGTACAGCCAAAATCTTCTGGCCACGGCTGCAGCAATGTGGCCGAAACGTTGAGGTAAATATTGTTTGCGTAAATAGTCCCGTTTAGCATAATAATTTTGAGTGAAAATCACGAAAGTTTAAAACAGTATAATGTACAACCAAGTCAGTACCTAAGTAGCTGTTGGTAAACGACTAAAACATTTGAGGCGGGATTCTTGTGAAAATAAATGGAAAACCCATCAAAACGCAGTTAAATGTGGCCAATATCACTTAGCCGTATCAGTTGTACTATCCGCGCGCACTGCTATAAATAAAACCACAGGCGTTATACTTTAGAAGAGTAAGGCCCATACTACACGGGCGGTTTTCCCGCCGCGGGAAACCGCTCGACGGAGCTGCCGCAGACGGTCAAACTACACGAACGCGGTTTACCGCTGTCTTTTGTTCATTTCAACATGGATCCGCCAATGATAACTGCGCTTAATTAATAATGTAACAATTTGAAAGGAAATATGTTAATTTGCACGCTTTTGGTTTCATAATACACCTAGTTATATTCTTTTAAAAGCGTTTTTCTATAAAAAAGACACGTCAAGATTGTTTACCTTATTTCTAATGCTAAAAAAATGAAATACGCACGACGAACGAGCGCCCTCACGCAAAACCCCGCGCCGCGCAGAATGACGCAATAGCGGGAAACCGCCCGTGTAGTTTGAAGCGGCGGTTATCAGCGGCGGTTTAACGCTGCATGCGGCGGTCGAATTTCTCCCGCCCGTGAACCGCGGCGGGAAACCGCGCAGTGTAGTATGCAGCATACAACTTCCATATAAAATTGTGTCTAGTGCGGTTCAGAAGCGGTTTCCCGCGGTGGGAGAACCGCCCGTGTAGTATGGGCCAAAAACCTGTTACGCATTTGCGGTTCACCAAATTAAAAGAATTCTAAGTAAGTCGTAGTGCCCTCGCAATAACGGTGGTAATAGAGTGTTAGGAGATTTTCCAAGCGCAGATTGTGCTGGTATTGTGAGCTGCAATTACATAGATTAAAGGTTCTTTCAGAGCAACCGATAACCAAGCATTCATCGAAGTAGTACCTACGAACAGAGTAGAAGGTGGAATTTTCTATCATTTTAATAGAGGCTTGATTTATCCTCAGCCGTGAAAGGTAATTACAATCTTACTTTCATGTGGTTTTCTTTTTATTACATACCTAGTTGATTTTCCCTAAGTGTTAGTTATTAGTGCAATATACTATTAAGTTTTAACCCCTCGTATGCGGTAGGCATATAATTTTTTGATAGCTGGGTTGCGGCGACTCGATAACGTGACAGACAGGTCACGTGACGCCACTAATGCTATGTCAGCGGCCATTTCGCTTACTTTTTCGTTTGTGTCGAATTTTTTAAGTACCTACAAGCTTTGCTTAGTTTGGGACTAGCCGGCCAAGTGCGAGTCGGACTCGCGCACGAAGGGTTCTGTACAATTATCTATAAAAATCACGTTTGTTGTATGGGAGCCCCCCTTAAATATTTTTTTATTTTAACTTAATGGTTTATTTTTAAAGTTAATATATAATTAAATATTCTGTGAATATTTCAAGTGTCTCCCTGTTGCCATTATCAATATCGAGCAAAAACGAGCAAAAAAATCATGTTTGTTGTATGGGAGCCCCTTAAATATTTATATTATTCCATTTTTTAGTATTTGTTGTTAGCGGCAACCGAAATACATCATCTGTGAAAATTTCAACTCTCTAGCTATCACGGTTCCCGAGATACAGCCTGGTGACAGACGGACGGACGGACGGACAGCGGAGCCTCAGTAATAGGGACGAGAGGTACGGAACCCTAAAAAGCTTTGGCACGGATACGTGCTAAAGCGATTCATGAACTGGCACGGATCCGCGTCTAAACATACGAGGGGTTAAATGTAACTAAGCCAACCATATTAATCGGAATTTTGTTTCAAAATGTAATCACGCACTTGATGCAGTATGCATACTTTGAACACATCGATCAATGCAGAAACAATTTTCCAGGGGTGTTAAGTCATCATCATCATCATCATTTCAGCCGTAGGACGTCCACTGCTGGACATAGGCCTCCCTCATTGACGCCCAATTGTTACGGTTGGAAGCGACTTGCACCCACCCTGCACCTGCGGCCTTCACCAAATTGTCCGTCCATCTCGTTGGTGGACGTCCCACGCTGCACTTACTTGCTCGCTAGATTGGGTGTAAAGTACAATTAAGGAAAGTATAAGAAAGTAGTTCTCAAGGAATTACGAACTCAATGCTACACAGACAAAGTCGCCTGCAACAACATTGAATTACCTATCCTTATTTGATAATAGTACATTACTGCAGCGGCCGCGAAATAGGGGATTGCCGGCCGAGTAGTTATAGATGGCCGAGTGTTAACGAGGCCATCTAGAGATACGAGGCCGGCAATCCCTGTTCGTGGCCAAGGCTTGTATAGAGTTTTTCTCAAACATGCATCACCAGCACCACCATCATCATCATCACCATCATGATCATCATCAACATCATCGTCATCACCATCACCATCATCATCATAATCATCATCACTATCATCATCATCATCAACATCATCATCATCATCTCATCATCACCATCATCATCATCATCAACATCATCATCACCATCTCATCATCACCATCATCATCATCATCATCTCATCATCATCATCATCATCGCCATCATCATCATCATCATCATCATCATCATCATCATCATCATCACCATCATCATCATCATCACCATCATCATCATCATCACCATCATCATCACACCATCGTCATCATCATCTTGCCTTACCTTAAATAAGCGTAGTGGCAGAATGTCTTAATGAACCAAAACGCAAATATTGCTTATAGTTTTTTTTTTAATGGCTAAATGCTATGATGCCATAGACCTATAAACGTCATGGTATGAAACAATAGACGATCACTTTGCTGGCCTTGGTCAGCAAAGTTGTATGAAATTCCATTATTGACCTCTTGTCTAGGCGGTCCCCCACCACCGGCTGCACCTGCACCTGCAACGTGACACTTCGTGGCGTATTATAAGGAACATAACGTCAATATTTCATAGCATGTTTGAGAAATAGTACATTACTGCAGCGGCCGCGAAATAGGGGATTGCCGGCCGAGTAGTTATAGATGGCCGAGTGTTAACGAGGCCATCTAGAGATACGAGGCCGGCAATCCCTGTTCGTGGCCAAGGCTTGTATAGAGTTTTTCTCAAACATGCATCACCATCACCACCATCATCATCATCACCATCATGATCAACATCATCATCAACATCATCGTCATCACCATCACCATCACCATCATCATCATCACCATCATCATCATCACCATCATCATCATCATCATCATCACCATCATCATCACACCATCATCATCATCTCATCATCACCATCATCATCATCATCATCATCGCCATCATCATCATCATCATCATCACCATCATCATCATTACCATCATCATCACCATCAGCATCACACCATCATCATCATCATCATCATCTTACCTTACCTTAAATAAGCGTAGTGGCAGAATGTCTTAATGAACCAAAACGCAAATATTGCTTATAGTTTTTTTTAATGGCTAAATGCTATGATGCCATAGACCTATAAACGTCATGGTATGAAACAATAGACGATCACTTTGCTGGCCTTGGCCAGCAAAGTTGTATGAAATTCCATTATTGACCTCTCGTCTCGTCGTCCTCCACCACCGGCTGCACCTGCACCTGCAACGTGACCCTTCGTGGCGTATTATAAGGAACATAACGTCAATATTTCATAGCATGTTTGAGAAATAGTACATTACTGCAGAGGCCGGGACTTAAGGGGTTGCCGGCCGAGTATCTAAGTTGACGGCCGAGTGGTACACGAGGCCGGCATGATACGAGGCCGGCAACCCCTGTTCCGGCCGAGGCTTGTATAGTGCTTTTCTCAAACATGCACCATCATCATCATCATCGTCGTCATCATCATGATGGTGATGGTGATGGTGATGATGATGATGATGATGATGATGATGATGATGATGATGATGATGGTGGTGATGGTGATGATGGTGATGATGATGATGGTGATGATGATGATGACGATTATGATGGTGGTGATGGTGATGATGATGATGGTGATGAATGATGATGATGAAGATGGTGATTGATGATGATGATGGTGATGAATGATGATGATGATGGTGATGATGGTGATGATGGTGATGATGTTGATGATGATGGTCATGAATGATGATGATGGTGATGATGATGATGATGATGATGATGGTGATTGATGATGATGATGATGGTGATAGTGATTATGGTGATGATGATGATGATGGTGATGATGATAATGGTGATGAATGAATGATGATGATGATGGTGATGATGATGGTGACGAATGATGATAATTATGATGATGGTGATTGATGATGATGATGATGATGGTGATGAATGATGATGATGGTGATGATGATGATGGTGGTGATGATGATGATGATGATGATGATGGTGATGATGATGGTGATGAATGATGATGATGATGATGATGATGGTGATTGATGATGATGATGGTGATGAATGATGATGATGATGGTGATAATGATGGTGATGATGATGATGATGACGATGATGATGATGATGACGATGATGATGATGATGATGATAATGGTGATGATGGTGATGATGATGTTGATGGTGAAATATTTCTCTAGGCAGATCACCATTACCATCACCATCTTACCTTACCTTAAATAAGCGTAGTGGCAGAATGTCATAATGAACCAAAACGCAAAATATTGCTTATAGTTTTTTTTTTAATGGCTGAATGCTATGATGCCATAGACCTATAAACATCATGGTGCTGTGTGACATGAAACAATAGACGATCGCATTGCCGGCCTAGGCCTGCAACGGTGTATTTTGAAGCCTGTTTTAACGAACACAACGTAAACATTACATAGCATGTTTGAGAAAAGATTATTACTCAGCGGTTATCAAGTAAGTGGACAAACTTTGTAGCCAAATAATACAACTTGGAGACCAATCGATAGTGCGCTCGTATAGATTCATTTAAGCTAATTGGTTTACGAATTGTAGATAGCTACTGACCTCTCTCCTTTGCGGTGGTTAGTTACATTGTACTCACAATGTTATTTACCATTCCACATTACTAAACTTTTATTTAGGAACAACTACCTGTTCCCCGTGACTTCGTCTACGAAGAATTCGTTATTGCTGTCCCGCGAGAAATATAATAGTTTTCCGGGATCAAAGTATCCAGATTATAAACTGTTTGCCACATTACATCTATTTGTTTAGTTTAGTGGTTTAAGCGTCTAGTTTAATGTTCAGATTATATAATACTTATATACATTACTGTGTTAATTAAATAAATAAATAAATATCACGGGACAATTCACACCAATTGACCTAGCCCCAAAGTAAGCTAAGCAAAGCTTGTGTTATGGGTACTAGGCAACGGATAAACATACTTATATAGATAGATACATACTTAAATACATATTAAAAAACCCAAGACCCCAGAACAAACATTCGTATTTCTCATACAAATATCTGCCCCGACACGGGAATCGAACCCGGGACCTCAAGCTTCATAGTCAGGTTCTCTAACCACTAGGCCATCTGGTCGTATTAATTAGCTGCTTGCACTTGATAGGTTTTTTTTTATTGAGTTCAGGTTAACGGGACCCTCAACTGAAAAAGGAATAACATTGCAGCATTGAGAGTAACTGACTTCCAGACGGAGTTGCAGATCAAAAAAAAACAAACATAACAGACAGACAGACGGACGGACGGACAGACGGACAGCGGAGCCTCAGTAATAGGGTTTCCGTTTTTACCCTTTGGGTACGGAACCCTAAAAAAGATGATTTACCCGCATGCTGAACATATTGCCTGGGAATTCCTCCCGTGAAGATGCAATGCGGATTTGGAATTCCATTGACATTAATTTCTTTGCACATTGATTTTTCGCAAAATGATGTGCTTTATCGGAAAACTCGTGGTAAAAAAACCGACCATGTGCGAGTCGGACTCGCGCACGAAGGGTTCCGTACAATTATTTATAAAAATCACGTTTGTTTAAATATTTTTTTATTTTAATTTAATGATTTATTTTTAAAGTCAATATATAATTAAATATTCTGTGAATATTTCAAGTGTCTACCTGTTGTCGTTATCAATATCGAGCAAAAACGAGCAAAAAAATCAGGTTTGTTGTATGGGAGCCCCCTTAAATATTTATTTAATTGCATTTTTTAGTATTTGTTGTTATAGCGGCAACCGAAATACATCATTTGTAAAAATTTCAACTCTCTAGCTATCACGGTTCCCGAGATACAGCCTGGTGACAGACGAACGGACGGACGGACGGACGGACAGCGGAGCCTCAGTAATAGGGTTTCCGTTTTTACCCTTTGGGTACGGAACCCTAAAAAGGTGACTCTGTTTCGAATCTAACTACTCTGTTTGAGGGGCGATAAATCCAATTCGGGTTTTCTGAGAGGTATCGCTAGATGGCGTTGTCGTGATCCGTTTGACATTACAGTCTTGCGACTCTTGCGTTTGGCTCATTAAAGGCCAACACAAACCGGGAGCTTGTGGCGCCGACGAAGCGTGCCCAGCGCGGTCAAGATCAAATAGGTACGGTGTGCCGCGCTACCGGTGTGTGTCACCGTAGATTTGATTCAGTGTTATAGACCGCGCTGGGCACGCTCAGTCGACGCCCCGTGTTCCCGGTTTGTGGTGGCCTTTAGTTACAATCCCAAACCTGACACAAATCTGAAAGGTGTCAGACTGACGTCTCGATACTTGCGCCACAGAAACCTTCATTACAACGTTATCATTTATTCTACGGTAGGTAAGTACATTGTTGTCATTGTGTTGCATGTTTTCGTCCTCTTCCATAGAAAACGTTTGTTTGGATCTAATCGTTATTATCTATTATATGATAATGTACGTTAAACATTATGCAGGCCTCGTTAAGGCTTGTTTGCACGACCCACTGCGGACGTTTGACAGACAACAAAAGAATTTGCCCTCTATAATGCTACTTAGCAATGTTTCCGTCTAATTACCTATAGCAATAGTGCACCTATTTCGTTTCTTAGTTAGCAGAACGAATGCCTCTGTTGACGATATATTACGTCCCTAATAGTCCCCATCAACGCTTTTGGTAACTGTTTTCAAATTTCAAGCAGTACCAACTTCTTTTATATCGTCATGATTGACGTTGACTTTATTATTTTCACCTTCATAAACACACAAAATTACAATAAAAAATGGAATAAAATTAATATTTAAGGGGGCTCCAATACAACAATCGTGATTT
Organism: Archips xylosteana; assembly: GCA_947563465.1. NCBI lineage: Eukaryota > Metazoa > Arthropoda > Insecta > Lepidoptera > Tortricidae > Archips > Archips xylosteana. The sequence continues at coordinate 8,429,917 of OX387350.1, read as the reverse complement.
TTTTTTGCTCTTTTTTGCTCGATATTGATAACAGCAATAGGTAGAACGCTTTAAATATTCACAGAATATTTAATTATATATTGACTTTAAAAATAAATCATTAAATTAAATTAAAAAATATATTTTAGAGGGGCACCCATACAAAAAACGTGATTTTTATAGATAATTGTACGGAACCCTTCGTGCGCGAGTCCGACTCGCACTTGGCCTGTTTTTCAACTTTTCTTATGCGTAGATACGCAACGCCATTTAAAATTTACAGATGTGTTAATGCGACCAAGTTAAAATTGATCTGTCTTTTTGACTAAGAGCCCGTTCCCACTATGTCGTATCTATGTGTCGTATGTATCTATGTCGTCGTCGATTTCCGATAAAATCGTGTCCGACAAGTGTGCAGCTTCATATAAAATGTTCTGCCACTGGAACGCCCGATTAAAATCGGAATCCGACAACGACATAGTGGGAACGGGCTCTAAGACTGTACAGTCAGCCTCACAAGTACCTGAACACTTTAGCACTTTGTCGCAACTACCAAGTAGGTATACTGTAAAGTTTGAAATATGTCACGTTAGTGAAAGAGACAAAGTACATACTAAAGTGTTCAGTGACTTTTGAGGCCGACCGTACTTCTTGATCCTTTCTTAAAACAGGCGTTATCTTTATTCAGTCAATAATGATACCTATATATTAAACGTATTATGTTGATTATAGGCATTAGACACAATATAACATTTAATAACATAGCGTACGGTTTGTGGTACCTATATACTCTGAAGATGAGCTCTGGTTGAGTTCAAAACGCGTCAGTGTAATTTGGTGGTAGTGATAGTTGGGTTTGTGTGATTTGTGAGTGTTCGTTCAACGTGGAGATGGAGGAACTGCATGAACACGCATTTCTTACATAAACGTATTACCTAATTATCGTAAGGTCGCGGGTGAGCAAAGTAATTGTTTCAGTTCATTAATATGGACCTCCGCAAAGTAACGCCTAAGCTGATTCAATAAATCAAACACATTATCATTAATCTAACCGTTAGAATCTAACGTAAACCAAAATGGTATTTTAAGCAAGCCGCACCATGCTCTCTAAAGTAAACAACTTCGATATAATACGGCTCTAATTTCAGTAATGCTTCCTATGTATAAACTTTCTCTAGACAGAGTTAAAGCCTAGGACACATCTTATTGGTCTAGTTTATATTTTTAGTTTAATCCAAATATATGATGACAATGCAATGGAAATATTCAAGTTTACTCAAGTGAAACAGGAAAACAGTCGTTTATTAGCATTCTAGTTGATAACTAATAGTTATATTTATATGTCAATTAAACTAATCGGTTATCAGATACATACAATATGTATGTTGAGGAGGTAGTTGCTGTCTATTTCAAGGATTTAAAGTACAAGTGCATCTTCTCCAGATAAACAGTAGGTAAATAAATATTATAGGTAGGTGTCAGCATCAAAAGTAGCTGGTCACTTTTGGTCTTTGTCGTACTAACACAATTGTCAATCAATTATGACGTTTTGCACCTAACTGTAGAGCGACAAGGTACAAAAGTGACCAGCTACTTTTGATGCTGACTGTACTTCATGTTACCACCAATCAACGGACGTACTTTTTAACAGCTGTCAAAATACGACTCGCCATTGGTTTTGTACAGTAATACCTAATTATGACGTCACTTATTTCCAACTCAATCGATTAACCATTTATTGGTTTTAAAGTAACTAAAAGTTTATTTATGCAGTTAATTTCAATTTAATCTGCAAATAAGAGATAAAGTAGTATTTTTTTCTCTAGAGTCGAATCTTGTAATTATTTTTTTATGGTGTCTACCCTATTTTTGATGAAATACAGTCATTTTTTATGGTTCCGTAGTCAAGGGTAAAACGGGACCCTATTACTAAGACTCCGCTGTCCGTTCGTCTTTCTTTCTGTCCGTCTGTCACGAGGCAGTATCTCATGAATCGTGATAGTTAGACAGTTGAAATTTTCACAGATGATGTATTTCTGTTGCCACTATAACAACAAATACTAAAAACAGAATAAAATAAGTATTTAAGGGGTCTCCCATACAACAGACATGATTTTTTAGCCGTTTTTATAGATAATGGTAAGGAACCCTTCGTGCGCGAGTCCAACTTGCATTTGGCCGGTTCTATTTGTTTTTTACAAAAAAAAAAATTTCAGCTCTACCTATTGAGAAAAAAAGGCACTAACGCATAAAATATAAAAACGTTTTGAACTTTTGACGCATTCACGCACGGATATAAAACCGCAATGATGTTCACCTTCAGCAGTGGATGCAGACCCTTATAGTTCTAGCCCATTTCCAAGCATGTGCCTCAGGTAACGTCGCAGTTGGCAGCCAATTTTCCCAAATGGGTTCCGTGCATCTTGCTTCGGCAAATCTCGCGTGCTCGCTGCTTGGGTTCGTTTTATATTTCGAGGGTTATTTCTCAAATCCTGAGTTAACGTTAAAGGCATGTGTGGGTCCTGAGCAGTCAACACAAATATAAAACTATGATAATACGAATACCACCAGAAATTATGAATATTCTACCTAAATAAAATAAATTAATAAATCATAGGACGATTGCCTTAGTCCCAAACTACACTGACGAGCAAAAATAAGGGTCGGTTACAAAAATGACGATAACTACAAAACCCGCTGTGATAGCTTCTTCGAGTAAAATGAGTTTAGTAAAGAGTTTTATTTTCAATTAAACTTTTTCTTGTTATGAATAAAACTCTTTACTAAACTCATTTTACTCGAAGAAGCTATCACAGCGGGTTTTGTAGTTATCATCATTTTTGTAACCGACCCTTTATTTTTTCTCGTCAGTGTATAAGCAAAGCTTTTACTATGGGCACTAGACAACGGATAAACATAGTTATATTGATAAATACATACTTAATTAAATACATATTAAACACCCAAGACTCAAGCACGAACAAGAGCAGAAATTTCCTGCCTCGCACAGCAAAGCTCTGGAATGAAAGTACCTGCTGCGGTATTCCCGGACCGATATGACCTTCAAGCTTTCAAAAAATGAGTGTACTCCTACCTAAAAGGCCGGTAACGTACTTGTGACTCTTCTGGTGTCGCGGGTGTCCATGGGCGACGGTAATCGTTTACCATCAGGCGATCCGTTTGCTCGTTTGCCCCCTATACCATAAAAAAAACGAACATTCGTATTTTTCATACAAATATCTGCCCGACCAGGAATCGAACCCGGGAGCTCCAGCTTCATAGTTTCTCTAATCACTACGCTATCCTTCTGATGGCTTCCCTTATTTTACTAAAAAACATTAGGCGGGCCCAGCGCGTTGTATAGCACTGAATCATATACGCTGCACCGCTCTGCCGGTGTGTGTCATTTATTAAGTCATGTACATATAAAATTAGGTGTTACAATAAATATTTATGTCAGTCCATGACGCCCTGTAAGGGCACTCCATAATAATTAATATAACTAAGTTTAAGATTAGCTTAAAATGTCAAAAAAATATATGGAATTAAAATTATTATTATAATCATGCACTTAATACTATATTGTTGATATAATTTACCTATGTTACATGTTAACGAGTTATTGAAAATGTAATTTTAAAATAATGCTTATATCTAATTTCAATTATTAATAACTTAAATGTCAATGATCATTAGAATAATAATTAAACCTAATTTATTTTAATAAATAATTAAATTACAGTTTGATCAATCAAGAACTCATCAACAGAGTAATAACATTTATTAATTAAGAATGTCTTGAAAATGTTTTTACAAATATAATATTGTATCGGGTCTCTTGTCTAATTGATTCTGGAATTTTTTTGAACATTTTTATATTTGATTTTGGTAACATTGATAATGAATCAATACAGAAATGAAGAAATAGTCTTTAAAAAAAGTTCAGTGTACACCCAGTCCGTTCAAAAATTATAAAAATTAATGTTTCCCTCTACATAATTATGTGTGACAATTATTCAAGTTTATTAAATTTTAATGTTAGTTCAGCATACCTAAACCGCTTATTCCCAAATACACCCCAGTGCAATCTCTAAGTTAGATGGTCTAACGGGTCGTCAAAGTTTAATTTAATTATTCTGACACTGACACACGCTGAACTTAAGTATTTAACAACACACAGACTTTAAATTGTATTTGTGTAACTGCTAAGGCAAATTGCATTGAGGTTAGTCTAAGTTGTGAGGTTGACCACCGCAGAAGATAAAATAGAGAGTGAAACTCCGTGATTCTGTGAACACTGAAATTAGTGCCTAATTGGAAAATAAAATAAGTTTTTATGAGGAGACAATGTTTGCTAAGAAATGTTTGTTTGACGGTTCGGATTAGTCCGAAACGTGGATTCGTCTGTTAATTGTACTTGATAATCCTTACCCCCTCAATAAATACTATAATACTACCAATGCTGAAGTTACTCTGTCTGTCATTCTATCCATTAACTTTACAGGCTTAAATCGCTGAATCGATTTAGGACAAATTTGATATAGATTTTGATACTGATAGGATAGATAATTTCTACCTCGGAAAATTGCATCTGTTCCTATGACAATCGAATCCTTTGCAGACGAAGTCGTGGTCAACGGTTAGTTTACTATAAATTATTAATATGAAGGTACTAACCGTGTAGAAAAAATTAAACAAGAATGAAAATATGAAAGATATGAAAACAATGAAATATACCTATGTCTGTTTGAAGCGAGATTGTGGCAAAATGATATAGATCGAAATAGATTACGAATACGGTTCTATTAATCTAATCTAATACCTTTAAACGAGCAATTCTTGTATATATATAATCAGGATCTCGGAAACGGCTCCAACGATTTCGATGAAATTTGGTATGTGGGGGTTTTCGGGGATGAAAAACTGATCTAGCTATGTTTCATTTTCAGAAAATCACTTTTACTCGTGTTTTCCGGCTATTTTTGTTTGCATTAGAATATAAAGCTAAATTTCGCCCACTTCGAGCAGATCATAATGGCACATTAGAAATCGGGTGGTTGCGGATCCAGCCGACCTCGGTTCGAATCCACGTTTTTTTTCAACATTTTTAGTTTTTTTTTTTTAAGTTTATTTTTCATGAGAAAACGTCAAGTTTTTTCTTTTGTGAGAAAAAGTTACTTTTTTGTGAGAAAAAGTTACTTTTTTGTTAGAAAAAGTATTATAGGGAACGTGCAGTAACTATAGGCGGCAGCACTAATGCGACAGAAGAGACACTATGCGGACAGTAAAACAAACTTATCAAGGTAAAACATTCAAATTGATGGCACCCTTATGGCACCAGTTGGCAGCACCGTCTATGTGCACGTTCCCTATTGGGAGCACAGAACAGGAAAAGCCGGTTGTCTGTAAAGTCGGTTTACGGCCGATAGTTTAACGTGACTCACCCAACCTCCGGTGTTTTTGTCAAATATCTTGAAAACGGTGCATCCTACGGCAAAATCAATGAAATTTTCATCCCCCCTTTAATTCCCCCGCGCTCCATCCCCCGCATCCCCTCCCCCCCTCTCGCCCCCCCCCCACCCCTCCGGTGTATATAATCAGGATCTCGGAAACGGTTCCAACGATTTCGATGAAATTTGGTATTTGGGGGTTTTCGGGGATGAAAAATTGATCTAGCTTGGTCTTATCTCTGGGAAAACGCTTGGTACCGAGTCTCTGCCCGAGCAGAGCTCGGTCGCCCAGGTACTTCCAAAAATGGCCCACAAGACTGATAAAATCACAAGCTAAAAGAGATATACTTTGCGGAGGTCCATATTAATGAACTGAAACAATTACTTTGCTCACCCGCAAACGGCGGGTGAGCAAAGTAATTGTTTCGTTTCAGTTCATAATAACTAATTTTATTAAGAGTATACTTAATAACATTTAGTTATTAAGTCTTTCAACTAGCAATTTTATGTCCATGATGTCACATATTATGATCGACGTTTGGTATTTTTTTGCCAAGAAAATGCCTAGAAAGGAATCTGAACATTATTCTCCAAAAAAAAAAGTATAAAACAAGTACTCCTACAATTAACTAAGTAAATAGATAAGTAAACCTTTCTTTAAACATGAAACTACCGTGAGACTCACTCATAGTGAAAATAAACGGATCACTCACGTCTAAACATGTCGAGTTAAACTCGTTTTGAGACGTGAGTGATCCGTTTATTTTGACTATAAACCTTTCTATTACATTTATCACCAACACATTCATCATAAACTTTCTATGGAACTGCACTTAAAAAGAATTGTTAAACTTAGTAAATTTCACGCACAATACGAACACGTAGCTATCTAGAAGTTGGTAACTGGAGATCCCGTCCACTCCATGTGACAAACGTTCGAGACTCCTACAAACTTGTTAGAAGTAAAAAGAATTCGTTGGGTAGATGTTAAGAGAGTCGAGTTACAGATAATATACGACGTAAAAACAGATGTTCTGTCCAATTTTTCCACGGTGAGATATGGCGTTTGTTGAAAACCACCACATCTTTACGAAAAGTTATATTTGAATTTGAAAACTGCAAATGATTTGGCGATTTATGTCGACACAATGTAATAAATTATTATTATTATTTATTTATTTATTTAAGAATATGGCTTCCTGTCCTATTTTAGAACAATTTCGCCAGTGTCAAAGTAAGTTCTCTTTGGGAGCGACGTTGTACGGTGATTGTAGTTTTTGCAACTTGATAGTAAAATTCCAGAAACCACGTGGAGACAACTTGCGCATTAAAAAATGGCAGACACGAGAGCAATATAGAATTTTGTGATCACTGTTAATTAAGGTTAATCGCCGCATAAAACAGTATCAAAATTATACTTCAAAGCCAAAAAAACACAAATACCAAAACAAACAAATACCAAAAGAAACAGAAATACCAAAATTATATATGTACCTACTGTCTACATCCGCCATGTTCGAATGCTACAAATCGAATCCAAATAAATTATTATTGACTGACCTAACCACTCACGTGGTTTTTCGCATTTACTGTCATTTATTGACAAGCGATTTCAGACATTGCCATTATTTACTTAAGGAATAAATTTGACTGAAATCTTAAAAAATTGACAACCGTAGTTGCACAAAGCATGTGATTGTAAATAGTTAGTTATTTGTGCAACCAGAGAGCAAAGTTGGTTTTTACTACGAGTGTTGATTTTGAATCGCGAGTAAGCGAAGGATTCTATAGTTGAATCACGAGCGTGAGCGAGTGATTTTAAGTTAGAATCCTGAGTGCGCGAGAGATTCAAATAATACACGAGATGAACTTTGGTCTCTTGTGACACAAACAACTTTTCACCTCAGCAGCGAGAACATAATAATTATTAAAGGTATATGCACGTCGTCTTTTTGTACTCCATATAGTAGATAACAATACACTCTGCGAAAAAGTGTTTGCACCCTTTGCTAGTCTATTTTGCTATTTTTCGCGAGACTTTTTAGGCAAGAAACTTAACTCTGCATTTTGTATTGCTGCCTTAATTCGTCTGGTGTTTAATTGTTGACTTCGTTACTGGACTCACTCATATCATATTTAAATATTTATTAAGTAATTACTTATTATTTATTCTTATAATTTTCAATTTGCCTTTGATCGTGTATCAAACTCTTAGATATCGAACTCTGTAGCTAGCAAAATAGACGAAGAAAATAATTAAAATTTGAATCCCGCTATTTTCAAGCATACAGTATGCTTAGTATAAGTTTAACTTCACCTAAATACTTCTCGATCGCGTTTACGTAAAATTTTCTATTCTATGGAAACATGGACGCGCGCGCGCGGAGTCGCTGTCCATGTTTCCCTAGCAATTGATTTTTTTACGTAAACGCGATCGAGAAGTATTTTGGTGAAGTAAAACTTATACTAAGCGTACAGAGTGCTTAGTATAAGTTTTTACTTCACCAAATACTTCTCGATCGCGTTTACGTAAAAAAATCAATTCTATGGAAACATGTGACAGCGCCTCCGCGCGCGCGCGTCCATGTTTCCATAGAATTGAAATTTTTACGTAAACGCGATCGAGAAGTATTTTGGTGAAGTAAAACTTATACTAAGCATACAGTACGCTTAGTATAAGTTTTACTTCACCAAAATACTTCTCGATCGCGTTTACGTAAAAATTTCAATTCTATGGAAACATGGACGCGCGCGCGCGGAGGCGCTGTCCATGTTTCCATAGTAATTGATTTTTTTACGTAAACGCGATCGAGAAGTATTGAAGTGAAGGAAAACTTATACTAAGCGTACAGTATGCTTAGTATAAGTTTTACTTCACCAAAATACTTCTCGATCGCGTTTACGTAAAAATTTCAATTCTATGGAAACATGGACGCGCGCGCGCGGAGGCGCTGTCCATGTTTTCCTAGTAATTGATTTTTTTACGTAAACGCGATCGAGAAGTATTTTGGTGAAGTAAAACTTATACTAAGCGTACAGTATGCTTAGTATAAGTTTTTACTTCACGAAATACTTCTCGATCGCGTTTACGTAAAAAAATCAATTCAATGGAAACATGGACGCGCGCGCGCGGAGACGCTGTCCATGTTTCCATAGAAATAGATTTTTTTACGAAAACGCGATCGAGAAGTATTTTGGTGAAGGAAAACTTATACTAAGCGTACTGTACGCGTAAACATGGACGCGCGCGCGCGGAGGCGCTGACCATGTTTTCATAGTAATTGAAATTTTTACGTAAACGCGATTGAGAAGTATTTTGGTGAAGTAAAACTTAGATCGCGTTTACGTAAAAATTTAAATTCTATGGAAACATGGACTCGTGCGCGCGGAGGCGCTATCCATGTTTCCCTAGTAATTGATTTTTTTACGAAAACGCTATCGAGAAGTATTTTGGTGAAGTTAAACTTATACTAAGCATACAGTTTGAAGTGGTCAATCGAGCGCCGCAATGTAATTGAATTTGCTTGATTCTACTTGCTACTTCTTCTTCTTCTTAAACTGGGCTTTATACACACTTCTCTCACTCGCCGGTTTAGAAGAGGTGACTTTTTATTTCGGGTTTTCTATTAAAAATTTCGCGGCACGCCACTAGCACTGTCATATTAACGCGTCGCCTTAGTAAAAAAAGTAGCGCATTAATCTCTTGTCAACTGACATAATATTAGTCTCAACTCCATTTTCATGCAGGAATATAAGAATAAAAGATGTTTTTCGATGTCTCGGTACGGTAAGTACATTACATATACGACATGCAAGAAATATTTACTCACGGCAGACGCTAATGTTAAACGTAATGCTCACATTACGTGAGACGTGCCTCAACACAAAACATGATGATTGATATAACAGCAAGCTGATTTGTAAACTGCTTGAGCCATGTAAAACAGGTTTTATTTAAAAACAAAGGCAAGAATTTGGATCATATGTATGGGGTGAAAACGAACGAGCTCTGTAGAAATCTATTTTATTTAAAGAAGACGTCTAAATTTGAAATTTGAATATTGTCACAAACACATAGTGACAAAATTGTGAATATTATGTACATTTTACTTTGGTAGACAATTAGCAAAACTCTACGGTAAGCGAAGCGTGCAATTTTTTACTAATCTGTGGTGTGTGCGTCGCGTGATTCGAAATAAACGTGTTAAAAATTACTTTGTAACGTCAATTCTATCGACTGCTTTAGCCTAGTTGGTAGTGACCCTGCCTACGAAGCAAGAGGTCCTGGGTTCAAACCCCGGTAAGGGCATTTATTTGTGTGATGAGCACGAATATTTGTTCCTGAGTTATGGATGTTTTCTATGTATTTAAGTATTTATTTATCTATATAAGTATGTCTATCGTCGTCTAGTACCCATAGTACAAGCTTTGCTTAGTTTGGGACTAGGTCGATTTGTGTGAGATTGTCCCCTAATATTATTTTTTTTTTATTGTTTTATTATTTCTGCAAAACTCTTCTTCTTCTTCGTCTTAATACTTTAGTTTGGACACATTTTTTTAAATTTTTGTACACCTGCAGTACTTGTGGAAATGACAAACTTTCTGTAGATATGTTGACTCACGAAACAAGTTTCCAAGCATGTGTATCGTAAATGTGTTTTTTGCGTCATCTGTCTCCAGTACTCTATGGTTCCCGGCGATTCCCAGCCAAGCCCGGGCCTCCAGCCACTCGATTTAATTTACATCTTCGCTCCGATTGTTCCCAACTTCGGAGTTCGACGAACGGTCGGGCGTCTCTGATTTATTTTCCCTCAACAACCTCTAAATGGATTTTAGTTCCTTAATATTGGAGCGGCAACTTTCTTGGGTTCAGGTACAACTTAGACCGAAGCTGAAAAGGTTTCGTTTAATTTAGGTACGCAAAATATTAAATTACGTACGGTATGAAGTAGCATTTTTATTTCTTGCCAACGAAGACATTCAAAAGTGACGAACTTGTCACTACTATGTTAATTCGTAGTTTTATCTAAAAAGCTGTATTATTAAGGCAATTGTTTGAGCCGACTTGGCTAGTGCTATTTTAGGCACATTTACAATAACATTCAAGCTGATTTATGTAAATATCATGAGCTAATCTGTGGTGAAACTTAGTTTAAATTAATTGGTGTATTATATTTGATTTCGTGGGCGACCTTTACGTTTAGCAGTTACAACCCGGTGGTTGACAAAGGCGAATAATATCTCAATTTTAATCTTGTTTTCATTTAGCTAATAAAATAGCTAGTTCCATTGACACGTAATCCGCTGGCCACGATTTTGTCAGTGCCATCTTGATACGAACCAGCCGCGACATACGATTTTCAACTTTTCAAGCACGATCTCGACTCGTAGATCTAAAAGATACTAAGCTACCAACCGGTTGTCAACTTCAATGATTTATTGCAATTTATAATCAAAACTTAAATCATTTAGTTCTTACTAACCTTTGTCCGCAGTTTTGCTTCCGTGAAAAATAAAATCTGACGGTTGAATTGCAATTCTGGGTTAATACTAAAAGTCCCATGGGAATTTCCACAAACTAGTCATGATTTTCATTTGAGTTGAATGAAAAATACCCCTGCAATATATCATGTCTAAACTTAGCAGTTGAAATTTTTAAATTTTACATTTATACTTAATAATTTTATAATAATTAGCCTAGATAATTTAGAGATTCAGTTATCTAGAAGACAAATGTCATCCAAATCAAGCCAACCGTTTGGCGTGAAAGAGTATCAAACATATGCACACACACACACACACACACACACACACACACACAAATTTTTGCATTAGGTACCATATTAGTAGAATTGAACGGTTCCTGTTTGTATAAATGACCGGGCAAGTGCAAAGCGCGAGCTAATCGTCTCCGTTTCAGCTTGGGCAAAAATGGTTTCGTATGTCCGGCTGTCTGTTCTCTTCTATAGATCGCATTTCTCAACCGATTCTCGTGAACCTTTTTGAGCAGTTTCGGTCACGGGGAGCTGACTGCTGACATTGTAAAAGACAGCCTCATAAGATATACAGCTCACAAAGCTACTAGTTACTTGCAAAGAAATAAACGTAGTACTATGAAGCTTGTTTGTGGAATTGTACGTTAGCCTATCTGTTTAAGCTAAATTAAGAACGTAACGCTAACTTTATTTCACTCGAATAGATAGTTAATTAGGACTCGGATAAGCTCGTTGAGGACGTCGAAAAAACAAACGAACCTCCACAATAGAAAGGCGGTCTAATCCACTTTGAGTTTCGCCTTTGAACTGAATTTTTGCCTAGAGTTTATTTTGACGCTAACAAAGCTTTAGCTCGCCGTAATTTATACTTCGGTTTCACATAAAGAACGGGCCATAAACTTCGTTGTCGTATTTCTTATTTTTCTTTGAAAACTGATTCCAGATATTACCACGGTGGATCGTAAAAGTCGGTCTATTAATTAGTGTGGCTGTTCACTCCTGGTGTGTGACATCATGCTCCCCAACGCCACAAGGCGGCTTTGTCTCCATCCTGACAGATACGGTGTAAATCTCAGATCATGACAGGCGTGTCGCGTAATACCAAACTGAGAAAATATTATTTTTCGGTCGTTTCTTTGTCTGCAGGAGTTGCGTCAGAGCTCGATTCGAACGGCGATGTGTTGAGTGACGAAATGGATTCACGACTGCTTGTGTTTGTTTGTAGAAGACGATGATAAATATCCTCTCGTGAGAGACAAACTAAGCGTCGGCCTGATAAAAGAAAAGAATGGTAATGAGCTTATACTTACAAATGATACGGCTAATGATGAGTGATCCCCGATCAAGCTATTAGAAGAGTGTTATAAAATGAAGACAGTTTCAGCTTTGCTCTGTCAAATCAAAAATCTGTCTGAAATTTTTGAAATCTTCTGCGCGGATTTCTAAAAAGCGATAACCAAACACAAAGCAAACATTGTTCGTTCACCTCGTCTACGGTGTCATAACTTTTGAACCATCTCCATTAACACGACTTAAATCACCTTTGTGCTTTTAGGATTAAGAGACTTAAAACGAGATTTCTTCTAAGATGTTTACTACTTCTTGTAAGATGTTGAACTTATATCTACCTTCTATACTAAGTAATTTATTTAATCAGGCATTACTTTGTAGAGGTCCATCTCCATAATTTAAAAGGAATCAATTATTCCGACAACACGTGTAAAGCTATCACCATACCACACAAAACGCTAAAATCGATTAAGTGTTGGTGAAAGAAATAAATAAATTTCTCTGAAATAAAATTCCGCTGGAAAACGTTCATAAATTTCAAGTAAAAACATTTAAAAAACTACTATTTTTTCGACTGCGGCGTTGATTTTGGTCCGTATAAAACTCCTTACTTACGAGACTCTAATATCTGTGCCAGTCCGTTACAATAACACGTGTAGACGATGATTTCAATATAAATCATGCGAGTACTAAATTTATTTTCGTCCGCTTAGCAATCGACTTAACGGGTACAATCTTAATTGATTGCGACGAGGGTTTTGGCGCGGAGATTTATATTTTGAGCGTAATTACAAGATGCTCTAATGTCCTTAACAAAGATGTGTCCTGGAGCGATGTCAGGCACAGGAATAGACGCCCCCGACGGAGCGCCGCCGCAGTCGACAGATACTTTTACTTGTTTGAATAACTTGCATTTGTTACACAATTTACTGGTGATGTGTGTGAAGTTCTCAATCTGCAGTGGACCCGTGTGGGATGTACAGCCCAATCCCTCTTAGTCTGAGAAGAGGCCTGTGCCCAGCTGTGGGAGGTATACAGACTGTTCCAAAACTCAACGATAAACTTATGAGGTTAAGTTATACAAGTTCTGGAAAAAATAGGAAGAAAGTCCATGTCACTTAGTTTGTGTAGTAGTAGTAGTACACCGCAAAGTCCATGGTAAATTTCAAATGTAATTTCACACGTAAATTCTGAAAACTTTAGAGGTGTGAGCCGGGATTTGAACCCACGACCTTCTGCTTGAGAGGCCATAGGTCAAACCACTAGGCTACCACATTACATCAAGTTGTAAATATTCAACGTTGATTTCTCAGTAACTTCTGTGTACTGTGCGAGAGGTGTTTCCAATTGCGCGACGTCTGCAAAGCGACAAGATTTACAACCTGTATTCGTTTAAAACGAAACTGGTGACATAAAAATCTATTCTGAAACTCATTCTAATTTCAGGCGTCGAGATTTTGTGACTTCTACCAGGGGACCAATAATTATAAAACCACATCAATCTGAAAATTTAATTCGAATGATATTTTCAAATTTTATTTTCGTTAAGTTGACATAATCAATCAGAGCTGTAACTAATTTGCAGAATAACTTGTCCTTGATCAGTCTATTATGCTGAAATGATGATGATGATGAGAGCATCATCATCATCATTTCAGCCATAGGACGTCCACTGATGGAAATATGTTACTAATGGTTGGAAGCGGCTTGCATCCACTGTAAACCTACAGCCTTTGCCAAAGCATGCGTCGATCTTGTTGGTCGACGTCTCACGCTGCGCTTGCCAGTCCGTGGTCTCTATTCGAGAACTCACTTTACTTCTAATACTCTCTCTTCTCTCTCCTCTCTCTCTCTCTTCTTCTACTCTCTTCTTCTTTCTTTTTGAACTTCTCTTTATTTCAGGTATCGACAATACAATGGCAATGATTCGATTATCAATTTATCATGAAGTACTTCACTTATTAAGATTTTTTTCGGGCCAATTGATTTAGAAAAACCGCCACATGCCATGACCGGCTTTTGCTCTGAGAGTAAACTTTTTTATTACACAAATGCCAAGGCACTTAATAAAGCTGTAAGAGTGCAATAAATAAATAAATAAATAAATAAATATCAGGGGACAATTCACACCAGTTGACCTAGTCCCAAAGTAAGCTAAACAAAGCTTGTGTTATGGGTACTAAGCAACGGATAAACATACTTAAATACATATTAAACGCCCAAGACCCGCGAACAAACATTCGTATTTTTCATACAAATATCTGCCCCGACACGGGAATCGAACCCGGGACCTCAAGCTTCGTAGTCAGGTTCTCTAACCACTAGGCCATATTGTATATTGACACAATTAACGAGTGTGCAGGAAAACGTTAAGCATGAGAAATGGTATGGTAAGTTACATGCGAAATTACTAATACTTTTATTAATACAACGATACTTATACTATATCTAACTAAGTACTAACTCTAGGTACTAACTCTAACTAAGTACTTAGGTAATTTTTTTTAATCTTTATTTATTATGGAACTTTGATCAAAAAATGAACATGTCAGTTCCAATAGGCTAGTACTATAAAAAAACTACCAACCATACAATTAAAAATTTGACTCAACCCAAGAGCGATATGACATGTCCTCCAAATCACACCGCCGAAGCCCCTGAAACATATCGCCAAACCCGTGCACTCGTACGCGGTTCTCTGCTAAATCTGTATACAAAACTAGCAGTCTGCGACAAGGGCTCCGACAGTATAGCTTGGAAAACACCAATATTTAAGAGGGTAAGGTCCCAGACTCTACAAAACGTATCCTCCTGACTCGAGTGCTTGCTGCACATTCCATCAATAAGTGATGCACATTTTCAACCACACCACACTCATCAGTACCTCAGTCATCACCACAGCAACTAAGTAATGCTAAACTAATTGTTTGTCCGAGGTAGCTGGCCAGGTCTTCCGTTTTCGGTGACATCGACTAACCTCTTCGTTTTTTTTCTTTAAAAAATAGCCTTTTAGGTGCTTAGACTCCTGTATTTGTGTGCTTTCGCTTTTTCACCCGCCTCAGCCACCAGCTTCTTTTGCAAGTTCCATGGAGATAGGAACGAAAAGAGAAGAAACAGAACCTGCACGCACCGGAAAGAAATTCGATGGTGTGTGCGAAGTTCCCAATCCGCACTGGGCCCGCGTAGGATCTACGGCCTCTCATTCTGAGAGGTGACATGTGGTGAAACGTATATAGGCTGCTGGGATGGTAATAAGTCATCATCATCAGGACCCCTCTCAAAATGAGAGGGCTTGAGCTATAGTTCCCGCGCGGGCATAGTGCGGATTGTGGGCATCACGCATACCATCCAATTGCTTTGCAAACCTTACAGGTTTCTTCACGATTTCCATCACCGTAAAGCTCAAGGAAAATTTCAAATATAAATTAATTCCGCAAAACCCACGACGAGAGGCCAAGAGTCAAACCACAGGGCTGTCTGGATTTTTCAAGCTACGTTTTCTTTTAATTATGGTGGTACATTCTATATGCCCTTTTTATTCTTGTGTTATAGAGTTAGTGCATACATACTTCGTTAGTAAGCACCATCTCAGCAACAGAAATCGCATCAACTTTATACTAAAAAGCATGAAACGTGATACTGGATATTAGTCTCTCGGTGTATAATTGAATTGCCACAGGTTTCTTCATACGAAGCCGGTCTCGCTATTGACCCTTTCGAAACCATACTGCAATAATGCACGTTCGCTCAAGGTTACATAAATAATTTCGGGAATAAACTTCGGGACATAATGGCAGTCAGATGTGCAAAGAAATAAGACGACGAATGTTAAATTACTTTTGAAAGATGCCTCATCTCCGTTGCATGTGTGCAGTTTAAATGTTTTAAGTGCATGTAATGGTGTGAGCGAGACCATTGAAGTTATGCTAATGTCTCTGTTGCCATTTTAAATACTGCTAATATTCAATGGTGCAGAACTTTAGTTTGATTGTCGATAGTTGACCTCAAAAACTGATCAGGATATCGATAGCATCGCCACGTGTCGATAGTATCGATAATGATAATACTATCGATAGTATCGATAGTTGTATTGTATGTCCAGTCCAATACAATAGTGATCAAAAACAATCGATAATATCGGTAGTATCGGTAGTAGTTTCGATTGTTTTTGGTTATTAGGTACTGCCTGATTTGGCTATATTATCGATTCTATTGGACTTAAAACATACATAATTATCAATTGTATTGTCATTATCAATAGTATTGCTTATAAATACTATCGATAGTATTGACACGTGGCAATCGATACTATTGGTTTTGCCTTAACTATCGATAGACTATCGATAGGCAACTCTACTAATATTAAATAATAATTTTCGGGAATCCCCGTGGGAATTTAGTAACATCACGAAATTTCAATTCGCCTGCCAGATCTGATGTTTTATGCGAGCGAAGCCGCGGGTAAAAACTACTAAGAAATAAAGACGTGTTAATAAATACACGGGATGAGAAATATAATTTTAATGTTCTCGAAACTCATTATGAATCTGCTTCTGAAATTTCATTAAGAGCTCTTATGATTTCTTTATACGCTTTCGTGTCTTGAATTGAATTTTAGTCAAAACATTACAAGACGTCTCTTTGAACGTCTGTAAAAGTGTATTTTTAAAGAATAACACTTATAGGAACCATATTATTTTTCAAAATTATATAGATAAAACCTGCTTTTCACATGCAAGTTAAATTAGTCAAGTGTATTTCGAGTCTCGAGCAGTATAATAGTATTCCGTACTAACATCTAGCAAAATATTCAAGAGGTACCTATTAAATTCTGGTTGACTATTACTCGTTACCTACTGTACTGCGTCTTCCGGTCCGTGGACGCCATTCAAGAACCTTTGGCCTCATCGGCCATCAGTTCTACGAGCGACGTACTCCCGTCGGTGACTTTAGTTCTTGCGCGGATTTCATGATTTCTAATGTTATCCCGCACAGAAACTCCGAGGTAATTTTACCTATATTAACTACTTAGCACCGCGACACCGCAGTGTAAGTCTCCTTACATACCTACTTTTTCGAACGAGACGAACATGATTCATCGCCGTTCAGCAGACGACGGCAAGCTCTATAATTACCGCAGAACACGCGATATTGGGCTCAAAAGAACAGTTACTCAGACACTCAGAAGCACCCATCACATTTGGTCGTAAAGCGGTTGCAATGAAAAGCCGTAAGATTTCGAGTACACTAGCGTTTTAGGCCAGCGGTTTTGTGTACGCTGCGATGTTGGCGATTATTCGCTGCCTCGGTGCCGCAGCGCAGCGCTGACGCCAACCAATCAGTCGATCACCTGAACGAAATCCTGGATAGTGACACCAGTCTGTGTTTGTTCTTTACCAACTCTCGAGTCGAGAATTCTAGAGCCGGCAATTGAAGTAATTTGTGACTTTAACTATAAATGCACGATTTAGTATACTTATAAACTTTTTCCCATGTATTTCTTCACTTCTCGTTTCATGTAGGTAATTAACATGTGTGGCTAGTCTGTAAGTGTGAATCGTGAGATATATTATGTACCTACCTACAAATAAATAAAAAAAATTAATGACCATACCTACGAGTGGCGTGCCCGCCGCATGCACACGGCGTTACAATACGTTTACTTTTAGTATACCACTGACAGATGGCTTGCCTTCATTTCATTTCCAACTTTAACACCATACAAATAAAGTAGCTGTTACAAAATCTGCAAACGTGGGTAACAGTATTCTAAAATTGGCTTTATTTGTAGGTCGTTAAAGTTGAATATGAAATGAAGGCAAACCATCTGTCAGTGGTAAACTTTATGTAATTTTACTGTACTACGGCGACGCCGCGGCGGTAAATACCTAATTGCGAAGACATTGGGAGCGTTTACGCAGCGTGCACGCCGCTAACCGACGCCAAAAACGCTAGTGTGCACAGACAAGCCGTAAACCGGGGGTGAGTGCTGAGGCGAAAACATGATTTTTGTGGCGCGGTTCTTCAAAAATAATACGATAGTATATACGGTTTTAAAGTTGCGGGAACATAAAATGTTGCTCAAGTTTTAGGATTATAGTTTTGTTTTAAGAGCGGTTTACCGCCTTAATGAAGAGTCTGGGAAAAATTTATCTTGATAGTATTCTTATTTTTGGCGTTGCTTTTACATTTTTACTAACATTATCGAATAATAATTCAGTTCTACCAAAGTAAGACATTGACCCTTTTAGGTACGCTATAGATAAAAACTGAAGAAAAGCCCACCTTGCATGTGTATTATTGTTTACATATAGACAAATATGAATAACTTCGGCCCATAGGAAAACCACATATACTGGGTTTAACAAAAACATAAAGCGTGATCTGTCAGCTAAATCTAACCATATGATAAGGCGCTATAATTTCAATGTAGTATTAAAATCTGGACCGAATTAAGCCCAATGGCCAAAGTTTCCCTTCAGGGCCAAAGTAACCCGACTTTACGGATTCAAGTTAGAAAAATGACTTAAGTTCCATTCCATATCAGTTCTGTACACTATTAGGTATATCTAAGAAGGACCTTGCTTATTTTTACACGCTTTATATTAGCTTCACCTGTATGTTTGTATGTTTGTATGTATGTTTGTAACCGCGCCCTAAGGAGTCCCTTAGGGCGCGATTTTGACCCACTTCCCGGTTTCCGATTGAGCTGAAATTTTGCACATATGTGTAAATTGGATGACAATGCAATATTATTGTAACATGGAGCTGATCTGATGATGGAGCTGGATGGTGGCCATAGGAACTATGTAATAAAATAACACAATCCCGTCGAGTTTGGGCTCGTTTGATTCGTCTTGACGAGCACTTTGATCTCAGATGGTAACCAGGGTCTGATGATGGAGCTGGAAGATGGCCAAAGGCACTCCACAATAAAACGACACAACCCCATCGAGTTTGGGCTCGTTTGATTTGTCTTGACGAGCACTTTGATCCCATATGGTAACCAGGGTCTGATGATGGAGCTGGAAGATGGCCAAAGGCACTCCACAGTAAAACGACACAACCCCATCGAGTTTGGGCTCGTTTGATTCGTCTTGACGAGCACTTTGATCCCATATGGTAACCAGGGTCTGATGATGGAGCTGGAAGATGGCCAAAGGCACTCCACAATAAAACGACACAACCCCATCGAGTTGGGCTCGTTTGATTCGTCTTGACGAGCACTTTGATCCCAGATGGTAACCAGGGTCTGATGATGGAGCTGGAAGATGGCCAAAGGCACTCCACAATAAAACGACACAACCCCACCGAGTTTGGGTAAGGGGGTCGGTGGTTTAGAGGGTTGAGGGTAAGGGTGTGGCGGTTGGGGTTAGGGGGTGGGGGGGGTTAGGGGGGGTTTGGGGAAAATAGGGTGGGGGTGTTTGGTTTGGGGGTTCGGGGGTTAGGGATTTTGGGGGTTGTGGAAAATGGGGAGGGGGTAAGAGGCCTAGATGGTAACAAGGGTTTAATGATGGAGCTGGAAGGGGGGTAGGTGGAGGGGTGGGGGGTTGAAGGGAAATGGGAGGGGAAGGGGGTTTAAGGGGTTGGGGTTAAGGGTGTGGGGTGTTGGAGGGGTTCGTGGGTTAGGGAGGTTGGGGGGGTTGTGGGAAATGGGGAGGGGGTAAGGGGGGTTCGGGGTTGGGGTTTTAGGGGGTTGGGGTTGGGGGGTAAGGGGGGTTGGGGATAGGGGTTTGGGGGAAGTTTGAGGAAATGGGGTGGGGATTGGGGTTAGGTGTTTGGGGGGGTTGGGGAAATGGGTTGGGGGATGTTGGGGGGTTGGGTTTAGGGGGTTGGGGGGTCTCTTTTTAGCACATGGAAACTCTCACTGTAAAAAAAATGCAACTAAAAAATAGAAAATAAATAATAGTTTAAAAAAACTAAAAAACACGCTTTAAAAAAATAAAAATAAAAAATAAAAATAAATTAATAAATTTCAATTCACTATTCTTATAGTGCAGTAAAAAATCTTAATAAGCAATTATTATATTGTTATATCCAGATCAAAATTTGTAAACAATTCTAAATATTGATAAAATAAATAATAATAGTTTAAAATATTTTATTGTAAAAAAAGCGTGGGGTGCTTTTTAAGATGTTATCAAAATGATAATCCTTGACAATTGACACCATGCACCCCACGCTTTTTTTACAATAAAATATTTTAAACTATTATTATTTATTTTATCAATATTTAGAATTGTTTACAAATTTTGATCTGGATATAACAATATAATAATTGCTTATTAAGATTTTTTACTGCACTATAAGAATAGTGAATTGAATTTTTTTTTTTATTTTTTTTTTTTTTTAAAGCGTGTTTTTTAGTTTTTTTATTTACTTAATCTTTCGCTCACGCAAGTTCTTTAGTTAGGGTGAGGCCATACGAGCGTAATTTTGTGAGTTGTGAGCGGCAGAATTTCGGTTCGCGCCATACATTGTGTCACGTGATGGCCCGTATATTGTATGGCGCGAACCGAAATTCTGCCGCTCACGACTCACAAAATTACGCTCGTGTGGCCTCACCCTTATAACCGATGTTTAAGTTATTTTGAAATATTTATCAAATATATTTGAAAGTAAATACTTTTTGTGAATACATATGTTTTGCTACATAATATAGCTTATTGATATTGACTATACGACTTCTTCGAAATGCTTTAATATCACATCATTCGCGACATCAAAAAGAAATCCAATCCCTTTTGCCGCCAATACCTGCCTTCGCTGCTGATGACACAGATAAATAAACAACAGACAGATGATTCACTCCATACTCAGAGAAACCACAACTTACACTTTCACTTAGTAAACATTACGCAATAATTCGTGTCCTGAGTGAGAGACAATCTGAATCTACTTGGAGGTATTCAAGTAACGCCCTTACCGAAGTTCAATTACTTAATAATTTTTTGCGAACAATTGTGGTGTAAATATTACGCAAGCAATATAGTATAATTAGCGCAATATAAGTGTCGGTATGCCCAAAATTGAGCTACACGCTTCTTTTTTAATTAGGCAAGTACACTTATTTTATCCAGTACACGCACAGTAGCTCAACAATTTAGGGCAAATAATTTGTTCACTATAAATGTTTAGATATCAATCCTACTAATATTAACAATGCGTAAGTAACTCCGTCTGTCCATCCGTCTGTCTGAATTTTGGTATGGAGATAGTGAGACTCTAGGAAGGACATGGATAGTTATTGTCCCGAAAAATTGCGTAGTTCCCACGGACGAATTTTTCGCAGACGGAGTCGCGGGCAACAGCTGGTATAACCATAACTTGTAAAACTTCATTCTTGCTTACATTGTTGCTAATAATTATTGATATCTAACCCTCAGTTACCATTTGTATTTCATTCATTCGACCTCATTCATTCATTAACAACAAATGTATGGAGCTTTTTATGACGCCCTAATCATACCGGATACAAGATAAACAATAACGATAATAACTAATTAGTAACTTATTTATTTCTTATCCTAAAACTAAACCAAAAAAAAACAAACAATTCACTCACATACATAGGGAGTCCACGTTTTCTGGAAATAACAGCACAGTTGATTAATCTGTGCCTTTGTCATCTGTGACACGAATCGCCGCTTCCTCGTAGTAGTTAGTTTACCCTTACAACTTTTATGAATGAACAGATTTCTTACGCGAATACTCTAATTCAATCCTCTGATCCTATGTACATACATTTATTTATACGTTTCAAAGTAATTCGGTAAAGAAAGAGGCGATGGGATTTTTTCTTATTATAACAGTCAAAAGAGGGCCTCAGGGGACCCTCATTGTTACTCCACCTGTATTTTCTTTAGTTAACATCGACATAAGTAAACCTTATTATGTTCGTCAAAAGGCATCGGGTGACTTGAGGGAGGTTCATTTAATATTTATGACTCTTTAAAGAATCAATTTTCAGTTTTTTTAAAAAGAGTGCTCGCCAGACTTAAGTGGCTGTGGGCAGGGCACGTTGGTCGTAGAACCGTTAATGGGGCAGTAAGACGCAAGCCACACAGAAGATGGACGGGAGAGGGACGCATCGCAGCCCTCGTCGTTTGTTCGCAGGCCGCGTCTCCGCCCCGTCTCTTCTGTCTGCTTAGGATCGCATATATTTAGTATGAAAACTAATTCAAGGGGCGCCGCGACTGCAACGCGCCCCCGTCCCACGTCTCTTCGGTGTGGCTTGCGCCTTAAGTGGCATTGCAGCACATTATTGTTCGTAGAACCGATGGCCGATGAGGCAGTAAGATTCTAAAGTGGCGACCGCGAACTGATAGATAATTATGGCCTTGGCGAGGGATTCTAGTGTTAACGCCCAAGACGAAAATAATTTTTCTCCTGAGCGACACATACAATTTTTCACACCGACTATGAGGAAAATTTAAATAAAATGCTGTAAAAATAAGGAAACAACTTTTAGTTATTAATCAAATCGAATCGAATATTACAATGGTATCTAATATCAATTTCGACAAAACAACAATTTATTGTGACATTTTTTAACTACATCAAATTCATCAATTTTCATATTTATAACGTTGTTAAGGTTAAAACTTGATATACCTATGTATGTTCGTTTTTAATCGATTGCGATGAAATTACAAACGATTATTTTATTAAGATCTGTTTTCATTTGGCACATTTCGTATGACACATGCCAATGAATAAATTAAAAAAGTAGCTTGAACGGAAAGAAAAGTAGTATTTTGATCCCTGTCGTTGGGGCTGGGGCGCAAAATCCACTTTTCCGAAAGAAAGGTGTGAAAAGTACATTTATTTTGTGAAAATTTGGACACAAACAAATATAGGTTTATTAAAAACAGAACAGCTAAGTCGACGAACCAATACCTTATACTTTGCTGCTTCGCAATAACACGTGCATTCTCATTGCAAAATCTCCTCTTCCTCTTTTCTCCTTCTCTTTCTTCCGTAATTGCATATTATGTGGTAATGTGTACAATACGTTTACTTTTAGTTTACCACTGACAGATGGCTTCCCTTCATTTCAATTCCAACTTTAACTTCATACAAATAAAGGTGCTATTACAAAATCTGCAAACGTGGGTAACAGTATTCTAAAATTGACTTTATTTGTAGGTCGTTAAAGTTGAATATGAAATGAAGGCAAACCATCTGTCAGTCAGTGGTAAACTTTATGTAATTTTACTGTAATGTTAGTGTCTCTCCAAATCTATCGACGCGGAATCGGCGTCAGCCGATCGGAAAAACTTTTAGGTCAACGCAATAAGAGCGAAAAAGACGTCGATCAGCTCGGCTCCATTTGGCCCACGTAGCCGAGCCGATCAACGTCTTTTGCGCTCTTATTGCGTTGACATTAAAAGTTTTTCCGATCGGCTGGCGCCGATTCCGCGTCGATAGATTTGGGGTGACCCTTAAGTTACGCAAATAGCACCACACCACATCGACTCCTGCGCGACATTAGTTTAGCATGAACACCTAATGTGTCGCAGACGTAATTGCTTTAAATTTAACATTTTTTTATATTATATGGATTTCACGGGATGACCGTAAAAGTAAAAAAATTAAGTTGAAAAATAAAAATACAGAAAGATACCTACTTCAAACCAAACTTGTTAAAGTATGGCCTAGTAGCGACATCTCTTAGTCCGGGTGAGCGGTTAGTTCCGAAGGATTGATGTTTCTCGATGAGAACTGAACATAGATGGCGCTGTATCACTGCAAAAGTGATGATTTGAGGCTGGAATGTATGATGCATAGGAAAAATTTGTGTCTAAACTCCTGACCAGTGGTGGTGTAGGGGTTTAGCACGTGGCACGGAATGCCAAGGACCTGGGATCGATTCCCAGCATTGGACTTTTTTCTGGCGTTTTTTCTGTGCATCTATGTTTCAGTTTGTATTTAGTATGAAATATATATTTTTTATAGGTAAATTATAGCGATTATAATTATGAGCTACTGGCAACAGCCCGCGACTCCATCTGCATGGAATACGTTTATCGCTACCCCGCGGGAACTATGCAATTTTCCGGGATAAAAACTATTATATGTCCTTCCTAGGGTCTCAAACTATCTGCATACCGAATTTCACCTAAATCGGTTCAGCGGTTTAAGCGTGAAGAAGTAATAAACAGACAGACAGAAAGACACACACATTCGCAATTATAATTATTAGTGTCGACGCTGAAGGGCGTATTTATCTAAGCGACATTTTGCGGTAAATAGAGTAAGAAATACACTTTGTGTAATGTATTTAATATTTTGAGTTCGAACTCCATTTAGACTAAAATGTCGCTTACCTGCATAATTTCTCCTTTCAAGCGTCGTCGGTATGGATATGGATGAAATGAAATAGTGAAAAATGGGATCCTTGGTTTCGCATAAATTAATAAGTACGGTAGTCATAAGTACACTGATTTATTTCTGAAGCTGTATTTTTTTCAGGACTTTTTTAAATGCCATCTTATAGAATGCAGTAGGTAAGGTTAGGTTTGTTTTATATCAATTTCGAAAAAAAAGCTGTTATAGAATTAAATCACATTATGACTAACGTTGATTATGAAGAATGATACATTATGACTTGTTAAATTATGTGAAACCATAGAGGCCCAGTGAAAAATATAAGACATAAGCGACCTCGAGTAGGTGAGACAGTGTGGTCCCCTCATAGGTTTTTAAACACAGGAACTGAGGGGGCCCTTTATCCTCCCGATAAGTACACGTTTACGACAAACTCGTAAAACACGGATCACCGAGGATTTTTGATATGTAACGATTCTATTCAAATGCGAACTTTACGACTATGCCCATTATGATTTTACCGACGTCATATTTTTTTCTCCAAGCCGTGATTATGAGCGGTGCATCAAAGGAATTTCAATAAAAAAATGTTATTTCTTTTTAATCACTTCCCTTTTTATAGCGTCCCGTGAGTTTAGTGCTGATCTTTTCAATTTTGCGCGGTGGGAGGTACTTGGGTCTCGAGTTCTGGAGTAATGTTTATTTGTTGGTTTTATGTCGCCAATTTTCAATTATAGATTTTTATTGTTCCTGTTTCTCTCAATTTAACCTTTTTATGCGAAGCACATAAATTTCCTGTGTTATAAAATCTAGTGAATTTGTATTGAGATTCAAGTTTCTTAAGTAACTTTCTTTCAAGATATTCTAGTAATTATTATAAGCATACTACTCAATAAAAAGCCGGCGTCATTAAGAGTCTTGGTGAGAGGGCAAAGGTGGCATTAGGCAGTTGTTCCACCGCCAACGATAAGCAAGTAGCGAGTATAATCAGGAACTAGGTACATTATAAACGCTGCCGTGGTTTTCACTAGCAGTCTAAACATTCAGCGATCATACACGGTCTCTTTTCTTGACACGAGATTTACTTCTATTGTAAATTGTATGTTTCTCGAGCGAGAAAATAGTCGATAGCTTGTATTTTGTTTCTTCGTCGGGCAATGGGACAGCTGCCCTAGGCGATCAACGTATGTAATTTTCCTACAATTCACTTGCTTTTACTAAGTTGTTCACGTTATGTTACCGGAATATCTTGTAAGAAAGCAAAAAAAGACAACTTTATTATAAAAAAACAACATGACTAGACTCGGGGTCTCATTAATTATTCCTGTTTAATACACATGTTATTTTAATGTCCTACATCCTTTGCAGGCCTATGATTTACTTCATACGTATATTAGAGCAGCGCCGTTATCATAAAACTGTAGTAATAATCGACAAAAAGTAAACAAATCCCATTTTATGACCAACACAAGCTCACTCAAAAATTGATCTAATTTATAGTCATGTGATGTCGTAAGATCTCATTAAGAAAAAAAAATACGCAATGAAAAACATGTGGCCCAAACAGCGTGAGAACATAAAAGCGAATCCGATGATAAAAAGACACAAAGATGCTGTATTCATACACATCTTATAATAACATCAGGTCACAGTAGAAACTTTTCAACACTGTAGGTAGATTAGATACTCATAATAATTTCTTGCCAAGGATATGATGTTGTTATACGGGTATGTATTACAATACCGAAGTACGAAAGACCGAATGTATTAAAATATCGAATGGGTCAAAAGACCGACACGATTTTTTTCTGAAACCGTAAACTTATCAGAATTTATTAAAACGGCATCATACGGAACCCATTAGGTTAGGTTAGGTTTGTTTTATAACAATCTTAAAAAGTTAACGGTTTCAGAAAAAAATCGTGTCGGTCTTTTGACCCATTCGATGTTTTAATACATTCGGTCTTTCGTACTTCGGTATTGTAATACATACCCTGTTATACCTATTACTAGCTTTTTCCCGCGACTTCGTCCGCGCACAAAAAGTTTTAAAGTCAACTCCCGATTTCTGTCCCGCGGGAAATTCCAAAAATTGCTTTTTACTGCACTTTTATTATCCTAAAGAAATGGTTACCTACGGAGGTAGGGTCCCATTGAATACAATATGTAAAACTCGTTTTTTCCTTATCCCGTGGGACTTTCCGAAAATTAAAATAATAGTTTTTAACTTTTATAATGCATGGCAATTTTGAAGTCTTAAATAATTATAGTCACGGAGATAGGGCCACTCCGAAGCGAAAATATAAATCCCATTTATTCCTTATCCCGTGGGAGTATCTAAAAGTCCCTTCTTAGTGTATCTTTATGATACTTGAGGTATATGTGTGCCAAACTTACTAATCAAGTTTATGCATTATGTTGTCCAGAAAATCCAGACTACTCCTCTCCTCCCGTCCCACCGCGCCGCCTGCACTCGCCTAGGTACCGATTGACGACGATGGAGCCAAAAGCAAATTTAAAAATCTATTAATTTGGGTCTCGTTCCATACCTCAAAAGCAAAAATAGAACGCTTATACGATAACGTGTGGCTGTCTATCACTCCGTCTGTTATAACCGTTTTGCTCCGAAACTATTGGACCGATTGAATTGCAATTTGGCACACATAAGTACTTTTAAGAATTTACATGTTCACAATATTAAATTTCAAAATCGATGCTATTTTCGTAATTAACGTCCCAAGAAACCATAAAAACGACACCCATAGATTTTACGAAATTCATAAGTTTCATAACTGCTGGTTAGGTACTTAGTTTAAATTATAAGCGTATTTTGACTTTGACTTCATTAGATGACACAAGCGACCAACCAATTTGCTAGACATTTATAGCCTCGTAAAGACCACGTCAAATGATTGTTATTATAATTTGAAACTTAATTAATTTTACTTGCACCACTGATAATTAACTACTGTGTTAAAATGATCGGCGCAATTAAGTCAACACAATTCTTTTTATTTTCTTTAGTATCATAACAGTACGGGTTGTAAAGGACCGCAAAAATACGAAACTAAGATGATAAGTATCATTGACACCTTTTACGGTTCTTAGTAAAAAAAAAACTTGTTTTTTTAAATTTTCCTTGATTTTAAATGAGGGCATGGTTATATCTTTCACCATAAAAAATGGTTCTCTTATATTGACGTTATTTGCATTTAGTGAGATACTAAGTTGGGTTAAATTGAAAAAGTTAGTTGGAGTTAACATTTGTAAGAAAATTTTAAATTAATCACATAATTGTATGGGTCGTTCTCGTGTCACAACAAAACTTTTTACAGTCAGGCGTTTTGTATGATTAACCGCCTTTTAATTAAAGGCAAAGAGTAAGGTTAAACGTCAGAAATAGTGAATGCTACAATTCAATCAATATCTTCTATACATATAATAAATCTGTAACAAGTCGGTGTCTGTACATTGAAGATATTTGAGAAAAACTGTCACTAGGGCTATTTACTAGCGCAAGTCTGTTTGTCTGTTTATCTGTTTGTCTATTTGTCTGTTTGTCTGTGCGTTTGTGCGCGCTAATCTCAGAAACGGCTTAATCTAGAAGGATGCGGTTTTCACTGATATGTTGGTATTTTCTTGGATTAACATTTAGTGTTTGTTTCATTTGAATCGGTTCACAAATAAGAAAGATACGTCTATTTTAAGAATTTATAGAACAGTTTTTAGAAGTAGTGACTTGGGGGTAGGTACGGTGGTGAATGTGAACGCGGGTGTGCGGGGGTCGGTGTCTTGTAGTTTTTTAAGAATTTTTAATTGAGATTGACAAAATGTGCCGACCATCCGAATTGCTACGCATCAAACTATGTAGTATGAAAAATTACGTAAGTTGCATTATATTATATATATACAATACTAGCTTTTGCTCGCGGCTTCGCTCGGGTGTACCATGAGAATTCCAAAGCACCAAGATATCAAGCAAGCAAGCATACAGGCAAGCAAGCAAGCATGCAAGCAAGATGCAAGCATGCATGCACGCTTGCTTGCTTGCGTGACAATGGGACCATCTCAGTAGTATATTATATTCTTTCGAATAAAAAAATAATTTTTAAAATCGGTCCACAATTGACCGAGAAATCGGTGAACATACTTACATAAAAAAAATACATAAAGTGATTCCACTTTATGTATTTTTTTATGCATTCGCATAACCTCCTCCTTTTTTTGAAGTCGGTTAAAGAGCTCTTTGCGGCCTACTAACAGTATAAACTTATGAATTTTGAAATTTTAGCTTACAATCAGTAAAACGCAAAATCCCGTATTTTCCCGTTCCCGTAAGAATTTCGGGAAATTCTTTCTTAATACTCCCCTACACTCCCCAAGAAACCCACTTGCCAAATTTCAGCTTTCTACGGCCAGTAAAACGAAAAATCCCGTTTTTTCCCGTTCCCGTAGGAATTTTGGAAAGTCCTTTCTCAATGCTCCTCTACACTCCCCAAGCAACCTCATGCCGAATTTCAGCTTTCTACGACCAGTAAAATGAAAAATCCCGTTTTTCTCGTTCCCGTGGGAATTTTGTATAGTCCTCCCTTAATGCTCTTCTACACTTCCCAAGCAACCTTCATGCCAAATTTAAGCTTTCTACGACCAGTAAAACGAAAAATCCCGTTTTTTCCCGTTCCCGTGGGAGTTTTGGAAAGTCCTCTCTTAATTCTCCTCTACACTCTCCAAGCAACCTAGATGCCGAATTTCAGCTTTCTACGACCAGTAAAACGAAAAATCCCGTTTTTTCCCGTTCCCGTGGGAATTTTGGAAAGTCCTCTATTAATCCTCCTCTACACTCTCCAAGCAACCTAGATGCCGAATTTCAGCTTTCTACGACCAGTAAAGCGAAAAATCCCGTTTTTTCCTTATCCCGTGGGAATTTCCGAAAATCCTTCAAAGTGTTTTTTACTATTATAATTACCTACTTCTATGCCAAATTTCAAGAGTCTAGTAATTATAGTTCATAGGATCCCGTTGAACTGAATATATAAATCCCGTTTTTTCCTTATCCCGTGGGAATTTTGAAAAATCCTGAAATTAATGTTTTTACTAATGTAATACCTACTTGTGTATCAAGTTTCAAGAGTCTAGTTATTATAGTTAATGAGATAGGGTCGCTCGGAATCGAATATATAAATCCCGTTTTTTCCCGTCCCCGTGGGAATTCCCAAAAATCCTTCCTTAGTGGATGCCTACATTGTATAAGGTATCTATGTGCAAAATTTCAAGTCTCTAGGTCTAGTGGTTTGGGCTGTGCGTTGATATATCAACAGTCATTTAGATTAATTAGACATTTCAACCTCATCCAGGGAGATGGTATTTTACGTCCGCCACATCGGATTTTAAAACCGTTGTTGTTTTCATAACCAGCGACCCGATAAACCATAGAAACAACACCCATGTTGATTTTCAGACTTTGTTACCCCTTTCCCCCCTTTTAAGGGTTGAATTCTCAAAATACCTGAAACACGTGTTTACTCATTTACCATTAGGAGTACTTCTGTGAAGTTTCGAATAAAATAGTCGAACTAATCCTGTTTCCCCATACAAACTTTGGACCCCCTTTTCACCCCCTTAGGGAGTGAATTTTGAAAAATCCTTTCTTAGTGCACCCCTAGACCTTATAAGGAACCTACATGCCAAATTTGGAATCTCTTGGCTGTGCGTTGATATGTCAGTCAGTCAGTCAGTCAGTCAGTCAGTCAGTCAGTCAGTCAGTCAGTCAGTCAGTCAGTTTCTTCTTTTATATATATAGATTGCGAGGCCGTGAATCGAACGAGTTGGAAGTATGTAGTTGTCAGAGCGCAAATCTGGTACACAATTTTTCTTATTAGTGTAAATGTGGGCCAACATTAATGCAAAAAAATCTAGTGAAAACCTTTTTATAGGAGCGTTATTTGGACTGGCTCGAGCACTGGAGGAAATAATTTGCATTAATTTTGTGATAACTTGTTTGCATCTAGAAAAGTGGGCATTGATTATCAGTTATCAACGCGAGGATGATTTTGTATCTACTTATCAAGATAAGTAGAGATTCGAAAACTTCTTCGCATTCGTCACTTCGCAATAGCGTTGTGTCTTGAAGGAATGTAAATGCAGGTTATGGTTTCATATTGCCCCGATTTAGTTGCAAAATGTTAACGAATACCTTATGAAAACTGTGTTTGTTATGAAAGTAAGCACATAAGGTAATAATAACTTCAAATACCGAACGACAATTTGTACCCTTGTTCATGACCGCGTGATCCTCGCATCTAGCATTCTGGACTCTTTTTAATTAATTTTGTTCTATGGAGACGAACAGCGTAGATTTCTGTAGAAATCTACCCAGAGTGAAACAGAGTAAACTATTTTCAATGGCGCTGCTATCAGAACTATCAACAAACTGCCTTGGTCAGATACTCAAACAAGCGCGTTTCTATTCACAAAACAACTTGCATGCTTTAGATCACCTCGTTCGTTTTATTTTCCAATACCCGCTATTAATAAACAACGCGAAAGATAACAAAATAGAGCTGCCCTTACGATTTCCCCGAAACTGATTAAGGTCAGGTCAACAGTCTGATACATTGTGTTTGGTCCCAGTCCTGAGTTACGCAAGAGCTGAGGGCGATGAAACTTTAGAAGCCCACCGTTCCGAGAAACGTGCTCAGTAGAAAAACATTTGTAGATTTATCGATTCAAACACGATATCGAAACATAGTCGGGATTCAAGGCATAACTCGTTTTGGTTGAATAAGGCAGATTTAATTGGCAATTTTAAATGGTTTTCAAATTCCATTGTACTGAAAAGCTTTAGTGGCCCTCCAGTTTTTTGTTGTGGATTCATAGACGGCACTTTTATAGATGGCGTGTTTTCTCCCAAATACGATTAAGAACACGCATGAAGGTTTAATGACATGAAATTATTCTAATTTAAAATCGTCATAGGTACCTTAATTAGATCGTCTATACCTATAACTTGTTTGAGACAATAATGTGTCTGGAAAGTTAAGTCAGTACTAGAAATTTATAAACATTAAAGCATAGCAACGTACGGTAAGTGTAAAATTACTATCGGAACCATAATGTCACTGACATACGGAGTGATTTTATGATATTCTAGAATTATGTTTTTATTTAGCAGTTTATTTCAGATATTTTTGTCCAAATCGGCAATTGGATTTTCATTGGTTGGAAGGCTTAAGCCATTTTATTTAATCCAAAAAATTTTTAGTAAATGTATGCCATGGATTTATAAAATACGCGGAAGTTTACATACATCGGACTATATATTAAACTCGTATAGGCATAAAATATCAAAAATATAAACTCTGATATATAATATAATACCAGACCCATTTCAATGTTAATTTATTTAAATCAAACTGCGAACAAAAGCGCGACCTTTTCGCCAACTTAATTTAAAATTACAAACGTAAGAAACAATTAACTAATACAGACTGTTTATCGCAAAATTAACTTATAATAAGAACAAGATGAGGCGTCGAATGGAACGAAACCAGTTATACCGGTCTCGAGGTATTTCTAAAGTATCTTTTTATTGAGGTTTCCAATTTCTTTCAGTGAACAAACAACATAATAAAGAGGGGCTGCAGGCAAGCTAGCGTGATAATAGCGTCGAGTTAGCTCACAAACTCGAACCAGACAAAGGTATAACACCGCTCAGTTGCAAACGGAGCTTATCCTGCAGAATTTGTCATAGGTGTGCAACCAATATGTGACGAATAAGTTGACCGAACATGAGAAAAATATGGAAGTTTGGAACGTCGCCGCAGCTGTGCCCTCCCCGCGTAGCGCGCAAAGGGCCGTCATTATTCCGCATCATAAATAACGTACTCCAACTATACAAAAACGCTAACCCTTCATTGCCTCTTCCTTTTACGATTCAGAGAAAAGAAATAAAATATGTGCGAGCCAAAACAAAGGCCATAAAACCAAAATGACAGGGCCACACGCTTTTCACGGCAACGGGGAGCAAAAAGGCGAACTATAATTTCGCATTATGTAATACTCGGAAGAGCTGTTTGGCTGGTTCGAATGCAGGCAGCGTGGGTTAAAAATAACCCAAGGTTAGCCCGCCGGCAGATTGGCGAGGGTCCCTTTGTGAGATCAAGGTCTACCGGTTCCACGGGATGCCTGTAGGCACCGCTGTGTGTTTTCGTCTCGAACAATGCGCTCGCGCGGGCATCGATCAAATGATTTTGCATGGGATAGCGTGCCACATCAATATCAGCAAAATAACCTTCAATCCTCTCGACCTTTTGCAACAAAATAAACACGAGACACTTGTTGTTCGACAGCTTTATTCCCTGTTTTATAATAAAAGATAATTCCAGCTCGACAAAGTTGACTTTGTTGCGAAAACAGTTTGAAATTTAACTTGCCAGCAGCAGAGGATTGCCTTCAAATAGGATTTTATTGAATTATGCAAGAAATATTTTTACAATTCACCTTCCTCATTTCAAACTGCGCAAATACTCGTGTTATGAAACAAAACAAGCGCACGCGCATAAAAAAACGAGGCATTTCTGCAGTCCTTGAACAACCCTCCGTTAGCAGGTGCGCGCTCCGATGCACCTGCTTGTATGCACTGACCTATAAAAGTTATAATTAAGTAATTTATAACAACAATTATGCCCTAGATGTGGGTCAAATAAAAACTTTTAGGGTACTCAGGGTGTTTTAGCGAAATGGAAATAACTGACGATCTGTACTGTACCTAAGTAATAAATATGTAATATTATGTTAGTAGACGCGGCGTTTTTTAGAATTTGCCGTTATGTCCTCCACGTAGATATTTACAGTTTTAATTTCTTCTTCATCATAATTCCAAAAAAGTCAATATTTATACATTTAGATTATGCATTTATCAACATATTATGTACTTTATGTAGGTATTTGTTTTACGTCATCAATAACCCCTACTTAGCTTGGGACTAACAATAAGTTACCTAATTAGTATAAATAACACTATCCCTATTTCCCTACTGTGAAAGTAATTCTGTTTGTATGTTACCACTTCACCGAATCCATTTCAATTAAATTTGGTACGGAAACAGTTTGAGACCCTGGAGAGGACATAAGCTAGTTTTTATTGCGGAAAATTTTATAGTTCTCACGGGACAGTGATAAACGAATTCTTCGCCGATATAGCCGCGGGCAACAGCTAGTATTACATATAAGTTGGTTTAAAAATAAGAAGCAGGGCTCGAACTACCTACCTACCGTCTTTGCAAAGGGTGCCTATGACGTTGCACCGCACGGATGATTTCAAAGTCGTTTCGTAAACAATTAGGTACTACATATCAACCTGTTTTATTAAACAATATGGCCACTTAGAAATGAGCTATAAGTACCAAAATGTTTTGAGTGACAATGTCATTTAGATTAACAGTAAACTGACGCATTGTCAAATGTATTTTATTCTCACAATAACTACTTTTATTATAGTTACAAAGACAGTGTATAAACTGAACACAAAATTATTAAATAATCGTGCATTGCGGTAGCAATTTTTGTAAAACTTATTTTATTTTGGTATCACATCATCACGTGTACAAAATGACGTCATTTTTACGTCATCCGCACCAAAAGCTCGAGACCTGAAAGAAGTGCACCTAACCAAGCAAACACTGGCATACAAAACGTCCAAAAACCCATTTGACAGCTTCATATTACGATCACGTTACGTCATTCAGACTGAAGGGGGACAACAGACATATAAGCCAACAGTTGGCTTATATTTTTCGGGACGTTCTCATGCCGCCTAAGCTCTATCTAGTGTATAAATAATCTAAGCTAACCAAATTTAAATTTAAATAAATAAATTTCATGGGACAATTGACACCGTTCAGTCGTAGTTATAATTTAGAAAATATTCAAAAGCTAATCATAATTAAAGTTATAAGCTAATTATCTTCATTTTGCAAGTTTTATTTTAACGAAAGACTTAATAAAAATACTTTATACAATAAACGCGCAATTGCCTATCAATCTGCCGAAGGTTATTCGGCTATTTATAAATTTGCTTGTAAACCCAATGAATCGCAAGATCTCGGAAGTGATCCCAATAGATAAATGATTTCATAGTTGCATAGACCAAAGGGGACGTAACTACCTGTTCCATTGCATAACGTATGCAGAACCCCATTCTTTTAAAGAAAGAGCAATGTCGTGTTCTTGACCAAAATGTTTTTTTTTGTACGACACATTGCATCCGCTTGGTCGCTAAAGGAAATAGGGGCTCTGTAAAGTTTCACAAGCCCATGTTACATACAAGTACAACTATGTTGTACCGATATGTACCTATAAATGTGTGTGCAAGTACCTACGCATCACCTTGTCCGAGGAAGGGGTATGCACGTCTTTGCAAAAGGGTATACACGTCTTTTGTAATTTTTTCCTATTTTGACATAATAATATTAAATGGCATATGAGTGGTATGAGCTCAAAACTAGCCAAATGCTAGTCAGAGTCACGGACTGTTGGTTTCGTAGAAATTTAAAAGCCTGGAATAATAAACTTTTCTATCTCTCTGAAAAACTTCGTGCCATTAAGTTTTGCATCTTGACTAGTTTTATTATTTTATGCCGAAACACTTTATAAAAGTATGATCGGATTAACTTGGAACTTTATTTTTTACAATTGCTAGAAGATCACACGCGTTCCGGAGAAAAGGAAGCTGTCGCTGAGTGCCGAACTAAACTTGTGTCAAAAAGTTGAGACTTCTCTCGGAAAGGTTTCGGATTGGGGCAGGGCCAACCTTGTCAAATTCAACCCCACAAAGACGCAGGTGTGCGTGTTCTCCGCAAAATAATCCCCGTTCGTGCTGTATCCCCGCTTTGATGGCGCTCCCCTGGATATCCAATCCAGCATAGGGATTCTCGGCGTGGACATAACGAGTGACGTTCAATTTCCCGGTCATTTGGAGGGAAAAGCCAAATTGGCTTCGAAAAAGCTTCGGGTATTGAACAGATCCAGACTGTACTTTACATCAAAGCACCTTCTTCAACTGTATAAGGCCCAGGTGCGGCCGCACTTAGAGTACTGCTCTCACCTCTGGGCGGGGGCGCCCCAATGCTTTCTCCTTCCATTTGACCGTATCCAACGTCACGCAGTTCGACTTGTCGGCGACCCGCTAGTTTCTTATCGTTTGGATCCCCTTTCCTTGCGAAGAGACGTAGGTTCTCTCTGTGTGCTCTACAGGCTCTACTACGGGGAGTGCTCCGAGGAGCTATTCAATTTATTACCAGCTACGGGCTTCCACTATCGCACGTCGCGCCGTAAGTCTGCGTTCCACTGTCACCACCTTGATGAATATCCATCTACAACTGTGCGTTTCCGTCGGCATTTTCTGCCACGCACAGTAAAATTGTGGAATCAACTCCCGTCTACGGTGTTTCCAACTAACTATGACATCGGGGCCTTCAAGGAAAGAGTGTATTGTTCCCTTAAAGGCCGGCAACGGACTAGTGACCCTTCTGGAGTTACTGGTTCTCATGGGTGGTGGTGATCGCTTACCAACAGGTGACCCACTTGCTCGTTTGCCTCCCTCTATCTATAAAAAAAAATAAAAAAACCTTGGTATTGAATTATCAGACAGGCGGACTACGAACTGATCTTATAAGTGTTTACCTATTTATTGGTTAACAACTATACAAATAAATACATGACATAATTAACTATAAACAAATTAACACTATGATTAAAAATAAAGTGTTACTTTTTACCTGTTGTGGGATATACTAAAAATTTTAGTAGATAAAAAGTATTTATCCTAGTTCTTACTCGACGAATTTATGAATGTATTATGATTTTATGAATATTTATTTGTGAGGCATTCTAATTGCCTTGCCGTTGCCGCTACACAAAAGCGTAAACTCAGTTAGGTACCTTGTCATTTCTCGGTAGCACCGTCATTCAAGTTACAGTTTACTAATCTTACATCGAAACAAGACAGTTGCTTGACAACACTCGAGCGTCGAGAACAAACCTTTGCGCTTCGCTACGCATCAGCAGATTCGGCGGAGGGGTCTAAAAGGAAACGGCGATAGTAAGAAGCTTTCACTAAACTTTGGCTAAGCTTTGGGAGAAGATTTAAAGCTTCCAAATTTCAAGAGGCATTTCTGGGGCCTCAGAGGTGCGCTAGATTTTTTGAGTTGACGATGGACTTGATGTGGAGCGAGTTATGCTCGGTATCTCGTTAAAACGGTATTTTCACTTTACGAGTGAAATCATCCAAGTTGACAATACATTGCGGGGCTTATATAATCTATCCATCACATAGTTCGGTAGCCCCGCAATCTATAGCTACTCGGTTGATTTTACTTGCGCAAGACTTAGGGTACTTCAAATGACCATCGATACAACTCGAAAGCTTAGCACGCTGATTAGTGGGCTGGTTACGTCTGCTGTAGAACCAACAATCGTAGAAGCCTATGACTCGTTGGATTGATGGCCCTAAGAAACAGTGGCTGGATGAGGGAAGGCAAGGGTAGAATTATGGTGTAATCAATTATGGTGATTGATTGATTTTGCAGTAATACCTACATTTTAATTTTAAATCCTTTGCGGACCTTTTGCCGAGACCTACATAATGGTTCAACAAAGGACGTTTCAGGATCAAAAAGAACAAAAAAAAACTAAAATGGGACTCGACATGACATAATTACAACAATATTTTTAAACATTCGATTGAAACAGTCGATTCATAGAAAACTGTAATTTTAGGCATTATAAATTATGTTATGATGCAGTCGCGATGAATCCCACATGCATTTATCAATTTTTTAAAGATTGTAAATTACCTACGTAGAAACTTAGCTGTAAAATTAAATGTACCTATTTAGTAACTGAAAGATGGAAGAGTGGAACTAACTCTATCCTTTTTGGCTCGTTAAACTATTTTATATTTCAAACAAAACCTTCTTGATTTGTGTTAAGTTTGGTTATTTATCTATCTATATAAATAAACATATAAAATATTTTTTTGCCTTGCGGTTTGAGTGCAGTGCGTCTGTATCGGCCCTTATCACACCAAAGTCTGTGAATTATTTTAACTTCATTATGCACCCCAATTTAGCTAAATGCAATCTTAAAAGCTAATGATTTTATAGCTGTTGGTTTTGTTACTGTATTTGTGTCTCTTATTGAACTGAAAAATTCAAATTTCAAATTTTAAAATTATAAAAAATAAAAATATTATTCAGAAAAGACATTGTGAGTCGTGTCAGACGAATTATGTCAGTATTGGCCGATTTTGCCGCTGCTGGTTTTCCTCAAAAAATAACCTGAGTGAATTCATTATGTACGATTTTAACGCATCGTTATATCCAACACTTCAATGGCCATTCAAGTGGGTCACACAGATGTGCGGACTTCAACTAACAAAAGATATTAATTCTTTGATATTCGTTTGACTGAAACGCAGTTCCTTCGCCAACTTATCTTTGCCATTAAGGAAACATTGGCCCCTTTAATAATCCACCTTAGCGCCTTGTGAATAAAGTGGGGCTCTTGAGTCTTTTTGGTGGATTGTGTGAATGTATAGGGTGGTTGGATTGTAATTTGGCTGGTGTTGTTTGCACGTGTTCGGCTCCCCTAACTGCAGTCACCTGGAGGTCCGATGGAACTGGGTCACACGTCCCTCTTCCCTCCGATCTCCTTAGACCGGTTTGGCTTTGTTCTGGTGCGATTATATCGGGTACTGTCGGGTAAAGAAAGTTTACGCGATTTTATTGCAGACAGGTTACGTACGCACACAGGTTAGTTCTAGATCTCGGACTTGCAGGTAAGTGTAGTACTTAAGTACGTTGTTGGTGATTTGATGATGAACATTAAACTTGGGATTTTTTTAGCAATGTTAATTTACATGTTTATATAGGAAGTGATATTGAAGTAAATTATTATTATTATTATTAATCACTTCCTATATACGTCTTACTTACTGCAGGAGACGGGCTTCCTTTTAGGCACCCCATAGACGATCAATTGTATTGCGCAATATTACGAATTGTGCAATAATATTGACCGTTTAGGGTTATACTGAAGATTGAACAATGATTAAATGAATGATTGAGCGAGTTTAATTTTTATTGCACCATATTTATTGTACAATGTTATTGTAGGTCTAGGGAGCGCCTTAGAACGAGTGGGCTGGGGCCGTAGTTCCCACGTGGTCCCAGTGCGAATTGGAATCACACACCATTGAATTTCTTCTAAGCAAAGACTAACGAGGTTAAGTACATGTTGGTAGCATCATCCCAGCCTATATACGTCCCACTGCAGGGCACGGGCCTCCTCTCAAAATGGGAGGGCGTGGGCTGTAGTTCCCACGCGGGCCCGTGCGGATTGTTAACTTCATGCACACCATTGATTTTTTTATTTATCGTAAAATCTGGCATTCGTTGTATCAGCCATTAATTTTACTAATTATCTGCAACTGCAAGCCGTGAGTCATGACGATAAAATTGATAACGAAACATTATCTTCAATCAACACGGGCAGGTGGTAGCCAAACTAATAATTAAAATTTAATCATTCAAAACACATATTACATCGCCAGACTCTTCAAGAACATCCTGTTTTAAAGAACTTAAATGCAGGCACATGCAGTTATACTCTTTTTTTATTTTTTTTAACTATGTATTAGATACCTACTTCTAAAATATCAACTTGAAAGCACTCACACTCATAGCAATCACTTTATTGTTAATTTTCATATAAATTCATTCAAAAATAACTGTTTTCTTCCATACATTCTGAGAGCAATCACCAGTTTAAAGAAAAGTATTAAAATTTCAAACTCGATTATGTAAGCATGTGAATAGACGAGCTTATTACATGTAAAAAATATTGAAACAAAATAAGTACAGCAATGTTCTATTGCCATCTTGAAAAAGGGCCATGGATTGGTTCGAAACATGTCGGTTGAATACGTGAGTGATCTGTGCACCCTATTTGAAAATGTCCTAGTCTCACTGTAGTTTTACAATCGAAAACTTCACTAGACAGACAGACGGGTATGTATTACAATACCGAAGTACGAAAGACCGAATGTATTAAAACATCGAATGGGTCAAAAGACCGACACGATTTTTTTCTGAAACCGTTAACTTCTCAGAATTTATTAAAACGGCATCATACAGGACCCATTAGGTTAGGTTAGTTTTATAACAATCTTAAAAAGTTAACGGTTTCAGTAAAAAATCGTGTCGGTCTTTTGACCCATGATTCGGTCTTTCGTACTTCGGTATTGTAATAATACCCCAGACAGACATACAGAGGTCCCTTTATATTTCGACGGATGGAAAGGTAAATTCGCTAAAGCGCCATATATCGTATAATGGCGCTTTAGCTTTTTACCTCAGTGATAAGATTTAAAATCGCTGAAGCTCCCTTAAATATGATATATGGCGCATTAGCGATTTTACCTTTCTACCGTTGATTTCATTTTGATTCAAAAACTCCGAATAGGTAGTTATAATTTTAAACTACCGAGCTTTTGAAGCATTTATTGCATTCATTTAAAATCGTGCTATATCATTACTAGCAAAGCTATAATCCTGAAATTCATGTGTAAGATATTTGAGGATTCACTCTAATGACAATTGTTTATCGAAACACGATTACTTGTAGTTCGCTCGATAGAAAAATAATCCAAAGTCGTCTCTAAAAAAAAAAAAAATTTCGCAGTACGCCGTAAACACTGCACGAGCGGTCATGACTTGTGAATGTTAATAAAAAAAGATATTTTCTAGGGCGTAGTGTTGCTACATTTTTAAAATGTGTATTTTGTTTTAGTAATACGATGAAAATACCTACATAAATAGGTACACGCGCAGTCAAACCAACCTATCTTGAGCCATCGTGCTTCCCCCACACCAAAATCTCTTACCTAAACTCTCGGTAGGGCCTTAAGAACAAAAATTTCCTCATGGGAATTCCCATGAACACGTGCGCTCGCGCAGAGAATCGACCAAACCCGATCCACGCGATTGTAAAGCATTTTTGATTATACTCTTTCTAATAATACAAGGGCTAATATTGTTGACTGAATTGTACTTACGCCTTTTTGAATTGGAACTAACGCAAAGGGGTTAGCATAATGATTACAAAAGAACAACGCAGTAATACCTATTTAAAGTTACCATTCATCTTCAAGGCGAGCTACGCCATTGATTTTTTTTAAATTGAAATTTACTTTATATATGAAATCGTATAATGCGTGATTTTGTAGGTGTTTATTTATAAACAACACTGGTGGCACAACCACGAAATCGAATAAGTACTTAGACCTAATGAAGCGAACCGACCTAGCGAAGATGTTCTTACCTAGCGTAGCGGGATTACTAATGTTTGGCAAAAAATGTTTTCCAAAGTATCACATCGCAAACTTTTTTTCCCAAATTTTTATTTGGCAAAAACTCAATTGTCAAAACTACTTATCGCAATTTTACAGTCAGCAAACCTCTTTTTTGGCAAGTGATTGTTTAGCAAATAATTACATGGTCATGTTCTATTTTCCCAAATTTTTTTTTGGCAAATGTATCGTTTGGCATAACATACCAATCCCAAAAAATTGCATGGCATTCGGTTTATATCCCAATTTGGGTAGTGCGTAGGATAAAAATTAATAATACTGGTATTGTGAAATACGGCGGGATAAAGTGAAGAAGTGTACTGCATCTATGACTACTACATTAAAGCATGGGGAAACATTCAATGTCATGGTTGAATGACATTTCATAATATCAAAGGTAATAATCCTTTTCTGTGCTGTCATAAAAAAATACCTAACATCGAAGGCTAAGGCGGGAGCTAATATGCTACGCTTCGCTCCCGCCTTAGCCTTCTGAACCTAACCTGTCCGAGTCGCTTCTGCCCTGAAAGGTCTTGCTCGCGCTTGCTTCGCTCGCTCGCTGCCAGCGATATGCCTTACAATGTTACCTACTATTGTATATCTGCAACAAAATATTGCATGGCATACGAAAGGTGTCACCAATTATTTCTGCCAGTTCGTTTTATACTTGAAATTCCTGTACCTACTATTGTATTATCATTTGCCGTACTTTTGCTATAAGTTGAGCATGGGAAGTGACAAATTTGGCAAACATATTTTTGGCATATAATTTATGACTAAATAAAACATTTGCTTAATAAGCATTTGCTTAATAAAATCATGACGAAGTGAAACTTTGCCAAATGATGATTTGACCAAATGAATAAAATGCGAAATGTAACTTTGCTAAACATTCGTTTGGGAAATGAAACTATTGCGATAAGTTATTTGGGAAGTCATATTTGGGAAAAATAATTTGCCAAACGGCAGTACACCAGCGTAGCGACTTCTGCCTAGCGAAATTAAATAAGTACTTACCCCTACGCAAAACAAAACGGGTACCTAGGCGCATAAATTTAAGAAAAGATTGAAATATTTCATGAAAATTAAAAAAAAAAAATTATACCGCAAGCACACTATCGTTTTACCTATAATAATAAAAAGCTTCGCAGGCATTTCATTTTTAAATGCGCAGGATACTTTTCTTAATGATTATTTTTTTGTTTTTGTTGTTTAACTGTTCTCGTACTCAGATCAGGACCAACCAGAGCGCTATTTATTTAGATGATAAAAAAGATTCTCTTACTTTCCATGCAATTTTTTTATGCCCGTTTTGTTACGAGCCATACAAACCCAATGAAAAAAAAGTCACAAAACTGACTCAAAAATGAGTTATTTATTGAATAAGGCGTTACCTACTTTGCGGCTGAAACAATTCAGACCAGGACATTATTCAGTTCAGGACATTTTATCTTTATGAAAAAAATCAAGTAAGTAGAAGGGCAGCAAAGGTAGCTCCTGTACCCCCAAACAAATCAGTTTTTGCAAGGAGGCAGTGTGATGTACAGTCTGCATACTTATATAATAAAATAAACAATGAAATTCACATCTACAGCTTGCGATATGATGAATGTAAAGAATTACTCCACGCTTGGTTAAGAAAAGTGGACTATACAGAAACTGAGGAACTGCTGTTTTTGGGCGCTTAGAAATATAGGTTATTGCAAGTAATAAATATGTTGATATTGTTCAATGTAAATGTAGTATTAAGTAGTAGGTTCGGTTCCCTAGCTTGGGTATCCATTTTTCCATACTAACTGCATGGAAGAGTGGCTACTTGTGTTGGGGAACTGACTGTTCCTATCAATAGTTAAATCTAATAATTAAGTGTACACTTAGCTAAATATATTTTTTCACTCATCATACTAAGACTCAATCACACACACACACACACACACACACACACACACACACACACACACACACACACACGCACACACACACACACACACACACACACCCACACACACACACACACACACACACACACACACACACACACACACACACACACACACACACACACACACACACACACACACACACACACACACACACTTGCACGCACGCACATACATTCGCACGCTTGCATGCACACACACACACGTAGGTACGCGCCATAACGCTGGAATAAATTTAGGTTAAGTTAGGATTATTATCCTTGAATAAACTACATACTATTTTTAGTTTAGTGGTCATTTTCATGTTCTTACTTTTTTTGGAAGAGCGAGACCTCCCAACACAGGTACTTATATACCTACTGGGAAGCCTCAACCTTTGCCTTGTTTTGTAATACTGTTTTTGGAAAATAAATTATTGTTTATTGTTATTGTATTATTGAATAGTAGGTAGGTACTCGTGATTCTGACAAAGAACACACCAAAACTCCTCATTTAAAAAAGTAAT
This sequence comes from Archips xylosteana, assembly GCA_947563465.1. Classification (NCBI taxonomy): domain Eukaryota; kingdom Metazoa; phylum Arthropoda; class Insecta; order Lepidoptera; family Tortricidae; genus Archips; species Archips xylosteana. The sequence goes on along the minus strand of OX387350.1, from coordinate 8,386,520 downwards.
TTGCGCAGTTTTGAATTAAAATTCTTCTTTAATAGGTATATTTGACACAGATAGCAGCAGAAAAGCTATTGGAACTACTCAATCAACAGACAACCTATAGATGCCTGGACCACAATTAAATACCTGTAAGTACCTACTTATCACGGTTAAAGGCCGGCGCAGACCAGATGCGTGTGCGTGACACGCACCAGTAGTAACGAATGAAACTGTAAGAAAGATGGCACACCATGTTCACGCATCTAGTGCGCCAAGGTGCAATCATAGTCAATGTCTTGTCTGTGGCATCATAACCATAACTCTTAAATAGGTGAACCGATTTAGATGCGGTTTTTTAATTTGAAAGCAGGTTTCTTGGCGATGGTTCTTTTCTTAGACATGTTTTATCAAAATTGGTTCAGCCGTTTCATAGTTATCAGCTCTTTTGTATGTTGCGGAAGGAGTCTTAGATTTAATTGCGTTGGGGGTTTTAGCATAAGAATAAAGTACCTGGGCGACCGAGCTCTGCTCGGGCAGAAACTCGGTACCAAGCGTTTTCCCAGAGATAAGACCAAGCTAGATCAATTTTCCATTCCCGAAAACCCCCAAATACCAAATTTCAACGAAATCGTTGGAGCCGTTTCCGAGATCCTGATTATTCATATATGTGCGGGGGAGGGGGGGATGGGGTTCAGGGTTTCAAAGGGGGGATGAAAATTTCATTGATTTTGCCGTAGGATGCACCGTTTTCAAGATATTTGACAAAAACACCGGAGGGGGTGGGCGGGTGAGTCACGTTAAACTATCGTCCGCTTTTCCTGTTCTGTGCTCCCAATAGGGAACGTGCACGCACATAGACGGTGCTGCCAACTGGTGCCATAAGAGTGCCATCAATTTGAATGTTTTACCTTGATAAGTTTGTTTTACTGTCCGCATAGTGTCTCTTCTGTCGCATTAGTGCTGCCGCCTATAGTTACTGCACGTTCCCTATAATACTTTTTCTCACAAAAAAGTAACTTCTCTCACAAAAAAGTAACTTTTTCTCACAAAAGAAGAAACTTGACGTTTTCTCATGAAAAAAAACTTAAAAAAAAAAAACTAAAAATCTTGAAAAAAAACGTGGAATCGAACCGAGGTAGGCTGGATCCGCGACTACCCGATTTCTAATGTGCCATTATGATCTGCTCGAAGTCGGCGAAATTTAGCTTTGTATTCTAATGCTAACAAAAATAGCCGGAAAACACGAGTAAAAGCGATTTTCTGAAAATGAAACATAGCTAGATCAGTTTTTCATCCCCGAAAACCCCCACATACCAAATTTCATCGAAATCGTTGGAGCCGTTTCCGAGATCCTGATTATATATGTGCGGGGCAATTCTTGTATATATACATATACCTGGGCGACCGAGCTCTGCTCGGGCAGAAACTCGGTACCAAGCTAGATCAATTTTTCATCCCCGAAAACCCCCAAATACCAAATTTCATCGAAATCGTTGGAACCGTTTCCGAGATCCTGATTATATACACCGGAGGGGTGGGGGGTGGGGGGGGGGAGGGGATGCGGGGGAGGGAGCGCGGGGGTATTAAAGGGGGGATGAAAATTTCATTGATTTTGCCGTAGGATGCACCGTTTTCAAGATATTTGACAAAAACACCGGAGGGGGGGGGGGGTGAGTCACGTTAAACTATCGTCCGTAAACCGACTTTACAGACAACCGGCTTTTCCTGTTCTGTGCTCCCAATAGGGAACGTGCACATAGACGGTGCTGCCAACTGGTGCCATAAGGGTGCCATCAATTTGAATGTTTTACCTTGATAAGTTTGTTTTACTGTCCGCATAGTGTCTCTTCTGTCGCATTAGTGCTGCCGCCTATAGTTACTGCACGTTCCCTATAATACTTTTTCTAACAAAAAAGTAACTTTTTCTCACAAAAAAGTAACTTTTTCTCACAAAAGAAGAAACTTGACGTTTTCTCATAAAAAAAAACTTAAAAAAAAAAACTAAAAATCTTGAAAAAAAACGTGGTATCGAACCGAGGTCGGCTGAATCCGCGACCACCCGATTTCTAATGTGCCATTATGATCTGCTCGAGGTCGGCGAAATTTAGCTTTATATTCTAATGCAAACAAAAATAGCCGGAAAACACGAGTAAAAGCGATTTTCTGAAAATGAAACATAGCTAGATCAGTTTTTCATCCCCGAAAACCCCCACACACCAAATTTCATCGAAATCGTTGGAGCCGTTTCCGAGATCCTGATTATATATATATATACAAGAATTGCTCGTTTAAAGGTATTAGATAATAACAGAGTAGAAGGGAATCTCTTTTGACCGCGTCCAAAACGCCGCCATTTATATACCTACTTCCCCCCTCACGTCGTTACACCCCTCTGTCGTCCAGGCGTGTTGCTAGGGTTGCTTACTGTTAAATATTACTTACGTCTTAAGATAATATCGCTAAAATATTAAGTTTTTATTTACTTTGAAATCATTATTTTATTCTAGTTTTACAAAATATGAGATTTATAAATCATTATGTACAGTCAAGGATTTTAATTGTTAGGCCACTTGCCACTGTTCGTATTTTAGCCGTGTAATGCAAATCGGGTGAAGCCGCTTATACTCGTATAATATGCTGATTTGCATTACACGGCTAAAATTAGAACAGTGGCAAGTGGCCTAACAATTAAAATCCTTGACTATACGTACCTACATATTATAGGTAGGTACTTCTAAGTAAGAAGTTACTACAAGTGCTATACCAAAATGAAAACATTTAAGGAGATTTGGCATCGTTTTTGAATTGTTTATACACCACAATAACTTGACGTCATTGTTATTTGTTTCCAATAAAACGAACGCGCAAACAGCCAAACGCGCCTGCGGCGACGCCGGCCGTGACACCCAGACTGAGTTCTCGCTTAGCGAGTACTCTAATATCGTGACCTTGAGTCCGGCCGGAGCGGGAGTTTCCCTTCTAATCTGTTATTATTTATTCTTATGGTTTTAGCTATAATAATAAGTATAATTGTTTAATTTATACTTACCTACTTATTTTTATAACATAATGTGACACTATAAATACCAAGACATATAATACATATATAACTAAACTCTTCATTAGATAGATACGTTAGGTACCTACTTAGATTAGACTTAATGTACTTACCTACCTACCCGCACAACTCGCGATAAAATGAAAGAAAGAGGCTTGTGTTGTGTGCAAGTACCTACCTGGAGTAGCTGTTCAATTGTAAGTAGGTAGGTGTTTATTCCATGAACGAACGAAATTTATTACTTAAGAGGGTTTATTACCTGCTGAGCTGGCAACGTTGCATTTTTGTTAGTTTTTCTCGATTATTCCATAAAAATTGAATGAAAATTAAAAATGTTTTAAGTACAAATTGTTCTAATATATAAGTTAATGTGTCTACTGCAATAATTCGTGATAAGACTTTTATTTTCTTTAAAAACCCATAGGCAATAATTTGTTCGTTTTTAAAGAAAATAAAAGTCTATCACGAATTATTATTGCAGTAGACACATTAACTTATATATTAGAACAATTTGTACTTAAAACATTTTTAATTTTCATTCAATTTTTATGGAATAATCGAGAAAAACTAACAAAAATGCAACGTTGCCAGCTCAGCAGGTATAAACCCTCTTAACGTATTGTCAGTGGCAAAAAAATTAACCTCGCGAGTCCCAGCGAACTTTATGTATCTAATACCTTTAAACGAGCAATTCTTGTATATATGTATATATATATATATATGTGTATATATATAATCAGGATCTCGGAAACGGCTCCAACGATTTCGATGAAATTTGGTATGTGGGGGTTTTCGGGGATGAAAAACTGATCTAGCTATGTTTCATTTTCAGAAAATCGCTTTTACTCGTGTTTTCCGGCTATTTTTGTTTGCATTAGAATATGAAGCTAAATTTCGCCGACTTCGAGCAGATCATAATGGCACATTAGAAATCGGGTGGTCGCGGATCCAGCCTACCTCGGTTCGATTCCACATTTTTTTTCAGGATTTTTGTTTTTTTTTTTTAAGTTTATTTTTCATGAGAAAACGTCAAGTTTCTTCTTTTGTGAGAAAAAGTTACTTTTTTGTGAGAAAAAGTTACTTTTTTGTGAGAAAAAGTTACTTTTTTGTTAGAAAAAGTATTATAGGGAACGTGCAGTAACTATAGGCGGCAGCACTAATGCGACAGAAGAGACACTATGCGCACAGTAAAACAAACTTATCAAGGTAAAACATTCAAATTGATGGCACCCTTATGGCACCAGTTGGCAGGACCGTCTATGTGCACGTTCCCTATTGGGAGCACAGAACAGGAAAAGCCGGTTGTCTGTAAAGTCGGTTTACGGACGATAGTTTAACGTGACTCACCCCCTCCGGTGTTTTTGTCAAATATCTTGAAAACGGTGCATCCTACGGCAAAATCAATGAAATTTTCATCCCCCCTTTAATACCCCCCCCGCATCCCCTCCCCCCCCTCTCACCCCCAAACCCCTCCGGTGTTTTGATCTCGGAAACGGCTCCAACGATTTCGATGAAATTTGGTATTTGGGGGTTTTCGGGGATGAAAAATTGATCTAGCTTGGTCTTATCTCTGGGAAAACGCTTGGTACCGAGTTTCTGCCCGAGCAGAGCTCGGTCGCCCAGGTACTTTACTTTATAAAAGAACAAATCAATTGTAAAAATTATAAAGGTTCCGTTTTTTCCTTTCGAGGTACGGAACCTTAATTACTGCCGAATGTGCTACATAAAGTAATATTTTTTTTAATTAGTACATCAGTTAGAAAAAATTTTGGACTCGGAGGAGGCTAAGCGTCCCCGAATGCGTCGGTCAACGCGCGTGCCGCGTCCTAGAACAATGTGATGTGTGCGACTGTGTGTGCAAGCACCCCGGCAGCATCCCCCGTTGGCCGGCGCAGCAGCGGCCGCCGCCAATGCCAGCACGGTCCCGCGAAAGTGAACGCGCTGCACTTTCTCCCCACCCGACGACGCCCCGCCCTTTCCCCCGCAAGGTCAGCCCCGCTGCACGCCGCGGCGGCGCGGCCGAGGCGACGCTGCGCTCTTGAAATTTCGCTTTCGTTCTCGCGTTATTAGTCGGCCGCGCGCGCTCCGACAAGCATGTGTCCCGTGTGACGCTCCCGTACGTTCGATTTCGTTCGGCAATGGCACCGCGGCGGCAGGGCGCCGCCGGCGAACGCGACGAGTCCGACAGCCGAGGGTGCTGCGTGCCCGGCGAATGCTTGCGTCCCCGGGACCCCGTGCGCGCGGAAGACGCAGTCCGCGTCCTATGCAACAACGATGCTTGCAACGCCGGCCGGTACATGCACCGAGCGTGCTTCGAGCAATGGGAAGTCGGGGTTCTCGCGTATTTGAAGTCTTGCGGACGGGCGCGCTCCTGGTCTGAGAGGCAGCGGCTTCAGAATTTATGGACAAAGAAGGGTTATGATTTGGCTTTTAAGGCATGCGGGTGCCGTTGCGGGCGGGGGCACTTGAAGAAGGATTTGGATTGGGCTGCGCCGGGGTCGGTGAGGGTTGAGGAGGAGAAGAAGAGGCGCCGGCGAGCGCGGCCGGGGCGGGTGCCTGACGGGAGAACTCGGGCCTTCAGCCTGTCGAGCTCTGGCTCCTGCTCGCCACCATCGGCGCCCTCTGAGCCTTCAGCCAGCCCCACCCACCAGCCTCAGTTGGCGCTCACTCCAGCCAAGAGGAACTCCAAGGTCGAGATCGTCTCCGACAGAGTCAGGTGAGTAAATTTAGCTTATTCAATTGTTTTAGTGTTTTAATCGAAATTTTCGGTGCGGATAAACAGGACTGTAGTTGTCGACCTTGTATGCTTAGTATAAGTTTTACTCCAAATACACTTCTCGATCGCGTTTACGTAAAAATTTCAATAACTTAATTATTAAGTACTATGGAAACATGGACAGCGCCTCCGCGCGCGCGCGTCCACGTTTCCATAGAATTGAAATTTTTACGTAAACGCGATCGAGAAGTAGGTATTTTAGTGAAGTAAAACTTATACTGCGTACTGAAATGAATGACAATAATGTTCATACGGACGGATTCGTGGTTTAACCGCACCCGAAATTTTGAATAGAATTTTAATTTTCATAACTTCTAAATGTTTTTTTGTCAGATAACTTTAGGTAGGTATTAATCGGACTTTGGTACATTTAATTCCAATAAGTTTACGATTTATATAGTTTTTTTTTTAAATATGTACTTACATACTTAGATAGGTAGTAAAGGAACCGTTTCGACATTTCACCTTTTGATCCATTCATGGTTTTATTTTAAACGAACCATTAATATCCTATCACAATCATAGATAAGCTACTTGCTGCTGTGACTATATTTAGTTCACTAGGTATTAGTTTTAACCTGAGTTTTCAACCATTTTTGCTATGGCTTTATCTTATTTGGCCATGATTTCAGGCGAAAAAAATACGTAAGTATAAGCAGGTAAAACACCCAGTGCCCAGTCTTTTAATAATATCGCCCAGTAGTCGGCCTCTGCCTATTTTTTACACGAGTGGGAAGAGCACGAGATATATCTTTCGTACTCTTCGCACTCATTATACGGCCGGCTACCTGGGCTGACTACCCCGGGTATTTTACTATCTAGTAGTATTCTTTGACAATTTTCAAGGCCATGTTCGTTTTTCAAACGACTTGTCCTTTGCACCAGTCGCTAACAGTACCTAACTTGTAGACACCTACCTACTTAATTCCACCACTGGATACTTCCGTAGATATTGACTTGCATTAAATGCGAAGTGCAACGGCTAAGACGCAGCTCGCAGTGATAGAAAAAAAAAAACAAAATTATCTATGTAGAAATTATCGGTATCTGTTTATTTTCAATCCAAACTGTCATCGAAATTACTTTCGGAACTTCAAAATGTAATAAAACCGATTTGTTGTTCTGTATTCGCAATCATTCTCGTATTTCTCTGTAGGTAATTTAATTAAAATAGGTATAATACCTATCTATCTACCTATAATATCAACTACTACCTATTACCTCTTTTTCTTGATTTCCCGAAAAAAGCTTAGGTAAAAACTTACACTAAGAATAGACAGTGAATGTAAGCACTTCGGAAAGAATCTCAGTTAGGAACGAAGATTGACCTCTGGCTCACAATAAAATTACACTGATTTGGCAACTAATAGTGACTTCGTCACGGGATTTTCTTTCGATTCCGAACTAGAGGTACGAGTCAGGTTAGATCCTTTAAATAACTTTTTTTTTACATCAGAAACATTAACCTAATTCAAATGTGAATAATAAAAATGGCCGATCTTGATTACATAAAATCAGACCACAATATTAAAAAATACATGCGGATACTTTGCTACATCCTTTTTTTGAAGCCGGTTAATCATATCTACAGCTGTTCATGAACTAACATGACATGTCAAGACTTGTTGCAATAATGTTATCATAGTCACGATAAGTTGGTACAGATAAGCAGGCATTGTGTAACTACCTAATCTGTATGAAGTACCTACTCAGCTTCCCCTTGGCTCACTAATCATCTGTGCGGGCGGCGCGGTGGGACGGGAGGAATAGTCATCCATAATAAGTCCTGGATTTTCTGGACAACATAATGCATATACTTGATTAGTAAGTTTGACACACATATATCTTGAGTGTCATAAAGGTACACTAAGAAGGGATTTTTAGATACTCCCACGGGATAAGGAATAAATGGGATTTATATTTTCGCTTCAGAGTGGCCCTATCTCCGTGACTATAATTATAAATTTGCCATGCATTATAAATGTTAAAAACTAATTTTAGAATTTTCGGAAAGTCCCACGGGATAAGGAAAAAACGAGTTTTAGGTACACATTGAATTCAATGGGACCCTATCTCCGTAGGTAACCATTTCTTTAGGATAATAAAGGTGCAGTAAAAAGGGATTCTTGGAATTTCCCCGGGACAGAAATCGGGAGTTGTCTTTAAGGGCCTACGTGTTTTTGGCGCATTTATTGCATTCATTTAATCTCGTGCTACAGCACAAGTAAAGCTATAGTCTTGAAATTCATGTGTAAGATATTTGAGGATTCAATCTAATGACAAGTGTTTATCGACACACGATTACTTAGTTCGCTCTATTAAAAAAAAAAATCCAAAGTCGTCTCTAAAAAATAAAATAAATTCGTAGTACGACGCTGATACTGGGAAGAATAAATAAATAAATAAATTATGTAAATATTTACATCCAAGACTTGAGAACAAACATTCGTATTTTTCATATGCATTAACTGCCCCGACCGGGTATCGAACCCGGAACCTCAAGCTTTGTGATCAGGTTCTCCAACCACTAGGTCATCCGGTCGTCAACGGTCAAGTGACGGCTAAACCGTACCGTGCGCGAATTATAAGAACGATAAAAGTAGTGGGTAGTATGCAAAACACGCGCGTCTCCATTTAATACTGGCTGTACCTATTAGTCTACATTTTAAGTTCGTTGGACATGGCAGAAAAGGCAGGACCTTCGGTTCGCGTTGATGAAGAAGATGGAGTCATTCCGTCATCATCGTTGCGGTTAGTGCGATTTTGAAAGTTTTATGTTAAAACGGGCATTTACAGAAAAAAAGTGTAACTTTTACTTTTGTTTTAATTAGGCAATTTTGGGTCTTTTTTATTCATAATCACGAGTACAATTCATTTTCTTAAAGGAAAAAGTGTTCTTATTTTTTGGGTCTGTTTTGTGACGTCTTTTTTCATACAGTTTGAATGGGTCGTCACAAAACTGTCACAACAAAATTACATGGAAAAATAGGGTCTTTTTTTGATGGCGATGTTAGCGCTATTGATTCTGAGTAAGAAAAACTGAAAATTGCCTTATCTTAAAAAAAGTGGGGGGTAGGTACACTTTAAAACGCTCTTACTTTTGTTTTCGAATTTAAACAAATTTTGTTAAGTGCAAGAAAGGTCCGGAAAACAGAACGGTTTTAAGTATTCGAAGTTAACGGAAATATTTTCGGCTTATTAAATATAAACAAAGCTGATTGTCACATTGAATTGTTAGTGAAAATAGCGTTTGATGTTTTAAGCCATACTGCCGTCGTAAGAAAAAGGGGCACAACTAGTTTTTTTTAGTGAAACAGAAAAAGCCTAAGTGCACACTTGTTCTTTGTAAACTTATGCTGTTTCTTTTCCGAGCAAGTTTGCAGTTGTGCCCTTTATAAATACGACGGCAGCATACATAACCTACGAATAATTCGTAGCATACAACTGACATTACTTGGTTGACTATACATTCCGGTCTGAATCTAACTTACGTACTAAAAAAAAATAATGTATGAGTATTCGACTTCAAACTAAAGTGGTAATTGAACGCGATTAAGAACGATGTAATAAGTTTATTATTTTGTGCCAGTTATCGACAGGTGAGTATACTTACTTCCTAAAAATTATAATGCTTTTATAAAACTAACAGTTTTTGCTTTTTGCGTTTCATCGGTGTATTCATTTGTTGTGTTTACTATGAAAAAACTGCTAGTAAAATACCGTACCATGGCGTAAATACTTGAAGAGTTCCAGTACTTCTACCATGAGTTACACTAGTTTACAGTGACCGTACTCGCTAGCGACGGCGTAAATGATTTGTATGGAGAATTGTACTTCCGTAAGTGACCGCTAGAGGCGCTGTACACAATTCTCCATACAAATCATTTACGCCGTCGCTAGCGAGTACGGTCACTGTAAACTAGTGTAACTCATGGTAGAGGTACAGTTTCTGTACCACAAAAGGAAAAACGGAACCCTAAAATAAAAGGACCAGTTTATTGTCCGTCTGTGTGTGCGTTTGAAATATATTTTATGATGTTTTATTAATAGGTATTGACATCCTGTATAAATATATACTTAGTGACAAAAATATTCTTACTCGATTAAAAAGTACTACAACGACTTTAGTATTTTTTTACAGATATGCTTTTCTTTTAATATACGCCATAATGCTCATAAATACACAATAAAGGAAGCAATTATGTTTGCAGCCACATAATTGCATCGAATTAATTTATCGCAGTTTACGTATACAGCCCGCAAGATTTTATAACTTTTATACCAGTTGTAATTATATTTCGGTGGTGCCCATGTACAGGATGTCCCGAAACTCCATGATAATCCGATACCGATAGCGATAATGTATGGACAATACTCACACAATAGTGTCGCTTAACTTAGTGACATGGATTTTTTTCCAGAACTGTAAAAAAAAGCCATATTTATAGTTTTTATCTCGCGTGACATTTCTGTACCTTTTCTTAGATCGAGCCTTATATACCCTGAAGTTCAAAATTAGAATTATCGTGCCGAAACACACTGATAGTAATTAACAGGAGAGCGAGAGGGACGGCACGATACGTACCTACTTCAAATTTGGAAGTAGCCCCTGTGGTGACGATATACCAAATTTCACCAGTGGTAACAGACACCGAAATTGGCGGTGCCGTAAAAATGCAATTCGGTGCATTAAGCACGCTCTGTTGCACAGCTGGCTTCCTGTTCCCATGCGAAGTGCGTTTTCCCGAAATTGAGGCAGCTGCCCAAATTGCTGCGGTTTCTTTTATGTTATGTTGCCCTGGTACATAGCGGGGCGAATGCCTGCGGTAAATAACAAGCTTATGTTTTGGGCCGGGTTTCAAAGCAATAAGGTGTCGATTAAAGTGAGAAACCGTTAAGTTCGTTCAATCAAATTTTGTGAAAAACAAACAATATGTACCAATGTTATAGCTAAGCAAGCTTATTGCCTGTACTTCCATACCATTCAAGTCAATCTGATCACATGAGGGGGCGAAATTTGACTTTCTTTGGTCTGGGACACCAAAGGTCAGCGGGACGGGTAGAAGCGCGACGAGCATTTTCTGTGTTCATTGCGCGGCCTAGACGCTCGCCGCTCGGTGATTAGATATTACCTACCTGGCAGCAGACGCAATAAGCAGAAAAAACGCTTGCCGCGCCGCTGCCCTCCCCGGTTCCCGCTGGCGCCCAATTCGCAGATATATTCTTTCTCGTAAATAAAACTACACTAACTGCTCGTGTACCTGAGAATACTAACCAAAAATATTACCAAAACGGAATCACAAGTTGCAAGATCTTTGATCAAACTATGTGGGCCTATGCTAGCTGACGCGGACGCCCGCCGCGTGCGCACGCTCGCGGGTCCCGCTCCGTAAAAAACCTACCTAAAATCCGTCGCACGCGCCCGCGCCAGTTAAGCGCTGTTCATACAATTTCTTATTAGACTGGCGTCCGTTCCGGGTAATCCGCGTCAGCTAGCGTAGGCCCTCAAAGTTGATTTAGCATCGGTAATATTTCTATTTTTCATAAAAAGTTAACCCTGAGCAGCATCATCTCTTAAATATTTGCTGAAACGGTAATGACTAAAAGAAAACGCCGTAAAGGCGCTGAATATTCACCCACCTAAAATAAATAACAATGCATACAAAGTTAACTTAACCAATAGTTTATTATTGCTCAGCTTATCTTGTACACAACTAAGTACACAGACACAGGTTACATAACTTATCGTTATCACATATTTACAATTGTATGCATAAGATTATTTATCAATAAAGGCGTTAATTATGTTTCGTGACGTAGCGAGTACACAAACAACTCGTGATAAACCGAATCTAGAGATTTAGATACCGAATATTGTCTGTGACAATGTGTTTGGGATTATCATTTAGGATTTCATACATCTAATGGCTCAACTAAAAGCTTAAACAAAAATAGACGCTTAAAGCCTTCGACACACAGCGGGCGTCAGACGATACAATCTGTAGGTAATGTGCTACTTTAAATAGACGCCCGCTGTATGTCAAAGGCTTTAAACATCGATATGCTTTAAAGGATAACTCGTGGTTTAGTATATATTTTCTGTGATTCAAACACGGAGATAACGTAAATTAATTCATTTTGAATAAAAAAACTATTTTTTAATTAGAAAAAAAAAAACTGTCTGGTTGTCCGTTTGTCTTTGTCGGTGACCCTTGTACTTCTACGAATCTCCTAATTCCTGATTCAATCCCGTAGAGAAACCGCTCCATGGCTCGTTGAGCAACAATGAGACAACAATAACTTTTTTTTCCTTTAAGACACTGGGGCGTCCAGCCGTCCGGGGGACACTCCTCGTCCCTCCGTATTATTATAGCACAAAAACTATCGATGGAAGCTGAAACGAAAAGAGGGTAGCGCTAGGAGACAAGCGCAAAAAAGCACACAGCATGCCAAAAAACCACCAGGCATAAAGGGTAGCCCCACCCAAAAGATGGCATCCAAAGCCACACAATGGGTCCAAAAGATCTCCGACCCACCCTTCCATCGCAGGGCAAAAGAAAGGAAGCCCGTAGTTATAGATAAATGCATATGACAGGAAATCCCACCAACCCAACCAATAGCACTAAGTAATTGTACAGAAACGGGCGAGGGTCTGTCAAGGAAGTAACCAACGGGTAAAAACATAAAAGACCGACCTAAGCACCCCCAGTGCCCAGCGGGAGAATGCATGCTCCTCTCCCGGCCTTCCAGCAAATAGCTGGCTCCCCTCCTCAAAATTTAAAGCACACGTTTTTTGTTTTGATAACCAATAGAGAAGGGGACTTGTGACCGGGTTTTTTAGTCCGTGCAAGTCGGACACTGTCTGGGCCCTCCATTCCCAGTTCGTCCGAAGGGATTTTTCCCGAGCACAAGTCACCCTTCCAATCCTTAAAGTAAAAAATAGCAAAGACTTCGCGTCTTTGGCCCCTCTGGCGACTCATTCAAAAAAAAAAAAACAACAACAACTTTGAATATGAAACAACCAATGAGACTCATTCATAGTTGATATACGGATAACACACGTACTTAATCGAGTTTAGCTCGACATGTTTCCGACTAATCCGTAGCCCTTCTTCTCGAAGCACAGGCCGCGGCGGCTCAACGCAAAGTAGTATACGCGATTGGCAGCAGCCGCCGTTGATCACTGGGTTACAGCTCGAGCAGTCCGTGTATGGCGGCCCTAACAACTACTGTTAAATAAAACAATTGCATCCGACCGTGTTACTAGTTCCACAATCCACAAAGTGTAGGTGTCCGTAGGTGAGGTATTTTGCAGTGCTCGTCTTGATTGAACCGTGGGCGACGACCGCAGTGACGCCTGAACTTATTCATTCGTTAACTTGACCTATAAAGATGCCACGAATTACTCAAGGATTCAACATACTACATATATAGATAGACCCTGCGTTAATGCGTGAGCGAACGTTGGTTTGATTAATTCACACTCCTACATTGTATTATTGTAATAATAGCCATGAAGTAAACTGATAATAACGTTAATCGACGGTTGTGTAATACCTACAGCTTTTCGAGATCGTCTCGGAGGAATAATGACAACAACTGCGCTTGTGGCTACTGCCCGGTTATTGTTATAGGGTTCCGTGTTTTCGTGACATCCTACTAATATTATAAACGCGAAAGTTTGTAAGTATGGATGGATGGATGTTTGTTACTCTTTTACGCTAAAACGGTTTGACGGATTCTGATGAAATTTAGCACACAGATAGTTTATAATCCGGATTAACATATAGGATACTTTTTATCCCGGAAAATTGCATAGTTCCCGCGGGATAGCGATAAACGAATTCTTCGCTCATGGTACATTTCTGATGTAATTTCGCTCGGGCTCGAACCCACGGCCCTCTTGCTTCAGGGGCTATAGATCAAACAAACTACTAATAGGCTACCACAGCATTCCAGATATGTATTTATTTAAGGAAAACAGTATATAGAGTACTTCTGCATCAAGTTATAATTAAATAAAATGAATTTTATTGTAAAAGAGAACTCAATTCCGAAAGTCATTAAGTTTATGAATCGTTTCATTAACATTCATACTAAGAGAAAATAAATTCACCTGTCTCGCATATTCAGACCTTTAGCTCTTTTATAGATGTAATTAGCGTATAAAATTCGCTTCAGTCGTCGAGTAAATACATCTTGTTAGTTGCTTGCGCGTGTCACCTCCGTTGCAAACTCCCTATCCCGTCGGAAAATCACGACGTCCGTCTTCATTCCTTGTCTACATCTACCTATATTAATTTTTCATATGGTTCCAAACTTTTGGCAGCGCGTTGATGAATCAGTCAGGACTCTTATTAAATTTATAATCAAGGTTCAACTTGACCACGGAACGCTAAAACCCAAATGATTACTTATGTCCATACGAGAACAGCGACTCTTGTGTTTTTAAGAACAACAATATTTAAAAACTGGTCTTTTTACATATCGAATGTGAAACACGTTCTTCGTAATAAAACGATAATAGGCCATTTAAAATGCGTGCGCGGACGCATCTGTTAAGATAATTGTCTACGTGTTATGTGCTTGTATAAATGTAGTAAAAGTCGCAATGAGAAAAAAAATGTAGGTAGACATAATACCTAATATTAATATTAATATAGAGGAACATTTCTATTTCTATCGCTAACAACGTCTTTTGATTAGACAGAGCGTCAATTACAAGTTTTAAAGTCACTGCGCTAGACGGTTAAAGAGAAAGATTAAAATAAAGTTTTTAATAAAAGTTCCCTGGCAGACTTATTTTTTTTCTGAAAACTTTGCGAAGGAAATTACAATTTGAAAATAAGGCTATTTGCATTCCGCTCTGGCCGCCTCGCCCTCGCGCAATGTGTACAGACACATTAGGCGATCCGCCATGAATTTACAAAAGAACCTGTGAAACAGCTTTATTCGCCTACTAATGACCGCCACAGGATGTCTCCAATGTCAATAAGCACTTTTAAAATGCATATACCTAACAACAACAAGCTCCAACGCTCGCTGCAAAATATTAGCTTGTTCCTTAAATCTATAGACAGAGTCATCAAAGTATCTTGTTACCTCTAAATGATCTTGATTGCTTTAACAACTGAATTCAAATCGGTGTATTAAATCATTCGTTTGACTATTCCCAGTATTAAAGAAGTTAGCCTCGCCTGTCTGGTAAACAATGCAACCAATCAAAAATTGTTTCGCTTATAATCTACGGCGAAATTAGGAAAACGTGTAATATATTTGGGAAGCCATCAATTAAGTCGAAAAACATCTAGGCGTAATAGGTGGGCGTGTCGCGAAGATATCGGTTTGAAAATCTTCTAGTCGAGATAAAGCTAGCAAAGTAAACTTTATGGTGTCTATGAATAATTGTTATTATTGCAGGAAGCTGTTCGCGAGTTTTTTTAAAGACAAAAAGGAGTTGGATCACGTTCGGATCGGCCTTGAGACGAGCCCACGGCACAACGCGGCTATTATGTTCTTTTAAGGCCCATGTGTTAAGTGACAACAAACCGTACAACCGAGATATAAATAATTAACTGGACGATGTGAAACCACTTACGGCGCGTTACTCGTGTCTATTTACGAACAATAAAATATGTCGGATGCACCAAGTCAAATATGGCTATTTTATACGAGATGTTTCTATAAATAAAATAAAACGGGCAAAATATTTCAAACAGGTGCCTGGGTTATTTTGAATGAACGTCCTTGTGAACGTTTTTAAGATTTTTATAATTGTGGTTAACAAATGTTCCACTCAGGATCGAAGAGATCAGAGCACGTCGTCGAAGGCATGGCATTTCGAATCAAAAATTCCGTTGAGTTGTTCAGTCAAATTAAACCAACCATTCGCTGAACTATTCGGGATTAATTTTAAATCGTCTTGTAGAAATTTATGTCCCATAATGTACCTATATGGTATGGACTAGAGACTGAGATACCTACCTATACCTAAGGACGTATAGGTATATTTTGCTTTAGTTAATTTAAAGTTTCTTCCATTACAATATAACGTTACCATTCACTTCTACCATGTAATGTAACTCTTAAAGTCTTAATTAAACCTATTACGAGCTTCGCTTTTGCTTAATGTTAGAATCCTTTCACATAAACTTTTCGCTTAATTTGATCCCTTCACTGCTGTTTAAAAGAGACTGCTGCGAACGTCTGATTGTGAAAAGCCATTAGAAATTAGCTCCGTTTCATTAACTTTTAGTTATATCGGAATTCAGGTTGTCTGCTATCAACTTCCTGCCGGCGTCTTTGATATCTCGAAATTGAAACAGAATTAGCAATAAACTTTTAAAAGGACACCTCTTACGGTTACAACGTCGACACGAATAGAATCCTTGTGGAATTTATCTGTAGAACACATTAACATGTCTGAAAGGGCGTCTAGCTAGATGGTCATAACTCTTGACGATGCTTGAAGCAAAACCAATCCTCTTACTCACTCGTGTAGCATTCTGAAGATGTTTTCACTAATCGTTTCGAAAATAAATCATTTCAAATATATATTTTTCCATCAAGCAATAAAAATCACGTTGTTGCTTGTTAAGACCATCAAGCTTCGTTCTAAACAGTCAAAATCGCTTGCCGCGGACGTAATTAACGATTGACCGTCTAGGGATCCATTTAGGATTAAAGTATTAAAAGTAATAGATTTAAAGAAGCGGTAGCGTCTCCTTAAGTCTAAGGCGCGACTGCGGCTGACTCAGACGGCGGTGGAGCGCGACCGGGCCGATACGAGGGGAGGCCGCTAAAGGGTATCATAACTGGAAGTCCATTCAATTAAATTACAGACCTATGAGACTAGTAACGTATGGGAAAGTCACATATCGACATGACTACAATATTTTCCAAAGCGACGCGTTAACTACTTAAATACCGTCAAGTTTGTTTTTCCTTCTGCAGAATTAAAGATTGAGAATAATGTAGAATTCAATTTTTACAAAATCACTCATGGTATACGACTACTCGTCTCAATTTTATTTGCTTTTGATCCCATCTTATGTAAAGTTTATCTCCACAATGGCGGCGCCCTACGTGCAAAACTGCTCGCAGCGCAAATATTTCAGAATCGACATCACAATGAGAGTGCATAGTGATTTAAATCAATTGTTTTGGCTAGTGCTATAGCTTCGTGGTATTCAACACGTTAAAATGCTTGGCAGATATTTCACGATTGTTTGTGCTGCCTACTTGCGTCTAGTTATTTTAAATAAGTGCTGGTTAATGTTCACAAATCGTCGGGATTGTGGTCGTCTCCGGCAGCGAAGCGGCTTCCTTTCCCAGGCCGGTGCCGCCGACGGCACGGCTCGTTAGCGCCGTTTTTAGGGCGTGATCAACGCAACGGCGCATGCCTGCATAAATTGCAGCCGAATATCTACCCGAACCCTTTGTAATGCATCTCCACTACATGCATCCAGCCCTAGCCGAACCAATAAACTGTGCTGTCACGTACTTATTGCACAGCGGCCTTGTATTAATTTTTTGAAACACAAGGGACCCGCCGTCGCGACGTCGACCAAACCTTCGCTCGCCGAGACAATGCCGTGTTTTTATTCGCAAAGCTTAAAAAGTGCCGTGTCGCGTCATTTTACTTGCAAATCTGCACGATTATGCATAGTGGAGTTGGCCGAAGATGTATTTACGTGTGCATTGTGTACGGTTACGCGTGTGGGCACGCACCAATGCGGTGCCCCTGTAAGCGGCGCGCTCCCCTCACCATAGCAGTTTCACGCGATGTCTGGTTTTGCTGCCTTCAACAAATGATCAAGTGCAAACAATGCATCAACCAAAATATACCGCTTGCGGACGGCACACTTCATGTTGAAATAATTCGTTCCTTGCCAATTACAATCCAATTCAAGGCGTCTTATGGATTTTTTTATCCATTTCAATTTGTGTTAATACCGCGATAGGCATCGAGCGGCTTTCATTGCGGCCCCCAATAAAGATATTATTATTGGATTGTATTTTATCGGCTGGCCACGTAGGTACTTGGCCGGCGATTCAGTTAAGTTCATTAAGCAGTCGAGCGGCGGACCGGCGACAATTCCGACCGGACTATGCATAATTTAGCCATTAATTCTCAAAATGACTCTTGGAAGTTCTGCGTTCAGCGTTCGCCAGACGGGGCTGGCCATCGTTATAATAATGTATGTGTTCAGCTTTGAATGCAAGTTTGAAGACTACTAGACTAATAAACCGAGCTATATATAAGGTTTAATGCAGATTTAATAACGTTTCATTGGTACAGTTTCTATAAAATCTCTGCACGAGTTCGCAATAGTGAGAAAGTAGCCTGGCCTTTAAAACGACTCTGCAAGCTCGGCAAGAGTATTACTCACGCTGAAATGCACTCCGTCCGATACAGCCGACTCTTGGCTTAGCAACTCGTTTAAAAACAAACTTACAAATATTTTCCCATCGTCTGCCTGCACCGCAAAGATGGCAGCGGGAGAAAGTTCGGGTAGGTTCAGGGGCGCGATGCGAGTCTATTTGCGTCCGCCGCGGGCGATCGTCGATGCAATTAAATTTGTAAACGCAGCTTTATGTTCGACGGCTAAATATAAGACGATGCGCGACGTTGCCGTGCCGACGCGGCCTGGAGAGGCCAACTGATCACTTGCACTGCCATAAACACTAAATTATATCACAAAATGAAACCATTCGAACAAACTCTTGATTAACAGAGTTTCCTTCTTGTTATTCTTGAGTCATTTCATTATGCAACGATTACACTGAATGCATATGATAATTGGTAGCTTACGAATCTTACGATGAATGTCATTATGGCGGTAATGCCAGTGGTGTAGCAACCGAGAACGGTAAGCAAAGTTCAGTGGTTCAATGAGCTCGAGCACCTATCGCGTTCATTGTCCCTGTAATAAAAGGTCAAATCGATTGTTACACTAAATGTAAAGAAACAGCACTGAAATCCGAATATTATAAATGCGAAGGTTTGTTAGTGTGACTGATACTCTTTCACGCTAAAAAGTTAGACATGATTTGGTATTTAGACAACTGTATCTCAGCAATAATACATTGCGATATTCGTACGAGATCGGGTCGTACTCGTATAAAGTCCCGACGATCTTCTTCATGCAACGTAAATGAAATCCACGGTGTAACTCTTGAAGATTCCCATGGAAGTTGAGAATATGTAATTCAGAAATTTTAATTTAAATGCCAACTCTGCGCGAATTTGACGATATTAACTATATCCCGTTTTAGTTAATAAAGCGCAGTTTAAAGCGCAATGCAGGCTCTCAGAATTCTCCCGGGCCTTGTATGGCGGCAATATTTCATCAACAGGAGCTGCTTTACGAGCTTTGTCTGACTTTTGACTTGAGGGAAATGTTTCTCCGCCATCGTAATAAAACCTTTAAATTAAACCCAGTGTAGGATTGCTGTAGAAAAGCGTGTGACAAATTAAAATCACAACCAGTCTAGCCTTAGGAATAACAATTCTAATGTCTCGTTGTAGTGTTTATATAGTCGTGCTTACTTTAATTAAATAGATTTCGGAGTCGTGCGGCATTATCTGTCGGTTTACTTATCGCTACTGCAATGGCTGGATGTGACGTTAGCAACAAATTTATCGTCGTGTTGACTGTCAACTGATACTACTACCGCCGGCATTTCTGGGTACTGCATATAGTTCACTGCACAAATAAAGTAACTACGGACACAGTTACTTTTTGTTTGGTTCCTTCGGACTTCTCTTATTACAATGTTGGCTAAGCAAGAGTCGAGCCGCGCGTAGTGTAGGGTTCTAGTAGCATTATTAAGTTTGTGTTAAATTACTCGTTAACTTGTAATTGTAAAGCTTACTTAGATGTTATAGAGGCTTTTCAAATTCATTCATTACACATTTTGTACTAGGGACTGCCGGGAATTTTTAATGATTCCAAAAACAAACGTTAAACTAAGGGATCCGTTTTTGCCATTTTGACTTGGCCCTAACTAGTTGCTTCGTGGTCCGTAGAACTCGCAATTTTTTCGAAAAAAAAAACAATTTATCGACCAAGTTCAAATCACTAGAATCGATTGAAATTCGATATCGGTTCGACCTGTAAAGGAGAACAGACAGACGGGCAACCAGGCGGGCAGAAATATGAAAGCATTTTTTTATCCTATAGCGGAGACGCTTCGCACTCGTTTGGCCAAAAATCCCTGATGAAATTAACTCTTTCATTTTATTCGGAACTTCAAGAGCCTGTCATGACAGGCTAATACATGTATTACGCTAGAAAAATAAATAACTAGTATGCGGTGAATCGAAATGCTTACTCTAACATATAAATCCGTGACCACTGAACTAAAATAACCTTCAACATCATACTTAAATCAAACAGTGTTGCTAAAACGTATAAAGTTGTAGCACTTACCACACTCAATAAATACAAAGTTGTGAACAATACGTTACGTGACCGATGAGTGCACTCGTGCGCACGTACGACGCAATACGCTTCATAGTTGCATCCTGAAACACTGAAATGTATGACAACTATGTCTTAGCCAAAATTAAGTAGGTACACTTTTAACTTCTTTCCTTTAAGTTTCACAAAATTAACGAGTAACGTGATTGAGTTGTAGACAAAACACAGCCTAAATCACTGGAGACAGAGACTTGAAATATGGCAGAAATATTCTGTAAGGATCATAGAAGTCCTAGAAGGGATTTTTCTAATATTTCACGGGAAAGCTTATAAAAAAAATTAACCATCGTATTGTGTATCATCGTATTTCTAAGTTCATCAATGAGTAGACTGAATAAGCTTAACTTATAATTACTATACTAAACGGGACTTATCACGCTAATAATATTTACCTCGACGTCTCGGCCACATTGCAGCAGCCGTGGTCACAAGTTAACTGAAGTGTAGGGTGTCACGTTCGTTTAGCCGCTCGAGTCTTTCGAACTACCCGCACTTGATCCCGATTAGAATCAGCACCCGTATCTCGAACTACCCGCACTTGATCAAGATTTTAGCTACACACATTACAGTTATTCTCAGCTATTAGTGCTATCTGAGAGGGTCAAGGAACATATCGCAGCTGTTAAAAATAGCCAAGTAAATAAGTCGGCCAAAGCCGATCATTTATCGGAGTCAGGACCAAACCACTGGATTGAACTGCACAATCCCAAAATTCTCTCAACAGAACGTCATCTCTACTCTAGAATGGTGCGTGAAGCGGTTGAAATTAAAAAGCACAAAAATTTCAACCGGGAGGATGGATATAAGTTTTCGTCATTATGGAATCCTGTTATAAACAAATGTTGGCGTCGGGATGAATGTTCGGAGAGATCGTCGGATGTTGTGAGTGTTGTGTGTCGGTGTTATGGGGTGCCGTTAAAAAAATCTTGATCAATTGCGGGTAGTTTGAGATACGGGTGCCGATTCTAATCCGGTTCAAGTGCGGGTAGTTTGAAAAACTCGAGCGGCTAAACGAACGTGACACCCTACACTTCAGTTAACTCGTGACCACGGCTGCTGCTATGTGGCCCAAACGTCGAGGTAAATATTATTAGCATGATAAGTCCCGTTTAGTATAGTAATTATGAGTGAAAATCACATAAGCTTAACTTGACAAACAAACTACAGATTTTCAAGTCTGTAAAAGAGAAAATCTAATTTTTTTATGAAATAAACAATGTGACATTGATGTGGTGTTTTGCGCGCCAACTCTGCAGTACTTCAGTTGGATTTTATTGCACGAACTCGTTTATTTTTCGAAGATAAACTAGGAGCGTTTATTAAAAAAAACCGGCCAAGTGTGAGCCGAACTCGTGTACCTGGGTTCCGTACACATTTTTGGCTATGTCAAAATTATACGTCGTAAACAGCCGTAACTATAATAATCCAGTGTTAGTAGAACCTTGTTTCTAAGTAAAATGTACGCCGTGTAGGATCATTTTGTTGGTTTTTCGGGACCCCCTTAATGTTTAATTTAATTACAAGATCTAACTAATAATTTATGCTTTTCGCAAATTTTCCTTTATCTGTGCCATAAGACGTTGCTTCGTACCAAATTTCAAGATTCTGAGTTCACGGGAAGTACCCTGTAGGTTTTCATTCCCTTGCGAGTGTCGAAAATTTTCGGCATAAACGGCTGTATCTTTTGATTGCGTTAGCTTAGAAGTTTGATATTTTCACAGCTTCAAGGGACAGTAGACTTGAGTACCTATTTGATATGAATTTCAGCTTGATATCTCCACGCGTTCCTAAAAACAGGGTCTTGACAGACAGACAGACGGACAACAAAGTGATCCTATAAGGGTTCCGTTTTTCCCTTTTGAGGTACGGAACCCTAAAAACAGCATTTTCCATTTAATTTGCATTGAGAACCGCTAAATATAGATGCATTACTCATGCACTTGTTTATCTAGAAGCAAATGGCGTTCAATCGTTCATATTATGCGAACACAGAACTAATCAGAGGAATAGACTTGTCATCATTTGTATAACATAAAATGTCTATTTAAATTACCTATAACAAAATGATTTCTTGAACGCGAAGCGAAGAATATTTTATGTACCTACCTACATACTATTACTTTTATTTCTTAAAAAACTAAAACCTTTAGAAAAACAAAAATAATAATAACTAAAACATTTTATGTAAAAGGGCTCCATTTAGGCAAGGTTCCGAAGATACTGGCAGCGTAGCAGGAGCTAGCGGGGGTCTAGGCACTAAATATGACTGTCCCATTCGGTGCCGAGACTCTGGTCCGTTCCGTGGGGAGTGTGGGAGCTTTGAGGCTATTATAAAGAAATAGCAATGAGGTTAGTCGACGTTACAGGAGACCGAAGAGTTGTTGTCAGCTACCTCGAACAAAGAATTAGCTAAGGTATTCAAAGGTGGAACGTTTGTATTATCTTCGAGAACTGATGTTTCCATTTTCTGCTTTTTCGGCTGTTGATGCGCATACGGTTTTTTGTGTTACCATAGAATTTACTTACCTACGATAGGTTTGGTTTTTTGAGCAATCAATTCGATTGGCACTTTGAGACAGACAGACCGAACAAAATAAATACATGTCTTTTTAGCCCTTTTAGCCATATGGGCTTCTCCCGCGCATGACATTTCTATTCCTCATAGTTAAGTTCTGTTTGCATACGTCTCCAGGTAGTAAATAAAGCTTTAAGTTATTTGTCTACTTGTGTTACATAACACATGGTTCCTATCTTTCATATATTGCATATGTATGCACACATACCGTCAACATATCCGAAGTCATATTACGCATTCTGATAAGCGAACAGTGCTAGTTGTTCAGCGTTGTTTTTTCGGGCACTTAACTTTCCGTAACGAATAGGATGATTTGAATCTTATTCTATATTTCTTTGTTCTTTTTCGTAATAGATACTAGTAGTTGGTACTCTTGTTTGTTATTGAAATAGAATTATGACAAATTACCGTCGTACAGTCACGTCTGATAATAAATAAAAATATGTCAACCGTTCTTCATATATACACGTTACCTTGCCACAATAACAATGGTTCAATTGTTCCAAGTTACAATTTTAGCCGCGTCACGTTCATTCAGATCATTAAACATTGTCCAAATACTATATCTATTGTTTTGACATTAAAAATTAATAAACAGCTCGTATCAATGAATTATGTGTTCGACTTCGGTCCTTATCATTAACTGAGTGGACCAACTGCTGACATTTAACTTACGATACATTATTCTCGCAAAAAAAACTAGCTTTAGTCGGCCCGATAACATAAAGTAGCACTTAATGTTAAGCAATATTGTGTGAATTTAATAGGAAATAAGTAGTGGCATTTTGTTATTAATGAAGGTGGTTAAATAAATGGTTTCCTTATGAAACCCAACCCTGAGTTGGACAGAAGCCGGAATGTAATTGATTCCAATAACGCTCAGATCACGAACTGACCCGGCTAGAGCGCATTTCTCTCCGTGACATTTACCTAGCTCGTCGGGTATTAAGGGTTGCCATGCCAACCTACAGCCGAACATGTTTGGCTTATTACGGACGTGTCCGGTCGAATATTTTATCGTTGGCTTTTGTTTAGGTTATTTATCTAACTTCCGCGCGAGTTGAAAGTTGAGCGCTAGTAAAGCCGCAAACTTGTTAGTAACGTGATAAAAAAGTACCTATTTTACTAGCTATTGTCCGCGACTTCGCCTGCGACGAATTTGTTTATCACTATCACGCAGGAACTATCCAATTTTCTGGGATAAAAATCCTATGCCCTTCCCAGGATGCCTTTTATCTCTATAGCAAATTTAGTCTAAATCGACTCAGCGGTTTAAGCGTGAAGAGGTAACAGACAGACAGAAACACAAAATTACTTTCACATTTGTCATCAACATCAGGCTGTCGGGCTTTAAAAAAGGTATCATTACTGATTAGCTATTAAAAATGGGTAAAATGTCCGGAAAAATAAGTGCTAAATCTTCTGGCTTTTATGTTTTTGGACCTGGCAACCCTAGCCGGAAAGGATAGAAGCTGCAGTGCAGCTTCTATGCAGTGCAGCTGCTGCACTACTACTAAATATTTTGTTGTAGAGCGAGTTGCTATCTATACTTTGTAATAAAAGGAAAACTTTGTATGCAGAGGTAATCTCAGAACAGCAGTAGTCTTAAACCGGTTTAAAAAAATATTTTTCAAATACAAAGCTACGCTATTCTATATTAACCCTAGCTATTGCCCGCGACTTCGTCTGCAAATAATTCGTTTATTGTTATCCTGCGGGAACTATGCAATTCTCCGGAATAAAAACTATCCTATGTCCTTCCCAGGGTACAAACTGTCTCCATACCAAATCTCATCTAAGAGCTCCGCGCATCAGGCGGCCAGGTCGCGCGACCTGGCCGCCTAATGCGCGGGGGCTCCAAATCGGTTCAACGTTTTAAAAAAAAAAAATAAAAAAAAATAATTAGACTGTTTATTTCAGTAAAATACAAATACAATATTGCATGTAATATCTTAACTACTTAATCTTAAATTAAAAAGATTTTTGAGTAAATAGGTAAATAGTTTAATAGGTGGATAGGCAAATAGTTTTATCTCAGGAAGTGTTTAGTTCTTAAAATACTTAAATTTCGGGCAACACCTTGAATTTCGGTGTTATGCTGACGCTGACGTGTACACGAGTTACTTAGTCGTGTTTTTTGTTGGTTTTCATTTGATTAACCCGTCCATTGAATACAACTGACAGACTAGTTAGCTAAATGCTAATAAGATGCGATTGGACGTAATCGTGGGATATTATACATGTAAGTGGGCGGCAAATGATAGTGATCAGTGATGCATGGTCATTGCGTATTTCTTAACAATTTGTTTTAAGTTATGGAGCGTTCATTGCGTCTGCATTATCAAATTGAAGAAGTACATCCTTCACATTTCTTATGATTTCGTACTTAGGTATCATACAAAGAAAAAATCGGAGACAATAGAATCACTATATTGTTGTTGTTGTATTGCGCCATAATTACAAGAATAAGATGCCACTAAAAAGTGACTATGTTACAATATACCTATTATCATATGCAGGCTGTTTGGTAGTCTAGTTTGTAATAATATGAATTAAGGGCATTACAAGCTGTGACTTGGAAATGGCAATTTGACGGAAATTTAGAGACTAACTAGTGGTTAGAGAACCTGATTAAGTATGAAGCGTTGCCTAGTATCCATAGATAGTACAAGCTTTGCTTAGCTTGGGCCTAGGTCAATTGGTATCAATTGCCCCATGATATTTATTGTTAGTATTTTCCGAACTATATACATACATGTATGGGAGATTGGGTTATTTTTTTCCAGTTTAGCTTTTCTTTCGGTCAAACTTATCTTTTCTTTACATTAATATTTATTGATGCTTTCATACCTTATGTACTTGGTTAATGTTAAATTATCTTGTCTTCGTCTCCGAGATTTATCATTCACTAGGTAGTCCTGTCTCTTGCTATGCAACCTAACGCACAAGTATTAAGAGTGAAAGAGAAACAAAACTGCATGCTATCGCGTCGCTCCCCAACCGGTGTCATCTCGGAGTAGCCTCATTCTTGTCTGTGCGTGCGCACCGACTGCACAAGTACAATAAATTTAATTTGTGTCTAACGGTTAACAAAGAAATTTGTTCGAAAAATGTCCAAGCGTCGTTATAAAGACTATGAACGGAGATATCAAGAGGACCCAAAACCAAAACGACGGTGGACTCGTATTTGGTATACCTACTCCAGCAGCTCCAGTGATGAAGATGAAGACGTAACACTCGAAGGCTTTTTCATGATTGCATCATAATTTTTACCGTTGAATTCTTTGGTAAAAATAAATTTTATTTGACGTCCCGTTGTATTCTTCGGGATATATTTGAACAAGTTTCAAGCCTGGATTCGTGTCACTATCTAATTAATGTGATGCAATTTGCGGGACACTTGCAATCGTCTATGTCTGTTCGTTGAATTCTTCGGCAGACATATTTATAAGTAAGTATAAGTATATATTTTTACCGTTGTATTCTTCGGTAAAAATAAATTTGACGTCCCGTTGTATTCCTCGGGATATATTTGAAAAAGTTTCACGCCTGAATTCGTCTATCTAATTAATGAAATGCAATTTGCGGGTCACTTGCAATTGTCAATGTCTGTCCGTTGAATTCTTCGGTAGACAAATAAGTATTATATATATATTTTTTTCCAAATCCCGTTGTATTCTTCGGGATGTAGCTTTAACTAAAGGAAAGTATCAGATAGTCTAAACAAGGTTTCGATACTTGCAGAGACTTGTACATTTCTTATTTCAAACTACCCACAATTTCGCTAACAACTAGTTAACCCATTGAATGCTTTGGCACATTTTTTTCGACTCTTATTTCATTCTATTTCTACATAATATATTTAAAAATTGTTACTAAACATCTAGAACCCAATACCACTGACGCTGAGACGTCTAATGCTCCTCCGCCTAGCAATAATAACGATGTGTCCCTTGTGACAAACATGATTTTGATCCAGACTTGTTAAAAGCACTCAGTGAGGCAGAAAAGGAAGCTATTTAGTACGGGGATGATTTACTAAGTGATATTGCTAATCATTTTCAACATATTCTAGTCAATGGGTTAAAGGAAGAATCGCGAGGAAAACTAAACAAGAAATATTAGTTCCCCATGGCGAAAATGTCCCTACTCTGAACCCGGAGGTAAGCGCGATGCTGGTGGAGACCTGTCGGCTAGGGCTCTCGCGGCCCTCGGGAAGGCCATGACTGTTTTATTGAAGAAAAACTCCGACGTATCCGATGTAACCGCTGCCTTAAATGACAAATTTATCGTAGACTCACACTTTGCAGAAACTGACTTTTACCGTTCAGTCATTACTCCCCTCCCCTTATTGACAAGTCACTTATTGAAAGTTTCAAGGCTAGAAAAAGGGTTAATTTCTTATTCGGCGACAAGCTGGGCTACTTAGCCAAATTATTCAAGCATCAACGTCCGCAAATGCAGGGTTAAACTCAGAGGCCCATAGTCGTATCATGAATTCATGACCGTGGCAACAACGAGCCGGGCAATACTACCCGCGTCGTGTCGGTAGACCGACAACGAACTACCCGCATCCGCTCACGAGTTGTCGGCGTGATCCGCCGATGCCTCCGACCGGCCGGCGCTACCGACCCCCGCCGCCGCCACCTCCGCCGCACATCCGCCGCCGCGACTCAGGCGCATCGTTAACCTATCGGAATCGCAAGTAGGCTCTCAGGTACTAAGTAGCTGGTCGTTAGCGACATTATTAAGCGGAATGGCGTATGTTGACTGATGATCATTATATATTAAATACTTTCATGTTATTTGATCCCATTTATTACGTAACCAAAGCAAGCTCGAAATGATTTCCCAAAAAGCTTCTATTCAAAATCAGAGTTTATTGCAATTAAAAAGGAATGAACTTATATTTGACTAGCCTTCCGTCCGCAGCTTCGCCCGCGATAAATTAATTTTCCCGCAGGAAAAGGTATTTTCGCGCGGTAAAAAGTAGCCTATGTCACTCAGTGATAATGTAGATTTCTAACGGCAAAAGAATTTTTGAAATCGGTTTAGTAGTTTCGGAGCCTATTCAATGCAAACAAACAATCAAATCTTTCCTCTTTATAATATTATTAGTATAGATATTGAAGCCATTAGAAAATGTACTCCTACCGATGGTCAGTTTGTTTCGGATGTTAGGTTAGGTTAGGTAGTAACGGGCTAATTTCGAATGTTTTCTTAGTACCGAAAAGTGATGAAACTATGCGCTTTATTTTAAATCTAAAAAATTTAAATAATTTGTTCAGCTTAAGATGATCAGTTTAAGATGGAGGACATCCGGATTGCCACAAAGCTTATTTCAAATGGATGTTATGTGGTGGCAACAATCGTCCTTAAGGAAGCTTATCTATTCTATTGGTTCTAATTCATGAGTGTCACAGAAAATACGAATTTAATGCATTGCCTTTTGGCTTATGTTCAGCTCCCTATATATTTGCTAAGATTTTACAGCCAGTGATAAACTCACAATCTGTGTTTAT
The DNA here is from genome assembly GCA_947563465.1 of Archips xylosteana. Lineage (NCBI taxonomy): Eukaryota > Metazoa > Arthropoda > Insecta > Lepidoptera > Tortricidae > Archips > Archips xylosteana. Next base: position 8,358,127 of record OX387350.1, on the reverse strand, counting down.
TCGGAGGTACAGCAGAGTTATCTATGGAAAATGTTTAATACACAATTGATTGCTTGATATGGCTCGAATTTGTAATTAACCACAACAAAATTAGGCTGACACCTGCTACTTCATGTAAGTTTCTAGGTTTTGTTCTAAACTCAAAAGTCATGACTTTAGAATTACCTGATTGTAAACGTTATAGCTTAGCTTGCTCGAAGATATTTAAGAATTATGTTACTTACCAAAAAGTATACGGTACGGATTCGTGATTTCGCGCGGTTTCTAGGTTCACTTACCGCCGCTTGCCGCTTGTCCGGCTGTCGCTTACGGACGGCTGGTTGTATAAAAAATCTCTAGAAAGAAAGAGCAAAATACGTGGCTCTTTTGAAGAACAATGAAAACTGTGATAAATTTATGTCAATCTCAAATGGTTAGTAAATAATTTGGTGGAAGGTTAACATTTTGTCGCCAGTAAATTGTATAAAGCAATATAAGTACAAGACCGTGATTTTTTAGTGACGCGTCAACCTCTGGCTGGGGTGCTGCTTGTGATGGCGAAAAAACAGGAGGCCTTTGGACTCAATCCGATCGTTCTAAGCATAAATTACTTAGAACTATTAGCAGTGTTCTTTAGATTAAATTTCTTTGCTGCAGATTAAATCTGTTGTGACGTTCTGTTAGGCGTGGATAATACCACAGCTATATCATGTAAAGCAAATATGTTTTGGAAATGGTGCGAAGAAAGAAAAAAATTCATATTCGCTTCATACAAAAAATCTTCATTAAATGTAGAAGCCGGTAGTGAATCTAGGAAACTTAACATTGACACGGAGTGGGAGTTAGGATCGTATGCATTTAAAAAGATCGTGAAACCTTTGGTGAGCCTAAAATCGATCTACATATTTGCATCGAGAGCAAATGCAAAGTATCCTCGATATGTATCTTGGAAAAGAGATCCTTTCGCTCACAATATTGAACCTTTTACTTTGGAATGGAGTTCATGGTTCTTTTACGTGTTCCCGCTGTTTGCTTTAGTAATTATTAAAGGAACTAAATAAAATTGTAACTGATCAAGCAACTGGCTTGTAATTGTGCCGCAGTGGCCGTCCCAGCCGAGGTATCCCTTATTTAAGGCTCTCTCAGTGAGTGATACACTGATATTACCTCCCAATCTTCTCTTTTCAACTTTCAGATTGATTAATCTGCTGTATACTGTATAGGTGTTTCCTTAGAATCGGAAAATATCATGGTCATTTCCTTGGCGCATAGTACAAAATCACAATATTCTTCAAGTTTACGACAATGCTATTGTACGGCTCGTAATCATATTCCTTATGATATCACTTCAGTCTGGGGCGTCTTATGGAACCCTCAATAATCACAGGTCTGCGATATCTTCGATTTCCGTTTACCGACTCGCCCGGTACGGATGACAAAGTAAAGAGATTTTTTTTTAAGAAAATTTTAAATTAAAACCGGTTTTTTCCCTCGTTATAACGTCACTTGGGACTCGACCCGTGTAAGGTGTTTTTTCTTGCGAACTATTTCAATCGATACAACAGATTTAGAACAGCTAGCAAAAAGTTAGTTATGCTGCTAGCTTTTTAGCGTTTGGGCAAAGGACTCAAACGCTTTAATTAATTCGAACATCAAACATAAAATGTTATGATCATCGAATAATAATTGATTAGGTACAGTATCTGATTTCATAAAAACATTTGGTTTCGGTCGTGCCCAGCCTGCTTTTGATCTCCCTTTTTTTAATCAAAACTTATATCTGTCCTGCGACAGTTTTGAGGAGATACCTGTCGACAGTTGTGAAGAGTTGTGTGATCTCTTAGATTGAATAATGAGGATAGTTTATTTTTTACATACAAAAAGCTACACAGACCTGCTTCATCCCAGACTATAGGTCGTTGGATCAAGCAGAGTCTGTTATTAGACGAGCTGCTAGATAGTCGGGTCTGTGAACCGTTTTTTCGAATTTTTATAACAGGTCAATTGTTGATTCAAATAAAATTCTCATTCTACAATAATGTAATTATATAAGAATAATTATTAGTATGTTATGTTTAGACAGTATCAATTAAACACTCTTTTTGCTGTAGTGTTTTTTGTTACACAGTAGTAAATACACTTTTCTTTTAGTTTGATTTCACTGCAACATTGAAAATCTGAACATCTACCTAGTGAATGATAAATCTCGGAGACGAAGACAAGATAATTAGATGATCAAACGAACTTACCTGAAGTGAAGTTCGATCTTAATTATCTTGTCTTCGACGAAGAGATTTAAGATCCCCCCCAATCCCTGTTTATTTATTTTTTCTCCCTAAAGAATCAATGTAGCAGTTCAATCCTTTCCTCTCTAAAAATAATGAGGCTACTCCGAGATGACACCGGTTGGGGAGCGACGCGATAGCATGCAGTTTTGTTTCTCTTTCACTCTTAATACTTGTGCGTTAGGTTGCATAGCAAGAGACAGGACTACCTAGTGAATGATAAATCTCTTCGTCGAAGACAAGATAATTAAGATCGAACTTCACTTCAGGTAAGTTCGTTTGATCATCTAATTGTTGTCGCTCTGCGCAATTACGACTCGCACTTAGCCGGTTTTTAGAAGAATAAAATAAAAACCTATCAAGATGCACGCGTTTTATTAATTCAAACCTCTTAATAATTTACCACCACAACGTTCTATATCAATATACTTACGTATATAATTTTGCCAAAACTGAACTTCACTCGCAAAAAGCCAAATTGGTCTCCTGCTTTAAACCGTATCTCATTTAATCTTGATTAGAATATTTTAATAAACCGCCGGCAATCTTTCCGGCAATATCACGTAACAATGTGACTAACTATCATTTACGTATAACAAACTGAACCGGTTTTGTCATTACCGCCGCTCCGCGAGGATGCGCGATAGAATATAAATTTTATGCTACATTACATAAATGGTCGCACACGAGTTCTGAAGATTAGACGAGATAATATTTAATGGAATAGATGCAAAAAAAACCGCAAAGTGATAGGACTCCCATCGAAGTTCACAGTCAACCAATTTGATTAATAGGCCACCACGGAACCTCGTCATAGTGACAGTTACATTTATAAACAAAATTTTGTAGTTTGGGCATTATGTAGTACATTTTTACGCCAAGTATCATCTAAATCCGTTCTGCTTTTTTTCTTATTTATGATATTGATGTGAAAATGGATGGACGGACACAAGCTTAGGTAGTAATAATTAAAATAGCCTTAAGAAGTTTTATGGTGTACAAGCCCTCAGATTTCAGATAAAATGTTGTTCTCAGCTACAGCTTTTAATATGTAAGAGTAAACGGCGCTATAGAACCACCACGATTATTTATTTCATATCAATTGTCAATCAAAATGAACGCATCAACTTTCTTATTTAGTAGTATTATGTATCCATAATTATCATTCGTCCTTAATTTCACATTTATCTGCAGTACCTATTTGCATGTTGCCTGGATCGCCAAGCAGTACAGGAATAAATTGTTGGCCACGGTTGATCGGCTCTTATCTTGCCTTTACATACAATGAAGATAGTCGGGCCGCGCCCCCGCTCAATTCAACTAATTGCCTAATTATTTTTATTACCCGTTTGTTTGGCGAGCGTCCTTTCTGTACCCATTTACCAATAACGAAAGCGCAGTACACAAATTGGAACAAATATCGCTTTAAAGTCAAACAGGATATGTGAGCATAATCCCATGGTTGCATATTGGGTTGCACAAAAATTTTACGCATCATTTGGCATAACTCTTTTTTCCCAGAAATCATTTAGAATTATTGTAAAATAAATCTATCCCAAGTGATCCCAACCTAGATTATGCAGTCGTAGAGGATAATATTTCAACATTCCTGAATAAATAATGTTTTCTTAGAAAAAAAGAGTTATGCGGTTATGATGAATTATGCGTAAAAAAAATATGCCATCAGACTGGATCCCTAATCCCACTGCTTTAAAGCGAACATTTGCAGCAATGCAGTGTTTCAAAATTAATTCGGAATATTTCTTCCGCTCATTGGCGAAGACTGTCTTGGTTGGAGTGGTTGGCTTGGGAAGAAAAAAGGTCTAGACTAGAAGGAATACCACAAATGCGGTGGAAGGATGACGTCAATCAAGTTACAGGAACGAATTGGATGCAAGTGACACAGAACAGAGGAAAATGAATTGAAGGAGGCCTTACACCATGACTGTTGAAAAAGGCTAAGAACTTTGATCAATTATAACTGTAGATCCACAGTCGCGCGCCCGAAAATGTCCGAGCCAAATGAGCGCCACTTTGTTAAAAGTGGCCTTCTTTTTCTCAGTACGTTGCGTGAAATTGTCAAGTTTAGCTGTCAAGTGTCAACCGAAATTCGACTGTAATGAAGTAAAGACTAGGTTCAAATTTCTGTGTAGGTGATGATTTTAATTGTTATGCAAACAAATAAAAAAGTTCGGACATTCTTTGAAGGGGATTTTGTTCGGCAATGTGTATCTTCAGTTATAATTGATCAAAGGCTAAGAATATTTCTTCCTCCATTCTAGCTGAACTATCTCGAATGACACGGAGTAAAGTTCCATCGTCGAGGTACTAATATCAAAATAGTTATATGTAGATAGTACAATAGTATGGTAAATAGTAAATGGAATAGCCCTGTTTCTCGCGATTTGTTGGAGCATAGTTCTAAAGGTTTTTACAAGCCGAAGTTACCGCTGTCTACCGTCTGCCGTCCGCTTTCCCATTGTAATGTGCATTTGATAAATGGAAATTGTATATTTTAAGCTCTACATAAAACATGAGGATTAATTTTCTCTTTCGCACTGGGGCCTTTGTAATTCTATCCCTAACATTTTAGTATGCAGCGTGAATACATCGTAGCGAAAAAGAATTTAAATTATTCTTCCACGCCATTTGTACATTCCGATTTCTGAATTCTACACCGCGCGTATTTATTTCTACGATCCCAAATATCTGATAAATATAAAACCGAGATCAATCCATTGACCGGCTCAATTAAGGCCAAGGAATTTATTCCAAACATACTTTATGGGTGAAGGGCTGCGTAGTTTCCGAATTCTTGTTTTTTTGTCGTAATTGGATCACGAATTTTCGAACATGATCCGATAAATTTTCTGACATCAACTTGATTAATAATACTCGAAAAAATAAATTTGTAGTCCAAATCAAAGTAAAAAGTAACCTAGACCACGCTTTGTTTAGTGATCGTTTGCTCGAATTTCATGTGTATAATTTTACGTAATTTTTATTTGTTATAATTAAATTTATTTCTGAAAAAGTATCTTCTTCAGATCTGTTGTTAAACTAACTTAATCTAACCTGCTCCATTCTATAAGATGACATTTCAAAAAATCTTGAAAACAGTACGCTTCTATAGATTTATTGCAAACTTGGGTATGGCAAGTGGAATTATGAGAAATAAAATAATACTATGGGGAACAAAGTGATTCGGCTTTGTTTACATCAAATGAATAAATAATATAAGTAGTAAATAGACGAGTAATTTTTTTTTCATCATAACCATAACTTCACTGGCGAAACAAAAACACCACGACCATTTTAATAGCATGCAGACCGTTTTTTGCTTTCGGAAAAAACATACGTAATTCCGAAGGCGAATCGGCGCAACGTGCTTTTTTGGGCAAAATCGTGAGCGAAATAACCGAGCGCTGTTGTGTAATAGAATTTAGTGGGGCCCATTGTGCGGCCGAGGCCAAGGCCAGCTTTGTTTACAAGCCTCGATACTTGGTCCTTATTATTTACGTTCCTGAGTCGGTGCTAACGAGGTACATAAAGTAATATTTATAAGTTGTTTCACATTTGAAAGATACTCCCGTTATTTATTTTACCGATTGATTTCGCCCAATATTTTTATAGCGCGAACATTGAGCAGAATTTTAATCACTTGTTTGTTTCTTACTTCGCGAAGGTCACAGTAGAATATTTGAACAGTAATTAAAGACCGTCAAAAAAGGCTTTAAATGATTCTGATGCTACAAATAGATGAGTCACGCACTACTAAATAATGCGTTTAGCCTTTGGGTGCCCCTGGTTATGCAATCGTATCAATTGTTTAAAACGTCCATAAAACTCATTACCCTTCAACATTCAACAGTTGTAAAGCATGATTACGATCTCTTTTTCTACAATTTACATTTTAGTACAATGTTATAGCGGCTCCGTGATAATTAAAGTACTCTGCTGTGTTAACATACCATTATGCTATTTAACATGCAATGTTTGTAAATGATTTGACAGTGTGGACAAAAGCAAGTAACGCCCACGCTTTAAAATACGGATCGTAAGAAGTAATGGGTTTTATTCAAAACAGGTTGAATTATTCAAATACACGGCACAAAACGTCAAAACATCATAAATATGTTTAAAAATATGACAAAAAAGTGTGTAGGTAAACCTTCATATTGCATAACCGCCAGCTTTTAAGCCAGTGTAAAAGAAAATCAAATTCCGCATTAATGGAAATGAAATCTAGTGGTACTTTTTTTTGTGAATTTCAAAATATTTAAGTTTCAATACGCTGACTTTTATGATAAATTAAAACTGTCAAAGTGAACTGTTGTTCCTATCGGCATGTAAACATGCCACGAATTTTTATTTTTATTTTAGACTTTGCGACTCAAAGGCACCTTCAGCGTCGATTTATGTCATTTTGTTTTCGTTACGTTATAGCCATTATGTCAGCCGTTATGTCATGAACCAAAAAGGATTTTATACATTGAGTTACAATGTATTAAAAAAACATCGCGGTTTTATTACTCTCGCAATGGGCAATCAATCTGTAAATCGGCTTTGAGTAAATATCCAATTCGTTAAAGTTCCTCAATATTTATTTAAGACGTATTAAATAAATACTTAGTCATTAAATCCGTTCGTACTTTTGCATTAGCTCGCTGTGTGATAAGAAGAAATCGGAGTATTTTGCTTGAACTTATGTTAAAGGGTGAAATTAGTTTCAATAGATCAGGTTCGCCATGCGGCCGGCTGCGCGGCGTGGGTCGCTCATGAATGAGAAAGTCTGGAACCGGTTCCTCACTCCCACTGAGGTGTCTACTTTCAAATCACAATAGATGTGTGCATTATTTTTAGTGCCGAGCAATTTTAAAGCCACGTTGCAGCCACTCGTGCGCTGCAGCGGGCCAACTCGGCTATTAAAGAATCCGCGAAGCGTGAGTTTATTTTCATTCTAAAAAAGAAATGCTATGTGAATATTTATACTGCATTTATTAAACTTTGGCTGCCAAACTCAATCTTCAGTTGAAATGCTCGTAACATTCTGCACAGTTAAAGCATTTAATTGCAGCGTTAACAACTTTGTCCATTACTTTAAGGCCAAGTGTTTTGTTTAACACAATTATAAAAGATAATGTTATTGCTCAGTGAACTTCCCAAAGTTGACCTTAGATTTTTAGTTAATTAAGATTTTGTTGTCGTAACACCTAGGCGTATTTATTTACGGACCGGTCGGCCTCGGCATGTAGCGTGTGTTTGTTGAACGCAAATGTTTTAAGTCTTCACCAAACACCATCTTGGAACAATCTTGCAGACTGATGCAAACAGCTCTTAGCGCCTGAGAGACGGTCTCGGGTCTTAATAAAGGTGAGCAGTGTTGTTAACCGCACCTTTTATGTATCTGTATAGGTCCTAAGTAAATATGGGACTATCAGCAGCCGCGCCCGCGCAGCGTCGAGTCATTTATCATCGAGTCGTTCGATCGCACACATTCGTGATTCGAAGGACTCTGGACGAGTCGAGAACTGTTTGGCGTTCAGTCAGTAAGCAAACGTTTTTTGTGCACTGTCCCACACGTCTTATTCTTATGCTAAGTGTACATGCATCGATGCGTGAGACGAGTCACGCTCAAAATATTACTGAAGATATTTACTTCATTGTCATTATCATCGTCCCAGCCAATAAACGTCCCACTGCAAGGGCACGGGCCTCTTCTAAGAATGAGAGGGCTAGGGCCGTAGTTCCCACGTGGACCCAGTGCGTATTGGGAACTTCAAAACACCATTGAATTTCTTCGCATGTGTGTGCAGGTTTCCTCACGAGGTTTTCCTTCACCGTAAAACTTATGGTAAATTTCAAGTGTATTTTCGCGCATTAATTTGGAAAATCTCAAGAGGTGCGAGCCCGAGCTCGAACCCACGACCTTCTGCTTGAGAGGCCATAAGTAAAACCACTAGGTTATTTTATCGTAAGCTTCACAAAATTGTGTGAAGAGTTGTTTTATTTGTTAGAAAAGCTGAAGGCAACACAACAATGCTCTAAATAAATAAGTATTATGATTTAACAATTTGATATTGATAAAATCCGGTGAATGTTGCATATTTTTTGTTCGTACTGCGCTTTTTGTTTGACTGTGTCCGTGGCACGCATGCCTGATATAAAATCGCCTCGACAAAAACATCGTTATTTTTATTCAAGGCCAAGACCGCCATGTTGCATTCGTTTTGCAAATGTAAAACGCTTTCCGTGTCTAAAATGTATCGGTTTGACAAACTTCGTTGTAAACAACGTCTTTTATTCGCCTTAATTGTCTATGGAATTGCTAATATGGTGGCGTGAATAGGCACTTGTTCTGTTTCAGGTATTTTATTGTTTTTCGTACCTAAAGCGTTGCAATCTGACAATAAAACTACAGCTCGAACTTTCTAACGGGTACTAAAGTAATCATAAAAGCTAAAGCTCATTTTATATGTATCCATTTCTATCTTCAGTCATTTTTCTGAACTTTTTATCATATTTTAATACTGTAAAACAGTTAAAACTGTTCACCACCTTGTGGCTTTGCTAAATCCACAATGTTTGTTTACTTCGCATGACGAACCAGCATGCGTTGAACAGTAGGTACAGTAACTATTAAATAACAATGATTAATATCGTGTTACCAGTAGGTAACTAGGGCGACGGTGTTAGTCATCGTTTTTTTACAAAAACAAAGACCAAGGTCACCTGTCTGGTGGCGCTGGTGGAACAACGCACTTCCGCTGTCGATGCCGACTGTCGTATCACGCAATGTCTCGCCTTTTAACGCTTTTTCCAAATCGGGCGAGCGCTGCAAAAAATGGCGCGGTCTTTTTACGCGAGGCAAAAAGTATTAACTGTATGTTTACATGAATTAATAGACGACGAATTGATGACCTAATGGCCTAGTGGTTAGAGAACCTGACTACGAAGCATTAGCCCGGGTTCGATTCCCGCGTCGGGGCAGATATTTGTATAAAAAATACGAATGTTTGTTCTCGAGTCTTGGGTGTTCAATATGTATTTATTTTATTTATGTCTATCCGTTGTCTAGTAGTACCCATAGTACAAGGTTTGCTTAGTTTGGGACTAGGTCAATTGGTGTGAATTGTCCAGTGATATTTATTTATTTTATTTCTTTATTTATTGGACACTTGGCTAATTTCGAATTTAATTATTACCCAGTTCATTATTTTTTGTGCGATTGAATGGGCGCTCTTACATTTTCAACACTAAAATCGAATGTCCTCAGAAATTTCATAAATATTTTTGTTAATTTTTTTTATGCATGTTTGATCAAAATTACGCTTGATAGTAAGCTAATTTGTAGTAAGACGGAGCACGCTCGTCTACGAAATGTCCAATTCACCCTTAATTTGAATACTGAAGTCTTAAAACAGCACAGACACATTTTAAATGATTTCGCGATATGATAAATTAATGACGTAGTTTAAGTTCCCTGTTGACAGTTAACTGTCAACATTTCCGGAACATGACAACATGACAAATCGATGCTTCAATGATAAAAATCGAACCCATGTACTTAAGTAAAGTTAAGACGTAGTTTATCCTTAGTAGACTGTTTAGTAAGCGTAGCTTGTGACGGTTCCAGGGCTGGATTGTGGTTTTCATTTGTTTCAAATGCTTATTTGTATTTGGGTATGTTGATTTATTTGACTCATGCTCGTCAACCACAGCCATGAATTATTAATGGAAGTTTTACTAAAGCGTCAATTTCATTAGAAATACTTCAAGGTTACTCAGTATTGAATGGAAATAATAGAATTATTACGAAACCGCAATAAGACTAGGTATGGTTTTGTCATTTATTCCATACAAATTGGCTTCAAAATTAGTATGAGATGGCAGATCTTTCAATCCTACTAACGACCGCTTTAGCCTAGTTGGTAGTGACCCTGCCTACGAAGCAAGAGGTCCTGGGTTCGAATCCCGGTAAGAGCATTTATTTGTGTGATGAGCACGAATATTTGTTCCTGAGTTATGGATGTTTTCTATGTATTTAAGTATTTATTTATCTATATAAGTATGTTTATCGTCGTCTAGTACCCATAGTACAAGCTTTGCTTAGTTTGGGACTAGGTCGATTTGTGTAAGATTGTCCCCTAATATTTATTTATTTATTTGCTAACATCGCGGTTTACTATTATTTTAGTAACGGGCCATTGTGAGAAAATGCCGTCATAGATTTTCCACCCGAGACACGGTTTAGAAAAATACTCTGTAATTACTTGAGAAAGAGCTAATTATTGAACACATCTAATTAGATAATTGTTGAAATTGCGCAGTAAAGAAGTTAATTAAAATTACATAATTTATTTCAAGCGATAAAAACTCATAGCAATATAATAATATAATTATTTATTCCATCACGGAGAAAACGAAGCTTTAGCAAAGTACCCATTTGGCTAGGTTAAAAATTATTTGGCTATATACAACCAAGATTTATTTAAAACGCGCAATATAGGTGTGTTAAAATTGGCCAAGCAAGTATTGCTAAATCTTCTTGGTATTATTAACAAAGCACTCGTTTCTTTTCAAATTAGCATCTCAGTAAATGTAACCCTTACCGCAGTTGGTTCAAAATAGACAAGCGTACCCTGTTATCTACTAACAATTTTGTTATTTGATTTTAGATCTATAATACTTGGCTAAAATTAGATAAGTCGCTACGATGAATATAACCGTGTAAATTGTTAATAACACACAAGTTACTCATTTATCTTTAAATAATGATAATTCGGTTAGAACACGACAAAGTGTACACTGCTATTTACTTACAAGAAGATATTATTTAATTTTAGACCAATAATACTTGGCTAAAATTAAATAAGTCGCTATAATGCAAATAACCGCATAACTTGTGTAAAACCATACAAGTTGCTAATCTATCTTTAAATAATAAGATTTCACTTAAAAGAGCCAAGCATACACTGTTATTTACTAACAATTAGATGTTTTTTAATTTTAGAGTATTAATATACTTGGCTAAAATTACATAAATCTCTATGATGCAAATGACCGTGTTTACTTGTTAAAAAATAAATATCTTATTTATCTATTTTCAAATAATGAAAAATTGCTTAAAAATAGACACGCACACATTGTTTTTTACTGCCAAGCGTGTTATTTAATTTTAGACCAGCGTCGAGTAACTTATTTAAAATTGAACGTGAAATTGGCTGCGAATGTAATCTGAGTAGACTTCCGCGCTTCCGTCATCTTTCTCTTTACCTTCTTACCCTCGATCTAGACGGACGCGACCTGCCGCACAGGGACAAAATAAGTTTCAATTTCATATAACGGCATTATTTTATTCTAAAAGTAAAAAGTAAAGCAATCCAGATAAGTACATTAGTAGTAAAGTGTTATATATTTTATTCTGTGGTGTGACAATAAGGAGGATGGACGAAGAAGTTAGAAATCTTTTGACCGCATGGAGTTTGGAGGAGTATATCGATGTTTTTAAACGTAAGTAACCAACATTATAATTATTATTGTTTATCTATTTCACCTGCGTTAAAATGATGACTTAACTTTATGTGTATGCCGTGCTGTTTATACTATAAGGCTTTTAAAGATTTATTTTTGATCGGACTGGTAGTTCCTAAGATCAGCGTCGTTCTTCATATATATATATATATATATATATATATATATATATATATATATATATATAGGCCTTTGCGTCTATTACAGACGATTTATGGCGTACCGTGTGGGAACTTCATATAAGTACCTACATTAAACAATAAACATACACGAACTGCTTTATGGTTTAAATGGCTAGCTGGATAGATTGGTATTATAGGTACTTATCGGAAAATGTAAAAAACAGTAAACACTTTCTGTCCATTCGCTTAGTGTCGCGCTTTTGTAAACGCCACCGGCTACGTGGCCCACGCGCCGCCCCTAGTCAAAGCATGCCGGTGTTAAAATGTTATTGTGTGGTGCTTAGTTAGGGACTAGGTCAATCTGTGTTAAAATAAACATAACCCTCCTTCGGGCAGTTGGGTAAAAATAACCCAAGATATTATAACTATTATTATTAAATGCTTTATTATTATTTTATAAATAATTTGATACCTTATTATTATTAATAAACGAAACATGAAGTTATCAAGAGGCCCTTATTTTGTTTTGACTAATTTATTCACAATCGTGCTTACATTACGTACATTAATTTCAGGTTCAGAGGAAACATCCAACATCGCAAGTTTGCTGCTGATACCATCTCTCTTGGCTGTCACAAGCGTTCGACTGAAGAACACAGCGAAAAAGATCTGGCGGCCTTCTAAAGCGGAGGCAACGGCCGGTTTAATTCTGCATATCAAAAACGACTCTGATATTCAAAGTGCAATCACAAGTAAGCAAACCAAATTCCAAGAGTACGGGCTCACTGTGCAACCTTTTATTATTGTTGTAGGGGAATCTCTTGAGAATATCAAAACTTACTTCGTAGTGATCAATGAAGTATTTTATGACGTCTCAAATATACAGTCTGCAGTAAGTCTATGTTTTAAAATAACTTGGGTCGTAAATGCTCAGTACCCAGTCGAATGCCACAGCACTGGATGTTTATACAATTAAGTTTTTTTCAAATTTAGGACTAAGTTTGATAATAGCTCAACCTCTGCTTTAACGCTTTTGGGCATTGATACTGAACTTAAATAAATAATACAGTACATCAAACATGCCGGTATTCCTAGATGTTGACAATTTTTTAACTATTAAGGAGGAGGACAAATACACATTTCATTTTATCTGATAAGTAAATAAATAAATAAATAATGTGTGGTTTTTTGACTGTTTGTAATGAAGCTCAACCAGCAAATTTTATAATAGAGAACAAAGAATATGTGAAAAGCGTATTGTACTAAAATTTTTTTTGGTGCAGAAATTGTTTAAATTGTAGCATTTATGATCATTATCCCGATGACGAATGTGAATTTTGTTTTAGTTTCAATAAGTAATTTCATAGAATAAATAAATAGCACTTTACACGTTGGAAATAATTTGGTCAAGTCCCTTTGCACTTTTAGAATCATTTAATGCCTACAAACGAAATTGAAACTTATTTTGCCCCACGAGCGTTCATACGTACTCGATTTTAATCGTTTGTTTATCATATGTTTAATTGTACTAACTTGCTTAGATAAAAGTAATCAAGTCCCTTTGCACTTCTAGAATCATTTAATGCCTGCAAACGAAATTGAAACTTATTTTGTCCCACGAGCGTTCATACATACCGAATTTAATTGTTGTTTATGATATGTTTAGTTGCACCAACTTGCTTAGATTTAATTTAATTTAATTTAAAAACAATTGGATATAATGTAAGATGTCACTTCAACATTATTCATTATCCAAATGTGTAATTTAATCAAGATTTTTCTATTTATTATGTTGGATTAGATGTAAGATGTCACTATAACGATAATGTTGAAGTGACATCTTATCCAACATCGGGGTCAAAAATATCAGTCATTATTAGCAGAGGCATTAGAGCGTCATATGTTTGAGCCCTATGTTGGATAAGATATTGTTTCTGGTAACTGTACTGTAGCGTAAGTTAACATAACTAAATAAAACCTAAATGAAAGGGTGGTATTAGTGTTCTCAAGGGAGTAAAGTTTGTTTCTTCATAGTACAGTTGACGTCAAAGATATGTTTACAGTATTCGCCTTATTACAATGGAATAAGGTGTTGAAAGTCTAAACATATCTTTGACGTCGACTGTACATTAAGACGATTGTTTTCTATAGACTTTAGAACTCTATAAACTCCTTATTGTCTGGTTAAATCGACATTGTTATAAATATATCGTTTATTAACAATATATAAGAACATATAGTGAATTTATTATGTAAAAAATACTAATAATTACATGGTTTTATACGTACGGTAAGGTAGCGTTCCCACTATATCGTAAATCGTTGAACGACTATCGTCCTAGCTGTTCCCGACGGTTTTGTCCCATTTTCTTGACAATCTGTCGTCACAACCAAAAAAAAGTCGTGGACGGCAATCTCTGTCGTTACGACATAGTGAGAACGCGGCCGAAACAGAAACCCTTAGTTGATGAAACACCTGTACAATTGTATAAATAATTTACCTTACGCTACTTATAACATGAATAAAGCTTTTATTCTAATTACATAAACTTTCTCTTAATAATCTTTCAAGTTTGTTCTGTCGGCAAATTAAGCAAAAGATCGTTCAGATCTAATAAATTTACCAAACAACTAGCTTTACTACCAAATAAACGATCTTTTTTAATTTCCGACACGCTGACTTTTTTCCCAACTGCAGGTAACCACAGCCATGTACAGTTGGCGTACCGTAAGATAACATCCAAAGTGCTCAAATATTGGACACAAGGACCAATTCTAGATAACGCACTGAGCTATATGTACATTTTCAGAATAATAACCTGACCACTCATCGTACGGAAAGCATAGGCGAGGTCAGCTCCTACAGAAAATGTGTTACTTGATAAATATGTTGTCGTGTGTACAACAAGCAACAAGCATCAAGTTGCACATTTTCAGTATGAGCTGACCTCTCTTAGGCTTGCCGTACAATGAAAGGTCAGCTTATATTGAAAATGTATAGCTTAATGTGTCATCTGAAATTGGTCCTTGCAACAAAGTATTTTAGCTGTGGTTTACCAACTAACCCACTTAAAAATACCAAGTAACATGGCTAGAATTACAGAGCAGATCGGTTGTAGATACCCAATGAATACGATTAACAGTACAGAGTAACTTCGCTAGGTGTACCGATTTGATTTGACTATAAGTAACAAAGCAGGTTGGTTGTGGGTGCCCAATGAACACGATTGATAGTACCCAGTAACTAGGCTACCTGTACCAATTTGACTTAGCTAGAAGAACAATGTAGATTGGCTGTAGCTACCCAATGAACACGATTAACAGTACAGAGTAACTTAGCAAAGTGTACCAATTTGATTTGACTAGAAGTAACAAAGCAGATTGGTTGTGGGTGCCCAATGAACACGATTAAAATTACTTAGTAACAAGGCTACCTGTACCAATTTGACTTTGCTAGAAGAACAAAGTAGATTGGCTGTGGCTACCCAATGAACACGATTAAAATTACAAAGTACATGGCTAGGTATAACTAAGCAACTTATTTGTGCCTACTGAATTAGTTTCCTAAACACAACAAAGCTCGTTGGTTATGGTGACAGTTGTGTTTTATTAGTAATAAACAAGTTAATTCGCTACCAGTTACCGATTAAATTGGTTTATAAATACTAGGAAGCTTGGGTATAATTAACCGAGTCATTCGGTTCACAGTAACAACTTCGGGTTTAGTAAATTTACTAAGTGTATATGTTAGAAGTAACCAACCCAGGTTAGTCAGTTTTTAACAAACTTATTTGGGTTTATTTTACCAACATGCGTTAACAAACTTCACGTGTTTAGTTTTAGCTGCAAACTTTGCAGGCTCCCTCCGAACCAAGTCACTAGGTTGTAAATAGAAACAAATTGACTATTTATAGCCGTTAGGTTTTCTCCGTGATCATTTTAGAAATTTAGCACAGGGTAAATGACGTACATAAAAGGGCAGTCAGCCCTGTCCCCTATGATACTCAGAATGCTGTAGGGGCTGGTCGCACCCGAAGCACCAGAGATGTGCTTCTTGCGCGCATAGTATCGTGTAAGCAGTTTACTCTCGCTTTGCGTCCATCCCTGATGTGCTACAGGAACGGGGCAGTAAGTAACCTAACCAGGAATAGCGAAGGGGAGGATGCTCCTCACCCGGCCTTCCAGCAAAATGGCTGAGGCAGGATACTGTGGGTAGATTAAGTCCCCTCCCTACTCCTCCCCTCCTCAAAATTAAAATCACATGTTTTGCGTATTGACAATCAATAGAGACGGGGACTTGTGACCGGGTTTTTTAGTCCGTGCAAGTCGGACACTGTCTGGGCCCTCCATTCCCAGTTCGTCCGAAGGGATTTTTCCCGAACACAAGTCACCCTTCCTACCTTAAAGTAAAAAAACAGCAAGGACTTCGCGTCTTTGGCCCCTCTGGCGAAACATTAAAAAAAAAAACCAGGAATAGGGATGTTGACACCACCAATCAACTGACGTACTTTTTATGAGTCAAAACACAATTCTCCCATAGAATTTGAATGGCAATAGCAAGCAACTTGTGACGTCACTAGTTCGCCAACTCAGTCAAATAACTGTTTATTTGTTTTAAAGCAATAAAAATCTAATTTTGCAGTTAATCGAAAATTAATCTACTTTTCAGGGCTAAAATAAAGCGTTTTTTTACTGGAGTCGTGTCTTTGAATTATTTTTTAATGGCGTCAACATCCCTATTGCGATTGCATCCGTATTCCCTAGGCAAGTAGACGTGTGCGCCGATCGCACGCCGCCGCTGCCGGTCATTGCAACGGCGTGAAATCGGCGCAATACATTTACAATAACTTTAAGGTTCGGCCAAACCGCTGCTTACGTCTTCAGATGTCTGTAGTTAGTTTTATAACAATTTTACAAGTGAAAGTGAACTGTTATTTTCATTAATAATTAATTTTGTTTTATTTACGCCGATCACGCCGATTACGCGCCGCCGCCATCGGCGCACGCCACGTATGTTCCATAGTACTTGTCTACCTCATCTTTTTCATCAGGCGTGATCGTGGTCCAATGAAAGCCTATATATATTATTATATTTTAAACGCACTCGTGAATCTCATCCCTGAAAAACCATCTCTAAGCACATGTATGCTCAAGACAGGGAGCTATGGAGGACCAGAGGGGAGGCCTGCCCAGGAGTGGGACATATTATAGGCTAGTAAAACAAAAAGCCCCTTTAATTTTAATGCTTTAGCAACGTCAAATCAACGATAATAAAAATGCCACTCGTAAAACGTCAGTTTTAATACAGGCGGGTTTTTTATCTGTGCCTGCATGTAAACACAATGCGATGTTGACACGTTCTGCCAGATACCGGCTATCTGTGGCCTTGGCAATGAAAAACAAGTTTTTTTTTTCTAGACCTTGGCGATTTATTTTTGTGTTTTGCACGGCGCCATAGCGACAAAAAACTTGGTGATTTAGTTTTCCGTTTACTCTGATTAAATTTGTTCTTTGTTTGCGAATGTTACGTAAAGGTTATAAAATGCAAATGGCGGAAATTTTCCGAAATAAATTTCGAAACTTTTTGTGCCTTCGTTTAGAATCATTCAATGTTACAATGTTTTTGCAATGAGCAAACCTCTTAGATTTGATAAGATTGCGCAAAACCTACTTTTACATTGTAATCTAAGTGCGATTGTAATTATTTCTATTTTGTGTCATTTAAATAAGAACTACTGATGTAGTCACCTTACGTAACCTTCTGTTAGGTTATAACAGTAAAGAGCGGTAGCGAGCAATTAATATGTTAATTTTTACTATTATAGCACATTAAATCTTTGCAATTTTTAATTTCAAAGTCGTGGTGACCTAGCGGTTTGACATATGGCCTCTCAAGCAGAGTTTTGTGGGCTCGGGCTCGAAGCTCTTAGTTTTCCAGAATTTATGTGAAATCAAATTTGAAATTTACCATTAGCTTTGCGGTGAAGGACAACATCGTGAGCACCTGAACACGCTTGCGAAGAAATTCAGTTGTGTGTCTGAAGTTCTCAATCTGCACTGGGTTCGCTTGGGAACTACCGCCCAAGCTCTCTATTCTGAGAAGCGGCCTGTGCCCTACATTAGGACGTACATATATAAAGACTGGGATGATGATCATTAAAACATCAATAAGCACTTGAATACGTTACCACCGCACCATAAAAGTGTCCTGGTACAGATCACAGGAGTCTGGTGGATGCGGGCGGCGCATGATACGTAATTGTAGTTTGGGGGGTTCTGTCGCGTATGGACCCGTTCGCAATTCGTCCCGTTAGCAAGTCGTCCCGCATTCGCACCTCGTCCCTTTCGCGACTCGTCCTTTTCGCAACTCGTCCCGATTGCAACTCGTCCCGTTCGCAATTCGTCCCTTTAGCAACTCGTCCCACTCTTTCTATCCGTCCCTTTTGCAAGCTACACATTAGTGAATACCACACCTGAATCGGTCAACAGTCGACAGACAGACAAGAGTTAGTTCTTGCTAAAGGGATGAGTTGCGAAAGGGACGAGTCGCGAAAGGAACGACGTGAGACTGCGGGACGACTTGCTAACGGGACGAATTGCGAACGGGACGAGTTGCGAAAGGGACGAGGTGCGAATGCGGGACGAATTGCGAACGGGTCCATACTCCATACGCGACAAAACCGTTTGGGGGAGGCCTATATCTACGATGATATGATGATGATAGAACTAGCATTGTTGAGTATTTAGCGAGTGCACGTCATACAGACGCAAGCACCGACGCTTGCGTTTGCGCTGCAAATCCGAGTAATTTGATTAAGCGATTATAACCCGCTTCGATAATAAAGCTTTATTAGCTGTCTGGCTCGCATTGACAAACCTCCGCGACATTTGAATTGAATGCCTGCCGAACAACGAATTTGTATTCTAATTTATTTAAATTTGAAACCACGCAAAAATGTTAGTGCTTTCGACGCTCAAAATTAATAGTTAACGTGAAAAGGGCTCGACACGCCCCCTGCCACTCTGTTCTATATATAACACGAACAGACTGCTTTGATCCGTCTAGTGCAGCCCTATCCTGAAACAGTCTGGTGAAAACTAAGTGTAAAAGAACAGGTATTCTAAAAAAACTGGCCAAGTGAGTGTCGGACCACGCAATGTGAGGTTCCGTACTATAACATGCGACAAATATTCAGTACTAGCTGCGAAGAATTTGTTTATAGTTATGTCGTGGGAACTATGCAGTTTTCCGGGATAAAAAGGATGTTAATCCCGGTTGTCAACTATTAGTGTGCCAAATTTCATCAGAATCCGTCTCACAGTTTTAGCGTGAAAGAGTAACAAACATCCACACATACATCCATCCATACAAACTTTCACGTTTATAACATCAGTAGGATTTAGTTTTAATCGACGATTACCAGTAAACCTAGTAAGCGTAAAGAGGTAACAGCAGACAAACAGAAAGACAGACATACACACTTTCGCATTTATTCCATTATAATAATAATGGATATTATGGAATTATGGATTTTGCCCGCGTGGTTAATATAGATACAATATTACAGCCTTCTAGCTTTAAGTCTGAGGTAAGCCGCAGATGGACAGACAGACGGACAAGCGAAACTATAAGGGCTCCTTGGAGGACTACGGAACTCTAAAAAACGGGAACTTCAGACTATTTGGTTGAGTGATTACACGTTGACAAAGCTAGTGGTCGTGCGATCGATTTCCGCCAGAGTCAAACAGTCGCATCACGAATGTTTGTATTCTCAGTCTGGCTTTTTTGTGGTAAGTTGACAGACCCGAGATTTAAGAAGTTTAGTGATTCTGTTTAGGTACTTTTTATTTCTACGTGTTTTATGTGTCTGACGATTTGATACATTTGTTGTATCGGTATTATGATGTTAAATGATACAATATTTTGCAGTAGCTTTGTGCATTTTTCAAGCTTTTATTTAACTTGCCGTGTTAGTATGTGTCCATCAAATCTTGGGAGCTAAATTTGACCCACTTCCCCATTTGAAATTTTGCATGCATGTGTAAATCGGATGACAATGCAATATTATTATGACATGGAGCTGATTTAACGATGGAGCTGGAGAGTAGCCATAGGAACTCTGTAATAAAACGACACGACCGCATCGAGTTTGGTCTCGTTTCATTTGTCTTGATCAGTATTTTGGTTTTAGATGGTAACCAGGGGCAAAGAGTACATTCAGCGAAAATAGATTATACCTATGAAACTCATTTGTCTAATACCTATGTTAATGTTTTTTTTGTTGATTTGTTTCAGAGCGGGTGCTGGTGCCAACGGAATTTTCTCCAGGAGACTCGATTTCTCCACCTTCAATCTTCTGCCGAAGCACAAAGTGAACTCATATCAGATAAAGGTAAGTCGCCAGACACTTTTTGTTCAAAGAAGTCGCGCTCTATAAAAAGAAATAAATGCAGCGGTCACGAATAGAGTTGCGTCACCGTCATCGACAAAAACGCCGATATTATCTAATAATGTAAATAGCGTAACATGCTGGCTAATAGACTCTACAGATAGCAAGTAAAGCGGAGCCGTAGATTAAACTGAATTCATAAGTAATGAAATGGGGAACGTATTAAAATATATAAAATTTGAAAAGAATAATGGACGAAATACATAATGGTCATTTGATAGAACGTAATTTTCGATGAAACTATTACCTAATTAAACGAACTTTTACAGATTGGTTTAGCTTAGGTTAGCTCTATTTTATAACAATCCTCTAACGTTGAGAATTTCCAAGAAAATTACATTATATCAAATGACCATTATGTATTTTGTCCATTATTCTTTTCAAACTGTGTGATTTAATACGTACCCGATTAAATGTAATGTATGTTTAAAAAATATAATAGGTATTTTGAACAGGTCTGCACTGGTCGCAGAGGTGTGCGGGAATAAAATATTTTCATTGCTGGAAAGGTTTGCAGAGGTGAAAGTTTGCTTTTGTTGTCGGCGCCATAAAAACACAGGCTGACACTTTTCGCGATAAAAGGCTGTCGGAGGGAGGCGCCGGCCGGGACGGCGGGATATTTCTGCCGAATAAATGTAACTTTTCTGTAATTTAATCACGCTACGTGGTGTAGAGCAGACAGGATCCAGATATTTTTTATCGAGCATAGACCCTTCTGGATGGATTATTTTAAAACTGTCCGCTGCCATCAATTTACCCATGTATTTGTTATGCAGTACTGGTATCTAATCTCTACAGGCCTTGAGCCAGTTGTGTGTCAAGCGACGGTCATTCCCCCGCCCGGCGTGCCGTCTATTTATACCAAGCGTTTATTTGTTGTTTATTGCAGCCCAGCGCTTGTTGAAGTTCTTATTTTTACCAGCGACGATTGAATAATTGTTTTAAGCTCACAATTTGTTCGATAGGAACTCGCTGCCCTCGAGGTACAAATTGTTACAGATGAGCGCCGCGCGCTTGTAGGGGACGATAGATCGTCTTATAATTTAGGAGTTGATACTGTGTCAGTGCTTAAACTAAGTGCGATTGCTAGTCAAATATTCAAACAGTACAACAAATGTAAACAAACTGCAACTATAGTTAAACTTAACAAGTTACTCAGCTGAAAACTTTATTGCTACCAGTGAAACCGGTCATTTATGTTGACACTTTAGTGTGTTATTTTAACTAGAGTTTGTACCCGATTAATATTCCAAGGCGCTAAAACAACCTGTCTAGCTTGCCGCGCTAACAACACAAACAAAACAATAGATTTAATCCGCAGCCATCATTAAATACTGTCATAATTACATTACATTCTACTATTACAGCAACGTCCATTAATTACGTGTCTACGCTCTTCCATAACGCGATTATGATCAGCAATAAACTGGCCATACTGAGGCCGTCTATAGGTACGCTTAATTTATTTAACGTTCTGGTATTTGCTTCAATTTAGGTTGCATTTTAACGACTTCCATCGGCAGCGATTCGTGTCGCGCACGCTGCCATTGTACCGGTGGATCCGATCGTGCACGCGAGATAATTTAAAACATTTTCTTCACTTATCTACCGCGTAAATAACACCAGCAGTATTGTCTTGTAGCCGTCTCGTTTCGCTCGGCGTCGCGTGACTACACCCCGTTTCCAGTCCACAAGGGGAAACTTCATAATTCTCAGTTCCACATGTATTAGTCTAATATGCTCTGCTACAGCCTTATAAATGGACTTTATCTTGCCAGCGCTCAGCTGAACGGGTCTGAGAGATGTTACGATCTCTAGAAACTAATTTGTGACCCTAGTTGCTCTAAGGAGCTATAAAATCTCGTTCGTTACAGTTACACTGTGAAATAAATATCACTCGACGCGTTCCTACGTTCTTACTGATACTGGATTCTAATAACTAGCGAAGCGATAGTAAGCTGCTTGGTTGATTGATAACAGCGGCGTCGTAGCGCGGTCCGCGCCAGCATCATTAAACCGCGACCACTTCTTCTATTTATGGTGGCCTGCTGTCTCCCGGCATATTGATTGCCCGGACCGGTCCCCCGATGTCGGGGCTCGTAAAACCTTAAGCCGGGCTTATGAATTTATCAGGTTTGCAATTTTCACATTGCACACACATACAAGTCGGAGGTATCTCTTCGCGATCGGATCTGAAACGAGCTCGACCGCGTCGTAAAATGTTTGAAGGTTACTTTGCGGCTCGTCAGGAACTCGAGACTGCACAGTAAAAACTAAACAGGGATGCTATCTTTTAATGATCGTGGTTAACGCATTTGCTTCGTCTCGTGCTAATCTTTTGTCTATTTATTTGAAGTAGGTTGTAAGATTTAGTAGGTACTTACGTAACAAATATGGCAAACAATTCTTTTACAACCTACCTTTTTCGGAATCGTTGGTCGTGAAAGTCTTTTACAATCCTTTTAGGTATTGAAGTCTATTTCAGACATAAAAAATGAATTTTCCGAGCAGAGGAACTAGCAAACTAGGCGCTCGTTTTTCCGCTGATCTGCTGAATAAACTTTTGACAGACAGACAAAAGCGGCTGGCCCGCCGTCCACTTTCATTGTCTGCCATTAAATTCCTTTTAAAAGGAATTTAAACTGCGTCATTCGAATAGAACAGAGGTCGAGATGAGGCGGGGGCCGCGGCCGGCCACGTATGAAGTGGTAACTGAATCCTACAGCCTGCAACCAGACACCGCGCTCAAGGCTTCCCCATGTGGATTAGCACTGTTTTTCTTTTTAAATCTTCTTTGAAAGGCTCAGGCACCCAGTAATCTGACTACCATAATTAATGCTTTAAATATATCTTTGGATTTAATTGGGGTCGGACTGCTTATTTACTAACTTCATTTCATTATTTATTTTACACTTGGTATATCAATTTATTAATGGTTAGCCACAACAATTGAATTTAATGTGGTCTTTCTTATACCTACTTATTTACACGTGATATTGATTATTGAAAAACATGATTGTAACCAATATTAAATCATATTTTAATAATCTGTGTACGTTCCATTTTTGGAACTGGTGACCCGCAGGCTAATTGTCTAACGCTTCTGACGCTTGCCTTCGCAATCACTATTTCTTTCTGTCAAACGGTATAAATTGATGACAGAAAGAGATGGTGAAAGCGAAGGCAAGCGTCAGAAGCGTTAGACAATACGGCCTCCGGTCGGTG
Organism: Archips xylosteana; assembly: GCA_947563465.1. NCBI lineage: Eukaryota > Metazoa > Arthropoda > Insecta > Lepidoptera > Tortricidae > Archips > Archips xylosteana. Next base: position 8,334,532 of record OX387350.1, on the reverse strand, counting down.
CAGGTCTGATTTAGTAAGATGCGGGCGGCGCAGGGCAGGACCGATCATTGTGGTGTAGGGAAAGCCCTATGAATGTCCAGCAGTGAATGTCTTTCGGCTGACGATGATGAAGATTATAATATTCTGTTACAGGGATTTGCAAAACAACCCAGACAAATTATTGCGCACGCGTAACTTAAAACGTTTGAAGGCATGATTGACGATGCTGTCATTCCGTTTGTTCAATACGGCGATACTACAACATCTCAGTTTTCTCAACGGACCATAAATGGCACGAATTGAGAAAGTAGCAGTTTAATAGATACAATAGGGCCTATGGCGATAGGTCTTACATTGCAACTTTCCTTCCCCGCAAAAAGTTGCAGATCGGCAATGCCTCACATAACTTCTTGCCACGAGACCGTCGTCGCACGTTTCGTAACCTGCCGCCGCTACCGATGAAGGTAATTGCTCCATTACGATGATGTATGATAAATAATTGCTTCTCGAATCAGAGCCCTTAAATCTCAAGGAATTTACAGATATAGTAGCCGTGTGGCGAAACTGGCCAGGACATGCTTACGAATATTTTCTTCGGATAAATTCTAGCTTTCGACACTGTCCACTCGGCCGTTTCGACCATATAAAGGCAAACTGCCGTGCGAACTTATCCGGCAAACTTGCAAAACCATTTCGTGTGTCCCGATCAACTTTTTATAATGTTATTGCAACTATACACTTGCAGGACAGTAAGACCATATAAGGAAATGACTCCGGAGCGGGTTTCTGTGCGCCGTATCGTATAAGCGCAGCGTTCAATTCGATCTGATAAACGCGCTTGTTTGCGTATCGCCCGCCGCAGTTTCGTCGTTCACTCGGATTAACCGGCTCCCACACACCGATGCAAATCTTTTACGGTTCAAGAACTATCGTAAAACTCACCGCCCCTTACTTAACGAGTAACGACCAAAAGTCGAAACTATTATTACTTGAGAAAGTAGCGAGTTTGCTCTTAGTAACCCGAGGCACAAAATGTATAAGTTTGCTTCAGGTTTTATGGAAAGCTAATTATGTTATGATGTAGGTTTATTATTATTACGTGGATGCGCTGCATAATGCGAGGTGTCCCGTCCCACGCGCGCCGCTGCGCCCACGCATGCGCGCGGGCAACCAGAATGAATTAAGTATGATATTCTCGCATCGCCTACAGCTTCTCTTTGATTCAGCCTTTTCTGCATAGCTCTAATGTCAGAGAGAAATGAAAACCACATTCATACAATAACAACTAGACGTAAAAGAAATACGTCTGTTCACATGGTTTCATATTACTCATGACATGACCGAAGCCTGTGTACCGATAGCGTTGAAAAATGTATTTACTTCACAATATATTCTTATGTTTTCCTTCAGTCATACCGTTTGAAATACAACAAAATTAACATTTTTAGAATTGCAAATGCAAAATCAAGAAATTTCAATTGAATTTAAATTATTTATGTTCCAATAGTAATAATGCGATTTCCGAGAAGCATTTTGCAGGCTGGTATTTACTATGTAACTAGAATACAACTAGAGCGGCCATTGAACTCGCCGGTTCTAATATTGTTATCCTGATAGCTGCCTACATTACTGTTTACAAAATATGTCCGTGATTTCAAACTGTATTCTCGGAGGTTAATGGATAACTGGAGATAATATTTACACCACTTCTGCAAGTAGTACATGTTCCAACCTCATTAATAAGTACATCACTGCTTACTAATTACGTCCATTATTTCAAATGGTATTCTCGGAGACGAATGGATGGCTGGAGATATTTGATGCTTCTGTAATTGAAATATATGTTTGTAAGTTCATTAGTTACGCAAGGATTGATTGTCGAATTACCAGGCGAGCATAGATCGTCGACAAGTCGCAAGATCGCGTCGCGGGCTCAGCTTAACCCTGAAGGCGGGCGAGAGGTCGACGCTCGCGTACGACCCACTTACAATGCAAGTCGCTGCAGCGAACGCTTGCAAATCTCTGGCGCATAGAATCGTAACTACAACTAATGCCGCCATATTGTAATTTGTTACGTCCATTGTACCTGCTGGTTGATAACACGAATTGGAATGCGTTGCTCATAGAAGCGTTCGCCCTAGAATATAAACTGTCTGATAGAAGCATGTTTATCTCGTAAGTTGCCTTATGCGGTTCGATTAGTGTGGTGCTTTAATTACAGTAAGTACTTACAATAATCAAGGGCTAATAGCGAGGTGTGGTCGGGATAGAATATTGCGTTAGCAAATTATTATGGTCTTGTAGATAACGATGTCGGCTGGTTACACTGGTTGTGGGTAGTCACGCACGCCGTAAACTCTCGTCAGCCCTACGTTAGACATGTATCACATATTAAATTTATGGTAAATCAGCACTTAAGTATTCATTATGTTAAGAAGTTGTAAAAGTTCTAGATAATTGTAAAATATTTTAGCAAAAACAACTTAGGTTCAGACATGATCAACACACTAACTTTACGTTCAGAAAATTTACTGCACACTAAATTTGCATTTTTTTTCAATATTTACGAAAGGCTAGTAAAAATATATTCATCTCAACCATCACCTGACGACGCAGTACTATCATAATTATTAATTTATTACCTATTCATCTAACAAGCTTTTGTTTCTGAGTATAGACCTTCCTGAAAATGATTCCTAAGTCTCTGAAATTCGAAATTCGAAGTCCGCATCATACGGTCTCTGAGTCGATTCTGAGTTTTTCGAAATTTATGTATGAAATTACATCCGCAATTTACTATGAGCTTTACGGTAAAGGCAAACGGGCCATTATTTTATTTTAGGGCCATTAATCTTTTGTGAAATATAAGGCATACCTGGTGATTTTTTCAAGTGTAAATAACTTATATAAAAACTAAAATAACTAAATTTAATCTTTTAAAGCAAAAAAACTTAAAATTTAAAGAAATTCTGTGGAAAAAATTGGTAACTCAGCAGAGAATACACCAATTTCCATACAAATGGCGGGGACATGCATGTCCACTGCGTTACCTACTTTATAGATAATAATGATTACTTTTTATACGTAGTGATAAATTTAAATGTAAACCGAGCACTTTACCGTTTTTGTAAAAAAAATATTTGAAGAGCACATTACAAAAAAAAAAAAAAATAATGCCCTAAAATAAAATAATGACCCAAACATCGTGAGGCATCCCGCACACACATGCGAAGAAATTCAAATTCGCACTGGGCCCGAGTGGACAACACCTACAGCCCAAGCCCTCTTATTCTGAGAAGAGGCCTGTGCCCTGCAGTGGGACGTATCATCATCATCCCAGTCTTTATACGTCCCACTACTCCCACTGCATATGGGACGTATATTGTAGGCTGGGATTATCTTACCATCCCCTTTAATCTTCTATTAGAGTGAGCGGAAAAGCACTATGATTTTCGACATTCGAACATTGTATAAGGTCTAACCGGATTGTCTAACGCGCTAGCGCTCGCGATCGCATTAACCATCCTTCTACCCTCATCCTGTATAGTATAAATCTTCCCAGGTGAATTTTTCGCTTCAAGCCCTTATCTTTCAAAACAAACGGTATCGTCATAGTATTAAGGTTCAAATTTAATGTAATGGCTCGAAGCGAAAAATTCGCCTGGGAAGATTTTTATACTATACCGTTTGCCAAAAAGAAGTGGGAAAACCGATTTGATTGTGCGTTCGTCAATGAGACCTCGGTTATTAACGACCGCTTTAGCCTAGTTGGTAGTGACCCTGCCTACGAAGCAAGAGGTCCTGGGTTCAAATCCCGGTAAGGGCATTTATTTGTGTGAAAAGCACGGAATATTTGTTCCTGAGTTATGGATGTTTTCTATGTATTTAAGTATTTATTTATCTATATAAGTATGTTTATCGTCGTCTAGTACCCATAGTTACAAGCTTTGCTTAGTTTGGGACTAGGTCGATTTGTGTAAGATTGTCCCCTAATATTTATTTATTTATTTATTTATTTTATTGCTACCTTTATGTCAACAATTGCTCACGTGACCTATCCTCACATTGCACGGTTTGTGATAAGGTAAATGTTTAGCTCAACTAATAAGTAGTCCTAAGTACCATCGACAAAAAGTTCGCCTTGACACCTTAAGGCTGCGTATCCACCGGAGCTGTGCGAGGATGCGTTGCGAGGGATGTGTTTATCATGAACCAATAGAAACACTTAATTTAAAAGGTCCTAAGTGAATGAAGTGTTTCTATTGGTTCATGACAAACACTTCCCTCGCAACGCATCCTCGCACATCTCTGGTGGAAACGCAGCCTAAATGTCCATTTTGCTTGCAGTGGCTAGACATCTGTCCATACCAATCCATACCAATGAACTTCAACGGCTGCAAGCAAATTTGTTTTGAAACTGGGCAGGCCTCGCTTTTGTCGACTGTACGTAGTGATTGCATAAGAATAAATAATAACAGAGTAGAAGGAAAACTCCCGCTCCGGCCGGACTCAAGGTCACGATATTAGAGTACTCCCTAAGAGAGAACTCAGTCAGGGTGTCACGGCCGGCGTCGCCGCACGCGCGTTTTACTGTTAACTGTTTGCGCGTTCGTTTTATTGGAAACAAATAACAATTAATGACGTCAAGTTATTGTGGTGTATTTGGGTGTATAAACAATTCAAAAACGATGCCAAATCACCTTAAATGGCTTCTTTTGGTATGGCACTTGTAATAAATTCTTACTTAGAAGTACCTACCTATAATGTGTAGGTACGTACAGTCAAGGATTTTAATTGTTAGGCCACTTGCCACTGTTCGCATTTTAGCTGTGTAATGCAAATCGGGTGAAGCCGCTTATACTGGTATAAGCTGATTTGCATTACACGGCTAAAATACTAACAGTGGCAAGTGGCCTAACAATTAAAATCCTTGACTGTACCTAATGATTTATAAATCTCATATTTTGTAAAACTAGAATAAAATAATGATTTCAATGTAAATAATAACTTAATATAGCGATATTATCTTTAGAGTAAGTAATATTTAACAGTAAGCAACCCTAGCAACACGCCTGAACGTCAGAGGGGTGTAACGACGTGAGGGGGGAAGTAGGTATATAAATGGCGGCGTTTTGGACGCAGTCAAAAGAGATTCCCTTCTACTCTGTTATTATTTATTCTTATGGTGATTGTTAGTCACACTCACGCAGTAAATCTTACTTGACTTCATTTTATGACAAAGAAATAATGGCGTTATTAAGGAGCATTGTTATCAAAGGCGATACTCAACTCATAATTGTCTTGATTGTATAAGATTTTATGATTATGCCAATTGATTTGATGATGCCAACTGCAATTTGTAGGAGTGTAATAGGGTGTTTCATTTTTCAAAATTTTTGATTTTTCTTTGACTTTGCTCGAATTCTTGTTTCCACTCATATGTAAAGTTCATACGCCAAAAATCAGTAAAATCGATTATCATCTAAAGGTTGCACAGTTTGATGACTTGTATGTCAAGTAATGGATATCGGTGTATTACAGGATAGCAAAATTTTCAAGTTTTTTATCTGAAGTGGAGGGTTATAAGTGATTGCTGTTGGTTTATTTTACACCATCACAAAGAAAAAAAAACTCTTTCGGACGCCACTAAGTAGACAAGTATTAAACTGCAAGAAGTATGGAAGAATGCTAATATATATATATCAAGACAGTAACCGTTTGAGCTAACGTTTAATAACTTTATAAGGAACACTTACCATAATTTGTTAACGTTTTCCTTAGAAATTATCCGAAAGCGTAAGAGACAAGACAAAGTGGATGCTTATAAAATGTAGCATTAAAATCGATTAAAGAAATCAACATGACAGTGACCTTGGACTAAGAATGCTCTTCATTAAGTAGTCATCAAGTCATGAAGACGATGAAAATAATTCTATTCTCTGTACCACTAGCAAAAATGTCACGTCCTATTTATAAGTAAACTAAAATCTCTCGATTGGACACTCATAGCTGCATGGGACCGCGAACAACTCTCCACTCGGCAAGCTAGTACTTCGGTTATAACAGTTGTTAAAAGCCTTGGTCACGATGTCTCAGATGTTTCTATATCGCCGTCTACTATTCATCGAACTCGGGTGACCAAAAGAAGCGAAATGGCTCAAAAAATTTAAGCATCATTAACCTTTACTCTAACATTGAAACTGTAAATTGTTGCCATCAATCGCATCCTGTAAGATTCTAGAAGACAGCGTAACTATTCTTTATTTAATGATTCGATCAGAGACGAATAGCAGAAAGAAGCATGCAACAGAAAATGCGTGGTCAAGCGAACTAAAGATGAGGATGTAACTTGTGTAGTCTAAGTAGTAAATTATTTATTGAGTAGTTAATGTTCTATTTTATGCTTAATTTAATTTTATTTCACTTAAAAAAGATGTGTGGCTACCATATTGTGCTACCTTTAAATAAAAGTAATTACTTCTTTTTTTCGACTCTTATTTAGAGCTGTTCATTCTGTGCAACCTCTAAACATGGTCCAATCCACTTGAAATTTGGAAAATATTCTATTAACATAAGCTAGAACCGGAATCTGAGCAAAGTCAGAAAAAATATCACAAAAATTTTTTTCACCTACAAAAGTGAAACACCCTAGAGTGTAATTATAACTCTAAACCCTTTTTAATTGGATTTGCTTCTACCAAACGTAGTGTTGCAATTGATTGATACGGCAATTGCCGTAATTATGGCAAATTTTAAAATTTTACGGCGAAATATCGCAATTTCCGCTTTTAGATATCTACGGCAACTCAATTTTTATAGTTTCGACACTGATCAGACGCAAAATGCAAGTAGTGATTAAATTAATGTTATAATGAAGCACAAGTTATTTTTAGTAGGTACCTAAAAAAATATCATTAATTCTTATTCCTTATTAATATTTCAATGCGAAACTAACTCTGTTATGAATCTGTCTGTTTTTTTTTTTAATTTTTTTTAGACATTCCTAATGTATTATGGGTTATAATTATGGGTAATTTTTAAAGAAATGTACATCTGTCTGTTACTTCTTCTTAATAAAATCTGGTGTGGAGATTGTTTGAGACCCTGCATAAAATAGTTTTATTCCTGAAAATAGTTTCCTTACGCTATCCTTAAACGAATTATTCACTGACGGAATCGCAGGCAACAGCTAGTAGGTATATAAAAAAACGGCCTCCCAAATACAAAAATAACTTTCCAAATCAGAATAAAAATGACAGAGTTGCGAAGGCCCAAATAAACGTAAAGAAATCAATCCTATAAACACCTGATACTTACTTGACAAAACAAATTAAAACCGCTTTGCAAAAGTTGGTCGACATAGACTATATAATTATGAAGTCACTAGTGGTTCACAAATATATAGTAACATCAATGAAAACGTGTCCAACTCTAATCCAGCAGAATGAACGAGAGAAACAAAATCAATCAGCCATAAACAACTGCTAAATTCAAACACAACCGATTCAACCAACAGCAAGCAATACTTCATAATAGACCAATCTCCACTGGGTACCAGGGATTTATAAGTTGCAAGCGAATATTTTTGAGCAGAAGCGGGAATTGTGCACCGGAGACGGTCGCTAGCGGACCATTAGCCGTATTGTTATTGCCATCATTCCCCGTAATGAAGCGCTCGTTTTCGTCCTCTAATATTACCGCTCGCCTCCCTTTACTCACTCTAATTGCGAGAGCGCTTCATCCTACACTTATCTCATCAATTTACAGTATCAACTACATTAATTAATTCAGTGATTTTGTAAACGAAACATTTTAAATTTTAGCTTCGATACTTTTAAATGCTAACTCTCTAAGGGCCGCTTGCACATTAAATCGTTAACCCTGGGTTATGGTTATGGATGACAGTTCCATGCATTATGACACTACTTAAACCTGGATTGGCAAACTTGGAGTTATATAGTTTACTCTGGTCCTTGCAAGTCCGCCTAAGAGCCACTTGCACGGTCTAGGGCTAAAAAAATAAGTCGTTAACCCTGAGTTATAGATCGACATTTCTATATCCTTTTCTGTACTTCTAAGGGCCGTTAGCTCATTAAATCGTTAACCCCGTGTTATGGACGACAGCGCCATACATTTTGACACTATCTAATCCTTAGTTATCACTTAACTCAGAGTTATATAGAGTTCTTTCTATCCCGTGCAAGTCCGCCTAAGAGTACAATCTTGTTTATTTTACCGTGAAACTGCAACATTTTTCTTGGAACGCGATTTTACATAAAATAAAACATTAACGACATGTGTTTCTAAGCTAAGCTGCTTACCTTCGAACACAAACGTTCTGAACTAAAATATACAGAGCGGTTGGTTGAGTTCTTGCAAAAACTAAGGATTGAATATTGAATGTTTCTAGTTTGAAGTGCAAGCGCGATATCCATGCTGATGAGGTATAAAGCGCGGGGATATTGGCTTACCAAGTGCTTTTACAGTCTAGGTAAAGAAATTCACCGCAGTTGTTTTCTCAATCTCTTACTTTCAGAAACAGTTTCTTCGCGTCAACGTACCCAGTGTGCGATTTACATGAAAACTTAGTGAAATATGCACATCAGTTGCCGATTGTCACGTGTTTTATCGGGTTATTCAAACTTTCTCCGTCGGGGTTTGTGCATCTCATTTAAATAATGAGACGCTGCATTGTGAGAGAGATCACAACTCATGAAGCCCGTGATTATTCATTTGAAACGCCACAATGAACGTATCTTATTAGATGTTATGCGATTTATCGCCTGTATTATTCGTTTTTTTTGCACTGATTACAAAGAATATGCACTGAATTAAATTAAAGTTGTGACAGTTATGATTACGACATTATACAGGCTAAAATTACACAGCCACAATCAATCGTATTTATACATAGGTAGCCCAATGGCATCTGTATCTGTATTTGTGTTTGTACATATACTAACTCTGTTTATGCCGAAGAAAACTCACAAAGGGAAAACAAAAATACGTCGACCCCGCAAAAACATCGACCCGTGAAAAAGCAAGCGATTGCGCCCAAACTAACGACCACTTCCTTACTTTCCCCGATCCGGGCCGCGAGGTGAAGTTCAAGACTATTTATAAATTCAGCCAGCACCTTCCTTGGCGCTTATTGATCGGGAAGACACGCACATTACGGTAGGTTAGTATACCCCGGCGTTCGTAGCTCCCGGAACTCGCCGAAAACAGCCGAAATTTTACATCCCCGGGACTGTATTGATCGTTCTTGACATTGAAATCGTAATAGAAGCAAACAGCTGGGGTGCGTGGCGGGCCGACACGCAATCCCTCGCCTCTCCCGGCTGCCCCATGATTCGATATCGTCCACAAACGCGCTACGGCTAGAGAAAAATACACGTAAACACGTAGTGACGCAATAAAAAACCCATGCTGTTGCAGGCGTCATAAAACCAGTGATTCCTTGCATACAAATAGTCAATTGAAACATTCGAGAAGTCTCAAGCGCTGACATTTAAAGCGACTGAGGTAGATTGAATAAAATGTTCCTTTTTTTCAACCACAGATCTAATTTCGAATGTAATTGTATACTAGTTGTTTTTAAGTGTCCATTAAAGTAATTCATTGACGCTTAACATGGCGGAGCGTATGTAAGTCTAGTAATTATGCACGAGGGCTCTAAGACGCGTCTAGAGTCTCATTTATATTCAGCGCGGTCGGAGTTTGAATGTTATCTAAAATCCGTGTTTAGGTGTCGGGATTGCTCTAATCTCGAAACTAAGCACATTGTCGCCAGGGCCGAGGCTTTGTTCATTCTACGGGATAATACACGGACCACTACTATACTTGTCCACAATCTAGATAGGTACTAATTTTCATTCTTTAATGTATGTATTTTGAAAATTACATGACGCAATTTTTTATTCACATCTTTATCAAAATTATACACTTATTTATAATTCTATTAATAAGTGCGTCCAGTTTTATCTTAAGGCCACGTCTTATCGGCAAAGGTGCCGTTTTCCGTGTGCGCGTGCAAAAATGATACAAAGCTCGTTACTGAAACGCCTTCGATAAACAACTATGTTAAAATATTACTAAGGCACACAAGCCCGAGTATCTCGAAGAATATTATCTTTTGATATTATTTTTACGCGTTTCCTGCACCCATGACAAGTTACAACACTTACCTGCATTTCCTGTGCCATGCCTTGCTAGTAAACCGAATTGTCTATCTATTATCCACTACGAAACTTAACAGCGGCGCTGATAAACATGTCTGATAATATGTGTTTGTGTTAACACTTTCGTATTTTGAAAGCATTGGAATAAACGTCAAAGTCCTCAGTGCAAAAAAAAGTGTTAACTTAAAATTAATTTGGAATTTAGTTAGAGGTCTCTAATCTTGTGGAAAGATGTGTCTTTTGTTCTGTAAAACCTCTGGCCTCATTGTCTTCAATGGGCGCAATGGACCGTCTCTAATTCCTCAAATCTATAAGTCACAGCCAATTTCTTTGAAAGCCCGTCTAAAAAGAATGGAGAGTGTGCTTGTTACATTCACTTGTAGGTACACTGTAAAAATAATGGGTATAGAATGCTATCCCATCCTATCTTACTAATAATATTATTAATGAGAAAATTCGTGAAGACTTTCTGATTTTTGATGTTTGGATGTTTGTTACTCAATCACGTAATAAAGGCTGAAGGTATTTAAATAAAACCTGGCGTATTTTAACTTTTAACAAGGATAGATGTGTGAATGAATTTCTAACGCGCATTTAAAGCTCGTTGAAATGATAAGTAAAAACGCCTTAAGAGGGTTTATACCTGCTGAGCTGGCAACGTTGCATTTTTGTTAGTTTTTCTCGATTATTCCATAAAAATTGAATGAAAATTAAAAATGTTTTGAATACAAATTGTTCTAATATATAAGTTAATGTGTCTACTGCAATAATAATTCGTGATAGACTTATTTTCTTTAAAAACGAACAAATTATTACCTAACGGTTTTTAAAGAAAATAAAAGTCTTATCACGAATTATTATTGCAGTAGACACATTAACTTATATATTAGAACAATTTGTATTCAAAACATTTTCAATTTTCATTCAATTTTTATGGAATAATCGAGAAAAACTAACAAAAATGCAACGTTGCCAGCTCAGCAGGTATAAACCCTCTTAATCTTTCTACCACAGCGCAAATAACGTTTTAATCATAAAATTCAATCAAGCTCTAATCTGTGGAACGGATAGCCTAGGCGATCGGACCGTGCAAATCTGAAGAGCGAGATATTTTTACTGAATACTGATCAGTTCCATCGAAATTATTCCATTACCAGAGGCATTCCGATAGAAAATTTTATAAATAAAAAATGCGCGACGTCTGTCGCGATGCATTTCTATGGAATCACGGCACCTCGGAGTTAAATAAGTGATCACCGGTCGCTGCGACGTGCGCGGCAAGCGGAATCAGTCGCCACCTGCGCCCGCTGTTTACATTGCCGATGACTGCTCGTCAATAGAAGCATTCATCACTGCCGAACGAAATGAGTTCAATAAATTGACGAGCAGGTAACATGGACGTGGAAAATAAATTAAAGTAGTTATAAATTTAAATGGGAATGCAAAGGTCGATAGATTGGCTGCGTCAGCGAGCGGCGGCCGGGTCGCTAACGCTAATCGATCGATGTCTATGTGCAGTGCTTCTGCTGCACCCGCGGCTGTCTCACTCGCGAACCCGCCGGCTCCGATACACCGTCCTTCTCGCTTCGTTATTCATCGTCCCTAACCACCCGGTAGCCGGCTGCCTCCCGGTGTCCTCCCGTATTTAGACACTGCACGATCTAATTTATGTTTTAAATTGTGCGCTTTTGAACTCCTCTTCGGGCGGAACGGTAACGGCTATATCTAGGGTTACTGTTATGACAGCCTGCACGAGGTAATGGGCTATATCATTATAAATTTGTCTGGGTTTAAACTTGATGTTTCGAGTTTAGACGGCACCTGTTATAAATGTGGTGCAATTTTCGCCCTTTCCGTCTGCCCTTTTGATTCCGGCGCTCTGGTAATCCAGTTAACATTGCCTATCACCGAGTATTCTTTTTGAGCAATATTTCCCAACGAGTTGCGGGGCCGAACGACATCTACTTTCAATTTAAGGCGAGGCATTGGAGTGAATGTGCTCTATACAACACACGATACATTTTAAAACACACCTACTACTGTATAATGTGTACCTACGTCAATACATTAAGGTGTAACGTTACATTACATTTGTAACATTATAAATTTATAATTCATGTTTATAAAAAACAATAGCCAAGCATTGTGGATACAATTACAATGAACGGTGTCTAAAAAACAAAGACTGATTCGAGCTGATTCGCCAAACTTAGATGGGAATAAATTAAATGTGTGCATTGGCATAAAATACTGCCATTTGAAAGCAGTAACGTCCATACCATATAAAAACTATTTAAGTGCTTGTTTGTATTATTCTGTAAAGGAATGAACCGATTTGGTAGCAAAGTGGCTTGGATCGTGCATAGTAACGAGTCAATGTTGGCAGCATAGCAAAGCAGTGGCATTTGGTATAGCGACGTGCCCTGCGCCCGCGCCGCTTACATAACGCACCTGCCATATCGAGCTGCCCACCATACCGCACTCGCCCATTCTATGAATTACTTATAGGTCATAGACCTCAGCCATTATCGAGATCAATGTGAACGTACGGCTACAAATTACAACACGCAACGAGAACTAGTTAACATCGTCACTTTTTGTCTGTAAAAATAAATTGCAACACCGCATACAAGTTCATTATTCGTCTGTATCCGTTCAGCTGCACTTCGTCCTTAGCTCGAGGGCTTGTACTACAAATAAATATTTGAGATGACGCTATCCACGCAGGATGGCTCGCAATTAGACATACATATAAGCTTCTCCTACGGACAGGTTTAAGCTCAAAAAGGACTTGCAGCCCTTGCAAGTTTTATTTCTTTTTCCTTTTTCTTGCCTCCGAAAGCCCCAAATCCTATAACATCGCTCAGGAGCCGCCAGCCGCGGATATAACGAAAACTGCCTTCTTAAATACAAGGAGTTCTCTCCTCAACGACTGTGCTAACACCGACGCGATGAAATTTTAAACTTGCTTTAATCTTGCCACAGTAGGATCTCGTTTAACCCTGAATTACATTGAAGAGATCTCTTTAAAATTTAACTCTCGCTATTAGGTGCGTACTGGGTAAATGTAAGTAAATGCTAATGTAACGAGAGAATGTAACTAAAAATCGATTTGTTGGTATTGAATTCAATCCTAAGTTCCAATTAGAAGAATCAATTGCTTACTGCGCTATTAAATGCTGTATTTTCGATTTACTGGAGAAGTAAAATATGTAAGTGGGATGGCCAACAATGTATATGCGGGCTGGTGGGACCGGAGCGATAAATCTCGCAGGTCGGAGCCTCCGGTTAATACTGAGGATTAAGAGCGCCGCGCGCCGAAGGAAACTGAGATATGCATCATCCTGGCACACGCCTCGATCCCACGACATCCACTATAAATTAATTGTTAGCCTAATCCGACGCTCCGAGCCGAGCGCACCTTAAAACTAGATCCTAAATCCTTAACGGCTGAATTTGTTGCATTAATTTACATAATCAAGTAATAATAGATTCATTATTATGGGAATGGAACGGTTCGACTACTCCGTAATTCGAAGGCCAGCGGGTTTGAACCTATTTTAACCAAGTAAGGTTCACTAGTTTCACACGTTGGTCGCTACCCGAAGCTAAAACTGCATTCGCTGTTTTATTTCTATTAAGAAATAGACTATCACGACCGTAGACAAGACTAGTAAAGTTGTTCAAGTCACAAAAACTCCGATCGTTTAGAATACTGGCTCGTTTGCTACACGTAATCCGAATTCTGTGTAATTTTACGTTTGTTTTTTTTCATTATATTTTTTCTGTGCTAAGCCATTTGCACCTACACAAAGTTGTATGAAAAGTGACTTGTTATTTTCACTCGATAGTATTATGTATGTGTCTTTGCTCCCGTGAAAGACTAATAATTGGCTAGTTTTAAATTTAGTGCACTTCTTTATTCTCAATTCTGTCATATCTCATGTCTATAGCCCCAGTGGTTTAGGCTACCCGCTGTCTATCAAGCACGTAGTCGCGATAGGGTGAGGCCACACGAGCGTAATTTTGTGAGTCGTGAGCGGCAGAATTTCGGTTCGCGCCATACATTGTGCGGGCCATCACATGACACTCACGTGACACAATGTATGGCGCAACCGAAATTCTGCCGCTCACAACTCACAAAATTACGCTCCTGTGGCGTCACCCTTACTATTTCATAGGTATGTAGGTAGGTACAGAAAATTATATACCATTTTTTTATTATTCTCATTACCTTCCATAAATAGTTTAGTACGTCAATAAAAACTAAGTACCTATCTTTTTTGCCTAAACGAAAAAAAAAATTCTCTTTCACAAGCATTGTAAAAGAGCCTTTAGAGTAACAACAACTAAGTGTTTTAACTTCAATAGCACAAGTTACCTTAGTTCTAATAAAAAAAATATATAGGTATTTCTTTTTCACAGTCATTGTAAAAGATCCTAAGGATCCTAACGTCGATAGCACATGTTTGCTTAGTTGTACTTAAAGTATTTCAAACTTTTTAATTAATTAAATCTAATACTAGATTATCTTTCAAACAATAACCGTTAGGACACTTAAGTCTTAGAGAAACTTCATTTGAACTGTTGAATGTCCCCTTAAAGCCAACGGAAATAAAAAAACCGGGCAAGTGCGAGTGGGATTCGCACACGAAGGGTTCCATTTACCATTATCTATAAAAACAGCAAAAAACACGTTTGTTGTATGGGAGCGCCCCCATTAAATATTTGTTTTATTTTAATTTAATTGCTTATTTTTAAAGTAAAATTATATAACTAAATATTCTGTGAATATTTCAAGCGTCTATCTGTTGCATTATCAATATCGAGCAAAAAAAATCACGTTTGTTGTATGGGAGGGAGAGTTTTTTTAGTATTTGTTACATCAGCTGTGAAAATTTCAACTGTCTAGCTATCACGGTTCATGAGATACAGCCTGGTGACAGACGGACGGACACCGGAACCTCGGTAATAGGATCCCGTTTTTACCCTTTGGGTACGGAACCCTAAGAACAGGGCGTATATTACTAAACTATCTATTTAATTTGCTGTGACATTTAAGTTGCAATCGCACATTGTTTCATGATAGTGCATGCTATTTGTGCAGAACCCATTTCACGGATAAATGCAACGCAGGGCAATGCCTGATAGGACTCAAAAGCCGTCAATATGGCTGTTACAAATTGTTATCAGTAGGCTGGTTGGTGGTAATCGCGCGGCAACATAGTAGATATGCTACGATATATTTCCTTAATCAATTTAGAGTAGGTGCATTCTTAAGAAATGTCAAAAATAATGATTAAATGATAAGTTATCAAATCCAAAAAATAAGATTCAATACTTAAAGTATAGTATTTATTTATATCTAAATTAAATTATATTGAATGAAATTACAAAAAATACAGCAGGGAATACAAATTTCAGGCAAAATGTCTCATTACCTCTATATTAAAACATTCACTTGCCGTGTTACCACGAATTAGGTAATTGGGAAAACATAATTAGCCACTATGAGTTAAGGAAAGTTAACGTGTTATTTATCATTGTTAGTAAAAAGATAAGCTCTAATAAAATATTCAAGTGTTTCCTTATATATGAACAAGATTAAAGTATTGTTAGCTTATACATATTGACTTCAATACTTATGAATACAATGGCTATCACTCTCCACTTCTGTTGTTTAAATATCATAGTTATAATTAACTACATATAGCGATAGCCGCTAAGCTAACAAACTAAACAAGATTATACGTAAATATATCAGTGGAAATTGTTTAAGGGGGTACCGCGTTTTTGGCGCATTTATTGCATTTATTTAAACTCGTGCTGTATCATTACTAGCAATGCTATAGTCCTGAAATTCATATGTAACATATTTGAGGATTCACTCTAGCGACTTGTCTTTTTCGAAACACGATTACTTGTAGTTCGCTCGATAGAAAAAAAATCCAAAGTAGTCTCTAAAATATAAATTAAACTCATAGTACGACGCTAATGCTGCACGGAAGGTAAGGTCATGACTTTTTGAATGTTAATAAAACAAGATGTTTTCTAGGGCGTAATCTGGCTACATTTTTAAAATATGTATTTGTTTTAGTAATATGATGAAAATACCCAAAAACACGCGCAGTTCAACCAACCTATCTTGAGCCATCGTGCCTCCCCCAAGCGGCCCCACGCCCGAAATCGCCCACCCAAAATCGATTAGCGCGAAAAACGCGGTAGGTACCCCCTTAATTAATAAATAATAAAATGTTATAAAATAAACCTAAGGCCTCTCAAGCAGAGGATCGTTGTTCGAACCCCGGCACCTCAGTTTTTCGAATTTATGTTCGAATTTACATTTGAATTTATTTAAAAAACACACGTACACGGGCCAATCAACTTTTAAACCGACGTTTTTGGCGTCTCCTGCGTTACCAAAATTGTCTCTGGCGTTACCAAAAAATCGTACTTCCAACAAGATATTTCACGGTTTAATAGGTTAAACTTACATAGGACGGCATGTATTCATGCTATTCATCTATTAAATTACAGAAAAAACATGTTTACTTACAAAAATCTGCAATTGTTTGAAAAATGTCGCGGACAGATTATAGTCGGTTTAAAAGTTGATTGGCACACTCGCATAAAAATAATAAATTGCTTTTCATCCACAACAAGTTTCGTCAGGGGTGTCAGTTTGAATTACCATGACCTTTAAGGTGAAGAAAAACATCGTGGGGAAACCTGCACATACCTTCAAAGAAATACAATGGTGTGTATGAAGTTCCCAATCCGCACTGGGCTCGCGTGGGACGCGTGTGTGTGTGCTTTGCAGTGGGCCACAACTGCCACAAGGCTAACTTTTCAATTTTGTCACAATTCGAAGTACTACCAGAACACTAATAGATAATGATTTTACCGTTTTTATTTATAATGAATTTTAGTAAAAAATTCCATTTTTAATACAAGCTTTTTTTGGTGACTGTGCTTTTTGCCCCTGGTTATCATTTAGCTAGGACCAAAGTAATCGTCAAGACGAATCAAACTAGCCCGAACTAGATGCGGTCGTGTCGTTTTATTACAGAGTTCCTATGACCGACCATCTTCCAGCTCCATCATCAGGTCAGCTCCATGACATAATAATATCGTATTGTTATCCGATTTCACATGCCTGCAAAATTACAGTTTTATCGGAAACCGGCAAGTGGGTCAAATTTAACTTGCCAGATTTGGTGACACACATACATCGGGACAGGTGAAGGTAAATAAAAGCTTGCAAAAACGAAACTAATCTACAAATGCATAAATGATTTATCTGACATTTGTAACCGGCTAGCCGGTCGGAGAAATAAGAGACTATGTAGTAGGTAAATAAAATATAATACAATATAAAATATGTATGTACAAATTGTTCCAGTCAGCACTGCTCTTTAATAAAATAATAAAAAACACTGGCCTAGGTTTTCTGGACAGGTGGGAAGGCAGGGCAGGGTATTCGAGTAGCCTCGGAGCGTCCAATAGGGGGTTCAGGCTTCACCGGCGGTCTGCTCCGAGGCAGTAGAGCAGAAAGTTCGTAGGTAGAAGCGGAAAAGGAAGGGCTGGAAGAAATACCCTGCTTTACTGCTTGCTTGAAGCACCCATCCAAGTCTCGTTTTAGTGCCTAGGTCAGTGAAAGAAAACTAAACGAGACTTGGATTAGGTTTCACAATTTATGTATAAGAAAATACAGAGAAAGAACTTAACAAATAATATTTACAGTACTTGCAATAGCGGCAGCCCTTTAAAATACAAGCAACTCGGTAAATTAGTATTATTACCTATAAATTATAATTATATTGTGAGGAAATCAAATTTCGGCATAAGCCTTGCCAAATTGTAGAGCCAATGACGTGAAAAAAAAAACAAAAGAAAATCAATAGTTCAGAATTTAGAATTTTGTTTTTCTGTAAGCGGCCAGTTGCGCACCACGGAGGTTTGCCGTGTTACAGTACCCCGCGCGCCCAGGAGAATTTTCCAAACACGGAAGAGGGAGGAAAATTCAGTAAAAGTAAAAAAAAATAAATGAAGAAGAAATAATAACACTAAATTTACAAAATTTACAACTTGAAGTCTTTAATATGCCACCTTCCGATAGCACGACCATTATGGTCAGCCAATTCGTACACTAGAGGCGACAATTTCTTCAATACTGTACACTTTACAAACTTAGGTGCCAATTTGGCGCTAAAATATTTACCAGCGTCACTAAGCTGATAATTGCGACGCCAAACAACATCGCCCTCATTGAACTCAGCTTGCTTACGCCTCAAATTATAATATTTACAGTTTTTTACATGTGCATTCCAAATTGCAGCTTGCACTTTGTCAAAAATAGGTGACAAATGGCCTAAATTTTCCGCATAAATATCGCGGGGTGCGAATATTAAATCGTCGTAATCGACGTCAGTAGAGTCAGCGGCGCCGTACAGCGACCCGCACGGAACGAGCTCGCGCCCAAACACCAGCAACGCAGGGCTGAAGCCCGTTACTTCGTTGACACTCGAGTTCATGGCAAACTGAATTTCAGAAATATGTACATCCCAATTTCTGTGATCATTTTCTACAAATGAACTAATCGCAGATATTAAAGTACGGTTATAACGTTCGACAGAATTAATTTGTGGAGAATATTTAGCTGTGAAATGGACGTGAGGAATTTTATATTTAGAGAAAAGTTCCTGCAATTCATGACTTATCAGCTGGCTACCATTATCCATAATAAGAGTTTGAGGAATACCATACACGAGGAATACGTATTCTTCTAAGATTTTGTAAATAATCTTAGTCGTGGCCTTTTTGATTGGAAATATTAGACAATACTTCGAAAAGCAGCAATTCACAACCAAAATAAATCGATTTTGAGTTCGAGTCATAGGTAATGGACCAACCAAATCAATAGATAAACACTGAAAAGGTCTACAGCACTCCTTTGGTTTTCCCATTAACCCTAGAGTTTGATGATTTTGATACTTGTATGCTAAACAAGTCTCGCAATTAGAAATATATTTACAAACGTCTCTATACATGCCAGGCCAGCTATAGCGCAGGGATAGCCTTTTGTAAGTTTTAAAGATACCGAAGTGACCGGCAGTTGGCTGAGCATGATTTTCTTGAATAATATCATTCCTCATTTCCTTTGGAATAACAAGCTTCCAATCATATTCAGAAGTTAGAATAGAGCTAGTTCGCTTAAATTTGTACAAATTATTATTTACAATTTTAAAGTCGGGAAATGAGGAAGGAGTATCCTGGCAGCCTTTATACATTTTGTTAAACCACTCGTCATTGGACTGAACATAGACTATATCAACTGGCACTGCGCGCGATAAAACATCAGGTACAACATGTTCCTTACCCCTTTTGTGCCTGATCTCAAAATTAAATGCGGATAAACGAACGCTCCAACGAGCGAGCCTGCCAGTCGGGTTATCTAAGTTTAAGAACCATTTTAAAGCCGAATGGTCTGTGTATACAATAAATTTTTGTCCATTATCTAAATAACAACGCCAGTGCTCTAAAGAAACTATAACGCTGAATAGTTCGCGTTCAGTGATAGAGTAATTTTGCTGTTGCTTCGACAAAGATCGACTAAAATATGCAATAGGTCTATCTATGCCATTTTCTTCCTGAGTTAGCATAGCGCCGATCCCATAATTGGAAGCATCGGCGTGTACCGAGAAAGTCTTAGTAAAATCAGGACACGTTAATACTGGACTAGATACTAAAGCTTGCTTAATGTTCTGAAATGCAACGTCAGCCTGTTCGTTCCACTTAAAAGGTGGCGCTTTTTTACCGGTAGATGTAAGCAAGTTAAGAGGCGCAGCCAATGTACTAAAGTTGGGTACAAAACGTCTGTACCAGCTAGCAGTACCCAAGAATTTCTTTAGTTCGCGCCTAGAAGTAGGTGTTGGAATATCAAGTATGGCCCGAACTTTCTCGGGGTCAGTACGTAAACCCTTGTGATCGACGATATAACCGAGGTATTTAAGTTCGCGTCTAAAGAAACAAGACTTCTCGAAATTTATTGTTAATCTGGCGTATTTGAGTTTCTCTAATACGCGAGTTAGTAAAGAAAGATGGTCCTCAAACGTATTCGAAATGATAATAATATCGTCCAAATACCAGAAAACGCGATTTTCAAACTCGGGTGTGAATAACATGTCCATTAAACGTTGTTGCGTAGCAGGAGCGTTAGTTAGGCCAAAAGGTGTGACCTTAAATCTGTACATGCCACGGCCCGGGACATAGAACGCAGTCTTGTCTCTGTCCTGTTCACAAAGAGGTAACTCCCAGAAGGCTTTCGCGATGTCTATACTGGACAAATATTTAGCGTCTCGCAAGTTATCAAGAATTTCATTAATGAATGGTAGTTTATAAGCGTCTTTTTTAGTAACTGAGTTGAGTTTTCTACTGTCCAAACAAAACCGCCAACTACCGTCTTTTTTAGGCGTTACAAGAACTGGACTCAACCAGGGACTCTCACACGGCTCTATAATATCTAAAGCTAGCATTTTATCTACCTCTTCCACCAGCACTTTTTGCTTCTCCGGTGAAAGACGGTAGCACCGCTGCCTAATAGGCTCGTGATCACCAGTATCGATGCGGTGCGAGACCAAGTGTGTTCTACCGAGCGGAAGAGACTCAGTAGAAGCTTCCCGAAACTGAGATATAATTTTATTAGCCTGAGCCTGTTGAGTATCAGGTAATTCATCAAAAGGAAGAACCTGTTTAGTTGTATGGTTAATAGTTAAAGATGTACAGTTCGAGGGCCGTTTGAGCTCTACTTTCTTTAAACAATTTGGCAGCAAATTAAATTTCTTCCAAAAATCGATACCCAGTATGAAATGAGACGAGATGTCAGGAATAACATGTGCGTTTATGATGAAAGATTTGTCATTAAACTGCACAGGTAACTCTATAAAGCCAATAGAATGAGCAGGCTGTCCATTTGCAGCTCGCACAGAGATTTTGCGTGACAAGTTTAACACAAATCCCTGACTAAGTAAATTTACATGCGAGTTATTACCCAGAATAGTAATAGAACTGCCACTGTCAAGTAAACCACAAAGAGTCAAATTATTTACATTAATATTTACAAAAGGTCTTTCGCCGTCAATTTGGTCATCAAAGAGGATCAAAGAAGTTTTATAAGATAACATAAAAAGTCGGACTACGGAGAGCCAGTCCTCCCACTCTTTACGCGAATATTTACAATCTTTATTTACAATAGTTCCTTGATCCTCAGTTACTCGTTTTTTGGAAGAGATTTAGTTTTATTATTTACATGTTTGTTGCAAGTAGGACACTCAGAACTACGAAAACCGTCTAATCCACATTTAAAACAAACGATCTTACGCGGTTCTGTACACATGCGCAGTGAATGACCATTTATTCTACAGCGCACGCAAAATTGTTTGTTAGTATTAACGATATTTACATGATGATTATTTACAGGTTTATATACAAAGTCCTCAGTCAAGGTAGAAGGACTGCTAGTAGGAGGTTCCTTAAAATTTCTAGAACGGTCTAGACAAGCCTCGTACTTTTTACAAACCGTCTTCAAACCCTCTATGGATTGGACGTCAGACTGAGCTATCATAACATCGTATTGAGGACGGATATTCCTCAACAAAATTTTAAGTTTCTCAGCTTCAGGCATAACATAAGATAGTTTCGCAAATAATCCGGACATAATGGCGAAATAAACTACAATCGACTCGTCTCTACCTTGAGTACGGTCCTCGATTTCGCGAAGTAGTTTGTAGTCATAGTCAAATATATCAAAATCGACAAACAATTTAGTTTTTAAGCTCTCCCATTTATGAAAACTATCTTTATACGCTCGATACCAATGTAGAGCCTTGTCAGTGAAGATCTCGAACGAATGAGCTAGTAAATTGTCTTTGGATAAATTTCTAGACACAGCAAACTCTTCTAGTTTTTGAATAAAAGCACGTGGACAACCGACTCCCGCATATGTGAACTTACGAATTTCACTGATCACTCCGCGCTCACAGTGCACAATAATTTTAGTGTCCGCGCTTGTACCAGAGTTTGCTGTGGCGTAAGACGTTGAAGATTCGCTTGAAATGCTGTTTTTACAGTCAAAACGAATTTTTAAGGCACTAAATCTCGAAACAAGGTCCTTATACGTAGTACGGTATTCCTCATTATCAGATACATCAATACGCTGAAGGCGTAAATAAATATGAGTCAGAAAAGACTGTATTTTCTGTACAAGCTTAGCGTCAAGTGTACTTTCATAAAGAATAATTTTATCCTCAACAAAGGAAAGAGATTTTTCAGTGCCGCTACAATCGTCGGCAACTGAAAAAGTTGAGGTTAACTCCTCAGCACTAAATTTCTCCAACAAGTCAACGAGCTGCCGCCGTAGTTCCGCGACCGTGTTGAGCGGCTTGGCTTGCCTGATGCTCACTTCATACGCGAGCTCATTTTTATTTAACAAATTTACATACACAGCTTTGAAATCCATTTCAAAATCCAGTTGTATATACAAAATTTATAGATATATACCTATTTACACGAAAATAAAACGAACAATCGATGCGCAAGCAAGCATAAGCTCCTAACGATAAACACATAAAACAGTTATATACACAGAAACAAAACACTTAACAAATTAGGCTATGTACAAATATGTATGTATGTATTTACAATTGCTATGTACATAACCTAATCCAAGTCAAAGCTAAGACTCACGTACTGACTGAAACAACCCTTGGGCGCCACTGTAACCGGCTAGCCGGTCGGAGAAATAAGAGACTATGTAGTAGGTAAATAAAATATAATACAATATAAAATATGTATGTACAAATTGTTCCAGTCAGCACTGCTCTTTAATAAAATAATAAAAAACACTGGCCTAGGTTTTCTGGACAGGTGGGAAGGCAGGGCAGGGTATTCGAGTAGCCTCGGAGCGTCCAATAGGGGGTTCAGGCTTCACCGGCGGTCTGCTCCGAGGCAGTAGAGCAGAAAGTTCGTAGGTAGAAGCGGAAAAGGAAGGGCTGGAAGAAATACCCTGCTTTACTGCTTGCTTGAAGCACCCATCCAAGTCTCGTTTTAGTGCCTAGGTCAGTGAAAGAAAACTAAACGAGACTTGGATTAGGTTTCACAATTTATGTATAAGAAAATACAGAGAAAGAACTTAACAAATAATATTTACAGTACTTGCAATAGCGGCAGCCCTTTAAAATACAAGCAACTCGGTAAATTAGTATTATTACCTATAAATTATAATTATATTGTGAGGAAATCAAATTTCGGCATAAGCCTTGCCAAATTGTAGAGCCAATGACGTGAAAAAAAAAACAAAAGAAAATCAATAGTTCAGAATTTAGAATTTTGTTTTTCTGTAAGCGGCCAGTTGCGCACCACGGAGGTTTGCCGTGTTACACATTTAAATTATCGATACAAATTCGCGCTTTAATTACCCTAAGGTCTTAAAGGTAAGGTTAGTACCTTTAGCGAGCACGTTACCATATCGTAGGGGGCCTTATGCGTTATGTAACCATCGTGAGTAGAATGACATGTTTAATTTGTTGCGCCGATAAGTTCGCCTTGGCTCGGCCGTTAGCCTCCACGACCCCGATTATACACATACACATTACATACGTAATATGTATACAGCTAACCTTTTGCTTATCGCTTGTTAACGCTGTTTACCTGCATGTGTGCGCCTGCTCACAAAAAGGCAGTTACTTTATCTAAGCGATTGCCTTTTAGTTTTTAAAGCAAAATAAAATTATCAATGAGGCTTTATCAGTAGGCGTGTGTGTATTTCTGGCAGGTTCTGTTTACAATTATGCATAACTAGCCTGTCGTCCGCAGCTTCGCCCGCGACAAAATTAATTTTCCCGTAGGAAAAGGTATTTTCCCGCGGTAAAAAGTAGCCTATGTCACTGTGTGGTAATGTAGCTTACTAACGGCAAAAGAATTTTTGAAATCGGTCCGTTAGTTTCGGAGCCTATTCAATGCAAACAAACAAACAAACAATCAAGTCTTTCCTCTTTGTAATATTAAATATAGATAAATACCTATAGGTAGCTTTTATACATGAAACTACCGTGAGACTCACTCATATAGGTAGGTAGGTATAGGATTGGATAGGTAGCTGTTGCGCGCAACTTCGTCTGCGATGCGTTTGTCACTATCCCGCGAGAAATATGTAATTTTCTGGGATAAAAATTATCCTGTATGTGAATCCAGGTTATAAAACTATCTGTTTGCCAAATTTCATCAGAATCCATCAAACCGTTTTAGCGTGAAAGAGTAACAAACATCCACACATCTGTCCATACAAACTTTCATATTTATAATATTAGTGGGATGTATAGTCGAAGAAACTGAATCTCGTACCAGGATGACCCCTTTTCATTGCAAATGTCATGTTGACATTCCATAAATCAGACAAAGAAATCATCCTGAAATTGGTTGTGAAAAAGTTTCAACTTGCACGCAATTCAGTTTCCTTGACTGTACCGCTCCTGAAAGTTAAAGGAATTTTGATAGTTAAATTTTGCACCTGATCATCTATTGTCAATCAATCGAGTTGTGGAAATCTTCAGTAACTTTTAAGCAAGATTTACTCGGACACAGAACCTTCTTGGCCACATTATCGGATGGGATAGGTACAAGGGGAAAATATCAGTGTTCTCTTAAAGATCCTTTCACTCATAAAAGCGACTTTATCCGATGGTTTGGTCTAGAGGGAGTCGTAGTTTGAGGCCAAAGCAATTTATATGCTGTATTGTGATGTTTATCATAAAGCTGATTGCCTGTAGCCGACCGTCCATTAGATAAGTATTGTAGTCGCTCAGCCAATTTGCTGGACAGGTCGCTCTCATTCTTGTCCGAAATCAAGATGTAGCCAGAACTTGTATTATTTTGTGAAACTTTTTCTAGTTTGTTTTATACTGTTTTGATCATTACGCATAAATACCGCATGTCTTTTTTAATCCACAATCTACCTAAAACAAGCTCTGATGTTGTTTTCATCAAGAGTGTAGAAATAATACATGTATGAACAAGATTGAATCCCAATTGATCCAGTCATTTAACTAATTGTAAACGCGAAAGTTTGTATGGATGGATATGTCGATGTTTGTTAATCTTTCACGTTAAAACGGTGTGACGGGTTCTGATGAAATTTGCCACACAGCAGATAGGCTATAACTTGGATAACATATAGGATACTTTTCATCCGGAAAGGTGCATAGTTCCGCGGGATAGCGATAAACGAATAGACACCTAGTCTAAAACACATTCAACTTGTTACTGTTAACGTAAAATCTGGAACAGTTTATCTTGATTTACGGACTCGCTTTAAACGGAAACTAGTTCTATTAATCATATTATCTTCGCAGTTCTCGAAACGCAAAGGATTACGCTGACAGGGTCTCAATTTTCAAAACCATTGGTACATTGCATAGTTGGCTGTTGACTTATATAAATGATCGTTCAGTTCCACTAAAGAAGCCGACGACTCCTTGAGATTTACCATTACCATTACTGCCAGCGCAATAACGATCCGCGTCCGAATCATTAATAAATATCTAAATCAAATTGTGACTTTCGAGAAATATTATTCGCTTATATTCGTTTAAATATAAATGTCAGCACGTTAATAGGTTAGATACTGCCTAAGGTGCTAGAAGAACGTAGCTATTCATTGGATTACTAAAATATTATCAATCGACAATTGAACAATTCACTCTTTGATCAATTATAATTCACTTTGATTTTTAATTCATACTAGCGACCCGCCCCGGCTTCGCACGGGTGCAATGCTGATTCTAAATATGCATGTATTATACCTATAAACCTTCATCTCGAATCACTCTATCTATTAAAAAAACCGCATCAAAATCCGTTGCGTAGTTTTCAAGATCTAATCTAAGCATACATAGGGACAGACAGACAGACAGCGGGAAGCGACTTTGTTTTATACTATATAGTGATAAAAATAAGTGAAAGAAACTAAACATGAAGTAAATCTTGGTAGTTTATTTCATTATTTTTCAGTTTTTTAATTAATTATTTACTAAAATAAAAATAAAAGAAGTACAAAAATACTTATTTCTTAATAGGTACCTCTGCCACACTGCATAGCAGTTTATTGGCAGAAAGCGTAGAACTCTCATTTCCATATTTTTAAAAAATCATTATGTACGGAATATTCGCCTAGAACCTCTACTTACGACCATTGTTAGGCGTTACAAAATTATCAGAACGGTGAATTACCTTTTCCATTTAAGCGTATAGCTATAAAAATACTGAAAATGCAATAAAAATAGGTACTCTAAAAGACAGCATTCGAGAGAGGCGCGAATGGGATGCAAAATTGCATACGCAGACGTGATGCCGCGTCTTTAATGCATTCGAGCCACGAATCTGAATAAATCCGTTCCTAGCTGTTCGACGATGATTTTTAAGTCTTTTCCATGTTTCTCATCTCGCCACCTGTAAAAAAAATACAATTCGGGAAACACCGGTAAATGAATAGAATAGAATCATTTATTTCTGTTTACTGTTACATTTAGGTACAATTTGCATTAAATGTGCCAAACTACAGAGCAGATTGTCGGCACTTTAGCTCTTGGTTTGTGAAATTACCTTTGATCAATTATAACTGAAGATACACATTGCCGAACAAAATCCCCTTCAAAAAATGTCCGAACTTTTTTATTTGTTTGCATAACAATTAAAATCATCACCTACACAGAAATTTGAACGTAGTCTTTACTTCATTACAGTCGAATTTCGGTTGACACTTGACAGCTAAACTTGACATTTCACGCAACGTACTGAGAAAAAAGAAGGCCACTTTTATTAAAGTGGCGCTCATTTGGCTCGGACATTTTCGGGCGCGCAACTGTGGATCTTCAGTTATAATTGATCAAAGGAAATTACAAATTAAAAGCAACGCTAAACAAAGGTATAGTTAGTATTAAGATTTGAAATGGTTAGTGTTATGTTTTAAGTTATAACTAGGATTGGTTATATTGGAATTTATAAGAAAGTGCTCAACAAAGTATACCCATCTATGGTTTGGGTTACTCTATGTTATCTATGTATAGTACTAAACTTGATAATTTAGGTTTTATCAAAACTAATTTTAAAAACACCGGA
Source organism: Archips xylosteana (assembly GCA_947563465.1). NCBI lineage: Eukaryota > Metazoa > Arthropoda > Insecta > Lepidoptera > Tortricidae > Archips > Archips xylosteana. The sequence continues at coordinate 8,307,200 of OX387350.1, read as the reverse complement.
AATTCCCAAGAAAGTGCTCTATGAAATCTAAACTAAACTTGAAATTAGGTTTTAAAACTAATTTGATAAAAAGAAAAAAAATACTTGTTTTTGGTTTGTTCATTTCATCATCATCATCATCATTTCAGCCGTAGGACGTCCACTGCTGGACATAGACCTCCGGGATCATTGATGCTCAATCATTACGATTGGAAGCGATTTGCATCCACCCTGAACCTGCGGCCTTCCTCAAATCGTCCGTCTATCTCGTTGGTGGACGTCCCACGCTGCGCTTGCCAGCGCTGCGTTTGTTCATTTACTGTAACACAAAGGATAAACTAAAAAAAAAAAAATTGTGAAAGTCATTTCTACTATAAAAAGCTGTAGGTATTAGTGAGTAACACAGGCTACTTTTCATTCCGGTAAAATTCAAAGTTCCCGCGGGACGAACGAAGTTGAGTGCGGCTCGTATTTAAAAAATATATGAAAATTTGGCGTTTGTACGTACCTATGTAGGTGTTAATCTCTAGATCTATTTACTAAACCAATTAAAAACATATTTTACTAATGAGAAGCAACACTACTAGCTGCTCTCGATTATAACATTATATAGCTGTTATCCCGGGAATGTTGCGAATTCCCGTGGGACGTACTTAGTTAAAATTGGTGTCTTCGAAAGTTTAGTCAACCTGGGGGAAATCGGGTTGTTATACCCTTCGCCACTGTCCCGTGCAGTCTAAGGTCGGACTTGCACTGTCTACAGAAATAACTATGAGCCTTTGTTTATTTATCGAACACTAATATCTATTGTTTAACGACAGCATTTAGCAATTAACTAGTTATTTATCGTATTTTCGTTTATCTTAGCCCATTATTGTCACTAGCTGCACCGATAACAGCAACTTTGCAAAACACCGATAAGTGACTGTAGCAGGGTTATCGGTGTGGCAAATGGCTGGTTTTATTCTCTGGTCGCTGATAGTGCAATCGCGGTGGAGAAATTCGCAGAGCGTCTTCATTAACCTTTTAGTGCTGTAATGGTTTATTTTCACCTACTCAATGGTTGACTGGTAAAGATCCCTGAAAAGAATAAGTTTCGCGTTTGTAAATTGTGTTTAATTTTCTTTAACTACCGTAAATTACATGTTTTCCGGGACAACTGCAAGACAGCCACATCTATATCTGTACCACTTTAAATCTATTTGTCCATACGTACATAGTATAACTAAGTCGTTTTCTGCGTCTATCTCTACAGGGTTATTTGTAATTCACTGACATCCTCTTAACCCTGAATTCCTATCACTCAAACAAATGTTTTTTGTTCTACGACTTTTTAAAATGAAGCACTTTTTTTCCCATACAAATACACAGAGTATCGTAAAAATAAGAGGAAATCTCAAATTTTCAAAACGTTATTACACCAAAAATATTAAGTTATGACAAAAGCCGTAAAACAAAAAACGTTTGTTTAAGTGGTAGGAGTTTAGGGTTAAAAGGATGCTAGTAAATTACAAATAACCCTGTATATCCGCCAACTCCTCCTAATACAACACAAACGCAACGAAACGAATTCTGATATGGTTTTCACAATCAGTTAAGTGATTTTTCGTGGATGGTACACAACAATACAGGGTTATTTTTAATTCACTGACATCCTCTTAACCCTGAATTCCTATCACTCAAACAAATGTTTTTTGTTTTACGGCTTTTTAAAATGAAGCACTTTTTTCCCATACAAATACACTTAATACCTACAGCTTTTTATAGTAGAAATGACTTTTACAATTTGTATATAATGTATTCATAAATACATGAGAGGAAATCTCAAATTTTCAAAACGTTATTACATCAAAAATATAAAGTTATGTATGACAAAAGCCGTAAAACAAAAAACATTTGTTTAAGTGGTAGGAGTTTAGGGTTAAAAGGATGCTAGTGAATTACAAATAACCCTGTATATACCTTCTCTAATATACAAAAATCTCGTGTCACAGTGTTTGTTATCGAACTCCTCCGAAACGGCTTGACAGATTTTTATAATTTTTTTGTCTATTATTGGTAGGTCTGAGAATAGGTCGTAGGTTATTTTTTATGCCCCTTTTCTTCGCAGACTGGGTGTCGCGGGCAACAGCTAGTAATAATTATATGTATAACTACCGACCCGCCCCGGATGATTGAAAAAAGTGAAATTACTGCCTTTTTCAAAACTACACACATGTAAAGCCTTGGAAGATCGCTAGTAATCTGATAAAAATGTCTGATAAAAAACCTAACAATACACTTTTACTTTTGTGTTTCTTCATGTCCTAAGCTACCTTTTCCATGAATGTCTCGCTATCGAAATTAACAACTTAAACCATATTCCCAGATATAAAGTCCTTATAATGTAACTCTCAAAATTACAAGAACATACCTACCGGTTCCTAAAAATGTATTCCTATTAATAAAAATCGTTCTCAGAAAACTTTGGAATGTCTCTTGATTCAAACCAACTAAGAACTGCCTTCACATCGCCCGATAGCCGTAAGCAGTCAAAAGACCACCATCCTGAATATCTTATCCATACATCGGCTGTGTTGACTCAGCTGCCGTCGCCGGCGCACGTGTCTGGACACGTTGGTATAATCGACTGAACATTATTGCAACAGTATCCACTGTCAACAACGGTGGTATGGCGAAATCGAAGGAACACTGGTATGGTGTTCGAAATATTATAGGTTAATGGCCTTTATGAAGATAAATCTGTTTTCTGACCAGTTGTGAAAATTCCTTGCGCTCGCTTGCTTTCTGTATTTCTTGGCGGGATAGACAAAACAATCTTTTATAAGAATTTCACTTATGTGGTACGAGTATTAGCTGTAGCCCGCGACTACGCCCATGGTAACATATTTAAAGCACAACGGTCAGACAACGCCCTCTATTGATTGCAAAAGATTTCACGCCATCTTGAAAACCGAGGCACTTCAAAGTTTTAAACAGCGGCTTCCATTCTTGGCTTCACCGGGATATTAGTGAAATTATGACAAATCAAAAATTGGGAAACGAAGTGATACCAAAATGTAAATATCTAATGAAAATGCTTTATCGTTAAATGTTATAATAAGAGGTCGATTGGCTATAAAGCAAATATTTAAATGTTGGAAATACGCAAACATTATTCTGTGGTGTTTGTCGTCGCGAGAGCTGTATGTTGCTGGGTGAGAGAGTGGACTAGTAAAATCCCAATTTCATATTGCTATTTCAATTTTCATGACAAATAAATGTGATAGTTTTTATCATTCGCTACACGATACACAAGCTCAGGACTATTAAAAATAGGTACAGATGAAATCAGGGTTAAGTCCACTTGAATATTTACTAAAATTCCTAGCTCTGATTGTACATGAGTATTAATTACGTTTGCGCTCTGCTAATTATCTAAACGCATTTCCACCCATATGTTAACTGCATTATGTGTTTATTCAATTACCAGACTTCTATAACTCTTCCTTGTATTTTTATTTACACGTGATGTAAATATTTTACAAGGTCCATGTTATTTGATTTGTTAAAACAACATCCTATATAATTTAAACTTATGCGTGTTTAACGAACCATCCCATTATGTATTTGAGTCATCACTCCTTTATAAGGGGCCGGCTGAGGAGCTACCAGCGCAGCATTATCTAGGTGGCAGTAATGACTCTACTTGAATGGGCACTAACTGACATAACAATCCGGCTAACGATAAAACGAAGTTAAGATAAGTAGTTTTCCATGTACCCAGTATTTAGGTACCGAGCGTCTCGTCTGCGGCACAACTCCAGTACAAATAGGTACTTGCTCCGATGAAATTGCCGGCATTCTTCTTTTCCGACAACTTTGCACAACGTGAGTTTCGTAGATATCTTGTCCGAGGGTCGGCAATCAATTTGTTTTGACGGATTTATGACATCTCATTTATCGTGAAAACATCGTCGTATTGTCAGTGAGCATTTTTAATAAAAAATGTCCCCGTCAGAATGGCTCGGTATCGGGCGGAGTCTCATCAAAATCGCATCAAAGCGTCCGCACACCCACTTGGTTTGCACTCGAGCATTTTTAACACCCATTTGAATTTAAATTTTACTTTATTCCCGTCGTGACGAGACACGAACTCCTTGCCATTTCATATTCTCTGAGACAGAAAGCGATAAAGTAATGAGGCGTTTTGTATCTACCCTTACCCTGGAAAATGACCTCAAATGTACGTTGGAAATTTAAATAAATTTTACAAATGCTTTCTACCTGGTTACAATGAATATCTACAACGCAACCACTTAATTCAGTAAGGTACCTAATTTAGCAAATACTTTGGGCGTGTCTTAGTCAAACACCTAAAGCGATATGCTTGGAACGTGTAATTAATTTCACACACGAAAATATTTAAGTATACGAGACGTAAAATTTTCGAGGTTTCTTCGCACTTGGTAATTTTCGAATAATGCACATAAATTCCGTAAACACATTCGTGCTTTCTACAGGGATACCAAATATTTCATTGCCGGTTTGTTTCATACTTCCACGAACCTCCTCTTTGTGAAGATTAACAAATTGTTAGCTTTTATGAATTCCCCGAACTCAGGGGAATATCGACTACAAAGTTGCGGGAGGAATAAATGCTCGAGATTTACATGAAACCGACAAATCCTTTGACAACCAGATACTGATGAGACGCGTTTACGTGCAGAATAAAGACGCCAATGATAATTATAAATCGTCGTATTGTCTATAGAAACCAGAGAGCAAAATAGGGCCTGCAATTTGCTCTGGGGAAGCTTTGCATTTAAATTGACTTCTAAATTGATCACAAGGTATTTTATTATTTTAAGCGTTGTATTTTCAAACTGTCACCAAATTGAAGTTTGAAGCAAAACTTAAATTCAATGTTTGAAAGCTATGGATATTGAAGTTATTGATTTTCAAAAAATTCTCTAGTAAGTAGGTAGGTACTTGAATGAAAACACAAATGACAAACGAGAAGCGGAGGGAAATAAGACTATGCAACCACCGGAATAAGTGTATCGAGCTCTGCAAATACCGTCTGCAGACTTATTGTTTGAGACGGCGCCGCCGCCACTGAAGAATTGCTCTTACTCTGTCAACTTTAGATTATTTGCCTGACAGTGCAGCTAAGACATCCTACAATGTAATAAGAATTACTCCCAGACGGAGGCCCAAATTTAAGCAATATACGAATATTAAACTATTTACCGTCCCAACAGTCCGAAATAATTGTATACTGATTTTTAGTTCCGTATAAAATTCTTTACAATAGCATTTTGCCTTCGCTTTTAGACAGAAATGGTGAAAGTCTTAAGTGCTAAAACATCCGTTGCTTTCTTTAATGCTCTGATCTTCAAGATAACTGCGAAGTTTGTAGATAAATTCAGTGACATTAAATCCGTATTTTATACGATGTTTTATAAAGATAAAGAAGAAACAACGGCGAACTAAGTTTCCAAACACCCAACAACAAGCCATCTACTTGCATTTTGCATACAAAGTCGTGGCTTTACTGGCAAATTTACAAAACCTAATGGGTCATCGACTTAGGTAGAGAGATAGAGATACGATGTTTGGGTTTGTAGTATAATTATATTTATTTACGAGAGTATTGGGTATCCCAGCGTCTAATTGGATTGCGGCGAGTTTTCTCATTTTTGCGGGGCCTCCCAGTGCTCTGCTCTCTACCGTTTCGCTCTTTGTATTTAATTTTTATCTGTACGAGCTACTTATTGCCGAGTGCCGTCGACGGCGGAATATAATAGGAAAAGTTTCATTTGGCTAATTAAAAATAAGCCACCCCCGAGAACAATCCAGATTTATTGTCGTTACTCAACCTTTGGGTCGGCGGTGTCTGCTGTTTTTATTAAAAGCCCGTTTGTGAACATTTTACTTAGTACAACAAGAACAATGAGAAACGACGTTGGCGATAATGTAAATAACTTCCAACTGTTTGTTATAACTTAACATAAGAGAAAACACGAACAAAAGACTCAGGAATTATCTGCTGTTTGAGTCATCACAACATGACCGCGGACTGTATTAATTCTTGAGTGTCTGTTTGCTTTTATTTTATTCTTGACACCATTTTCAATGCCGTTGTCATTATCGTCGTCTAGTACCCATAGTACAAGCTTTGCTTAGTTTGGGACTAGGTCGATTTGTGTAAGATTGTCCCGTAATATTTATTTATTTATTTTATTTATTTAACCAGGATCTATTATAGGTTTAACGTAAATCAGACGGATAAAATATCGACTTAGTTCTCTAACGGCTAGTCGCGGTAATGCGAAAACAAATTACTTTGATAAATATCGTGTTCGTGTGGTGCGCCAGCGCGCGTCCTCTCGGGACCGCGTTCCGCGCAGCTCTTTAATTACGGCATCACCTCCGATTCGGAAACTTTTAATGTGTGTACATCATTCTGCTGCGGGACGTCGAGTGTTTGGAGTGCACTCGTTGCTCTCGTCTCCACGTTTCAAATGGCTCTTCTCTTTTGTTACCGTTCTGTTTGAACGCCGAAACAAATATCAGAACCACGATTTAATTTGTACAGGGAATCGATCCCCACTTTTCGTTGACTCTAAAATTTAACCGCTTTAATTAAACTTTTAACTTGAGTGGAAACCGAAATGCTTTACACGGAAGTACCGATGAGGACTTCTAAGCGGGAACGTTTCAGCGCCATTGAGAGTTTACCGGCTGCCAAGTTTCTCCACACTACGTAAAGTCGGCGTAATTAGAGGAAGCTACAATCGTCTACTCCAGTTAAATAGCCCAGGCCGCCGTATTAACCGACCCTGCACCAGGCTGAATCGCTGTCTGCGCTGTTCGGGTATAAAGTTGGTGTAATTTGGCGTGGTGATGTTTGTTATGGATTAGCAGTAGTCAAGCCTAAATAGTATATAGTCAGTCGTTTTAAAGCGATCAGTGGCAGTCTTATAGGACGCGATGTTACGTCTTCAGCTCCGTCAGGCTACTGTCTTTACAGTGTAACATAGTTAAGTACCTCAGGTCGTCAAAGGTTTTATGTGCCGGTTTACTACCTCACCGCCTCATGGTAGACTGTAAAAGGCGACGATTGCGAGACAAAGCGTGATCGGATTGAGTAAATAAATAGTCTGCGTCGGAGTGCTCATCAATCTTGCAGTACAAAAGTAAATTGTGTAAGTTTGCAGCGCTCCGGGTTCGTCGGCCGCGCCCTGCAACCTCACTAAACTTTCGTGAGCACGACACTTAACAATTTAATTGTCACTCATTAGTCCTTAGGCGACGTCTCTAGCGCCGTTTTGCGCCGGTTTAATTAACTCTGTAATTCATAGACATTTCATTAGCCGCGTTCGCCCCAACTCTTCTGTTTTTAGGTGCATTTAGCAAAATTGCTTTATTGCTGTTTGGTGTTATCAATCACGAAATAATCTAAAACACATGTCGGGCGAGCAGCTGTGCGCTGGAATGAATCAATCACAAAACGCCAGCAGACATTGTCGCGGCCAGTTATTTATCACTCCAAACTGATGGCAGGTGCCTAAATTACAGTTCACAAATGGAGGAACTCATTAACACCAGGAAACAAATATTCGGAATGACATAAAATGTTTGTCGTAAACGGAATGTTCGTACCGGAGTTGGGAAGTAAGATATCGCGGTGGTGTCCGGATGGCCCGCCCCGCCCGCTCGTCTCTTGGCAAACTGCACTGTACTGCACTGCAAATCATACTGAGTTTGTTTGCGTAGGTCAACGCTCCCGCCGGGTACGTTTTATGTGTTCCTGGTGTCACGTCGCCCTCTAATAATAGAATAATAGGAATGTTTAACATCAATACATTCAGACTAGAATGCGCAAGCTTTTCCAGCAATGCCCGTTCCATGTTTAAGGACAGCCAATCGGCTTTATCAACCAAGCGAAATTGAAATGTTTAAGCATCTTCCGTCAACAAACTACAAACAAATGGCAAAAGCCACGTTGAAAACGAAAACGCGTGTTTGATCGAGCGGTGCGTACACACGCTTCGACAGTTCATAATATGTTTAATCTACTACGCCGGCACGGAACGTAGACTGTAGCAGTAACTCGTTAAACTTTCATTATTATCCGCTCTCACAAATTGGTCGTACGTGAGCGAATTCGCTCACAATCGATCTCCGCGCCGTTCGCGAGCCTTTGTTTGACTTCGACTCCGAATTCAGCGTAATTGCCTTTCAGCCGTTCATTATTCAACTTTATGCAGTCATTTACTTGCGTTATTACGAAGGGAGAGTAGCTGCGGTAAGTGTCGTGGGTGGATGCATTAATCGTAATATGTAAATGTGGGGATATGAAATATTGAAATTGCGAACGGGCTGTTACAATAGCGTCTGCTGTACTCGGGGTTAGTCCTTGTTTTCGTGTAATACACCTGAAACACGTATTCTCCCGCTGTTATGTTATTTTACCGTCTTATCTTGTTCGCAATATCTCAGACTCTCAATCGGATTTTCTATGCGATACGTACAATGTACATTTGCATTACAACGTATTCATCTCATTTTTATTCAATCGGATATTCCATCGCATATCACATTTGGTCATACAATGTTTAAAGTCGTAATACAACTAAGACACTTTATTCGCATCGTAAGGTATATAATACTACGTGGAGAGGAGAAATATCAGACGTTCATAACGTAGAAACGTTAACTACCTAACCTAATCATTCTTGCACCTCACCTTTGGTATGATCTCGATCTTGGTATTTTAAGTGAATAACAAGACAAAAAATCGACGAACAAGCCATTGTATGAAACGTTCACTTGTCTACACAGCAAATGGTTTTCCATCATAATATCAATCGAAACCCTTGCGTAACGTGTAAAGGCTTCCTAGTTTCCTGTTTTTAACAAGACAATCGTATTGTTGCAGATTGAGGACGAGGGTAACCATGGCAACGACGACACGCGACTCTTCATCCTGTCGACCTTGGCTGGCCAACACAAGCCGCGCGTCACTTGCGCGCTTTGCGAAGAAACGCTGCATGTTTTCGACCGCTACCCACTGGTTGATGGGACGTTCTTCCTGAGTCCTAAGCAGCATACCAGCAGCGCGGTTGAGGTACGTTGAATACCAGATCAGGACTTTTTCTTGACTTTAGTCTAAGGCCATATTAATTAATAAATGTCACATGTCGTCACTACTTTGAAAAAAGTTCAAAACGCAAATCAACATTTAAAGTTTTTAATTAATTCAAAACAACTTTTATTTAGAAAAAACGCATGTCCAAATCAAACAAAAAAAATCATGTTTTATCTTGCGCCAAGAAATCTCTATTGCATGCAAAATTTTATAAGCTAGATTACAGCTTTGCAAAACGAATGATATTTGCTAAAACCCGTTAATGTTTTTAAATGAGAAGGGTTTAATTTAAATCGTTTACTCGGATTTCTAAGCATAACAAGGCAAATACAAGCTCCATGCCATTGTTTACCGTAGGGATTTCTAAGCAGTGACTTGTCTTGATATACTTATTTGTCACACGGCACGGGAGATAGCAACTTTTCCTAACTCGGGTGTTTGTTACACAGAGTTTGGAAAGTTAAATAAGATCCCGCAGAGTTTATTTAAGTGTACGAATAACATAACGTCCGGACGGCGGCAACTCATACGTCGAAGTAACTTCTCGACTGTGATGTTTGCTCGGCGAATTAGAGACGAACACGGGCTCACGAATACGTACTTGCATATTTGTTTGACGATGGAATTAGCATTCACATATACTAGTACTGTATATGGCTTCTTCTCGCCTTGTTCTTCATTTCTGAAGGTCGTGCTCGTCTTGAGAAGCTTTTACGGGGACGTTGATGAATCACTTCCACACCACTCTGTCTTCGGCCTATCTTAGGGCCGCAGGCAAAGTGAGGCCTGTTTTGCCCTTATTTGTTTCGTCCAACGGGTTGGTAAACGTCCTCTTGGTCTTTTCCCTTTCTTGTCCAGTACAATCTGTTTTTCAAGGTTGTCTGGTTCCCTTCGTGCGATATAGCCAAAATAGCAGAGTATTCGCTGGTAGCAGGCTGTGGAGAATCTGGTTCTGATATTTAGTTCGTCAAGAATGAATGTATTTGTATACATGTACTGCAACACTATAAAATCCTCTCTTACAATAATAAACGCGTACGAAACTTGGCCGAAGCAAAAAATATTGTACAGATCTCTTCAAAACATACACTTGCAGCATTAAAGTAGAAAACCGTGTCGATAATAAAACGAGATTTAATACATTAGAGCTCTACCAAAACCAACAAACGCGTCGGATCTGATTTCATGACCCCAATAAACGAAACTAATCATGTACTGAATCGTTTAGTATCTTACTATATCTTTAATACCTTTTGCTTAGGCAAGTACTTGTCTACTTGTGAAAAAATGTAGAAAGTTAATTTTAATTGTGATAAATTAGCTGTTGCCGGCGACTCCGTCTGCGAAGGATTCGTTTATCGCTATCCCGCAGGAACTATGCAATTTTCCGGGATAAAAACTATCCTGTTATTCTCAAGGTCTCAAACTATCTCCATACCAAATTTCATGTAAATCCGTTCAGTTCAGTCTTTATCGAGTGATTAAGTAACAAACATCCGAACATCTTTAGAAACTTTCACATTTATAATTTTACTAGCTGTTGCCCGCGACTCCGTCTGCGAAAAATAGGGGTATGAAAAATAGCCTACGACCTATTCTCAGACCTACTAAATATAGAAAAAATTTTCATAAAAATCGGTTAAGCTGTTTCGGGGGTGTTCGATAACACCGTGTCACGAGATTTTTATATATTAGAAGATTAAGATTATCTTGCAAGTCTGCGTAAAGAAAAAAGTTTTAATTAACAAATTCCATCCCCAGGTGAAAGTGGACGGCAACACGCAATATCTGACCTGCGTGTGCATGAACTGCTTGGAGCGCTCTGACCCGGAGCGCACCATTCGCTGCCGGTTCTGCAACCAGAAGTGGGACGGATCCTCACTAGTCCTTGGGACCATGTACTCTTACGATATCTTCATGGCCATGCCGTGCTGCACTGAGAGACTGAAGGTAAAAAGCAGGGAGTCTTGACATCGCACACGAAGACAGAAAGCAGATCAACAAAAGTTAAATTTAATGAAATTAGTCTTCATTCACTTTCTGGTAGTTTTAAATTTAAACTTGTATTACGTAACGTGTATTATTTTGAGTTGATGCGCTTTCTACCAGGGTGTGCGATATTTTTGAACGTAAAGTTGGATAGAAATACGTGAGTCGTTTGATATAGTCTTCTTCTTTTTTAAGCAGATACGTACGTATGCTGCTGAATATAACTATCCCGAAGGCTTTAATCGTGCTACAAAAAAAAAATAGACAAGTTTCATACATGTCATTACGTATAGAGAACTGTCATTTTATGCATGTCTCAGACGTGTTAAAGTATCTGTAGTATGCCCGTTAATCTTTTAAAATAGAAATGAGCGATAGTATTAAGTCATACATATGAGATTCCTGTGCAGGTTTTGTTTGTCTTATTTCGGTCTCTGACCACAATGTGTTTGTCACACAGTGCAACAGCTGCTTCAAGCCGATCCTCCACCATCAGCAGCGGATGAACTACTCCGACTATTCGCATGCAATGATCTGCCCCCACTGCCGCGTTCAAGACACGCACTTCATCAAGCCGCTGCCCTATTGCTTCACGAGGCGGGCATACCCGGTGTACCAGCAGTGGCCATAACAGACGGCGGTGTCGGGCCCCTCGCCCGGCACCCCCCCTGAACCATGGGGAGTGGCGCCGTCGCCGCCGCGTCGCGCCTCGCCGCCCGCGTTGCGTCCTGTCGTCAACACCAGCATGGCCTCACGCCACACAGAGACCAGCACGCCCGAGGAACCAACCGCTAAGTATGCAGCCCCCACGCTCGCCAGCATCACCGAGTCGCTGTCACTGCTCGGTCTGAGCCCTGAAACCCTCGCTATGAGCTTCGGCGAAACACTCGCTGACAGATATTTAGCAGCCCTTCGCCCGAAGCCAGTCGAGCGGCCATCGCTAGGAGGCTGCGGCGCCCCCCGCCGCACTCCCCTCACGGAGCCATCACTCCAGCTCTTCTCAAACGATTTCATGGACTACTTGAACCAGATCGCGTAACTTCGCCTGCATCTTGAACTTTTTCGTGTACGGTGTGATCCTCACAGACTTTTAACGCGTCTTCTTACAGACGCTAGGAATAATTTCTGTTAAATTAAGTTGGTATTATTGAAAATAATTTTATCTGTCGGTTTAGATCGTACTATTGATTTTAATTTAATTTTATTCTGCACTTTGTTGATTAGATGTTGATTTTTATGGAAAACAATTAGCAATATAGCGGCACCAGAAATTGCATTTTTTTTTCATCACTTGGTTTGGTTTAATTTCCTTGTGAAGGAACTAAAGATGAGCGTTTAAATTATTGATTACCTTCTATACAGTGATACCGACCCTATCTGATAGGGCGCTGAGTGGTGTGTTATTTAGTTCAATTTAGTTTATTAGTTATGTTTTATTTTAGCAAAATTTTAAACCTAACTTAAGTGTTATACAATATTTTCGTAGGTTTATTGCGACCTTTTATTTCTTCCCACCAAAATGGCTCTTGGATTCTGTAGAACTTCTTAAAGATGCCATGTTAGGTTACGATCTTAATATCATTTTGATTTCTTATGCTCTTCACATAATTTAATCAATATTATGATAGAGGATTTTAACTTTAAGTCATTGCTGTGTCACCAATAATATGATTAGCTTGTCTATATCTATTATAACAATTATGTACACTTAGGGTTATGCATCGTAACACTGTTATCTTTTTAGTTAATTTTCCGTTTTCATGTCACTGATTAGTGGAGTGCCCTGCACCGGCAATGCAAATGAATACCTTCACAATCAAGTTAAATTTTTCTGCTTTGTGCCATATCAGAAAATAATTTTGCATTTTTACAATCCAAGTCATAAATATTATCACGAGCAATCCGCTAATCAATGAGCATTTGTTTCTACAGACTTAATGCATACGAAGACGCGAACTTTATTTATTTTTTTGTTGAATAGGTATGTCAACTTTTTAGTTAACTCCGTGGTTAGGTGTAAGGGTTTTCTTATAATTATCATGAATGTCTATTTAATTTGTAAGTGACTAGCGCTTTAAAATTTACTAAGCGTATAAGTGATGTGCACATTTACTCAGTAACTGATAAAAGTTGACGTTTTAGGTAAGGTTTTTATACTTTGATACTTATTACTCGCAAAGTGATTGATTACAAGTGATAAAACGTAGTACTAGTGCGTGTTTAGGATAACAAGTGGTGCGGATCCGTAGGCGTAGGGGGCTCGTACCAACGCGTGCTCCGCTCTGCTCTCATGACAACGTTCATGATCGTAGCGATGACCCGAAGTCGAAGCGTCAGAGTAGAGTGGAACATACCCGTTGGCTCAACGTGATATCTGCGAACTCGTTCGCTGCATGTTAGGCAATAATTCTAAAAAAGACTTGACACTTTTTATAGGTAAAAATTTTTGCATTAACATCCTTAATCGTAACTGCCATTTACATTTTACTAAAGTAATCGCTGTTCATTGGACTGATTACGGGGTTCTTGTTGCGTAGTAAGTAGCATCAGTCATCGCCTGTCATGCGCATTGTCACGCCATCATCCGCATCACTGCACCTCATGAGCGTCATTTTCATCTGGCACGGTTTGAGTGGGGGCGAGCTGGCCAAAACTATCTGCTAAAGCACTTTGCAATAACACTTCGAGCCCACTATTACTATAGTCGGCCAATGCTAACCTAGTACTTCGAAAGGCGTCTGACGCGTCTCTATTGGCAATACCTACAAATTATAACGTAAATTTTATATTAATTCGAAGTTTGAAATGAACCATAGTGGCCAGGTCGCCTTGTGTGGTTGTAGCACCTCCTACATATTTAACATTAGTATCCTCCGCTTAAACGTTATCTACTCTAAGATTATATATTTCATCTAACTGAATTACTACTTTATCACATAACACGGTATATTTAATACATGTATATAATGCCGTTTATGGACTACACGCAGATGCTTATTAATAGTATTTAATAAAATACATGATACTATTGCATATTTCTAGTTTAGCCGTAAATCGATAGTACATAATTTCAACAATATCAAAGATCCCTAATAATTTTAACAAACGTGGCGGCTCTGTAATGACGTTTCATATGTTAAACAATTTTAATTTTATCGAAGTTTGCTCGTTCGTATATAGAATTATATTTAAAAGTTTAATGTGCATTTGCTAAATGTATGTTAAGAAAGTATCGTATCCATAAAGTATTTGAAAAAATTAAATAAAAGCGAGCTGTTGTTGGTATATTTAGGAAAATATTAAAAATGATACCAGATCATCTGATGGTGGCCATGTACAAATGAGAAAAGTGAATCGTCATTACAGGGTGCGCATTAGTAAAGCGACACAAATTATAATATCATATTGTCTAATAGTCAAATACAGAGCCATCTACGTAGAAGAATAGTCGGGGGATGCCGCGGCGGCCCCGACGTCGTTGGATCCCTTTCCGGTACAAATTCAGAATACGCTATTTTGGAATCATAAGATCCGTTTATATCATAGTCCTCCGTGTAAGCAAGAATGTTTATTTAATAGATATTTAAAATCTTTGTCATTACCTCTCTAGATACTATAAATAGTAAAATTATAGTTGTATCAGCGTAACACCTAAATTTAAATTCATTTTTAAATAAATATTGAATATCCCATATTTTAAAATAAATATAGATATGTCTGTACTTTGAGTTAATAGAGTACAACACCAAAAACCGTAATCGAATGTTCAAATCAAGATAAGTATCATATGAAATATGATCACTTTTAGTTCAGTTAGGGTTTATAAAATGCGTCTTGACAAGCCAGAGTAAAAACCTTCACGGCTTTAATATTCAACCTCGAGCCGTTTTTTATCCTCATTCAAGCCTTGAGTAAAACAACTATATACGAAGATATAACTATCAGCAATTATTGTGTAGTGCAAGGTTAGGCCTGTAAAAAATATAATTTGAACAGTCATAAGTTTTTTGGAATTTAAAAGCAATAATATCTTTTTTCACATGTACTTAATTGAAATTATCAAATTTCGTCATCTGAACTAATCTCTGGATTGTCAAAATGCGTTTTTTGGTTCGTATTCAACTAGTTTCCATATCATTTGATGTATTTCCACAGTTCTGGCTCTCGTATTTAACTTGTGTAAGAATGTCTAGATACATTTAAACACAGTTCAAGGTTGTGTAGTAGAGTACCGGGAGCCTGTGCGCAGTACGATCCCCTTCCTCATTGTCAAAGGTACATAAACGAAATCATGTTTGATTATTCACATTTTAGTCACTTAGTTACTTGTTCAGTTTTAATATATTTAATTACACAACGTTGCAAATTTTCCTAGTTTATTTGCACATATTTGTTAAATTTTGTAATTAATGACAATTTTATTTAGACACTGATATTTAAATTTCTTCATGTTGAATTAAATATGGTGTAATTTAGTGAATTGCTTAAAAGTACAAAGAAACAATTTGTTACTTTTGCAAATTTTATAAAGTAAATACATATTAAAAGTAACTCTGAACTAGAAAATCTTTACGAAATAGTTGCTGTGAATCCTAATATAAACTGCAATTGTTTCTCTTACAGAAGCATCTAACAGTTACATTGATTTTTATATAGAAATTTCGTTTTAGTTGGTTGAAATTTAGGGGCGAAAATTGTTACTTATTGTAAAAACTATATCTCGTATTAATTTTTGATTACTTTATCACTAATTATCTTACAAGTACATTACGTAGGGAGTAGATGCGCACTGTAACTAGGATCGGCGGCATAATAATCGTCGATCTTTTGTCTTGCTTCATCTAAGGTTAATCAGACCTTGTTTCCTCGTAGTTCTCATTTAGCTCTTAGGGTTTTCTTTACTAAGAAGCGTGTGAATGGGATGAGTGTATGTGGTCACACTTAACATTAATTTAAGTCATCGTCATAATTCTTACATTGTACTTCTTATTGCTAATGCATCCTCGTGCCAAGCGAGTTGTTAGTAGATCGTGTACATTCTGGTCATAGGTGCTGCGTTCGCGCAGCATTTACGTTTAGATAAAGTATGTGAAATTAACTTAAAATCTTTCCGTGATATAAGTAATGTAGTTTTACGAATGCACTCGGTGTAGGACGGCCATCTTATTAAATTAATCAAGTATTGGCGGATAACCCATGCCTGGTTCATTACATTCACTTACGTCAAAGTAACCGTTGAAAGCTGATTGAAACATCAATTAATTATTGCCAGTTTTTTCGAAATTGTAATAAATGTAAAGTAATTCATTCGACTAAGAACTAAAATGAATCCGAATGGATGGATTGTATAAAAAATCACGTCAACATTTTTGAAATGGTATAATAGACGCTAGAGTCCATTCGCTTCGTAGGTATCACACTGTTGATTTGTGTACTAACCTAAGAAGACCCTCCAGTGTCTGGGTGCTGTGCCACTTCGGCCTGTCGTCGTGGTACGCGACACCCGGCATCAAACACAAGCTCAAAATCCCAAAACCCATTGGCTGACTCTTGTATACGGCTGTTATTGGTTAGTGAAAGATGCAAATCAAACGTGTTAATTATATTTTGATACTCGATGTTTTCTACACTTATGTAGTGGTTCATATTAATCTTTCGTATTAACGTAGTGTAGATAGGACTCGTCACCACGCTCGGTCGCATTTAGAAGTTTAGTGGACCAGTTTCAAATGTGATTATACCCTTAGCTACTAGTAGCCGACTGTTTATCTCCGAAATTTCCAAGGTATTAGATGTAACAGACTGAACCAATAAACTGTAACCATATTTTATCAAGCTAACAAATGCGACGTGAGTGTGGCAAGTGATATTGCCGTCAGTAGATACAGATATTTTGGAATTCAGGCCTTTGAAGCCGTTTTAGAATCGAGAAAGTCGAAAAATTTTCATAAAATTTAAAAGGTAAGCTTATCATTAAGCCTCATGATTTGATCTTTAATAACATGTCGTAATGACAATTCAATTGGTGATAATCTTACGAATTGGCTAAAGATAATAATTAAGTTATTGCGTGGCAATTAGAATAACATTTTTTACTACGTAATGCGCGGGGTGCATCAGGGTATGAGTGTCATAATTTGTAATAACTGAAAACTTTTGTACTTTCGTAATGATAACGAATAATTTAGTGGTAACATTTTTCTATTAATATGTATAATGCGTAAAATAAGCATCAAATAATATACGTTTTTTTACTGGAAATGTAGATGTAGTATTTTTGTAAGACGCGAGACATGGGCTCGCAGTACGTGTATCACAGCGATAATAGATATGGTATTGTGTAAATCGACCGCGCGTCCTCGAGCTCGAGAAGGCACTTGGCCGGCGCCCGCGCATGGACCAACACTCCTTCTCGATCTTGAATGGCGAAGTCATTATATATGTAGAAGGTAAGATTTTTACTATCTGTGCGTTTTATACTTGACTAGATGCTTTGAAAAAGTTATGTCCACCGTTTCTGCGTTAATCGCAATGTCTCCTTAATCGGCCCAGAAAAGAATACTTAAAGTATGTCTGTGACTTTTAAAAGGTCCCTCCGGCAGCCGACCGCGGCGCGAGCGGCGCTGCGCAAGATAACACCGTTGTGTTTAGAAGCGACGCCGGTGTCGTATTAATGAAGCCAAAGCATCTTAATATTCTAAAAGAGTTTCTTGTCGTTTATAGAATTGTATGATTGAGTGAATGAATACCTAACATTTCTCCTTCATTTCTTGTGTGGGTACACTAGTTATCTACTCACATTAATCTTTACTTATAGAGTGTGGTCATGTCAAGTGTTTTATTTTTTCTATGCTGATCTCCTATGTTTACTTACAATTTGATGAAATGTGGATGAGAAAAAATGATCAGGGAAATGAAGAAGCTCAGAAGGAAAACGCCAATTGATTAATTTTAAGTAACGTTTAAGTGCTTGAATTACTTGTAAGGTTCGCTTTAAAATATTCACTTAAAATATACCATTGAAATTGATATTTATATAAACTTGGATACGTCTCAACGTATTATTTTTGTACATTCGGAGTCGATGCTTACGGAATTGGCACAAAAAAGAGTAGAATTTAAGAGATTTCAGAAAAATATGAAAAAAGTTCCATTTTGTAATAATTTAAAAATATTGAAAAGCTATTAATTTGTAACGATAGTGAGCGTTGTATTGTCTATTTTGTAATGTTGGTAAAGCATGACTAGATCGTAAGTTTGTTTCAGAAAATTGTAATAAAACTGAGGGAGACAAAAAAAAACGTTATATTTTATACGGATCCTGATATTGCGCCCGCGTGGGTTTGTGTTACTTTACGAATGTAGTTTGTAAGTTTGCTCTTTAAAAGAGTTTTCGCAGGTAGTAATTTTAGTAGGCTTAGTGTTTTTTATACCGGCTTGATGTTGTGACATTTATTATTAATATGATATCGATAGCTGACTACCGAACAAGCGGCCGACACTGACCATAGCAGAATGTGTAGTGGGCAGGACGCTTCTTAGTCCGCGCGGCCCATGCGTACGCGCAGGCACCAAAGTGTTGCTGTCGCAAGCATATCATTTTAAAACTACGCTAGAACATTTTCGGTACAAACTTTAGCGAAGTTTTATTCTATTCGATTTATACTATTATTAATATTGTTAGTGAATTCTGTGTTGTCAGTTTTGTAGTGGATGATTTGCCTATTAAACGATCTCCAAATAATTTTTGAAAGCTGTGTCTAGTCGATTTCATTGGTTTCTAATCTCGTCTCCGAACGGCGCCCGTGAAGCTGAATGCTCCATTACAACTCTGGTGATCAACCTGAATCATTTCAGTTATTTAGCAGAATTATATTATTGTCTAGTATTTCTGATTATGTTACGTTTTATATTGCTTATATTATATATTATGGATACAATGTTTATTAAGTATTTAATATTCATTTGATGAGGACCTAGTCGATTCTCTGTATATCACATTTCCCAAAGTACAAATTCCTTGTTGTTTAGTCCAATTTTGTTTGACTGTTATTCAATGAAAATTATTTTAGTGTCAGTGCGGGGTGTGGCGGCCGCGACGCCCCGCCGGCTGGCGGCGCAAATGTTGTAGTTTACGTATTCAGAATAGTTCAAATAAATCTTTAATATTTCCATTCAACCTACTTGTGTGCCGCAATGGGTCAAATAATACAATTAATCATAGCAGCTTGTAACTTAAGTTTAAATTTAGATTAATTTTTAATAATTTACCTATTTTAGTTAATGCACAATTCATAACCTGAAACTTAGTCCCTAATTTCTGAGTCGTGTTAATTTGTTTCTGTAATCAATATCTAGACAATTTGCTGTGAGCGCCGGTTACTTGCAATACTAAGGAGCCGCTTGCTTATTGTCTAACGCTTCTGACTCTTGCCTTCGCAGTCACTATTTCTTTCTGCCAAACGGTATAAAATGATGACAGAAAGAGATGGAGAAAACGAAGGCGAGCGTCAGAAGCATTAGATACGGCCTCCGGTCGGCAAATTGTCTTGACAATGTCTAGGTTATGTTATCTACGTATCGCCTACTACACATTATCCAAATTGGAAAGCTATTAGCAATAACATTAATGATTCAAATGACACTATACCTACGATAAACAATAAAACCTTTATAAAATAAAATAAAAAAACTTCAAAATGAATCACTTGTTTTATTTAATTGTCTATAATTTACCACCGAGGACTGTAGGTATAGTCGACCAAGAAATTACTTTACCACCATATCAATGTCAGTTTTGTGTAGCTTAAAACCTAAAATCCTATTTCCACTTACAAGTCAATGTGATCTGGCAAAATTGTCCCATTAGACAGACGCCATTTAAAAAAATATAGATAATAGTCAGCCTTATTGTTTTTATTCTGATATAGGACTGAAGTCATTAAAAATGGTAAAGCAACTCTGTCGAATATACGTAAGGACGAGTCAAGTACAATCGTTATGAATGAAACGAGTTTTTTTTTTATATGAAAAAAAAAATACTGAATAAGGGTGATATTTGGAGTTATTGCATATTTTGTTGATAATTAATTACTCAATTGTACTTATTCTATTTAGTTAAGTGTTATTTGGTTAGTAAATAGTTTCGTTATCCTGTCGCTTATATTGGAAGAAATAAACCAGACCGAGCGGAAGATTTTTATAAAATGATAACAGTATTCTTGCAATACAAGTACAATTTAGCAGTACGTTTGAAATTTACCATGAGCTTTACAGTGAAAGGAAACATCGTGAGGAAACCGAACAAACCTGCAGGCTTATTGTCTAACGTTTCTAACGCTTGCCTTCGCAATCGCTATCTCTTTCTGTCAAACGGTATAAAATGATGACAGAAAGAGATGGTGAAAGCGAAGGCAAGCGTCAGCTGTTCCCAATCGGCACTGGGCCCGCGTGGAAACCACGACCCAAGTCCTTTTATTTTGAGAGGAGGACTGAGCCTTTCATATAGGCTGGGATGATGATGAATGCAGAGCGCAATGATTCAATTGAGCTATTAATTTAATTGTAATTATTCACACGGCGGGAAGTACGTACCTGATTAAGTTGGTAAGTACCATGAACCTATGTTACGACTTACTGTTCTACGAAACCGCATTTTCAATGACTCAAGGATGGTCGCAGTCTTATTAATGCACGTATGCCGTTGCATTCCAAGATACCTTCTTGCCTCCACTTCTTACCCAGAGGTGTATAAAATAATTCAAAATCATAATAAAAGTTAATTTTATGCTATACGAGTAAGATCTTGAAAAACCCGTAAGTAATATACAGCATAGGGTCGCAAGGGCGGATCCACCGTTGTGGGCATGATGGGCATGCCCATGACAACTCTAATACACTTGTGGCGACACACTTTCACGGTCTATTGAGATCGATAGGCTGATGATAACTCCGACTCGCTCTTAGCCGATCTTCAGGGGGCTGTGACCACAACCTTTTTTGAAGGCTGGATCCGCGCATGTAGGGTCGTGGGTTCAAACCCGAAGCCGTATTGTCTAACGCTTCTGACTCTTGCCTTCGCTTTCACCATCTCTTTCTGTCATCATCTTATACCATTTGACAGAATGAAATAGTGATTGCGAAGGCAAGCGTCAGAAGCGTTAGACAATAAGCCTGCCGGGCTCGCACCCCTGAATTTTTCGGAATTTACGTGCGAAGTTACATTTGAAATTTGTCATGAGCTTAAAGGCAGGTTTAGACAGGGTCAGTAACTGACTTCGATTTCGAGTCAAGTCGGCGTTGACCCGAGAAATACCCAATGTAAATTGTAAGTCAGCGCTGACCTCCCACCGCTGTACTTACTTCAAATCAATTTACATTGGGTATTTCTCGGGTCAGCGCTGGCTTGTCTCGAATGCGAAGTCAGTTACTGACCCTGTCTAAACCTGCCTTTACGGTGAACGAAAATATCGTGCGGAATGCTGCACACACCTGTGACGATATTCAATGGCGTGTGTCGTGTGAAGTTACATAGTTCGGTAATAGGTACCTACGGCCCGCTCATTCTGAGAGGCTATAATGATATAGGATGAAGTATCTTGATACTTCGTAAGTCCTGACTTTTTTTAACATCATGCTACAGATCGAGCCGAGAGTAAGTACCCAGTTTTGTGACTTTGGACATTATTTGTACTAAATTAAAGTTCGCATTTCATTAAAAAATTTGTACTCCACATGGTAAGACACGCGGCAGATATTTCTGTGATGGATTTGTACTTTAAAAAGTACGCGAGAACCTACGAAAATAGAGGTGCACTAAGAAGGGATATTTTGATAATCTTATGGGGTAGAGCAAGCCAATTTTAGTTCTTCCACGGGAGGGAAGCAGCGAGACAAAACTAATCTTAGGTACTTAAATGACTACCAATTCTTGCCACTTTTTCAAGCGCCTGCGCATATAGTCTTAGCAATGCAAATACGTTTCAATAAGTACGGCTTGGATCTCCTGTTTCATAAAGGCGTGACAGGCTGTTACTGAACCAGTGAGATACCTACACCTTTGACCTCATCTGCACTTTTCATCAGGTGAGATAGTGGTCAATCAGGTCCGTTTTATGTAAAAAAAAATCGTATTTATCATATTTAAAATATTTTAATCTCATACCTATGTATGACTAGTTAATATTAAATACCGCTCGTTCCCTAAATATCAAAATTGCAAAATACTAGATTGCTGACTTACCCTTTTTGTAAAATATTATATTCCCAGAATGTTAGACTTTCCTGTACACCGTGTTTTTCTCTATATCGGATTGCCAAAACAGCTAGTTTTCATTATACCATGATCCATTCAAAACCGATTTCCTATAATACCAGATAATGAAATCACCAGGCGCCTCTGAGTTTTTCGGAATTTAAGTGCGAAATTACATTTTAATCTTTGATCAATTATAACTGTAGATCCACAGTCGCGCGCCCGAAAATGTCCGAGCCAAAATGAGCGCCACTTTGATAAAAGTGGCCTTCTTTTTTTCTCAGAACGTTGCGTGAAATTGTCAAGTTTAGCTGTCAAGTGGAGTTTTGCCGCTACCGAAATTCGACTGTGAAGATTTTAATATTTACTATGAGCTTTACGGTGAAGGAAAACATCGTAAGGAAACCTGCATAGGTAAACCTGCAAAGAAATTCAATGGTGTGTGTGAAGAATGGGCCCACGTGAGAACTACGGCCCACTCTCATTCTGAGAGGAGGCCTTTGCACTGCAGTGGGACGTATTGTGTAGGCTGGGATGATGGATGATGATGTTTGATTTTGATGATTAAAAAATTGACCCTAATTTTCCATACAATTTTTTGTCAACCAAATACAAACTGAAATATAGATGCACAGAAAAACTCCAGAAAAAAGACCAAAGCTGGGAATCGAACCCAGGTCCTCGGCATTCCGTGCCGCGTGCTAAACCCCTACACCATAACTGGTCTTTTTTCTGGAGTTTCTCTGTGCATCTATATTTCAGTTTGTATTTAGTTGAAATATATGGTTTTCACGGGATGACCGTAAAAGTAATAAAAAATGAAGTTGAAAAATAAAATACAAAAAGATACTTCATGTAATGACCCATATAAACATAAGTATTGAAAAAAAACGCCAGGAAATCGACTCAAAAAATAAAGACACTTTTTTCTTTCTGAAAAGGAAAACTCGTGAATACTCGTGATTTTGAATAAGAGACCTCAAAATTTCCTCATTTAAATAAAAAGAAAGAAGTTCTTTTTTTGAAATGCCCAACTCCGCTCCGCTTTGTCCCCTCGCTCTGCTCCAGTCGACAGGCAGGCTTACTATCTACCATACACCTACTAACTACTATAGAAACTAAAGTTATTGTTCTGCGACCCAGCCTCACCTATGGCCGTAAGATAGCTCCGGGGGCGTTATCGGAAGCCCTCCGTCTTCTTAATGCACGTATTAACTAAGCCAGCTCTAGCTTTGATGGTTAATAAATATCGAACGTTCGAGGAAGTAAATAATGAGGGTGTGTTCCTTCTTGGGCCGGTGGTTTAGTTCGTTGCGATGCGTTGTTACACTTTGTTTTGAAGACATTTTAGACGTGGTGATACAATATTTGCGCAATTAGCTTGCGTTGATTTGACATTTCCGACATTGATTCAAGAGGAAGGTATATGTAAGTATAATACATGCATAATTGCACCCATGCGAAGCTGGGGCGGGTCGCTAGTAGTATTATAAATGCGAAATCAACTCTGTCTGTCTGTTACCTCTTCACGCTTAAACCGCTGAGCTGATTTAGTCAAAATTTGGTATGATGATAGTTTGAAACCGTAGGACAAATGGAGAGGAGGTAGGAGAAGGATATAGGATAGTTTTTATCCCAAAATATTTCATAGTTCTCGGAAGATAGCGAAAACCATTCTTTGCAGACCAAGTCGCGGGCGATAGCTAGTATTTTATTAACCCCCAACACAAAAAGAGGGGTTTTATAAGTTTGACCGCTATTTGTGTGTGTGTGTGTGTGTGTATATCTGTCTGTCTGTGGCATCATAGCTCTTAAACGGGTGAACCGATTTGGATGCGGTTTTTTTTAGTAGAAAGCAGGTTTCTTGGCGATGGTTCATAAATATGATTCATCAAAATCGGTTCAGCCGTTTCAAAGCTCTTTTGTTAGCTGCGGAAGAGATCTTAGACGCATAATGGGCATTGACTTAATGTTCAAACATACGAGTGACATAATTGCATTGGGGGTTTTTAAAATTTTTAATTTATAGTTATACAAAATTGTCATTTCATGCGAAGTTATAATAAACGGATTCTACTGAAGGTAAATTGGGATCGAACAAACATGGTGCTAAATAGAACAGACCAATAAATGCTACCGTCTACACAATAGCCGTATCTCTCGTCCAGGATTAGCGAGTCCCGAATTTCAACGAGTGCTCTAACGGATTCAGAATCCGTGACTAATCCATTCCGTTACTAACTTAGAGATACGTTGTCTCTCGATACCTTACAGTGATATCGCACGCGCTTAAGCCACGTTTGGAAATCTCAATAAATTGCGCATTGCGATTTGTTTGACAAATTTCTCAAAAGCATTTTTTCATAGTAGCAAATTTTCACATCGCGTTCTTTCATGATCGCAAATTTAATTATTCGTGTTTTTTCATGTAGCGATTTTTCATAAAACGTTTTATAATGTTCGCGTTCATTTTTTTCGCTTATTTTACTAGTAGATTAATTTATTAGTCGCAAATTTTTTCAGTAGAATTAGGCAACCCATCACGCCTTATGTTCGTTCACGTTTTATGTTTCTGGGCAGTTTTTAGTTTAACTAACGAACCTAACCTACCTATTAATACGTAATAATATGGACACTAAGAGGTTTTACGGTAGAAGGTGAACTATAGATTTATTAGAATAATGATTTCGAGTAAAATGTCTAACAAACCGCACTATATTACTTATACTGAAAAAAATTGCGACTAATAAATTATTCTACTGGTAAAATAAGCGAAAAAAATAAACGCGAATATTATAAAACGCTTTATGAAAAATCGCTACATGGAAAAACACGAATAATTAAATTTGCGATCATGAAAGAACGCGATGTGAAAATTCGCTACAATGAAAAAATGCTTTCGTGAAACTTGTCGAACAAAGTTAAACTACATTGTGATTGTTCATTCCAGATCGACAAATACGTATTGTATTTTAACATTTTTAACCGCACCACGATGTCACTATGAATTTTTCTGTGAAAAGTTCCATATTGGGTCACGATTCAGTCGGTTCGATAGTGCGTATCAAATAGATCGCACAAATTTTCCAATCAATAAATGTTGTGTAAAAATTGAAACACCTCAAATATCCATCTCATTTTATGGAGACATTACCCCGTGACGTACTCTTTTACAACCATACAAATATACGCCATAGTTTATAGAAAATTTGACAATCGTAAAACTAACGGTGATAAACTAGCCACCGGGCAGGGCGCTGGGGTGTTATTATCTGGACCTACAGGGCACATAAAACATTTTATTGCATCGGTGCGTTCGTGTAATACGTTCGCTTTTATGCATTCCTGGTCCTCGTTCCCCTAAACCTTTGTTTGAGTACCTTGATTGGATCCGTAGCGTTATTTGATGAAGAATTTGCTCAGGAGAAATGTGATCAGTAAGATTACTGGATAAATATAATTTACATTTGATGTGTTGCAGAATCGAAATGCATTTTGCGAACGTTATTATACAAGACTAGCTGTTACCCGCGACTCCGACTGCGAAGAATTCGTTTATCGCTATCCCGCGGGAACTATGAAATTTTCTGGGTTAAAAACTACCCTATGTTATCCTAAGGTCTCAAATTATCTCCATACCAAATTTCATGTAAATCCGTTCAGCCGTTATTGGGTGATTGAGTAACAAACATCCAAACATCATCACAAACTTTCACATACGGTACCTGGGCGACCGAGCTCCGCTCGGGCTAAAACTCGGTACCAAGCGTTTTCCCAGAGATAAGTCCAAGCTAGATCAATTTTTCATCCCTGAAAACCCCCACATACCAAATTTCATCGAAATCGTTGGAGCCGTTTCCGAGATTCTGATTATACACATATATATACAAGAATTGGTCGTTTAAAGGTATTAGAGATAGAATTATGTAGAGATAGATAAGTAATACTAGTAGGATGTCCCTACCCTCAACGATAACCATCGGGTACCAGAGAGTCCAAGTTATTACACTTGTGAAAAAAAATCAATATCACTTTAGATATGCGATAATAGATATTTTTTCGAAAATGTCTAATACTAATCTAGTTGCTCAACGTGCTATGGAAAGGGCTATGCTCGGAGTTTCTCTAAAAGATCGAATTCGTAACGAAGTGATCCGACAGAGAACCAAAGTTATCGACATAGCCCACCGCATTAGAACGCTGAAGTGGCAATGGTCCGGCCATATAACCCGAAGAACCGATAACCGTTGGGGTAGACGAGTTCTTGAGTGGAGACCACGGATCGGCAAACGTAGCGTGGGACGTCCTCAGTCACGGTGGAGCGATGATCTTCGCAGGGCGGCTGGCAAGAGCTGGATGAGAGTGGCCGAGGATCATGCTCAGTGGCGTGCCATGGGAGAGGCCTATGTCCAGCAGTGGACGAACATAGGGTGATGATGATGATGATCTAATACTAAAATTGTATTGTCCTGATAATGTTATTGTGCCGTTATTCAGTGAGAACCATTTAAAAACTAAACACAAAGACACACAGACGCTTCCCTATCGGCGGGATGTCGGTTTTAACACCTCGTTCCGTTACGTAATTAGGGGCTTCCTCATAGCACTCCTTATTATAAAAAATCATAAATAAAATTAAAAATTTTATACTAAGTATTATGTAATGTTTTCAATCAACTTTTGTTTGCAATAAACAGATTAAATTTGATTGTTTTTACACTATGACGACACGAACGCCAGCGGAAAGGCATAATGAAGCCCAAGTATAAACCGGTAGCATGTATGGCAACACATGAGTTTAATCGTATTTGAACTATTAAACCGCAACTAACTAGGTACTTTTTTTTTATTTGTATGACTATTGCAGTGAATTATCAACAATGTCTATAAACACTTTTTTTTAAAGTGATATGCGACGCTTTGCTTTAAATTCCCACACTATTTCAAGTTTTTTTACCTCTCTACCCAGGAACTTTCGACCCGTCTATGTTAAAAAGTTTTTAATAGTAAATGTATTTCTTGTAAATCCTCCGAGAGCTCGCTACGAGAATGAACGTGCTACGGCGTAGGCGGTTTACGTTACGCTCTACTCGTAGAGAAAGTTACGTTTCTTTTTAAATCTCAGAAAACTCCATTACAATACAACAACTGGCGACAAAAGTATTTGCAAAGTAAATAACCAGAGTCAGACTCCTTTATTTACTAGAAAACAGTATCGAGTGTGTTACAATCTTCTTGTCTGTTGTATCCAGTCTGCAAGCAGGCATGCAAATTATTAACATTTTACTAAAAGTTACATTATTTTAAAATTTGAATTATAGTTTTTCAAAATTTTTCACTTTTCATTTATTACGGTATCCCCTTGAATCGTCAATAAACTGTTCATCGAATTTCATTTAATCGAAAACGACTTGTTTGTAGAAATTCAGTTCCTTTGATTTCTTTAGAAGTAGGTAAACAATCTGGTTCTTAGTTTCCTTGACTGTACATAATATACATAATCATGTAAATGGTAGACTGCGCAGTGTCTAGTCTACATTCAGTAGATCTTGGGTATAAAATAGACCCCTAAAACAGAGTTACTGTATCTCAAAGTAGTCCAAAACACGATGCGTTATCGACAAGCCGCACATCTCGGTGTTTATGACGCGTAACAAGCAATAAAATTGGGGTCCATCGTTTAGCAATCTCCTGACGCGGTGTTGCTGATGAACCCTCCTGCACATTTGTCTATAATTTTTTGGGGTTCCTTGGAGCAATGACGCTGAAAATTACCGAGGCCACCTAGGTATACGCAATAGGCTAGATTCCTAAAGAATTATAATTAGTCCGTTAGTTACACTATCAAAAAATATTAGACACATATATTTTCTTTCGTCAATTATATAAAAAAAATATGAAGATATTGCCCGTTAAAGTTCCATGTGCCTTGGTACACTGTTTGTCAGACATGATGTGAAGGACTTCTGAACTTTGACGCGCTTTATCTTTGTTAGATTGACAAAAGAAAAAAATACGTGTCCAATATTTTTTGATAATCTAACTGACGAACTGGCCACAATATATATTTTTAACCAGTACACTACTCAATTGATCAATGGTGACAGTACCAGCTTATATTTGTAAAAAATATTATGTAGAGTTGAAATTATCATTACCATTCCTACAAACTTAAGCCAAAACAAAACTATCACATACCTTCATCATATTTGTCTTTTGGTGGAGGGAAAAAGTGTTTTGTCTAAGCAACAATACAGCAATTCATTCATAGTAACTAACTCAATTACTCTTTCTCTAATGCCGCAGCATGTAAGTACCTGTAGCAATAACAATCTAAGAACAGCTATACAGAACCATTATAATTTTCTCCGTCGCTTCGATTCGGGAGGCTTATGCGACAGAGCCCATACTTTAAATACGTCGTATACTTTTTTTATGTGACACGTCTGTATTTTGTAGCGATGGCCGGTAACTTTGATCGTCACGTCGCCTGACCAGCGAAAGTAATGAGTCGTAAAGTCACTGGACAGTGTAAAATAGACGGCCCAGGTGAAGGACCTCTAGCGTAGAGTAGTTAGGTTTTACGTCCGTTCTTAATGGATGAGTAAAAGGTGGTGCAGCATCATCGATTGCGACAGGATTCTGTTTTAGTTTAAGTTGGCTCGCTTCGCTCGGTCGGTTCGCTCCCATCGTCTGTACTTCCAAATAGATATAACCTAGGGCTCTGCTAGGCTAGAGTGAATAGGCTGTTACTGAACCAGTGAGATACATCTTTGGCCTCATCTGCTCTTTTCATCAGGTGAGATGGGGTCAATCACGGATCAGTAAAAAAAAGGTTGAAAAAGTCAACGCTGCGCTGAAAGGGTATAGTCAAAGTCCAAATATCTTTATTTAATTTAGGCAACAATACAAGAGATACCTACCTATTTTCTTTGGGATGTGGACAGCGATTACTTTTAAAGAGCTTCCCATATTTCGATGCATTCACCAGCATCATGATCACGAGTGGAATGAGTATCTGGTCTAACATTTCCATTTAACCACCATTGACACACGTCAAGAGAAATCACGTCACATGTTGTTCAAAATTAGTATGAGATGGCAGATCTTTCAATCCTACTAACGACCACTTTAGCCTAGTTGGTAGTGACCCTGCCTACGAAGCAAGAGGTCCTGGGTTCGAATCCCGGTAAGGGCATTTATTTGTGTGATGAGCACGAATATTTGTTCCTGAGTTATGGATGTTTTCTATGTATTTAAGTATTTATTTATCTATATAAGTATGTTTATCGTCGTCTAGTACCCATAGTACAAGCTTTGCTTAGTTTGGGACTAGGTCGATTTGTGTAAGATTGTCCCGTGATATTTTTTTTTTTTTTTTTTTTTAGTTTTACTTTTTAATCTAAACTAAATATTACGTAATGGAGGTACCACAAAATCTCCTTCTCAACACTCAAAAAAGAAATTTAACTGAAAAGATTTTAATATAAAAAAAAATCGCAACTTAAGTGAACACGCTCGAGCCAAAACAAAATGCTGAAAAATTAAATATTTATGCCAATAAAAGGTATCTTAGCTTTTAACCTTTAGTAAATCTTTTAAAATCCTTTTTCCTCGCTATGACAAAGGGCGAGGGGTGTGTCCGACCCCCGTGGCTCGGCAGAATTAGGCGAGTCAGCTTAAATTAAAAAAGAAATCAGGCGCAAGTTAATTTCGAAAGTTTTAATTACGTTTATTTTGTCGTTAGGCGATTCCTAATTAATTTGCTTGAAAGAAATGTGCTCGTAACAATAGACGGCGTGGATGCGGAAGAAAGCAATTATCTCCTATTTTAATTCAGCGAGACATCCTCGAAATGATACCGAGAAGACGTTTTTTTAATACACTTGTTTACTCACTTACTATAATTATTTGCACTGTAGGTTTAAATTTTAGTCTGACTTTTTTTGGTCTGTCAAATCGCGTAAAGACGTAGCCGTCCGGTCCTTCAGTCAGTGGTGCAGAATAGCGGCGGGCGGTAATTGGTTTTATTTCGTCGTTAAAGAACGTTTATTTTTTTAAACTTAGCTTTATACATTTGTGGTCCAGATATAAAACACCTTTAAATCCACTTACAAACTTATACCTATCATTCATCATCATCAGCACCATTTCAGCTAAAAGACGTCCACTGCTGAACATAGACCTCCCCCATGGCTCACCAAACAGATTGGTCCCTTGCCATCCGCATCCAACGCGTTCCCGCAGCCTTTACCACGTCGTCGCTCCATCTTGCTTGTTGGAGGCCTACCTACACTGGGTCTTCCGGTCCGTAGACGCCACTCGAGAACTTTTATGCCTTTTTTTTTAAATCCGCGCAATAACTAAAGTCACAGACATAGCTTGAAGAATCGCCAGACTCAAGTGGCATTGGGCAGGGCACATCGCTCGTAGAACTGATGGCCAATGGGGTGGGATGGACCTATCATTGCAACAAAGTAAATACTTATCTTAATCGTAAAATGCCAGTAATATAGGGTGCGCTAAAGTCTTGATTAACTACCTCGTGAGTCCTAGCATACTTTATAAAGAACATATATGTAAATAAGAATAACCGAATGTGTAGAATGTGTACCTTCGTCAGTTATTAAATTGATTACTTTATCAAGCCTAGTCTCTTATTAGGTACCTTTTGAAAAATGGGAAACGTCAATGCCATATTGTTTCGTTTGAAATAAAATGTTGAACGGGCTGACAATTGCCTTGGTGCAAGCGTATGTCAACTTTAAGGTGACGAACCTTTTTTTACCTGGACTGCACTAAATAAAGTACAAATGATTCAATGAATAAAGAACTTTGAATATGCTTAAATATTTTCCAAAATTACAAAACTTATGACATATCTAGGTTTATCAATTAGAAAAAACTGGGACTCAGGAGAATAATCCTCCACACATTTCTAAGCTAATGAATGATAAATCCAGTCAAAGGCTAGGTTATGTTGATGTACATTTGAAAAGTATCCTCATTTGAGCCACTTGATGTTGTTTCGCGGAGGAGTCCTACAGGTAGGAGCCCTCAACTGCGCGCAATGAAAAGCTCTTTGACGCATCGCGTCTACAATACTCCGACCAGTGGTAGCAAACTACGATTTTTATCAAAAAAAAATTGTATTTTTTTTCTATTTTATATTCAACCTGAACCCACCTACGTACTGATAGCTTTTTTATCTTTCTTGTTTTTTCTTCTGATTTGCTTCTAAAAATGGAACAGGTTCTAATTTTGTGTGTTAGAACAGGTTCTAATTTGAAGTTGGTCGCGAATCCGTTTGCAGATAAAATCTATGAATTTTCCAGAGTCTCAAACTATCTAGGTACATACCAAATTTCCTCTAAATTGGTTCGACGGTTTAGAGCAGACCAGACAGACAGAGAGCCTTTCACATTTATTAAGTAACGACGTAAGGGTTTTGTTTGTGTGTGATGATAATGGGATCTGTGAAAACGCTATACCTAACAAATTGATTCCAGAAATAGAAGTCAGTTTAACGCAAAAAAAAAACGTTCACCTATCACGTTATTTCGATAACGCCTATATATTAAAGTTTGAAGCGAAGGCGATGGTTGAAATTCAGTGGACGCGGCCATAATATTTCACTTTTACGAGGAGCGCGTCTGCCCGTGCGTCTGCGACTCCACCCCTGGAATCGCGAGTGTAATGGGACCATGTGTTACAGTATGTAGAGACCAGTCCCTCTTATCATATAAAAAAAAACAAACATCTTGATTGGCTCATAAACTCCCGGCGTATATCCTCAGATGTAGAAAACTAAGAAAAATATAATACGATAGAAAATATGTATATACGTAAAAAAACTGGTCTAGAATTGCTGGACAGGTGAGAACGCAGGGCTGGGTAGTCAGGTATCCTCGGAGCGTTCAAAAGGGAGGAGCTTCACCAGCGGTCTGTTCCGAGGCGGTGGAGCAGAGCGATGGTTCTTCATGGTACGTCGAGAAGAGAAGCGAGAGGATGAAACGAAAAAGGAATAGGCTAGACGACTAAAAAAAACTGTTTAGTCCGTCTGTTTGATTATTAAAAAATATTGTACTCGTATTTTTTCTTTTGTTGAGAATACAGTGCTTAGAAGTTTCGAGTGACGTCACTATATGGTACAATTTTTACCTAAGGGTGACGTCACAAACCCCCACTCCGGAAGTTTGACGACCTATATCTTTGTCGATTTTTAATAATTTGATAAACGAAAAAATACGTGTCCCATATTTTCCCATAATCTAACTGACGGATTAAATAGAATGACATATTTTTAACCCAGTCGTCATCCCTATTGCCCCAACTCTAAAATACTCTGCTTTACTGCTTGCTTGAAGCAATGATCCAACCCTATTTTTAGTGTCTAGGTCAGTGAAAGAAAACTAAACGTTTTTTCTGTTGTAAATACTATTTTTTTTTCTAAATATTGTATAAATGTAGTTAAATTTTAATTTATAGTTGTAGGATATGATTTTGTATCGTTAATAATAATAATGGTAACTAATAAAAAAAAGTATCAAATTCAAAAGCGAGACTTGGATTAGGTCTCACAAAGTATGTAAAGAAAAGATAAAAAGAACGGAACAAATAATATTTACAGTACCTGCAATAGCGCCATCCCTTAATAATACCAGTAGCTCGGTAATATAAATAAAAGTAAATAAATATCACGGGACATTTGACTTTCGATTAAGAAAAAAATATTTATTTTTGAAAATATATCTAATTTTGGCATAAGTAGGTACGCCTTCCCAGATAGTATAGCCAATGACAGGAAAAAAGAAACGCAAATCAATGGTTTAGAATTTTGTTTTCTGTAAGTGGCCAGTGGGGCACTACAGAGGTTTCCCATGTACAAAGGTACAAAGATGTCCCCGTTAGTGTCAGGTACCCGTGGTCACCCCACTGTAATGGCGCATTATCTCTCACCATCTCGCTCGTAATCGGGCACATGCACTCGACTCCTAAGTGCCGTTTTAACGATATTTCTATAACAATTGTATTCTTAGACTTTAGACAAATAATGCCTTGAAGTTGTAGGATAAAAGTAGGCATTCAACCGTAGCTAGGTCATTATTAAATTTCTTTCTTATAGGGACCCTTGCTGAACACATACATTTTCTCAAAGTGAATGTATTCCTTTGAAAGCCCAAATACAGGTCATCTACAAGGACTATAGATGACTAAGTAAAAAAATTATAAGATTTCCCGTTAAGAATTATTTCTATACTAGCTGATGCCCGCGGCTTTGCTTAAAACGTGTTTTCCCGTGTGAATGAGAATTTTTTCCGTTGAAAAGTAGCCTATGTCACTCACCAGCCCTTCAACAGTGTTCATACAAAAAAATCACGGCAATCCGTCGCTCAGTTTCGATTTGAAAGAAGGACAAACAAACAATCACACTTTCATATTTATGATATTATTATGGATTAATACTAGTACCTGGGCGACCGAGCTCTGCTCGGGCAGAAACTCGGTACCAAGCGTTTTCCCAGAGATAAGACCAAGCTAGATCAATTTTTCATCCCCGAAAACCCCCAAATACCAAATTTCATCGAAATCGTTGAAACCGTTTCCGAGATCCGGATTATATACACCGGAGGGGGGGGGGGGGGGTGAGAGGGGGGGAGGGGATGCGGGGGAGGGAGCGCGGGGGTGTTAAAGGGGGGATGAAAATTTCATTGATTTTGCCGTAGGATGCACCGTTTTCAAGATATTTGACAAAAACACCGGAGGAGGGGGGGTGAGTCACGTTAAACTATCGTCCGTAAACCGACTTTACAGACAACCGGCTTTTCCTGTTCTATGCTCCCAATAGGGAACGTGCACATAGACGGTGCTGCCAACTGGTGCCATAAGGGTGCCATCAATTTGAATGTTTTACCTTGATAAGTTTGTTTTACTGTCCGCATAGTGTCTCTTCTGTCGCATTAGTGCTGCCGCCTATAGGTACTGCACGTTCCCTATAATACTTTTTCTAACAAAAAAGCAACTTTTTCCCACAAAAAAAGTAACTTTTTCTCACAAAAAAGTAACTTTTTCTCACAAAAGAAAAAACTTGACGTTTTCTCATAAAAACTAAACTTAAAAAAAAAACTAAAAATCTTGAAAAAAAACGTGGTATCGAACCGAGGTCGGCTGAATCCGCGACCACCCGATTTCTAATGTGCCATTATGATCTGCTCGAAGTCGGCGAAATTTAGCTTTATATTCTAATGCAAACAAAAATAGCCGGAAAACACGAGTAAAAGCGATTTTCTGAAAATGAAACATAGCTAGATCAGTTTTTCATCCCCGAAAACCCCCACATACCAAATTTCATCGAAATCGTTGGAGCCGTTTCCGAGATCCTGATTATATATATATACATATATATATACATATATACAAGAATTGCTCGTTTAAAGGTATTAGATTTTAACTAGAACACATTGAAGATTGAAGCTCGGGTTAGTGTAAGGGTCAGCACGCTTCCCGAGTTGACAAAGACCCATTTTCGATCCCTTTCTAGATTTCTTTTCCCAGTATTATTAATTTTAAATATACAAGTATTAATAATAATGTTAAAATATAGTAAGTACTATACGAAAATAAGTCCGGTTATGTGTTAACCAGCAGCCAATTGCTTCAATTTTTTTAATCATTTTTTAGGGTTCCGTAGTCAACTATAAAGTTTTGCCATGTCTGTCTGTCTGTCTGTCCGTCCGCGGCTAAGCTCAGAGATCGTTAGTACTAGAAAGCTGTAATTTGGCAAAAATATACATATTAGTCACGCCGACAGTGATGAAAAAAAAAAAAATTTTTTTTTAGGTGTAGAAAAAAAAATCACCCCCACTTTACGTCTATGGGAGGTATCCCATAGACGTAAAGTGGGGGTGATTTTTTTTTTCTCGACTAACCCTATAGTGTGGGGTATCGTTGGATAGGTCTTTTAAAACCATTGGGGGGTTGTTAACACGATTTTTCTATTCAGTGATCTTTTTGCGAAATATTCAACTTTAAAGTGAAAATTTTCATTAAAATCGAGCGTCCCCCCCCCCTCTAAAATATAAACAGTTGGGTGGAAAAATTTGAAGAAATTCAGAATGGTAGTAAATATATTAAATTTACAAGGAAAATTATAGCGGCTAAGATTGCATGGGAATTATTTGTAGTTTAAGAGTAAATAGTAGCCTAAGGTAAAAAACATACCTAAACTTGGCAGATTCCGTACACATCCGAAATCCTTAGAAAAATATTGCTTGATTTTTTCGTAATGGCTACGGAACCCTATCTTGGTCGTGTCCGACACGCTCTTGGCCGGTTTTTTTTTTTACATAAAACTGACCCGTGATTGGCCGCTATCTCACCTGATGTAAAGTGAAGATGAGGCCAAAGGTACCTCACTGGTTCAGTAACAGCCTATTCACATAGCCTTGAAGAGACCAAGGTTGTATTTATCTGGAAATACAGACGACGGGAGCGCATTCCATTCCTTAGCAGTTCGCATTAGGAAGGAAGACGCGAAGCGCTTCGTACGTGCCACTGGAATACTTACCACAAAATGGTGAAGACGCTCCCCCCGCCTGGATGTCCGTTGGTGAAATGGAGTTGGAGGAATCAAAGTGGTAGAGCCATGTTGTAGCTAGCCGCTGCATCATGAATGAGCCGGCTCGTCCGGGGCAGTATACCACCCTCTCATAGATCACCGGCGTGAAGCAGCAGTACTCCTGCTGCGTTTTGTACCTACGGTCAGTGAGAACGCCGGGCCGGCAACAGATCATTGATATCAATGGGCGGTGGTGATCATTTTCCATCAGATGAACCGCTTGCTCGTTTTCTTCCCTCTCGTAATAATAAAAAAAATCTTGTACTTTCTCGTGTTATTAAGTATGAGAAGTCAATTTTTTATAGAAGATAAAATCGTTTTGTGAACTCAGTTCAGCTCCTTTCCGTGCAAACTGTTTAATGGTGTAAACTAATTTTAATAGTACTTGAAATTTGTTTCTACATAGCATAGTTTCGTGAATGAATTTTGAATGCATGTACACAACAATGAACGTAGTATTCTTTAGTATGTACTTATCCATTTTATGTGTGTATTAACATCCCGCCAGTGACTTATTCAAACGGCTCAAGTCGTTGCGAGCAAATTAAACGTCGAAATTCCGTTTCGCGACGTTAAAAAGGTCGTAACGTAAACTTTTTCAATTTTCACCTGCAGTTAAAGCAGAGCATAAAGCGAGAACGGCCGCGCAAGTAAATATTTTGAGAAGGTTGACGACGCCTGCGGGTGAAAATGTAGCGACTTGATAAGGGTGCGCCGGCATAAAATGCATGTAAACACCTCTTTTGCAGAGAGCTCTGGGACCAAATGTTGTCGACTGCTCCCTCCGCGAATATAGAAGTTTCTATTGCTCGCGATATGATACGTGTAGCTAGAATGAAATTCGCAAGAATATCAAGTGAAAATTACTATTGTCTGTAAAATTTGTTGCGAAAGACATAATTGAAATGAAATCTATTCTGTATGGAATTTTAAATCTCATCTGGATCAAAGCTATTTTAGCACATACCTACATATTCCAGGTGGAGTTGAGTAGCGAAATGAAAATTAAATCCTCCGCATATCGGCTACCCACACGGCTTCTCCGTGTCTGGATTAATCTTTGAAAATATCACTTACCGAGAAACTTCACAAGAAACTTATCAACTTCTCTCAAATACGGATAATTCTTTATTCCTTACAAATAAACACAGGTACACTAGAGCCAATAAACTAAC
This sequence comes from Archips xylosteana, assembly GCA_947563465.1. Lineage (NCBI taxonomy): Eukaryota > Metazoa > Arthropoda > Insecta > Lepidoptera > Tortricidae > Archips > Archips xylosteana. The sequence continues at coordinate 8,270,049 of OX387350.1, read as the reverse complement.
AAGAAAATTACAGTAAAACGTACGTGTATAAAGTTACCAAAGCGCAAAAACTCGTCAGACATGACAACACAGCACAGGCTCGTACAAAATTCAATCCGTTAAGAGGTCTGCTAACTTGAGCCAGCAGCCAGTGACGCCAATCACTCTAATGGCGGCGGACCGAATTAGTTCTTTACAAACAAGCTGCTTCATCCAATTGAATGCAGACCGACGAATGCTGTTTGATGTGCAACTAATAGTTTTAGATGGTTATTGGATAATCCGATGTCGGGTCTGCCTTACATTTATCTTCGGTTGCTTTGTTACTTCGTTATTTGTGTCTATTATGTTGATTCTCCCAGCGCTAAGTTTACTTTCTGGGTCTCATTATATGTTAATTATTTTAATGAACAACAAAAGCTTCAGTATACTAGTGTAGTATTACAATATTAGGCTTTAGGCGCACATGTTACATGTAAACAATATTCTATTCACATGAAAATAAGCATGTTTAATAAAACCTCTCGGTCTCGGTTCAGCATAAAATTTTGCTGCTCTCTGTTTTGAGAGTTTGCAGACCCTGGGTCCCCTCGCATACATACTTATAAATAAAGACCAAAAGGTTGGCAGCTATCTCTCTCAACAAATTGGTATGACCATATAACGAGGGAATGCTGCCAGCCTGTTGCCACCATGCCAGGGTCTTTATTAATCACTGAAAAATGTGGAAAAATATCACAGCGTGTAATGTAATATATACTTAATATCTTACCTACATAAACTGAGCTTCCGATTCTTCAACGCATCTACTGCCGTTATGGTCGTGAGTAGAATGTAGAATTGAAGACAGACCTAAGTGTTTAGACGTTGTTGCATTACATTACATTAACGTCCACCCGCAAATCCTTCATTCTACCCGTAACCATGCCGGTGGTAGATGCGTTGAAATACCTGGAAGTGATTAAAGATAATCACGGTTTATATAGGTATCGTAGCACACAATATGTCTAGCTTATTACAGATAGTGCGTGATTAAAATCATAGCAAAAATTATATTTAATGATACGTCATCGTAACCCCATGAGCTTTTAGCCGCGGGAGTGATTTCCCTAATGGCCCCCCTAGTATTATGATTAAACTAAAATGTAACTCCAATCATAATGTTCTATTCTCACGTATGAAAACCGATAAAAACTTCGTAGACGCTCCGGGGCAGTCATTATATGAATATAATTTACGAATAACACGACAGCTCGAACGGGTTGAGGCGAATCGAAGTACACAATCATTACGTCGCTTTTTTACTGCAATGGAAATTGATTCCAAAATCAATAGGGACAAAGTTTTATGAGGTAAATTATATGAACTAAATATAGAACTTTGTCTATCTGAGTCAGCGATGTGTCTATGGAACTCTGAGTTACAAATATTGTATATAAATTGTTATACTTTAAATTGCAGGTGCCAATCATTAGAGTAAGTAGATAAATGATACTGGGTAAAATTTGTGCATGCTCATTCACTAAGCGGCTCGCTCCCAACTAGTACAATTGTGCAAATGTACTAGTTTAGTCTTTTGGTATAGAGTCTACGCATGATTTGCTCCCGTTTGTTTTAACTATCTCACTCTCACTCAAATAAGTTCATTCAAGGAATCGTTCACTGAGTACACACTGTCCAGTTTGATTCGGTTGGCTTTTGGCTGGTCGTTCAATCAGAGCTACCTCGTATTTCGGAGCGATGCTGTTCGTTTGTTCCCTATCGAAGGTAAGTAGTAGATACTACATGTATTAAAAGCAGAAGGAAATGGAAATAATTAATTCTAGTACACTGTAAGGAGCTAATTATTTTTAGCACTTACTTAGCCTTTTACTGGTCCATGGTGTCGGGGACCTTCTTTATTTAAGACGAGAGCAGCGCATGATCAATTTTATTGTTGTGGATCTCTTTAGGGGACACTTTTGCTCTTTAGACTGATATGACGATGACTTAGTACGTGTACCTACTACACAAACCTAGGGGTTCCGCACGGGATAACATATCTGGGCTCGATGTTGTTTCTATAAGCTTTTGCAATTATGTTACAACGTGTTTTACAATTAGTATGGAATATTTCAGCAGCTCTATGGATTAATGTAATTGAAGAGTGAATAGGTACTCCTACAAATATATTATTATTTTCATTGTAAATTTTTTATTTGGCATTTGAAAAAAATATTGTTGTTGGTTGTTAATTACTGCCCAGTGAACATCGTTGCATAATAGCAGGTTCTCTTGCTACACTATCACTCAAAACTGACATGTTCAAGGATAGTGCTGACGTTGATGATTCGTATGATACAGGAACATCATTATTGACTTTTTGCTATGAAATTACTTGAAGGTCAACGGCTATATTATTTTTAGGTATTTGGAATCACTTATCAATCGACATACTTTTTATGTGAAGAGTCTTTATTATAGTTACTGAGATAGGGTCACTCGGAATCGAATATATAAATCCCGTTTTTTCCTGTTCCCGTGGGAATTCCCAAAAATCCTTCCTTAGTGGTTGCCTACATTGTATAAGGTGCAAAATTTCAAGTCTCTAGGTGCAGTGGTTTGGGCTGTGCGTTGATATATCGACAATCAGTCAGTCAGTCAGGACAAAGGATTTTATATGTATAGATATAGATTAATCTGGTTCTCCGACTTAAAATTAAATAGTTTTTATAGCTGCCTTGGAATCACTGTTTTAAAGGTGAAAAAAATGATACACACGCTTGGTCACAGCCTAAAAATATGCAGCATCAAAATATATTCACATTGCATATTTGAGTAGATGTTTTTTGCTCTTAGTTCGTCTCTAAGCTTCTTCAATCCTGTTTTTTCAGTATTTTCAGAGCCGTTTGAGGCTGAACATCACGTAGTCTACGTTGCAGATTTAAATCTGCTTAAAAATAATGAACGTGATTTCAACATACAATTTTGCTAAGGTACCTACTATTAATAGCTTTTGTTTTCGAAATGACAACTTTTATTTTAAATGATGACAGGGGATATTCGAACATATTAGCAGAACGAGTAGAATTAAAAATAAAACTTTACTTTAAAAAACACCTTGCAACCAGTACGCTATTATCTAACGCGCTGACACTTGCTATTAAACGGTATGATGCATGTATGATGGTATTTCTTTCTGTTAAACGGTATGAGACGGTGACAGAAAGAGATGGTAAAAGCAATGGCAAGCGTCCGCAATTTGGACAATACGGCCTCTAAGAACTCGAATTCAATTTAATAATCCATGAAAAAAAAAACAGACAATCGCGAGATTATTTTTTAAACTGTGTAAATATTATTAAAGTATCCTGAGGCGACATTGTCTACCGCAATCAGAATCGCAATCATTTTTACCACTTCTTTTGGCCAAACGGCAAAATATGATGGTGCATGCGATCTCGTTCGACAATAGGGCCTCTGGTTGGAAAACTTTCTGCAAGGTAAGGGAATGAGGATCTGGTATTTGGATCTGCAGTAATTGCAGTTACGGAAATGTTCTTATTGCGACCGTTACAGCGGCTGCACTGTAATGGTCGTCTTATTGTTGCTACCACATTCCTATAATAGCCGGTTTAGACACTGCCACACGATATCATTTCGCTAATTGCGCTTTTATTACAGAAAATTAAACTTACTTTGGATAATGTTGATACTTTCATAGCGTAAAATAAGTAGAGAGTACCTATATATAATAAAAATAAAATAAAATTCGTAATTATAACAAGAATTACCAGGGGTCCCCGCATTAGGCTTCGCCTGTATCGCAAAGAACCAAATAAAATTGTATTAACAAACTTCAGTACCTAAGAAAAAAAAACAAAGTTCACTCTAATGAACTAAAACAATTACTTTGCTCACCCGCGACCCTACAATAGTCACGCTTATGCAAGAAATGTGTGTTCATGCAGTTCCTCCACCTCCACACTGTACGAATGAAATTTGGTATTTGGGGGTTTTCGGGGATGAAAAATTGATCTAGCTTGGTCTTATCTCTGGGAAAACGCTTGGTACCGAGTTTCTGCCCGAGCAAAGCTCGGTCGCCCAAGTACTACCTTTAAACGAGCAATTCTTGTATATATGTATATATATATATAATCAGGATCTCGGAAACGGCTCCAACGATTTCGATGAAATTTGATATGTGGGGGTTTTCGGGGATGAAAAACTGATCTAGCTATGTTTCATTTTCAGAAAATCGCTTTTACTCGTGTTTTCCGGCTATTTTTGTTTGCATTAGAATATAAAGCTAAATTTCGCCGACTTCGAGCAGATCATAATGGCACATTAGAAATCGGGTGGTCGCGGATCCAGCCGACCTCGGTTCGATACCACGTTTTTTTTCAAGATTTTAGTTTTTTTTTTTTGTTTATTTTTTATGAGAAAACGTCAAGTTTCTTCTTTTGTGAGAAAAAGTTACTTTTTTGTGAGAAAAAGTTATTTTTTTGTTAGAAAAATTATTATAGGGAATGTGCAGTAACTATAGGCGGCAGCACTAATGCGACAGAAGAGACGCTATGCGGACAGTAAAACAAACTTATCTTATTAAACATTCAAATTGATGGCACCCTTATGGCACCAGTTGGCAGCACCGTCTATGTGCACGTTCCCTATTGGGAGCACAGAACAGGAAAAGCCGGTTGTCTGTAAAGTCGGTTTACGGACGATAGTTTAACGTAACTCACCCCCCCCCCCCTCCGGTGTTTTTGTCAAATATCTTGAAAACGGTGCATCCTACGGCAAAATCAATGAAATTTTCATCCCCCTTTAGTGCCCCCGCGCTCCCTCCCCCGCATCCCCTCCCCCCCCTCTCACCCCCCCACCCCCCACCCCTCCGGTGTATATAATCAGGATCTCGGAAACGGTTCCAACGATTTCGATGAAATTTGGTATTTGGGGGTTTTCGGGGATGAAAAATTGATCTAGCTTGGTCTTATCTCTGAGAAAACGCTTGGTACCGAGTTTCTGCCCGAGCAGAGCTCGGTCGCCCAGGTACTTAGTAGTTTAAGAGTAAAAACCTATAAAATATTGCTTGTTTAATACGGGCAGTATAATTAATAGTAAAATTAATAAGATTTGCAAGGTTTTTTTCGTAACAGCTGCAGCTGCGAAACCCTATCCTGGGCGTGTCCAACACGCTCTTGGCCAGTTTTTATAGATAATGGTACGGAACACTTCGTGCGCGAGTCCGACTCGCACTTTGCCGGTTTTTATATCTTGTAAATGTATAAGTACTTAAATATCTTTTAACCCTAACAAGTTTACACATGTTTTTATAGGTTATCTCATTTTTATTACAAATTTCACGTCCAAACGTACGTCGGACACCATAAATGAGAAAATTTGTGAAGTTAAATAACCCGAGCTGTTAGACTCGTAAAATTGTAGTTCATAAAGTTAGATTTCATTGAAGTTGAGTGGTGGGTGATACACCAAGTTTCGTATGTGATCATTAAACTTTAGTAATAAGATCTTTTATGTTGAATGAATAGTCGCTTAGTTCGTAAGTATATTTCGTCTTTTATTTAATGAAATATGTTTACGCTGTATAATATTAATCTTATTAAAGTTATAAAAGTGAAAATGTCCATGGATAGATGAGTTGGATGCTGGTCACTCTTTCAAGCTTAAACGGTTTAACGGATTCTGATGGAATTTGACTCATAGATAGTTTATAACTTCGATTAACATTATATAGGTATACACTTTGATCAATTATAACTGTAGATCCACAGTCGCGCGCCCGAAAATGTCCGAGCCAAATGAGCGCCACTTTGATAAAAGTGGCCTTCTTTTTTCTCAGAACGTTGCGTGAAATTGTCAAGTTTAGCTGTCAAGTGGAGTTTTGCCGCTACCGAAATTCGACTGTAATGAAGTAAAGACTAGGTTCAAATTTCTGTGTAGGTGATGATTTTATTTGTTACGCAACCAAATAAAAAAGTTCGGACATTCTTTGAAGGGGATTTTGTTCGGCAATGTGTATCTACAGTTATAATTGATCAAAGGGTATACAATTAATTTATTGAACGTCAAAAACAGTAAGTATAGAAAAATTACCAAAAATAAAAATTTAGCCAGACAATAGGCGGTGTTATTGCTCAAAATTTACTTTACACTTTGTATCCCGGTAAATTGCATAGTTCCCGCGGATAGCGATAAACGAATTCGTCGCAGACGGAATCGTGGGCAACAGCTAGTTACTACCTATAATAACAAAGGGAAGTTATGTTATACCTGGTTTACACTCGCGTACGAGTGGCGAGACGAACTGCGGGACGAGCCATGAGACGAGAGTGTGAACAGGCGCGCCTCGCGCCTCGTCTCGTGATTTGCCTTGATTTTGACGCTCGCGTCCGGAGCGAGACGACGAGGCGAGGCGCGAGGCGAGGTGACGAGGCGAGTGTGTAAATCAGGTATTATAATTTTTTATTTACTTTGAATTTCATTATCATCTCGGTCTATAAGTATACGTCCCACTGCAGAGCACAGGTCTCCTCTTAGAATGAGAGGGCACGGGCCATAGCTCCCACGCGGCCTGGTGTGGATTGGGAACTTCACAAACATTTATTTTTTTCACAGGTGTGTAAGGTAAATTTCAAATTACTTCTGAGTTCGATGGTTAGTTATAGTATTAGAATGGTTTATTGATGACTTCTAATAACTTAACGGGCTTAATTGATATTTTTTATTGCTAAGTAAATGTTTCCTACTTTTCCTAGATATATCAAATACTAACTTTTGCATGCGACTTTGTCCGCGCAATCGACTTAAGAACGGACGGGATATGCCAAATGCATTGTTTTAGTAGTTTAAAACCGTGGTGGCCTAGCGGTTTGACCTAAAAGCCTCTCAAGCAGAGAGTCGTGGGTTCAAATCCCGGCTCGCACCTCTGAGTTTTCAGAATTTATGTGCGAAATTACATTGCGGTTGCCTTGGTGCTGCAGTGCGTTGGACATGTTCACGGTTGCTCACGTGTAAGGCTTTTAGGCGACTCTGCGCAAGAATTATTTACCACGAGCTTTACTGTGACGGAATACATCGTGAGGAAACCTGTATACACCTGCGAAAAAATTCAATGGTGTGTGTGAAGTCCCCAATCCACACCGGGCCCGCGTGGGAACTACGGCCCAAGCTCTCTCATTCTGAGAGGAGGCCTGTGCCTTGCAGTGGGACGTATATAGGCTGGGATGATGAGTACCTAGTTTAAAACCATGTTCACATTATGCCCTTTCAAATGAAAATGGTTTAGGTTACATTGCGACATCGGTTGGATGGTTTCAAAGTCCTTAACGAACATTGGTAGAAACGTTTTTCTGTTTCATATATTTATAGACTAGCTTTTGCCCGCGGCTTCGCTCGCGTGTACCATGAGAATTCCAAAGAACCAAGATATCAAGCATGCAAGCATACAGGCAAGCAAGCAAGCTTGCAAGCAAGATTGCTTGCGTGACAATGGGACCATCTCAAGAGTATATTATATTCTTTCGAATAAAAAAATAATTTTTAAAATCGGTCCACAATTGACCAAGAAATCGGTGAACATACCTACATAAAAAATACATAAAATGGAATGCATAACCTCCTCCTTTTTTTTGAAGTCGGTTAAAGAGCCCTTTGCGGCCTACTTACAGTATAAACGTATGAATTTTGAAATTTTAGCTTACAACCAGTAAAACGCAAAATCCCGTTTTTTCCCGTTCCCGTAAGAATTTCGGAAAATACTTTCTTAATACGGGAAAAGTCCTCTCTCAATGCTCCTCTACACTCCCCAAGCAACCTCATGCCGAATTTCAGCTTTCTACGACCAGAAAAACGAAAAATCCCGTTTTTTCCCGTTCCCGTGGGAATTTTGGAAAGTCCTCTCTCAATGCTCCTCTACACTCCCCATGCAATCTTATGCCGAATTTCAGCTTTCTACGGCCAGTAAAACGAAAAATCCCGTTTTTTCCCGTTCCCGTAGGAATTTTGGATAGTCCTCTCTTAATGCTCTTCTACACTTTCCCAAGCAACCTACATGCCGAATTTCAGCTTTCTACGACTAGTAAAACGAAAAATCCCGTTTTTTCACGTTCCCGTGGGCATTTTGGAAAGTCCTCTCTCAATGCTCCTCTACACTCCCCAAGCAACCTATATGCCGAATTTCAGCTTTCTACGACCAGTAAAACGATAAATCCCGTTTTTTCTTTATCCCGTGGGAATTTCTGAAAATCCTTAAAACTGTTTTTCACTATTATAATAACTACTTCTATGCCAAATTTGAAGAGTCTAGTAATTATAGTTACTGAGACAGGGTCACTCGGAATCGAATATATAAATCCCGTTTTTTCTCATTCCCGTGGGTATTCCCAAAAATCCTTCCTTAGTGGATGCCTACATTGTATAAGGTATCTATCTAAGTGCAAAATTTCAAGTCTCTAGGTCCAGTTGTTTGGACCCATATTGATATTTAGACATTTCAACCCCATCGCACCCCATCCAGGCAGATGGTATTTTACGTATGCCACATCGGATTCTAAAACCGTTGTTGTTTTCATAACCAGCGACCCGATAAACCATAGTAACAACACCCATGTTGATATTTGGACTTGGTCACCCCTTTCCCCCTTTTAGGGGTTGAATTCTCAAAAAACCTGAAACACGTGTTTACTCATTTATCATTAGGAGTACTTCTGTGAAGTTTTGAATAAAATAGTCGAACTAATCTTGTTTCCCCATACAAACTTTGAACCCCCTTTTCACCCCCTTAGAGAGTGAATTTTGAAAAATCCTTTCTTAGTGCACCCCAAGACTTTATAAGGAACCTACGTGCCAAATTTGGAATCTCTAAACCCAGTGGTTTGGGCTGTGCGTTGATATGTCAGTCAGTCAGTCAGTTTCTTCTTTTATATATTAAGATAGATATACGTAGTAGAGCCTCTCGTTACTAGCTATTTAGAGTACTTGAGAACCTCTCCAAAACAACATCTAAATCTATTAATTTAACGGAATTGCAAGAAAGATGCCGTGATTTGACAATCTCCTGTTAACTACATAGAAACTAACATTTTTCAAATCAAACGTAAGGAGTCACGAACTAAACTTTCTCATTAAATGCCTTGAGCACCTGCAATTTTCACGTCCAATTTGCCAGAAATGACAAGATGATCGCTTTTATTCCAACTCGGACTTTTTATAACGACTCGTAAACTAAAACTCAATCACTCACGAAACGCTGTAACGCAGGAACGTGCTGCAATCAGATAAAACATCACCACACCAAATCGTACAACTAGGGTCAATGTGGTCATTGAAAGAGTGACAATATACATATATTTATGTACAACATTATTTTTTTTTTTTTGTCTGTCTGAATTTTTATTGTTATTATTTTTTTCTGTACTTTTTTGGTGATCAATAAAGAATATTTGTATTGTATTGTATGGACATTTTATATACAGCAACAATTAACCTAAAACTAAAAATTTTAAGAAATTTAATATAAATAATAATAATGACTAAAATATATTATGAAAAGGAGTCCATTTAGGCAAGGATCCGTCCGAAGATACTGGCAGCGTTTCCCCTTTGAATAGCTAAACTAATTCTTTGACCGAAGTAGCTGTATGTATTAAAGTTGTACATAATTTTGACATTTTGACTATTTATAATTTTTTTTTTTTTTTTATAAATAAATAAATATTAGGGGACAATCTTACACAAATCGACCTAGTCCCAAACTAAGCAAAGCTTGTACTATGGGTACTAGACGACGATAAACATACTTATATAGATAAATAAATACTTAAATACATAAAAAACATCCATTACTCAGGAACAAATGCTCATCACACAAATAAATGCGCTTACCGGGATTTGAACCCAGGACCTCTTGCTTCGTAGGCAGGGTCACTACCAACTAGGCTAAAGCGGTCGTTAAATAAACAAAGTCAAAGGAAACGAAACAAAACGAAAGAACGGAATAAAATGCATTTAGTTGAGACCAATGTTGTCCATATTTAATTAGTAAAAAATTTAACTTGGGTTAACTTTAATAAATATCTTGCGCAGAGTCGCCTAAAAGCCTTACACGTGAGCAACCGTGACATGTCCAACGCACTGCAGCACCAAGGCAACCGCAGCAGTACCTACCCTGAACGTGTCATCATCATCAACTACCTCTTTATCATCATTTTAGCCGTAAGACATTCAGTACTTTACTCAATCATTACGGTTGGAAACGGTTTGCATCCAACGTGAACCTGCGGCCTTAATCATCAGTCCATCCTCGTTGGTGGGCGTCCCACGCTGTGCTTGCCAGTCCGTTGTCTCCATTCGAGAATTTTTCGCCCCAACGGTCAATCTGCGTGCTATATGGCCTGCCCATTGCCATTTCAACGAGCTAATCCATTTGGCTATGTCGGTGTCCCTTGTTCATCTACGAATCTCCTCATTCCTGATTCAATCCCGTAGAGAAACCCCCACCCCAACTAATACTACGACACCACGCTACCTGGATCCAATGGTTGCTTGCAATTCCCGTGATGTCGTCATTCCATGAAATATTATCTCGTACCAATCAAAAACGTAAGCAGATACTTCAGTAAAACAACCCATCAATACAAGAACGTAATCGTTCCGTCCACATATGTATTTTTACTGCCACTAAATTAGAAATATACTATGTGCGAAACATTTCATAAAGTTGCGGCGTCTAGGGATGGCCGTAAAAATTATTTACTGTCGTCCTGTCTGGATCATTAGCGCTAAGTTCCCGCGCCATCTGGCGGCGCTTTTAATGCACTTAAAAACACTAAACGTTGAAAAAGGATGCACTATTTATCATCTTTATGAATGTGAACGGGTGTCGTTTTACTTGAAACTGCAAAATCGCGGCTGCTTTTTTTTTGAGGTAACCAGATGCGTTCTAAATATCTGTTCAGTAGCAAGTACTATTTATTAGTTATTCTGTGTCAGTAGTCGCGCCTTTTACCCACGACGGTACGGAGAAGGTATATGCGTTTGGGGCGAGAGGATGTTTGTGCAAAGCAATGTTGCCATTTATCCCCAAAACTACGCGTCTGATTTTGATGCAGTGTTTGTGATGGGTACGGGTTTGATTCTTAGATAGGTGTTACGATGACAATTCACCAGAAGGCACTACAGTAAAAATTAGGTTGTGCAAAACCAAAAGTAATTACTAGTCCGGTTTTGACGCGGTTTTCAGTACGTTACTATAAAATTGCAAAACTAAGTTCATTTAAGGGCAGCCCTGACGGATATTAATGGGTTTTTTAACTCTCGTTACATAAATTAAATTTTAAATTATTTTATCCTTTTTCAGTTACGTTAACTAATCAACTCCATATCAGCTAGTCAGTAGTCAATTGATATTTAAAAACTCCCTTTATTCCTCTTATCGCGGATATTGCGAAAAATAGCTTCTTAGTGCACCTCTATAGCTCTCAAGAAACATGTGTAATGTTGATGTGCCAAATATCAAGACAGTATCTAAGTAGGTATCAGCTGGGCCATTGTACTTTTCGTTGACCAGTAATTTTTTGTACTGTGCTCTTCAAATATTTTTTTTACAATAACGGTAAAGTGCTCGGTTTAAATCATTTAAGATTTAAATAGGCACATAATTAAGCTTACATTTAAAATTATTACTATGTATGAAAAGTAATCATTATTATCTATAAAGTAGGTAACACAGTGGACATGCATGTCCCCGCCATTTGTATGGAAATTGATGTATTTTCCGCTGAGTTACCAATTTTTTCCACAAAATTTCTTTGAATTTAAAGATTTATTGCTTTAAAACATTAAATTTAGGTGTTTCAGTTTGTATATAAGTTATTTACACTTGAAAAAAATCACCAGGTATGCCTTATATTTCACAAAAGATTAATGGTAAGTAGAATGGCCCAGCTAATCAGTTAAAATTAAAAAAAAAAAAATATCCCAAGGTTATTTTGAAATATCCCTTCTTAGATCGCCTCTATGACTCTCAAGGAATGTGTCTGCTAATCTTCATAATCATCATCAGAATGAGAGGGCTTGGGCCGTAGTTCCCAAGCGGGCCCAGTGCCGATTGGAAACTTCACTCACACCATTGAATTTCTTCGCAAGTGTTTAAAGGTTTCCTTACGATGATTTCCTTTACCATAACCATGGTAAATTTCAAAATGTACCTAATCAGATTTTGTGTCAAATTCCAGCATACACGACAATAAGGATCATCATCATCATCATCATCATTTCAGCCGTAGGACGTCCACTGCTGGACATAGGCCTCCCTCATTGATGCCCAATCATTACGATTGGAAGCGATTTGCATCCACCCTGAACCTGCGGCCTTCACCAAATCGTCCGTCCATCTCGTTGGTGGACGTCCCACAATAAGGATGGTTTAGAAATAAAACTAATCAAATGTAAGAAACAGAGTTTTTTATTAATCAAAAGTTTGGTTATTCGAGATCAAGATTTATTATATTAGGAGACGAAATTCTAAATCTGAGATATATTATTTTCAGAAAATAAAAAAAACTAGCTCACATACCGTGTTCTGCTTCTTAGCAAAAAATTAAACCTATAGAGTTACCTCAATAATCACATTATAATAGTGTTAAATGATAAAATAATAACGATATATTAGTTATTATCGATGAAACTCCAAAGATTCGATTTTTAGCGTTCAGTAGCCAAATGGCAAAAAACGGAACCCTTATGGATTCGTCATGTCTGTCTGTCTGTCTGTCCGTCCGTATGTCACAGCCACTTTTTTCCGAAACTATAAGAACTATGCTGTTGAAACATGGTAAGTAGATGTATTCTGAGAACCGCATTAAGATTTTCACACAAAAAGAGAAAAAAAAAACAATAAATTTTGGGGGTTCCCCATACTTAAAACAGAAACTCAAAAAGTTTTTTTCATCAAACCCATACGTGTGGGGTATCTATGGATAGGTCTTCAAAAATGATATTGAGGTTTCTAATATCATTTTTTTCTAAACTGAATAGTGTGCGCGAGAGACACTTCCAAATTGGTAAAATGTGTGTCGCCCCTCCCCCCGTAACTTCTAAAATAAGAGAAACATGAAAAAATATATATGATTTAGGTACATTATGTACTATGAAAACTTCCACCGAAAATTGCTTTGAACGAGATCTAGTAAGTAGTTTTTTTTAATACGTCATAAATAGTAAACCGCAATTTTTTATAGATAATGGTACAGAATCCTTCGTGCGCGAGTCCGACTCGCACTTGGCCGGTTTTTTTTAAATTAATTTGCTTAGTTACTAATCAAAAACCATAATTTTAAATTCTATAAAAATTATCAGCCAAAATAAAAATAAAATATTAAAAAACTCGCTTATACAAAAAAACACTTCAGGGCAATAAAAACGGGTTACCTTGTATACGATATTTCATATAAAGTACCTAACCAGTTTTCATTGCTCTCGAGTGTGAAATGGCAACAAAAAACTTTAACTTTTTTATTATTATTTATTTATTATAAAATGCATCAATCTTCATTCTCTGATTCCACAATATCAGCCATGAGGCAAATCAGTGTAATATTTTTTTATTAACGAATCAGCCATCCACTCGTACTGCACGTTGAGGTAACTCCCGCGCAATGACCAACAAACCCCTCCCTGCGCACCCGCCACCTGGCTAACGTTTGGAGCACAATACTGTAAGTGCAGACTTACATTAAAATGCCCGATAGCATGATACTGTAACTCAACTAAAAGTCGTTCATATCAGTCGTTCGTAACTCCGGACATACGATAAAATGTAGTTTATTTATCATCAAGTTGTATTATACGGTAATTCACTTAGAATGAAATGCTTCGCAGTGATAAATGTTCTTAGGTACATCAAAATACAACTGAGGAACTCCGAAACGTAAACGATTTCTACAGATACAGTGTTATGGCTCGATAGAGCTCAAAAAGTTATGTATGATACTGTAAAAAAGCGAAAATCGTAAAAAGTGACACTTGCAGTGTTATGCTTCTCAGGTACGGATCTAATGAATGATAATCAATCAAGACTTGTTATTTTATAAGTGTATAAGACAGATATAAGTTGTAGATTACTTTAGTAGGCACTCTATACTCAAACGTCATGTAGTTACTCGTAAGTATGAAGAAAAAATGAAAAACTTCGTGAACATTTTGCTCCTCTTTATACATATTCAACAAGCGGTATCATCGCTGAGTAACAGCGATTGACGCATAAAAACTTTCTTTAGAAGCCTTATAAAACCATTTTGCAACTAATATAGCATACAAGCTTCGCGCTAGAAAAACTTGGTCTAAGTCACGAGCTCGTCATTAATATCGGGCTAAGGTGACCATTACAGGGTAATCTGGAAAGCCGAGGATACACGAGGATTGCCGATGATCGCCGAGTATAGCCGAGATGAGCGCTTTTATAGCTTAACGCTCCCCCAAGTGTGATACAGAAGGGCAAGCATGAGAGGATTTTATCTTACATTGCCGAATATTGTCGCAGCCAGTCACTTGTGAACCTTGAGGTAGTGTGTTAAGGTGCATTTTAAGGCATAGTGACAGTGATAAATGTTGATGTTGGAGCATAGTAGCCTTACATTCGTCTACTGGCTAACTTGTTAACTCTTATTGTGATCGTTTGCAGCTAATGCTGGCGAAGTTTTTGTAAATTGGCGTAATGAGATCTCGCTTATTGTTCATGTAGTGACTTTTATTTGCTGCAGGATAATGAAAGAACATAAATAACTTAGGGATGTTTTTGCGTGAAGAAATGCTCACCTATATAACAGTAACCTGACTGACTGACAGACAATGCACAATCTTAACGATTGGAGCTAGGGTATTATAGAGAATAGCTCGAAGTTATGTTTAGTGTTAGATCATCAACATTTCAGCCGAAAGACGTTTATTGCTGAATATAGGCCTCCCCCAAGGCTCGCCAAACAAATCGCTTCCGTGCCATCCGCATCCAACGCGATCCCGCAACCTTCACCAGGAAGTCGTTCCATCTTGTTGGAGGCCTACATGGAGATGGCCTTGATGGAGCGACGACCTGGCTAAGGTGGCGGGAATAGATGCGGGTGGCCCAGGACCGATCTGTTTGGCGAGCCTTGGGGGAGGCCTATGTTCAGCAGTGGACATCTTTCGGCTAAAATGATGATGATGATGATGAGTGGTTCTCATGGGTTCGAACCCGGGCTCGCACCTCTGAATATTTCGGCATTTATGTGCGAAAATACTTTTGAAATGGCAGAAGATTCTGCTACAGTTTACTTCAACAATAAAATTCTATAAGTTTTTGCAAGTAATTAAGTATGTTATCTTTTTTTAAATCGATCCATATTACGTATATCGTTGTACATTATTTTGACGCGATTTGCATCCATCACCCACCCATTAATCATTATTAATGGGTGGGTGATGGACATACCCAGACATGCACATACCCAGTCGGCAAAAAGGCTGTAATTTTTGACAATAACTCTTACATCGACACATTTTTAGAATCCGAAAGTGCTGCCACATCATGTATCTAACATACGCAATGCGTAATTTCAAATTAACCTTCAACATTTCTAACAGCTGTCAAAATGCATGGCCACAGCTAATAAAAACATGTCATAAACAGCGTATGTGGTAAATAAAACGTACGAAATTAAAGTTGGAGCGATGCATTAGAACTCGACGATACATCAGCGGTCTCTCGTGAAAGCTCCACTCTGGCGCGTTCCCGTTGGACGATCTAACTTTGTCTTATAAAGAATCCAACTTTTTACCCGACATTTAAAAAAACCGGTCAAGTGCGAGTCGGACTCGCGCACGAAGGGTTCCGTAAAAATCACGTTTGTTGTATGGGAGCCCCCTTAATTAAATATGTTTTTTAATTTGATTTAATGATTTATTTTTAAACTCAATATATAATTAAATATTCTGTGAATATTTCAAGTGTCTACCTGTTGCCGTTATCAATATCGAGCAAAAACGAGCAAAAAATCATGTTTGTTGTATGGGAGCCCCCTTTAATATTTATTTTATTCCATTTTTTAGTATTTGTTGTTATAGCGGCAACCGAAATACATCATCTGTGAAAATTTCAACTCTCTAGCTATCATGGTTCCCTAGATACAGCCTGGTGACAGACGGACAGACGGACGGACAGCGGAGCCTCAGTAATAGGGCTTCCGTTTTTACCCTTTGGGTACGGAACCCTAAAAAAGAAAAAGTTCACAAAGCAGTGGTATTTTTGTATGTTTGTTTCCTCAGAACTCCGTCATTTCGCCGGCTCCGGAGAACAAAATGATAACCACCATTATCTTAGTTTTATTTTTATGCCATATTTGGAATCCGTAGGTGCCAATGCACCAGCTCAATTTTTTTCGTATTTTTTGTACGGTAAATGACAAAATTGAAACATAATACAATACTTTTCAATTTTTTTATTTATATACCTTGTAACAAGAATAAAAGTGTGCAATAATTTTATCATAAAATAATGAAAGCTCATCGCATGACAAACATCTATATTATTATGTTCTCGTCAAAATTAGATCGCTAAGTAATGATATGCGCAGTTATCTTTTTATTCTCATCGCAAACCGCTAAATACTGTTCGTGCAATGGCGCTCACCAAAACTACGCATTTGAAACGGAACTCTAAAACGTCTTGCCATATCCTTTTGTCACATTGCACGGGTCGAATGTAAATTGCAATGGTCTATATCGACATGTCAAGTGCTAAGGGTACGTGGCAATGTTTATTTACAATAACAAACTGCCTCTCAATGTGATCTCAAACCGGCTCGCGAAAACATTGTGTCGGCTTTTTAGTGTTCGATTTCTAAAACTATATAATTATTGGTGTGATTGGAGTATAAGTGAAGTGAGTGACAATGAACAAACAAATGACATCGCGTTTAATGAATATTAAGAATAAACTGCGATGGATAAAAATGTAGTGACTACGAATCATAATTATATATGATTTACGACAAATATCTAGAGAAAAAAAAATACTGCGAAGAAAATGATTCTGAATTGAACCAAGATTTCTCACCAGATGTGTCTGAATAGTTGCCTAGCCCAGAGAGATTTCAAAATTTACAGCGCAGTAAGAGTTCTTCAAGTATTGGAGGAGACTCAGATTATTTAGAAAAAACCTCTCAAAATATAATAAGCACTCCATCAAATATATCGAACATTTCCCTCTTATTGAATTCTGTGAATTTTATAGCATCACCTTCAATCGTTTATCAACAACTTAAGGGAACTCCAGAAATAAACACTAATTGTTCTATTGATTTGACACCAACCTCAACACATGAATGTATAGGACCCTCTCATAAGAATTCAAAACGATGTCTGAGTCAAATATTCCTTAACGACGCTCAGCCGTCAACATCGTCTAATTCTATAGGTATTTTTGATAACCGAGAACAAGAACTAGCGTCGCCTTTTGACGGTAATGATTTAGATGAAACATTACAGAGGAATAGTAATTGTAGCAGTGTACTCTCAGATAAAACGATTATCGGTAATTCAAGCATGACGTATAGACCTGCCCACCAGAGTCCTGGCCCTCAGAGTCCTCCCTGTCACAGTTTTGGCAATGAGAGCCCGGTTCACCAAAGTCCTGTCCGTTGCAGTCCTGCCCATCAGAGTTCCGATCAGAGTTCAGCCCATCAAACTCTTGTCAATCATATTCCTGAGCAGTACACTCCCAACCATCAAAGTCCTGACCCTCGGAGATCTGCCCGTCACAGTCTTGACGGTGAGAGCTTGGTTCACCAAAGTCCTGTTCGTCGCAGTTCTGCCCATCATAGTCCAGAGCAGTACTCTCCCAGCCACCAGTGTCCTAACCCTCAGACTCCTGCCTGTCACAGTATTGACAATGAGAGTCCGGTTCACCAAAGTCCTGTCCGTCGCAGTCCTGCCCATCAGAGTCCCGATTACAGTCCACATCAAACTCTTGCCCATCATAGTCTTGAGCAGTACACTCCCAGCCACCAAAGTCCTGACCTTCAGAGTCCTATCCATCACAGTCTTGACAATGATGGCCAGAGTGAGGGAGACTCTGTGCACGCCAACATTGAAAGAGAATTAAAAAATAGAGTCGTTTACACCCCGGACCTGATGTACGCAATCATTAACGCGAAAGTCAACGGAGAAAAGTACAACGTTAAAGAAATGCTTCAAAAGGAGTTTTATAACATAAAAGAACTAATAAATAATAAAAATTGGGTCAAAAAGTATCATGGACAAAGGTAGGGCAAAAAGTATCATGGACACAGATAATGGAAGTGAGAGTCGCTTGCTCACAGCCCTCAATTTTACAGTATAAATATGATTTTGATTCTGGATATTCTCAAATGAACATAGAACCTGTCCAAAAAACAAAAAGCAAGCGGGGAACCAAGACAAACAGCAGCTCCTTAGTCAACCCAACCCAGTCCTGCCTCCGATTTTGAACTGCAAGTGCTATGTACGAACATGCCACTCAGAATATATTGAGAACTCTATGCAGCAGATTTCATAGCATCACCTTCACCGACAGTCGGTGGAAATAACAAGATTTGTACTTCTGATTTGACACCAACTTCAAAGCATGCGTTGAATGAATCTTCATTGCAGCGGTCATCAAAACGATGTCTAAATCAAATATTCCAGAACTGCAACCAGCCCTCGACCTTTGATGCTTACGAAGGTGACAAGCACAAAGAACAAACAAGGACCCTTAATGCTACTGATTTGGACGAAACTCTACAACCAGAAAATAATACAGAAAGTATCTTAACGGACGAAACGATGATCAGCAACGAAAGCACAACAACGATTCAAAGTCAACCGATAATAATAAATAATAAAATAATGAAAGTCAGTGTTTCTTCTGCAGAGCCGTCAATTTTAAAATACAAATTTTAATATGACGTCGATTCTGAATATTTCCGAATAAACACAGAGTCAATCCAAAAATTAACAAGCATGCGAGGTACCAGACAGACACTTAAATCTATAGTCAGCCCAAGCCCTGTCCTTGAAACCGAACTACCAGATCAGTATTATACACCCAGCTCTTGCCAATTATATTATACGACGACCTGATTAGCCTTTGTAAGGCAGGTGATATTCCAAGCTACTATCATGCTTTTTATGAGTCCTTGACTTATGTAAAGAACTCTGAAATGAATAATGATGATGAAGATGATGATCAAGATTAAGAATCAAGTAATAAGTACCTAATAAATTGTATTGTTTTAGTTTTTTTCGAGATTCTGTTAATTTTAACCTAATAATTGAAATAAAGCCAAAGTTGATTACCATGTTATTGTTTCATTGCAATACCAGATAAATTACATTATCATAAAACAAATTTCACAATATTAACGAGAATAAGATGATATGTAACTATTATTTTTACTAATCGAACCGTAAAAATAGTAGAATAAAATGATAAAACAACCATACAATACGTATTTTAAACCCTTGAAAAAGCGGGAATAAAATGATAATCGACTTTATAAATCACAGATGATGATCGATTTCCACTAACTTCTAATTTTTTAAATAACTCCTTTATAATATGTATTATATAAGTGACACTAAAAAAATAAGAATTCTTAAAAAATTAGCTTTCCGTAACGCTGACTATCATCAGTTTACGTCCACTTGTTTAGAAGTAATTGGCAAAAATGTGTTTTTTATTTTTCCTGAAAAGTTACGTTTTTGCGATTATCATTTTATTCGCCGGGGGCGGCGATTTATTAATTGATTTGGTCTCATTTAAATTTGAATACAAAAAACAACCTCGAATATACCTGTTTTGTTTTTTTTTTATTTACACAGGTATGGAACTACTAAATCAGAAATAAAATCTTTCTTAGCTATTTTATCCCTGATTTCTATTTATCCCGGTATAAAGCAAAGTTTGCACGGGACTCAGAAAAACTTGACGACCAGTTTTATACAATGTGAAAAATAAACCATCGAGTGGTCCACCAGTTCCTTATTTCCGAAAGGTGGCTCTAACATTTCGGTGTAAATTTCGTAGCCAATAATAAAGCCCGGCTTAACACGGAGCTCATTGTTAGCAATGTATTCCAAATATCATAATTAGTCAGTTTTCGCCAGGCATGTCACTTCTGCTGTCCCTCTGATACTATGGGGACTTAAGACCGATAACCAGTCCAAGTAAGGGAACTGGCCAACGTCGTCCAACGTCGGCCACACTGAAGGACGTCGTTTTGCGTTAGAATGAGATGGAAGTACAAGGTCACTTTAACGTATAATTTCGTCCCTTAGATGGACCAGCGTTGGCTTAATTAGGTATATTATAGAAATAATAGATGTCGAAAATGAAGATGAGTTAGCTAGGTAAAAAAGGTGTAGAAAACGGACATGGGGGAAGATTTGGACCGTTTTGACCCATTTTGGCAAGATTTTGCGAAGTATAAAGACAGATGGGTGGCAAGAAAAAGCGAAGGCTTTTGTCTAGCGAGGGACGCCTATAATAGGCTAATAAAAAGACAGACGTCAAATGCCGTGTGACGTGCGACAATGTCACCTAGCAGTCTCCGTTAATAACACGGTTTACGACAGAGTGACGCTTGCTATTAGTTTTATGTGCTCCGTTTAAGGTTTATTAGTGGGTGTACAATCGCCAGGTTCCACACGAGTCTAGACGATATGTCTTTGTGTGAAACGTCTTCATATTTACAGGTGTTGAGAAAATAAAAGCTTTGCTGAGTGTAATGCTTTTGTGTTACGTTTAAGAGAACGTAAGTTTGATAGAACAGAATGTAAGAGGGTGCGCCCAAATTTGTATCATTTTAGCGTACCTTGTCTCTGTCCCGTAGGTAGCACCGACTAATATCGTGATCGTTAATTTGGACGCAAAAAGAGAGAGATACGCGATGATACGAGCGCCATGTTGCAGCGTGTATCTTTAATACCCCATGAGTTGTGAGAATGTACCCTAAAATGATATAAATGTGAAACCACCCTAATGCGCCAAGTAATTAAGTAGGTATATTATATTATATGTATATTCCATAAATGTTGTAAACATACTTAAATTTATACGCAAAAAAAATTGGTCACCGAATAAGAATCAAAAGTTCTTTCTCCTGTTGGCATAATGTAACGTTTTGAAGTAATCAAAATCATGTCATATTTTCAATTGGACATGCGCATAAAGATTCTCAAGTGGCGTCTACGGACCGGAAGACGCAGTGCAGGTAGCCTCCAACAAGATGGAGCGAGCCATATAAATCGTATGAAAAATCACAAAACGGACTAAAAGAAACATACGACGATTAAAATGAATACTTAAAACTCGTGATTCTGAAAAAAAACCTGTTTTTGTAACAAAATAAAGGTACTAAACTGAAAATACCCTTATATACGACTACGACTAAGTACTCGAATGAAACCCGAAACGCACAATACAATCAGATGTTGAAAAGCATTCTTAAAAATGTCGGATTAGGCTGTAAACCCCGCCTTTATTATACGGAGTGGGGCGTAATTGAAAAAAGATCTACCTGCTCATTTTACTAACAATGTTGTAATAAAAGAAGTTTACTCGAACAATAACCAATTTGCCGAAGAAAACACTGCTCCGGGATAGCCCATTGACATTAATAAATGATTAGCCTAGCCTCCCCGAACGAAGCGAGTTTTCATTGTAATGCGCCACAAAAGATGGGCCTACGTAGCTTTGTTAAATTATAATTTGATGCCTCTTTATCGTATTTCTTGTAGACTTTTTTTGCGGAAAAATGTTGCGATCGGCTTTTGTCTTGGAGAAGTTACCGGGGAACTCAGTGCCGTTCACGATTTTGTCATTAGAGGGTCGCTTAATTTAAAACCTGCTTGATTTAGCTTTGTATATATTTGCTGTTTTGGTAAAGGTCCAGACCTTTATCTTTGGTGGCAATTGCCAAGAAAACTTTCATACATTTGTAATGTAAATTATACTTATCGTTGGCTAAACTATTTATTGCACATAAAATACTCATAATTATTATTATTATTATTATTTCATAATTAACAGATAACAAGACAAACAAATGTACAAAGGTAAACTTAGTATTTAAAGGGATCTCTTCAGCTTACCTTTGAACGATTGACAGGACAAAACAAACAAGAGTACATACTTAGATATTATGCAATGAAACTAAATAAAATTATCCTAAATAAATATAAAAATTCACATTGTTAGGTACCTACATAATATATTATTTTATAATGCATATGTAGGTATAGTAAACTAATACATATCAAGATAAATAAACTACACATATGTAACAATATATATTCATATGAAATAGATATATTTGTATTTGTAATTGTAATATACCTACAGTATATTTCATTTGTTCGTTTAGAACGTGTATTCGACGTCTAGTGTTCAATGGTAAACGTTTCGTCTAGAGCACTTCCTTCTTTAGTTACACGAACTAACACTCCATTTCTCCATTGCAGACTAGTCCGCAGCCGCAGCCTGACGGCGCAACTTCTTATCGCTCAGATTATTAATCCAATTACTTCGCTTTGTTCGACAAGTTCAAGCTTCATTGGCTTCACTTCGTTATTTCCACCATTATGAGTTGGAAATTCGTAAGAGCCTTGTTACAGTGGCGACTGAATATGTGCAACGATTTTTACATGGATTTTAGACTTTTTTAGCACACTTTTATTTAGCTTCATTTGGAACTAACCTTGTATTTTTTAAAAAAAAACCAGTCATTACAAAATGCATGTTTTTTGTGTATCTGTTAGAAGCAAATGTCAAAGTGACAAGGACAAACGCGTGTTTATTGAACAAATCTGAAATCAACTTATCCCTCCTTCGCTATGTATATTCCCCTTTTATTATCATTCTGTGTGAGTTTATATCCTCTAACAATATAAGACTATAGTTCTAATTAATAATAACTTGTTCTGTCTTTGTCGTAGTGTTACGTGACTCCCGCAACAGCGTTTGGCCGGAAAAAAGTCTTAATTTTTTGTTTTGTCAAAATTATTTTCTTGCTGCTGTCAAATTGATGGCGTTCTGCAGATTCAACCGCAAACCTCTCATCGTAACTGACATTGGCCCAAGCCTTAAGGTGGAAGCGCACGCTCTAGGCGCGAAATTCAAAATTTTTACAGGTTTTAATTTATTGTGGGTAAACGGTGTAACTGTTTAACTTCTTATGGTATTTGCGCTTGTAAAACAGTGTTCTTTATATTATTGTGTAAAGTTTTTTAAGAAAAAAACTACTAGCTTGAAATAAAAGTTGTCAAAGCGTTGAAAGTCCGAATTTCTATGTTTGACAACTTTTATACTGGTGTCTACAGTTCGCAAATCCTCCTCTCACTACTTCCACTTGCCGATCAATCAACCAACGCTCGCCAACAAGGCTCCGAGCAATCACGCAACAGGCATGCATCCACAAGTAGCAGAGGAACAACAATGCTCGCCGACGAGGCTCTGAGCGACTGGCCCTTGCAAGCGCCCACATGACGCACAGACTGCACTCCACTGCAATTCGTATCGACCTCCGGTCTAAAAGGGGGGCTGATGTAGCGACTACTAGCGCTATCTAGTCATCACATAAGGAACTAACTACTACAATCCTACATCACGCTTTCGAAGTTTCTCAACTCGGCTGCATAAATACAACTTCCAACTTTCATCCATTGGACTTCGGTGCCTGCCTGGAGAGAGATCTCTCTATTGTAACTACCCCCAAAGGTTCAGCTTGGGATGAGCCTTATTTTCCTGTTAATTCGCTTTGTAAATAAATAAATAAATAAGGCTCATCCCAAACTCAGCCCAAAACTCTCGTAAACCAGTGATTTTTGGCGTTCCCGAATAGCATTTCAATCCAAACGATTGAATTACCGCTACCAAACCCGTGAAGGCCCGTTCCTGAGTTTAGCCCCTGCATACGCTTGCAATAGAGATGTTGATACCACCAAGCAACTATCGTACCTACTTTTTATCAGCTGTCGTAATACTATATTGTCTCGTAGATTTTGTATGGCTATTGCTCTATGACGTCACTTCAACGCCAGCTCAATAGACGAACTATTTAATTGTCTTAAAGCAGCTAACAATCTAATTTTACAATTAATTTAAAGTTAATATGGTTTTCAGTTAAGTTTCTTGTTTCATTAAAGTATTTGTACACTAGTGTCGCGTTTCGGAATTATTATTTTATGGTGCCATAGTTCTTATTCCATGGTGTGTGTGTAGTTTCTAATCCGCACTAGGCCCGAGTGGGAATTACAGCCCAACCCCTCTTATTCTGAAAGGAGATCTGTACCCATCAGTGAGACTTAAGACTGTAGATGATGGTAAGGTACGTTAACCGCTCTGCTTGCTAATATGGTCTCACCCTACTGATGATATGATAAGACTCCGATTCATACTCACAAGTACTATGCGGCACAAAACGTATGTGCCACACGTGACGTCGCATTTTACCGGTTTGAAAACAAAAGGCTTAAAATTAGACAAAGTTTTCGCTCCAACTTAATATCTAAAGATAAGTTGGTGATATCACAAGTTATGTTTAATCGATTGCTGTTTGTGACTCTGAGAGGAGGCAAGTGCCCTGCAGTGGGACGTATATAGGCTGGGATGATGATGATGATGATTTTATGAGTCTTAAGGAAAGTAAGCTGAAGTTTCAGATGAACGTAATAGCAAATTTGCGTGCTAGTAGCTCGGAAAGCTTCTTCGCTTGTGTATTGATTGGTGAAGTTTGCGAATTTAAGAGATATACAAGCAAAGCATACAAGCAAAAAAACAACGGGTTGCACTCCGGGAGTGCCGGCAGAAGTGAAAACCTCACCCCCCCTCTCCCCCGACTTACGAATTTTCGATCAGGGTCACGTGTCCTGACGCGAGATTAACATTTTTTACCCATCCCAAAAAGTGCACAACGCCGCTAAAGAAGTTTTCACTTTGAAAAAATTCAAAAGCCGTGGTGGCCTACTGGTTTGACCTATGGCACGCGGCGGACACGACGTACAAATACGCGTTCTTGAATCTACATAAGCACGACGACGTCTGTACACGCGTACGCCTACATACATCGCGCGCGCACTCTTCTGGATTCCGGCGGGGTCCGGCAATCTGCGCCTTGAGGGGTGGGGTAACTCGAATCGGTGCGGGGTGGAGCGTGTCCATTCTGTACGTTAGTACTATTATATATTGTGTCTCGCAAGCAGAGGGTCGTGGGTTCGAATCCGGACTCGCGCCTCTGAGTTTTTCGGAATTTATTTGCGAAATTACACTGCGTTTTCCGGTCTGGTCAAAAATAGTAAGCTTCATAACCTAACTAGAAGTCCCAACAGGAAATATTTCTTACATTCGAGAAACATTGTTCTCCGTGCCCTCTCGTCACCGGCCGCAGGTGGGCCTGTCAGCTGTCTCGCCGCCTCGTTTACTAATTATTTTTTTAATAACATACACAACCCTTTCCAATTCCCTTAATCCATATTTCAACGGGAGTAATGGCGATTTTGGAGCATCTCTTTCACTTCTTACGGTATTTTTTATGTGTAATTTTAACTTTCTGTGTAGCAACAAGGTATGATCATTTATTAAGATTTCGAAAATTAAATTTTCGTTAATTAGCATACAGATTGAGTCTGGTTTGTTTGGAAGTTTGGGCTTATTCGTGCGATTGCAGTATAATAACTAGGTACTAAATAAATGCTTATTTAAAACGTAACACAGTCGAGGAAACTCAATTGACAACATTTCATATTTCTAAGACTATAATTTGATTCGTTCTGTGTATTCTGTTTGGAAAGAGAAAGACGCTGATAGTTTTAAATTTTCACTAGGATTATTAATTAATATGTTACAATTTTTTAAAGATGTGCTTATTCTAAAAGAGCGCAACGATAGAATAGATCCATTACTTTTGTCTAGTCTCTATTAAAAAAAAGTGATGACGTAAATTTGACGTTAAGGTTGTTATCTAATTAAAAATTATGACAGCACTTTTTTCTAGTGAAAAGGGTAAAGGAAACATATCTATTCTGTGGATGTATTTGTAAGTACATATATGTTTTTAAATTTGTTGTATTTTTTTAAATATAAAGAAATAAATTATAATAAATATTTTTCCGTGTTCAGGAAGCGAAACTCTTTCGATTCCTGCAGTAATTTTCATGTGTTAAAAAAATGAAGGGTTGTCAATTGCGTATTAAGGTGAAGTCCAATTTCATGTCACATTTGCATCGAAAAGGTTACCTGCGTTTGAAAATGTTATGTGGGTAGATTTATAAGTACGTCGGTAGTTGTACATTTTGTGTCATTAAACAGTCTGCTTGGTATCTCTTGTCTTTTACTGACGTAACAGAAAAGTTAAGTGGATTACGAATAGATGCATTTCAATAACATTATTATGACCTAAAACTAGATCCTAATTGCTTAAATTAAGATATTCCTGCACTACATAGTCTATGGTTCCTTCTTAGCAATTTAGAAGTTCATCTAATTTCCATTTTACAAACGCATATTTTTTAGCAAATAACGACACAGTTAACTTTAAAGCAAACAACGCTGCAGACTTTAAACATAGCAGTATTTACAATTTTAGTGGAAACAATATCTTTATAGGGGAGGCAGGGGACGGCGAGACCGGCTCCGATAAAAATTATTTATACACTTTCCGAGCACTCCACTCCCGTAGCGATACGATTTTTCCCTAAATTACCTATTTACTAACGATGTTATTTTTCTAAAAATACTGAGGACATTATTTTTTATTTGTTTTAGGATGCAGATAACGTTAAGGTGGAATTTAGGTGGAATTTCTACTCGTAGGAAAGCTGAAGCACAGCGTCCGTGACGCCACGTCAGTGAAGCTACGACAGAGTGATATACATAAGTAGTACAAGATTCTATTAAACCTTACGACAGCGTGTACAAACACTGAGATACAGTGATACGCCACTTGTGTATCCCCGTGTTCGTAGACGTTGTCATACACAGCTGTACAGGTGCAGCGTCACTGCCACGCCGCCACTTTGCCGTATCGCCGTGTTCCTATCGCACACGCTGTCATATATAGTTTATTAGAACCGTGCAGTTACTATCGCTCTATCTACCGTTCCTGACGTGGCATCAATGATGTCCAGCTACAGGACATACATATGCTGCATACGAAAATGAAGGAATCATTAGACATCTGGCCTCATACTACGAAATTCGATTTTCGAACATAAAAAAAAAATATATCACGGGACAATTCAAACCAATTGACCTAGTCCCAAACTAAGCAAAGCTTGTACATGGGTACTAGACAACGGATAAACTTACTTATATAGATAAATACATACTTAAATTAAATACATAATAAATAAACATCCAAGACCCGAGTACAAACATTCGTATTTTTCACACAAATATCTGCCCCGACCGGGAATCGAACTCGGGACCTCAAGCTCCGTAGTCAGGTTCTCTAACAACTAGGCTATCCGGTCGTCAACATTGTATGTCGTGCCGTTCTGTTCACACTAGTAGTATTAAACTGAAGAGTGAAAGTGAGAGTGAAGTGCCGTCCGGCACGATACGAACTTCGAATTTTGGATTTCGTAGTAGCCCCCTGTTCTAACAGTCTTACAGTTTTGATTGACAGTTTTTTTTAACCTTCTACCTCCAACATCATCGGAGCCTATTCTCGCTATTTTTCGTTCTTGCCAGCAGTGGGGTAGCTAGGGGGGACTTATGTTCTCTTTTGATTCACAGTTTAGATTAGGCATACTATCGCAAGAATGAGGGTTGATAGAGCACGGTCTACGCCAGATTGTCATCCACTCGCAAATCCTTTGGTTTACCTAAGATCATGGCACTAGCAGATACGCCGAAAAATCGGAGCTAAAAGGTAAACGATGACGCTCTATATATCAGCGTTGCTGGACGTCAAATCTTTTGGCGGGACGTCCCGATTTTTTGGTCCAAAATTAAATGTCCCGCGCGGGACAGACTCAGACCCGCATTTGGGGGATTGTTCGACTGTGCAACGACGTATGGTAAAATAACGTATTTTCATTAAAATAACTTCTGTTTTCATACATAATAAGCGTAATTTGGCATTTAAATAAAAGGATGAAAGCTAAAAACGTTATTCTATCACAAAGAGAAATAATAAGCGTAACTATTTACGTACAAGTTTGTACGGAACCCTCGGTGTGCGAGTTCGACTCGCACTTGACCGGCTTTTTTTAGCAAGTCCCTTTTTCCACGGCAAAATCCCGCTTTTTTACTTCAAAGGTCTAAGAATCCCGCTTTGCCCGAAAAAAAATCTGGCAACGCTGCTCTACATTATCATCATCGGAAGACGTACACTGTTAAACTAAAGTCACCCCCTTCCCCTAGAACGCCACACTACAAGGCATTAGCACTTGCCACCTGCATCCACCGGTTGCATGCAAGTCTCCCGTTATTGCCGGTCTACATAGTCTCACCAACATTTAGTCTTCCGGTTCGTCACCGTCAGAAAGCCTTCTTCCCCAACGGCGTACGCTCTACATTCCTTAGAAAATATGTCTAATACCCATACTCCATACCCCTGATTAACGGGAGCAAAAATTATACCACTGCTAGTGATTCATTAAATATTGATTAAGAGTTTAACGACATCGATAAAAAGCAATTTTAATCGTCATTATCATACCTAATGGCCAAGTTTGAATAAATTTTAATTATGTGCATACCTACCTCTTTTATTTATACTTATCGCAATACAAACAACCGGTATCTGACATTGATACTGGACTCGAGTCACTTTTTACATAAAAATATTAATATAATTCTTCAAAAAAACTCCAAAAGTATTTTTTTATATGTGATTATGGATTATTTTTGTGTATTAGCCGTGGTGGCCTAGTGGTTTGACCTATGGCCTCTCACGTAGATGGTCGTGGGTTCAAATGCCGGCTCGCACCTCTGAGTTTTTCTAAATTTATGTGCGAAATTACATTTGAAATTTACCATGAGCTTTATGGTGAAGGAAAACATCGTGAGGAAACCTGCATACACCTGTGAAGAAATTCAATGGTGTGTGTGAAGCTCCCAATCCGCACTGGGCTCGCTAGGAGCTTTTGCCCAAGCTATCTCATTCTGAGAGGAGGCCTGTGCCCTGCAGTGGGACGTATACAGGCTGGGATGATGATTATGATATAAAATAAAACTACACAACGGTTGTTCGTCAATTTTATCGATAAAATTTCAATTAAAATTAGTTTAATTTGTCCTCGCAATAATTGACAACCTTTATTTTTTTCAACACCTGAAAATTACTATAGGAATCGAAAGAGTTTCGCCTCCTGAACACGGAAAAATATTTATTATAATTTATTTCTCCATATTTAAAAAATACAACAAATTTAAAAAACATATATGTACTTACAAATATTGCCACAGAATAGATATATTTCCTTTACCCTTTTCACTAGAAAAAAAAGAGCTGTCATAATTTTAAATTTGATAACAACCTTAACTTAACGTCAAATTTACGTCATCACTTTTTTTTAATAGAGACTAGACAAAAGTAATGGATCTATTCTATCGTTAAGCTCTTTTAGAATAAGCACATCTTTAAAAAATTGTAATAAATTAATTATTAATCCTAGTGAAAATTTAAAACTATCAGCGTCTTTCTCTTTCCAAACAGTATACAGAGAACGAATCAAATTATAGTCTTAGAAATATGAAATGTTGTCAATTAAACGTTAGCACAAATTTTCTTCCGTCAATCCGGGGTATTCTAATACCTGTTCTAACTGACCAGTACCTACCGCCGGCAGTGAGACCGCGCTTAACGGGATATCTGCGTCCGCGCGGCCACACAATGGCGACTGCCCGGAGCAAACACAATATCCGACATGACGTGATATTACGCCCGTGAGTGCCCAGCCTTCGGAAATGTGCCCAACGCCTAAGTTTGCTTTAGGTCTTATTCTCTTACAACGTTGTATTTTATTACTTTTCTTGATAGGTAGTGTGCGCAAAAGCTTTGCCGAGTTAGTAACCTCTTACTTAAATGAAATTTAATATTTTTTTCATAGAGAGATCATGGTTCAAATGGGATTGGGCTGGGCATGTGTGCCGGATGCATCCTCAAAGGTGGGCGCACTCAGCCACGTGGTGGGTGCCACACGACGGTTACCGACGGCGAGGCAGGCCCAGGCGCAGATGGCGAGACGACCTGGACGCAGAATTAAACGATTGGCCAGATTTCGCTCAGGACAGGGAGCTGTGGAGGACCAGAGGGGAGGCCTTTGCCCAGCAGTGGGACACACTTATAGGCTAGTAAAAAAAAAAAAAAAGAGAGATCATGCGCAAAGTACAAAAATCTTCGAAAATTTATATTATATTTCAATGATTATATTTATGATGCGTTGAAGAATTTTTGTGCTAAAGGCTGACTATAAGCTCTTTATAGGAAAAATATCAATTCTTTGAAAGGCCATTCACTACTTGACACTTTCAATGAGTAGGTAAGGTAGGAAAAATAATCTTTACACATTTGACAATAATATAGTCTTATTAAAATTTACATATTTTTTTCGAACTTGATATGCGATGGCTGTATTTAAAACAGATTTTATGAGAATACGTAAATAAAAGTGAGATAAATAATGAATTACGCGTAAAAAATTTATGCCAGACTACATTATAGATCCCAATTTACTTCCAACGTTTTCCTAGACTGAAAATTTTGCTATACATTTTAAAACCACGGATTTAACTGCGTGTGTTCACTCACAGTGCAACCTAGAAATATTGGCCAGTAATTCCCAGTATCGCTTTCAAATTTCAATTTCGGACGCCGGAACGGATGCTGTCGGTATCGCTCCGTCATGGACCGAGAGCAGGGAACCGAGTTTGTATGTCGACATCGAATATCTATCAGACGGAGCTATTAGGTGCACTTTGAATACACCCTGTGGTATCAAGAGTTACTTTGCTGAGGTCCATATTAATCAACCTAAACCAATTATTGAGCAACTTGGCAACTGCGAAACCAAAGTTAGTTAATAAGTAAATTTGTACCAAAGGTAAGTTAGTTTTAATTAAGTTGATCTGGTATAGTATTTCCATTAAATCCTCAGCTTATTATTTTTATTTTATTTATTTATTTGAAGAAAAAACAGAAATAAGTGTACAGAAGATAATACAGATAATCAACTGTACTAAGAATTGCAGAATAAACAAAAAAGTAGATTTACATGATGAACAACGTGTCAAGCTAGCTAGCTAACAATAACAACAGCTTGCTGCGTATTTCGAAATACTAGTGCTCCCTTCACCTTATAATGTAGGTACGGTCACGTGCAAATACGTTAACAAGGTGTCAAAAATATCTATACAATTCATTATGCATAAGTTTGAGGTTTACATATTTTGACGCGATGACTTTCATGCTTTATGCTTTCGACTGTACATCGAGAAACATAGTAAAACTAAAAGCGTGTTTTCATATTAAATACGTGCTCAAAATCTTGTCTTTAAACAAAGAAAAAACTATGACTAGCACTTTCCAACGATATCGCGGCATTGCATTACCTTTTTCCATTTTTCCCACTTTAAAAAAGACAGTCATAAACTTCATTTCAATGTCTCATAATGGATTGAGACGTCTGAAACCTCGAAACAAAATTTAATATTATGCCTTACAATCCCTAAGGCGAAAAGGTAAAAGAATATAGGACTAGATGGTGATCGAAAGTGAAACGAAATAGGTAAATAAAATGTGTTTGAAAAGACTTGGCACGACGTGCTATTTTTTGGCTGCTAGGTATATTTTTCAAGATAGGTGTGAATGTTTTTCTTTAGGCTATTGGGTGTCTTACTGCCTGGGCATAGGTCTCTCTTCTTAAGTCAAAGTCTAAGGTCTCTATCTTTCGCAAAATTTTGCCAATTTGAGACGAAACGTTCTGAGATCACAGTAGATCGTCCCGCCATCTCCTTTTGGTATGCCACGTCTCCGATGGCTGTCGCCTAATGTTGTGAATTATGAAATCAAAAATAGAGGTGTTTGGTGTCGATGGGCAGAATCAAGCTCGGGTTCCTGAGTCGACGAAGTAATTAATTATGTGTTGGGCTTACATAGAAAGATTCGGTACCGCCGTACAATTGCCAATTATTAAATTGTATAGGAACTACCGTGGCTACGTAACAATTCGGTTTCCACCGGATCGTGAACTTTTTACGTGACGTTGCTTTGGGCAAGACCATGTTCACCAGTTGGGATCCCTGGATGCCATAATTCTCTAACTCATTCACTATCTCATTCTACCGCCATCTTTGTACCGTTTGATGTGAATTTAAACAATTTCCTGTTAGATTCCATGTAAGTCTCCAGAAATATACATAATCATTTGCTGGCACTACACGATGAGCCATCGTGATGGTCCACTATGATGGGCCAGCGTATGGAGGGCGTAGTGGTGTCGGATGGCTTATGGCGCGTGCGATGGACGTGGGATGGCGTCGGTGTCGGTTTTTGGCCGCACATCAACAGAATCGAAAGACCACAACTGAACGTAGCTATTGTGTAGATGCGTTGCAGCCATCGCATCGACCATCTTGTAGAGGAGCTATTAGTCGCAGTTACCTACTATTAATGTTAGGTTTATGAATTACATAATTTTGAATTTGGATTGTGCGTTTAACCTTTTCGACGCCAACGATACATATATCAGCATCGCAGGTTCTACGCCAACGATTGATATATCAGTCACGTCGTGCAGAGCGATATCTACCTACATGCACTTCTGTAGGGTTCAACTTCGCGTTTGACATTCCGATGTCATGGCGTATGAATGAGAGCTGTTGTATTTGACAGAGCGCTGAAAAGGTTAAGTGCGTGTTACTGAATAAATATGACAAGGACTCCAATTACCAGACCTAATTGTTAAGCCAGTCAAATAGAGCCACCATGTTTTTATTTTTGCTATGGCAAAATGATATCTCCTGTAACAATTTCTTCTATATCATTTTTTAATCGTTGCTGAGCTCCGCGACGTGGGACGTAGATGGTGGAAAAGTCACGAATCGCACTTTGTCTAGACTCAAGATGACAAATAGGGGCGCCCGGCGCGAGCGTTACGCTGGGCTACATTATTATTTATTATTGATGAGAATTTATTATTTTTCTAATTTAACTTATCAAAGAAGCCTCCTC
The DNA here is from genome assembly GCA_947563465.1 of Archips xylosteana. NCBI lineage: Eukaryota > Metazoa > Arthropoda > Insecta > Lepidoptera > Tortricidae > Archips > Archips xylosteana. The sequence goes on along the minus strand of OX387350.1, from coordinate 8,236,837 downwards.
CTTAAATCTTTAAGTTCGCCTTTCTACGTTATTTTATTACTATTAGTCAAATAAATTTTGTAACGTGCTTGCGAAATATATGCAATATATTCATAAAAATTCTTCACACCACCCGTACATGGATACAGTTGGTATGACATTTTATTAATTTGAACGTGAGCAGTTACGTAGTTCCCAGAGGCAGCATCAAACAGTTACCATGAGACATAATCATGGCCAAACAAGCAATTCCAAACATCATATAAACTTATCCAGAACGGTCCCGCTGGGCTCCGAGGTCGAAATATCAAACAGATTGCTTTCACGGCACGGTGCGTATATCGCCGATCGCATTAGCGACGACTAACCACTCGACCGATTAGTAACTGAGGATAAAACACTCCCATAAACCTCTCCCTCGCCGTGAAAACGGAGCATAGTCACGAAACAGTTATTAATTTGACATAAACCAACCCAATACAAGTAAAAGCGCCGCTTGACCGGCCACAAGCTTGTAATCCCGTAACCTCCCGTACGCGACCAGATTTCATGAACAATATTTCTTTCAACCATTCAGTTTCGTGTAAAACGCTATAAATCAAAAACGGGGCATTGTTATTGAAACGTACACAGAAACATAAAGTAGATTAGGTTTTCATAAAGGCTACGTAACATGAAACCCGAGCGTCGGTTTGAAACGGTTAACAATTTACATTCGTACACGGCACAGCCGAAAATAAAACGCGATGTATGAACGAGCCACCTGACGTCTTCTCTGATTATTCGTTGCAAAAAGAGTACAGTGTCTGGCAGCGATGCGATGCTCCAACCGAATATGTTTGGAGAATAAAATAAACAGGGAGCGCACTAATACGGCGTACGGTAGGTGGATAGTGCGCGCAGCGGCGGCCGCCCGCCTGGAAGCACTGACAAGTTTTTGAACGTTTATGAATAAATAAGTAGCCCCCGTCTGCCGCATCAATACGCTGTGGCTGAATGCCAAATGCTGTTCGTGACACTTGCCACTTTCGCTCCTTTTTCCGAACACACGCTGAATAGCATTCCGTGCGGTTAATTTCCAAAAGTTCACGTAATTTTTACACTACGAATTTTTTTCAAGTTAAACTGTCACAGGAATGCCGCCAAGTGTTTCGTTTCGTACCTCTCTTTTGCTTTTTTAGAGGTGCTATTTTAAAAGATTAAATTTAAAATTCAAGCACGTGCGGACTATACAAAAGTTTGAAATAACTTTGCGACGCCTGTGGCTAGGCACTAATTTGAACTATACGAAATATGATTATTAATCCAAGATTCACAATGCGAATTAAAACTTTTGAAACTCGTTTCAATGAAATAAAGTTCTTTACTTATGATTGTGAGGAATATTTCTGCTTAATTCGGGTCGCTTTTGGCTTTTTTTAGGGTTCCGTAGTCAACTAGGAACCCTTATAGTTTCGCCATGTCTGTCCGTCTGTCTGTCTGTCCGTCCGCGGCTAAGCTCAGAGACTGTTAGTACTAGAAAGCTGTAATTTGACATGAATATATATATCAGTCACGCCGACAAAGTGATTATATAAAAAAAAAACTTTTTTTAGGGTACCTCCCATAGACGTAAAGTGGGGGTGATTTTTTTTTCTCGACTAACCCTATAGTGTGGGGTATCATTGGATAGGTATTTGAAAATAAATAGGGGTTTGCTAGAACCATTTTTTGATAAAGTGAATATTTTCGGAGATATTCACTCCGAAATTTCAAAATAATGTGTCCCCTCTAACTTTTGAACCGCACGTCTAAAAAATATGAAAAAAATCAGGTAAGTTAAACTTAATAAAAACTTTCTAGTTTTTATTTCGAAATGCATACATAATTAGATATCTTTGATGAACTAACCCCAACTGAATTAAAAAAAAAAACAATGAATGACATATTGTAACCAAAATAGAGGCTGAAATATTGTTTAGCAAACAACACGTAATGTAAAAAAGTGAAAACATACTCAGACACACTATTTTTGTTCCGAAGCCGCTCGGGTGGCTTTTAGTCCTCTGTCAGTCGTCTGCAGACTTACTTTTGTATTTTAAATAACTACCAAGAGGCTCTTCGTTTCTTTGACGCGACCCTAGAAAAACAACGAAATATTTGTCTGAAAAATAAAAAGGAAATTTGATCTGGTCAGATATGTTATTGCCTGAATATGAAAATGTCAGTGTTTATTTATCCTTACTAATATTATAGATGGGAAAGTACTTAACTTCGTCTGTCTGTCTGTTTCATCCACACGTTTAATTCGCGGAACTGATAGAGGTGAAACTTGGTATGGAGATTGTTTAAGACCCTCCGAAGAACATAGAGTAGCTTTTATTTTGGAAAATTGCATAGTTTCCGCGGGATAGCGATAAACGAATTCTTCTCAAATGGAGTCGCAGGTAAGAGCTAGTTGCTTACAAATATTTATTTGTAATTAGAAGCGCCTCTTGCTTCCTAAACTTTATTTTAAATAAATCACATAAGAGTTAAAGCGAGTATATTCTTAGTTTATACACCTATAAAGAAAAATATGGAAAAAGTAAGAAAGCAAATTTTTGCGCAAACGACATACAACGTTTAAAAGCCTTTTCGCTAAACGCAAACAGTATTGTCGTTGACTTTTCTTTACAATGTCCACGTCGGAGCCAGGTATCAACAAAGTGGACAAAGTAGCCGGCAATAAGACAAGCTTTGTGCAGGAAACAGCTGTTACGTATGTGTAAGTATTGTTCGGAGCAAGGACAATGTCCGTTACAGGTTGTTCAATTCTTTCATATGACTATGAACAGTTTCAAAAATTTATTTTATTATAAAAAGTAAATTCAATGAAATCTAGAGGCGAGAATTAATTGTTTTAGTACAATAGTTGGTACCAACTTAGCAACTTGTTTATTTAATTAATTAAGTATACGAAGATTCAGATTGTATTAGTTTTACATTTATTTACTGCACCCGTTTCGAGATCAATTCAGTCGATTTAAACACCTAATGCGTAGGCAACAAAGATCATTATATAAAATAGTTAAAATAAAACCGTGGGGGATATTTTATCTTCATTAGTCTTGAAATATAAGAATTGTACAATACAAAAATGTGTTTTTTTCGGCTATGAACATTTTTCATACCTATACATATTTAATGGGTAAACCTGTAAAATATAGTTTTAGCTAAGTGCAGGAGAGCGATGGAAATGCTAGCCAGTAATTTGATTCTCGGAAAGTCTGGCAGCCGCCAAATAACAGCTTGAAAAAAAAAATGAATTTTTCGTGGCACTCGTTATAATTTGATAGCTTTTTGTTCGCCGTCACGAACAAGAGACGACGTGGCTTGGCCGAAAAATCCATTTCAAAATCTTTGAGCCGAATATCATCGAAGTTATATTATAAAAGAATTTAAATTGCATCTTTTTCAATACGATTTTATTTTATTTGGCTTGTAAGTCGTCATTTTTGTAAGATTTTGTTTGGTTTTTACATGCATGAAACTTCTGTACTAATTCAATGCATGGTTTTGATTGCCTGTCTGTACTTTACCTAGAAGTTAGCTCAACCAATAAGGTTTGAGGAATCGTATTTCAAGTATTCAAAAGCGCCTTCATTTCAGACATGAATATTCTGAGCGAATTACTAACAATATCTTTGTTGACTGAGGTTATCTTTACCACCGACTCTCTAAAACATTACTTACATGTCTTTATCTATAGGTACACTGTAGTCAAAATGTTTATAACTAGATGCTGATAAGCAATAACTTGACCACCCACAAAAAGTCGAAATTGAGATTTGAATACGAAATTTTACCTTTGCGTATCCTCTACGTCTTAGATTTGACTTAACACCTTCACAATATCAAAAAACGGCAAAAAATAGTCGGCAAAAATTCTAACGCATCCTTAATAAGAACCTTTAGCGGCAATTTTGTCAAAATGGTGTTTGTGTGGGTTATTGCGATCAGCATCCAAGTATGAAATGTCATCAAAAATCTAAAATATATTTAGTAAGTAAAAAGGATTTAGGTGAGTATGAAATTTCTGGTATTGAATATTCTTTAATATATGTTGTAGGTATACTCTCTTCCATTTTCTTTATTTTAACTAAAACCCACATATTTAAATTTAAAGATAATGATAAATACATACACATAATATGTTTAGCAGAAACCTATTCCGGATACCTTATACGTTTTCTGGATGTGTCATCTACATCAGCTTAAAAAGAAAACAAATAAAAGAATACCTACTGAAAGGAGTTCTTAAAAATTCACGGCTAATTACATTAGACATTATTACTTAGCTACAGTTTGCACGATGAATTCTTCAATTTTCCGTGATTATGACGCTGGTAGATGCGCTAAAATTTCGGGAGCTTATTAAAGGTAATCTAATCACAGCCTACTTCCCGTAGGAAATATGTGTACCGGAAGGGGTTAGTTACATGACATTTGTTTTACCTAAAAGATCGTAAGTTCACAAACACTGCAGTAAACTTACCAGTACTTATTTAAATTCATGAATTCCCTATTCGCATTTTGCTACCCGACATTTTATCAATGCATTCTACGAAGTTCAATCATGATTTTCAGAATAAATTCGTTCGCCATATCTCAAATGTACATATACATTCACTATCTCAGTGGTGCAGACGCAAACAAGCTCGGGTAAATAAAACTTTAGCAATACGGCGGGAAGTCAGATCGGGCGTCCGGTATGTCAAACAGTTGGGCAAGATTTCAGACGCATTGTTTTAGTTATTCCGGCATCTACCCGGGGACTGTGTATAGGGTTGGTTACGAACAAATAATATAATTATTAATTATACATGAAATTATTTAACCAAAAAGGTCTCTCTGACTCTATTTATTATATATTTACAGTGTTTATGACAACGGTGGAAACTGCTCGACCGATTTTTTTTGTATGGGTGAATCAACTATTTCTTGCCACCCGTTGCTATGGTTACACAAATTTTGTCTCCTGGACAACCTAAGCATTTTTATATACGAAACAGTATGAAGATGTCACTTGGACAACCGGGGACAGAGTAAAATAAGGGGACAGAATGTTTGGTATTAGAATAAGTCCTAAAGTATTTTTCACCCTCCTATTCCAATTAAGTTCGATTGCTTTGATAATTTATATGGCAGATGCCGGGTCAGCTAGTTTTCTACCAACATCTGATTCTGAAGTTGGTAGAACAAATAATAAAATAAATAATAATAATAGTTTATTTTCCTTAAACAAAAGTGCTTAGCATACAACAAGGTTGAGACCTCCTATTAAGTTATAAACTTCAAATGATTTGATGGTGTTAGTTTGCAATGGATAAACTCAAAAACTACTAATGAACCATTTTGCTTCAATTCTCCGCTACCATACGGTAGGCTTGAATCAATCGGTTATTAGAAATCTACATAACCAACTTTAAAAATTCCTTCACTCAGAGGAAGCTATAATTATTATTAGTGAGTAACATGGACTATATTTTATCCAAACAAGTCCGCACAGGATGAAGACAAAATTGCCAGAAATAGATAGTTTTGTATGATGATAGGAAGAAATATCTAATCCGTTTTTGCTTGTAGAGGCTCTTATTGCTAGGAAATTCTTCTTTTATCTTATCAATCATTGGCTACTAAACTGCAGCTATTTTCATGGTTAACTCAAGATAGTAATAATCCTACATTTATGTAAAATTTATCATAATTTATTAACGTCATCGTTCAGGGCGGGCGGAGCAGTGCCACAGGTAGAGTTAGCAAAACGGCGCAAATACGTAGAACTCTCAGGAGATTACGAAGGCTTTTGCTGCGAAAACATTGTAGAGGTGGTGTAATTATTATTTTCATGTAAATAAAATTAACGAAATTTATAATATAAAATACGTGGCATTTTCCAACACTACACGAAACTCCATTGGTATGAGTCATCAGTCTAACAATTTGTATTTGTTACCACAGGGTTACGAGTAATTTTTTCGTTCGCGTTTCTCCTGTAGTCATGGCAATAATTAAGGGTCTAAAGCCAATATTTTTTGTTAAGTCTACATCGGCCTGGCCAACTTTCGGCCCATACAAATAAATCTTGAGTTTTCTGACTCGAAGTCGCTAATTTTATGTCCACAGGAGATCCAACTTTTGCTTATTATGTATTACCCAACAAAGGACACAAGTCTTTCACTTATTTCAGTTTATTTCTGTGGCCTGATCATTGAGGCTATGAGTCAGCGACACGTAATCGTTACAAAATGAGTGAAAACACAACATACCGGGGTATGTACGCTGAGTAACTTCATGTGAATCATGATATTTCATGATTTTGTGAGTCAACCTCAGTCAATTGGTAACCTTGACTCTTTTAATGATAGAGACGTGAATCTTGTCACATAAGCTGTATTATGATTGATGAGTCGTTTTCAAAAAAAGTGTACTCAATTAAGGGATTTAATAAAAACAAAACTTAAGTGATTCCTTTGTGTGACGAAAGTTACCCATATATAGTTTGTATGACTAACTTTCGTAACACAAAGGAAGCGATCGTGATTTTGTTTTGATTAAGCCCTTAACTACGTACAATTTTTTTGAAAACGACTCTGAATGATATTCAAACACTAAATCGTTTAATTTAAGTATAGATTTAAAACGAACAAAGGATTAGGTGCCGGCAAAATTAGGTTTAATTGAGTTAAAATCAGAATTCGGTTCTTTGCACTTTTAATAATATCGGAAATTCGAACTACAAATGAATTAAATTCATAGAATTAGTGTTACTTACACGTCAGCCAGTACGTGAATTAAATAGCGACCAATACCAATAGTTTAAAAAAGTTAGTGGTAGAGACCAACGAGATGGAGAGACTATTTGGTGAAGGCCGCAGGTTCAGAGTGGATGCAAGATGCAAGTCGCTTCCAACCGTATTGATTGGGCGTCAATAAGGCAGCCCTATGTCCAGCAGTGGACGTCCTACGGCTGAAATAATGATGATGATGAGTGATAGAGAAATTAAAAGTCGTTTAACTCTTAATTTTATATGTGCCTTTACAAGACCGATTATTTAATGCTAGTTTTGTATTTTTTTTAATAGAATTTTCGAGACCCTAACCTTAAGATGACGTTTGAATCACGAGCTTTTCTAGACTTTGCTAATTTAAGAATAGTCTGGGCGATCTCACGCTAAAATTTAAAAATACGCGTTTCCTCAGTGATAAGATAACGAGCGCATTTATTTCTACAAATCAATGCGCACAAACTGGCTCCAACTGTAAACCCTGCAAATCAGACGGGTCAGCATTTACAAGCAGCGAAGGTGTCTCATTTATAGAGGCCCTTGGGGTGGCATTCAATCGCGATGCGGACTGTGTTGCACCGGTAGGTGGTCAGGTTCGTTACGTCACAGTATGCTATCCCGCAGTAATGATTTGAACCGAGAGAGGTGGTAGCCGAGTGGTTTGAGCTACGGTTTCTCATGCAGACGGTCGTGGGTTCGAGCCCCGGCAACACTTTGCTAGAGGAGGCTTGTGCCCTGGGGTTAGGCTCGTAAAACACACTTTCCCGAAATGTGCACTTTCTCTAAAGGTGCTCTTTCCGCAAAATGCACACTCCCAAAATGTACACTTTCCCAATTTGGAAACTTTCCCCGTAAGTGCATTTTCCCAAAAAGTACATTTTCTCGAAACGCACACTTTCTCATAATGTACGTTTTCTCAAAACGCACACTTTCCCAAAATGTACACTAGTCAAAAATGTCATCTTCACCACAAAGTTTTCCTTAGATGAAGATCCTAAGCTATGATGACGATGTTAACATTTTTATTTTTACCTATGTACCTAGGTATATAAATCCTTCGTTCTCGTGCATTTTTACCGTTTATCGAATAGTCTATTATATAGGTATATAGAACGTACATTTCCAAATCTTTCAAGTACTTTTATAAACATACTATTTATATACATACTATACTTACTTGAGAAAGTGCGCATTCCGAGAAAGTGATCCTTCTAAACAAGTGCACCCTTAGGAAAAGTGCACATTTCGGGAAAGTGTGTTTTACGAGCTTGACCCGTGCCCTGCAGTAGGACGTATATATAGGCTGGGATGATGATGATTGATGGTTAGGTTAGGTTTATTTTATAGCATGATCGTAGAAAGTTAACTTTACGAATAAAACGAATTATATCAAATGGAGCATTATAGCAAATAATATAGTTAAGTATATAAATGTTTTTGTATCTAATTATTATCTACAAACCTGGGTAATTACACACTTTTTTGTTCAAGTCTCTCCTGCGCACATGGCAAAAGTTAAGGATCTATTGCCAATATTTGTTCATCATCATCAGCCTATGCTCGTCCACTGCTGGACATAGGCCTCTGAGGCCTCTCCCATGGCACGTCACTGAGCACGATCCTCGGCCACTCTCGTCCAGCTCTTGCCAGCCGCCTTGCGAAAATCATCACTCCACCGAGTCTGAGGACAATATTTTTTAGTCAAGTCTTTATCGGCGTTTGAGACGCCTGGTCAACTTTCGGTCCATTTATATAAATCTTAAGTTTGCTGACTCAGAGTCTTTGATCAATTATAACTGAAGATACACATTGCCGAACAAAATCCCCTTCAAAAAGTGTCCGAACTTTTTTATTTGTTTGCATAACAATTAAAATCATCACCTACACAGAAATTTGAACCTAGTCTTTACTTCATTACAGTCGAATTTCGGTTGACACTTGACAGCTAAACTTGACAATTTCACGCAACGTACTGAAAAAAAAGAAGGCCACTTTTATCAAAGTGGCGCTCATTTGGCTCGGACATTTTCGGGCGCGCGACTGTGGATCTACAGTTATAATTGATCAAAGCTCAGAGTCGCTAATTTTGTTCCCACAGGCGAGATAACTTTTGTTTCTTACGCTGTGTACCACCTCACTGATAAATATAACCAGATCCTCGGTTACTATACTGTCAACAGTTTCTACTGCGCTCAAGCTTGCAAACAATCAAATAACCATAGCAATTGCCATAGCCATCGCAACTCCCCCGCGAATTCTGATTGCTACAAATTTTAATTTGAAACGACGCGTTTGCAACTCATTCCCTTTTATTGCTAGTTCGGAGCTGTCTGCAGCTTAACTGATAGTTTTAGCGAAGCAATTTCGTACCGCGAGCTGTAACAAGGGTGGTTTGGACTGGCTATACACAGTTATGTTTTTTTAGTACGTCACTTAAACCTTGGTGGGTGGTGACCTAAAAGTTGAACCACGTCATATCGTATTTATTCAGAAAAAATATTATTATTAATGACCGCTTTAACCTAGTTGGTAGTGACCCTGCCTAGGCTGCCTACGAAGCAAGAGGTCCTGGGTTCGAATCCCGGTAAGGGCATTTATTTGTGTGATGAGCACGAATATTTGTTCCTGAGTTATGGATGTTTTCTATGTATTTAAGTATGTTTATCGTCGTCTAGTACCCATAGTACAAGCTTTGCTTAGTTTGGGACTAGGTCGATTTGTGTAAGATTGTCCCCTATATTTATTTATTTTATTTATTTATTATTAAAGAAATTATGTATAATTGTAACTATCCTAATGAACTGAACTATCATCACTATTGGTGGTGGAGGAACTGCATGAAAACGCATTTCTTACATAAACGTAACTATCGTAAGGTCGCGGGTGGGCAAAGTAATTGTTTCAGCTCATTAATATGGACCTCCGCAAAGTAACGCCTGATTCAATAAATTATTTGCTACTATTCTAAACTAAAAGGAGGTACATTAAGAAAAAGAAGAAAAGTCTAAAACTTATTGTGAAAACGAGGCCCTTTCAGCAAGATCCCGAAGATACTGGCAGCGTTCCCATTTTGAATCATAATCAAAGCCACATACGTCCCACTGCAGTGCACAGGTCTCCTCTCAATGAGGCGGCTTGGGCCGTAGTTCTAATGCGGGCCCATTGCGGATGGAGAACTTGACAAACACCATCGAATTTTTTTTTTTTATGTTAGATAGGCCAGACAAACGAACTAGTGGGTCACCTGATGTTAAATGAACACCACTGTCCATAGACACCCGCAGCGCTTTACACGATGCCAGTGCGTTGTCGGCCCTAAAGGAGAGGGAATAGGGGAAGGGGGAGAGGGAAGGGGTGAGGTATTGGGCCCCCGGAATTCACACTGACCGTACGAAACGCAAGCAGGATTACTGCTGCTTCACGCCGGTGTTCTGTGAGAGGGTGGTACTGCCCCGGACGAGCCGGCCCATTCGTGATGCAGCGGATAGCTACAACATGGCTCTACCACTACAACATGGCTCTACCACTACTAAAACTTATTTTCTTCGCAGGCGTGTACAGAAGTTCCTCACGATATTTTCCTTCACCATAATAAAGCTTAAGGGGGTACCGCGTTTTTCGCGCTAATCGATTTTGGGTGGGCGATTTCGGGCGTGGGGCCGCTTGGGGGAGGCACGATGGCTCAAGATAGGTTGGTTGGACTGCGCATGTTTTTGGGTATTTTCATCATATTACTAAAACAAATACATATTTTAAAAATGTAGGCAGACTACGCCCTAGAAAACATCTTGTTTTATTAACATTCAAAAGTACTACGAGTTTAATTTATATTTTAGAGACGACTTTGGATTTTTTTTCTATCGAGCGAACTACAAGTAATCGTGTTTCGATTAAAACTGGTCGCTAGAGTGAATCCTCAAATATCTTACATATGAATTTCAGTACTATAGCATTGCTAGTAATGATACAGCACGAGTTTAAATGAATGCAAAAAATGCGCCAAAAACACGGTACCTACCCCCTTAAGTATGGTAAATTTGAAATATAATTTTAACACGTCCATAACAAAAGCTTTTTATTAGCTTACTTTGGGACTAGGTCAATTGGTGTGAATTGTCCCTTGATATTTATTTATTTTTTATTTTATTTACGTAAATTTAAAAAAAACCAGTGCTACGAACCCGGACTCGAAGTACTCGAACCCACGACGCTTTGCTTGAGAGACAATCGATCAAATCTCATATACTCCATTTAATTTAGAATTATAAACCACAACAACATTATATTGCGGCTCGTGAACTGTAATCTTATTACAATTTGTAATAGAGTAACAATTGACGACACGCAAATAAAGTGACATTAAAACAATTTTATTTTGCGGCTCCCAGACTATTGTACTGCACTATTTGCTAAGTAAGAAATAGTTGACGAGCCGCAATATAATGATGTTGTGGTTTTCAATTCTAAATTAAATGAAGTATAGGCTACTAGAGCTACTACTCATTACGTTACCTACATATGGTTTATTCGTATTAAGAATAGTATTCAGTCAATATTATTACAAATGCTATAATTTAAAAATTCTTTTAACGTTTATGAAGATTAATGGAGTTCTAAACTACACAAAGAATGCTGACTGAAAAACAAAACGACTAAATCGTTAAGATTTTTCTCTCGGTCTTTAAATACGCATTCCTAAGTTGTCTGTTTATTTTCTATTTTTTGTTTCAGCATTTTCAGTATCCACTTCAAGTACATTTTCTTGTCTAGTCCTGCTTGTGAATACAAAGTCTTTGATGACAGTAAAAGGTTATCTTTACAAACAATGGCTAGACGCAACATGTAGACGGCTCACATTGTTGCTTTATTTCTTACTCACAACAATGGGATGTAAATTTTAGCTACGTTATTCCTTAATTTTAATGACATTCAACATTGTCTGGAAGCATGAAGTTTAAGGTTCTTACACAATGAGTTGAAACTGAAATACAGCTTAATGCCGTTGTGATTCGGTTCAAAATGCGAAGCGGTGTCCAGGCGCCAAATGTCACTGCAGTTTCAAGTCATTAACCTCATATTTCTGTTTTCATACTAAGTCAATCAATCAAAGCCGTGATAGCCTAGTGGTCTGACCTATGGGTTCTCAAGCAGAGAGTCGTGGTTCGAGTCTGGACCCGCTTCACTGTTTTTTTTTAATCTTATTCACCAAGGGCTTCGGTGAGGGAAAGCATCACTAGGAAACCTGCATATCATCATCATCATTATCGTCATCCCAGCCTATATACGTCCCACTGCAAGGTGCAGGCCTCCTCTTAAAATGAGAAATAATGAGCCATGATGATGACTTTGACTACATCCATAACTCCTGAACCCATTCAATAGACACAGCACACTAGACACACTGTAGATAATTCACATTTGCTACGCCAAAACCATTGTCATGTGCTAATATCATACTGCCATAATGTACCGTCCGGCGCAGCAATCATGCTGTATTAACGTTATAAATTAGGACGTTAGTGTCCGCGCCCACTCAAATAATCGTAAACCGCGCTCGTACCGCACACTTGTGCGCCACCTATGCGACCCTGGTACTGGTATTGTCTGGACCATTTTTCTTTCCGAAAATGAAAATAATATTGGGACAAAAGAGGGTATCACTTTATTTATGGTTGGATCCCTTTTGCTTAACTTGCTAATTTCTGTTGCAATGTAAAAATGGTCTATACCTATAAAAATAATAGTCCTGTCTGACTCATCGACGCCCAGCTTAAAACCTTGCCCATAGAAGGCTGAAATTTTGCATAGAGGTTGCTTTTATGATCTAGCTAGGTAAAGAATAAAGACGGATTTCTTGAAATTCTTACGGTAGGTAAAGGGTATAAACGGGATTTATATGTTCGATTCAGAGTAGCCCTATCTTCGTAACTATGTTTACTAGAATCTTTAAATTTGGCCTGCAAGTAGGTACGTAATTATAAAAATACGCCACGTACCTAATTGATTTAGCTATACTATTTTGTAATTACTTCGAATAATTTGTAATTTTTCTTTATTGTGTCTGGATTCAACTTTATTTTATGTCTGCATATTTTTATAAAATATTTGCACTGTTAAGCTTAGCTGATTATTTCTTTATTTTAATTATTTATGATAGCTTGTTGAGCCTGCGATACAGAGTTCTCTAGTAACCCTAGTGCAGGCATACGTGTTACATAGACTTTTGTAAAACATTGTATTTCTTGTCATCTTGTACTGGAAATTATTGAATAAATTATCTTATGTTATCTTCTTATCTTATAAAAGTAAAAATATTTAAGTACAAAAAATCTAGGAATTCCTACGGGGTAAGGATAAAACAAAATGTAAGTGTGTAATAACTAAATTATACCGATGATGATGATGGTTTTTTGAATTTTTGCTTTATTCAATGAAAGAAATGCAGCATTACTACTTTGAATTCTGCGTGGACAAAGTCGTGTGCAAAAGCTAGTAACAACTATAAAAAGACGGTACGTATAGGTATTTATGTTTCACTGTTCAAAAAGTATACTAGTGACAAATTTTTGAATTTTTTTCTAGCGATAATTTGTAAATAATAAAATATAATTATATTAGGTATTGGATTACGAGTACAGCCAGTTATATAGTATTTCCTCTTCACGACAATGAAAACACACAGACATTGAACTATTATGCTGACTGCTACTTCACACTATGAACTTACAGGGGTCAAAAGTGCATTGAGTCGGTTCGACCAAAAGATGGTGCGGCCGTGCCCCTTATCCCTTAAAGGGCACAAGTTATCATAAACACTCAAATTCCAGAGTTAGGTACCGAAGTCATTTTAACCATAATCGAATTCGTTCACTTTAAGCAAATGATAACATCGAACAAAGAGCTCGTCTTATGAATAAACAGCACTTACAAAAGTCAAATACAATCTAAATGAAGCCAGCGGTTGTAGGTTTACAATTCGTATCAGAAATAGAAATGAACGCTGTAATAGTGTGGCACAGACTAGACTACCACCACCGGCGAAGATGTCATGCATACTTATTGCGCGATTTTCTGCAATGCACTTTCAATTGCGATCACATTAGCCGCGTTCGATTGCCATTGGTTTGGATAAAGCTAATAGAATTTTGTTAGCTATAGCAGAATAAAAGTGTATTGGTATTGCAGTTGAACGAAATCATTTTTTTTTTTGGTGCGGAAAATGCGCCTTATGCGCGGAATTCAAAGGATATGTGGGGTGGGGCTCTCCCACAAGAAGATTACACACTAAAAACCACATGGATTCGCTCGTTGTCATTTGATTGTGAACGACACCGTGACGTCCACTGGCCGTCGCGGGATGAGGTTCCTCTGTTCAACACCGTGATATAGGCTTGGCTTTAAGTTGAAAGAAATCAACCCCAATCGAACTCGATCAAAGTCGTCATTTTCCATACAAAATCCTCAAGACGTATTGCATAGCGTTCTAATTGAGAGTAAACAGAAGTATCCAACTCGCGAAAGAAAATTCGAAGCGCAAATATTTATTTCAATTAGTTAGCGCCCTCGCTGCGATTGACACGAGAGGCTTGACATCTGAGAAAAAGGGTTTTCTTAGAGGAAATTCGTTGAGTGGATACTTAAGTACCTTACAGCCTTTGAACCGTCTAATTAACGTAAGCGGCGTAATTGAGTATTTATTTTGTGACAGGAATTCTATTTTGTTTATTGCGATCACGCCTTTTGCTTTGGCATTTAAATATTTTGTTATTTGAAGTGCAGATTATGTTACGGGGAAGATTTTCGATTTAACTCTTTCATTTAATTCAGATGGAAATAACTATTTCTGAATATAAACAGGTCCCTTTTTAAAGCTTGTCGGTTTAAGTTCTGCTAATTCAATCAGGTTTAAAATAGAGAAAGTGAAACTCGTATTTTTTTAAATAATCATTGTAAAATCGTGATTGATATTTTTTTCTGAAGAATTAGTCTTTGAAGAGTGAAATTGTTATATAATATAAATATAAGTTTTTATTTAACATGCATCGCTATTTTGCTTTCAGCAATCAAATAAATTCGTCGACAGTTTATCACAAGTATTTTGTCCACGCATTAGGTTCCCATAAAGAGCCCTAAAAATAAACTGCCACTAAACTTCGCAAAGTGACCGTAAACTAAAATAATTTCAATGCATCGCAGTAACATAACTCTCATTTATTTACGTTCGGTACGTGACGAATTTATGTTATTGATAAAAAGAAACCACTATTGGACACCGCCCAATAAAAGATAGGTAATACATTTACTTTGTAGATTTTATGCTTGACCGCACATGGAATATTTAAAACACGGTCCCTTGGAGTGGAATGGTCATCCATTGGAAAACGGTTCGTTGCCAACAAACTTATAAAACGTCCAGGTAATGCAAAGCGAATTCTTTGCATTCTTTTTTTGTGTACCAATATTACAAATACACGAAGGGTATTCTTTGGTCTGTATAGTTTGTAATGTATTATTGCGATACGTGTTTGTATTTTCTATTTGTGCACAAACCAGGTCGTCTTAAGTCGAATAGCTAATCAATGTAATACGAACTTCATAATTTTCATGAAATTAGAATATTTTGCTTAAATCAGTACCAAATTATTCTTTGCCAATGTAATGTTTTTTTAAATAAACGCGACAACTTTTTTTATAATAAAAACTAGCTTTAGTACGCAACTTCGTCAAGTTTAGTTAACACAAACTCTGGTAAAGCAAAAAACGGCAAGACGAGACGGCTAGAGCCACGTTAAAACATAAAAATCCCTTCTTTATGCACCTCTACGACCCTTAAGAAATATATGCGCCCAAATATCAATATCAGCTTCAAAAAACCCCTTAAACTCTATCCATGAAAATTTTGAAAAATTTCTTCTAATTAATTGCAATTAGTCAGTCATTCACGTTACTCCTTTATAGGTATTGGTTAGCATGTAATGTCTTCCTGTATATTCTACAAGTACCATAAAATATAAGCAAGACCCCAAACACCTTCAACACTGCATAAAACAAATGACAGCCACCAAGTAGCAGTCTTACAAATCCTTTCAGTAAATTCGCGACACTTACAAAATTACCTCCCCTGTCCATTGACGCCCTTTTAACACGCTCAGAGCTCGCGAACATCTAATTAGTGAGAATAAAAGATAATTCAAACGTTTTTCTCGTAATTAGAGACGTCAGATCGCAGGCGGTGACTTCGCGAGGGCCTCGATTAAGAATTCAAGAGGCAAAGGCTTGGGTTAAGGGAGAGAGTAGTACAGTAAGCTTCTTCCGTTTAGATAGCCATTTTAGAATTTGGTGTATTATTACTAAGATGTATTTAAAGACATCAAGACATGTGTGGGTAAAACAGAAATATTCAGATTTTAATTTTTGTCGTCGGAACGGATCAAAAACGGAATAGCTCGTCATTCTCCAGTTTTGTAGACTCCGCAAACAAAGTACACCAATGTGGCATTGGAACTGACGCGTGGCTTTTTTTGCTATAAATGTACCCCATCAATTAGCCAGAGTGCGTAAATCTGGAGAATGGTTGCCGGTCAAACTCCGCTATTTTCCAAGGTCATTCTTCAGACTTGTGCATCTAGTCCAATTATCACATCAAATAAGTGCAAATGCCTGCAAAGGCCTGTTATCGGCTAAACTTCTTATTCGTAAAGAAATGCAGTGTGCAGACCTCTAAGAGTAAGTTGCTCCAATTTACTATGACAATAACCAATGTCGAACCAGCTATCAAATCTCCAGTTAAGTAAGTTTCTGCAAATCGAAATTTACTACGTACGTACGTATTATTAAGTTAAGTATTTTGAGTAAATTTCGGCTTTTAGGAAAGATTTAGAAGAAATTTACTTAACCGGAGATTTGTCATTATCGCTAATTGTAACTTGGTGTAACTCACGCACGAGATCATTTACTTATACTTTGTCTATGTCTCGCATAGGCAATGGCAAGATGACTGACAAAGACCAACGAAAATTAAGTTAACCCGTTGCCTGCTGGAGATTTGTGCATGCTAGGCTGCCCGTGTTGTCGCCGTCACATAATTAACAAAGGGCCTCTCGTTCAGCGTGCTTGCCCTCTTGAGAACTCGAATGAAGCAGTGCTGATTCCAGCTGAAAGAAACTGGATTCGTTCTTTATAAAAAAAAAACATAAAAATTGAAAACGGTCAAGTGCGAGTCGGGCTCGTACATGAAGTACAATTTCTTTTTGTTTATTTTTTGTAACAGTGGGTATAGCGATAAATGTATATTCTGTGAAAATTTCAAGTATTTAGTTAATGCCATTTATAAAGACCAAGTTAAAAACGCTGAAAAAAAAACAGGTTTCTTGCATGAACCCCTTTAGTTTTTAACTTTATCATATTTTTCATATTTGTTGTTGCGGCAGCCACAATAATATATAATCGGTGAAAATTTCAAGTGTAATATACCTAGTAGTTTGACCCATGGCCGCGCAAGCAGAACGTCGTGGATTCGAGCCTCTGAGCTCTCAGTTATTCGGAATTTGTGTGCAAATTTACTTTTGAAATTTACCATGAGCTTTGCGGTGAAGCAAAACATTGAGAGGAAGCCGATGAAATGAATTTCAATGCTATGTGTGAAATCCCCGATTCGCACTGGGCCCGCGTGGGAACTATGGCCGAAGCCCTCTTATTCTGAGAGCAGGCCTGTGCCCTGCAGTGGCACGTAAATAGGCTAAAATGATGTGTATATTATATATATATGCTATACCTAAATTATGTAAATAATTGTATTTACGTATACAAAAACATAACCAACAATCTCAAAACACTAAACAGTAAAACCAGTCGTATGGCAAGGCAAGTGAAGCCGCAATTACCCCTTCCGTCGATAAAAGGTAACAGGATTGCTAATTTATTCAAAAACAATTCCGTGCAGATTACTCGTTGTCATTTATTTTATGAGTATGTCATATTAAAACGCGAATTTAGGGGTTGCCAGGATTACGCAGTTCCCCGTCTCTGAATACTGTGTCTGACGTTCTCGTTACTCGCGTCCTTTTTTATCCAGTCGCATAAGAGAGGGACGTAGTGATCGACAAGTGAGATGGTTGGTGGTGTTAGTCGATCCTGGCTTCGAGCCACGTCGATTTGGCTCTAGTTAGATTGGCAGCGGCTGTATAGACCGTAAAGGTTCCAACTTGCAACTACAGACTAACCAACTTAGCTGTGAATTGAAAAAGTTTTTACGCCATTGGCATAAAGTTTAATATTGCTTGGTCTGGTGCACAGATAAGTTGGTTAATTTGTATGTGATTTAAGTGACGTATGGAATGTTAACTGTTGGGTTTGACAGGGCTGGGATCGACAGTGTTTTGTTAGAAATACAGTTTAGTAAGTTCAGTGGCATTGATTATTATAGCACTTAATGATGCCCTATGATTTTCTAGGTGAGATTTCTAGTTAATCATTATTTTTATTGATATGAAACTGAACTGGCGCCCCCGGTCCGGACCGGTAAACGCAGTGCAGGTAGGCCTCCAACAAGATGAAGCGGCGACCTGGTTAATGTTGCGGGAACGCGTTGGACGCAGATGGCGTAGGATGGATCTGTTTGACAAACCATGGGAGAGCCCTATGTTCAGCAGTAAAAGTCTTTTGACTGAAATAATGATGAAACTGAAACTAAAACTATATACAAAATTGTTCCAATAACTTATTTATATTCTGTTGAATAACTTATCTATCACTAACAAAATTACACAAAGAACGTTAAGTTACTTCATTTAATTTAGAATTGAAAACCACAACTTCATTATATTGCGGCTCGTCAACTATTTCTTACCTAGCAAATAGTACAGTACAATAGCACAGAATATATAATAGTACAGTAGTCTGGGAGCCGCAAAATAAAATTGTTTTGTCACTTTATTTGCGTGTCGTCAATTGTTACTCTAGTACAAATTGTAAAGAGATTACAGTTCACGAGCCGCAATAATAATGTTGTTGTGGTTTATAATTCTAAATTAAATGGAGTATAGTCGCGATCATAAACATTGGAGGTCCCATTTGTCCTATAAAACTGTGAAATCGTAAAGTAACACAGTTCAAAATCGTACCAAATCGTCTATAGAACAAATGGGCCCTTGCCACCGTACTGTCAATCGCGCAAATGCGTGTTCATAATTGTATATTTTGAGCGCCTAGACAGTTCAAAATGTTTATAACACAAATTTTCCTTAAATTTATTGTATTTTAAAATACAGTGGATATGTTTAATACAGCACTAGTTTAATGTTTAATTCACATTCAATATAAAATACGTGCCGTTGCATTTTAAAAATCCGTTGACAATATTCATAGTTCTAGCGTATAAACATAACAGTACCATCAAAAAGGTTTCAAATTCAATATAAAAGCAAATCCTCGACGAATCAGAAGTGTTTTTATTTACTTTTTTATCGGTGGGGATTGGTTGGATGCAGTACGATGGCGTCGTCAACCTATCGGTTCAATTTTGTTCCACATAAGCGGCGATCGTATTAGATCAATGTATAAAGGGTCGTTTTAGATATCCTTTATGTTCTCGCGTTGATACTTTTAGCTTTATATTTTGCAGTTTTCTTCTAAATCTTTTGTTTAAAGTTAGATAGCTTCAATCACGATTGAATTATGATATATGTATGTACTTAATACAGAAATGCTTTAGGCAGGTGGGTGAATCAAATTTTTAGTGCCACCCGTTGCTATGGTTACACAAATTTTGTCCCTTGGACAACCTAAGTATTTTTCTATACAACAGTATAAAGTGTCACTTGGATAACCGGGGGCAGAGTAAACTACACAAAAAAGTTGAATCACCCAGGTACTACCAAACCATTCGATTTCTGAACAATCGTAGTACAAAAAATAAACAAACCTGTATAACCTGTAGGACACTGTAGGTAGCCTGTAACATGTAACCTGTGTAACGTGTTCCTGTATTTTTTTTAACTACTTATATCGGAACAAAGAAATAAGTAAACTTCAAATCCTGTCTCCATATCAGACTCAACGTAAACTCAAAGTAAGTACTATGAATCAAATGTAGCACATTTACAACACAGGTAAGGCACGATATAACACCAACGCAAGTGCCTTAGTTAATTAATAAGTGGTTTCTAAGGAACAGTACCTTTCTATTCTAATTAGTTACTGCCCCCAACCGCCGCAGACATCGTTCTGGGCCATCCAATTATTCTTTACATAAGACCTTGGGAAACAAAGGTTGCCGACCAGTGCATTCATTTTAATCAGGCTGGTTGTTTAATGAGCTGATAATATGAACATATATTAAAGAGTCTTAAGGGTAATTGATACAAAATCTACTACTTACATTACGTTAGGTAATAAGTACCCTTGAAAAATTATGTTGATGCTACCAATTAAATGTGTACACACATGTGTGCATCTTATAAACTAAGCCGGCGGCCATTCTAAAATAAAATAAACCGATTTTATGCGTTTTAATTTTAAAGTTGCCAACTGAGTTTTAAAAATTGTAATATTTGGTCGATTAAACTTTTTAGGTGTCGGAGCTTTTTCAATCTTGATTGAAAGAATAAAATTTTGATGGTCACTATCTGGAAAAACGTTGAGCTCAGTGTGATGGTTTCAAAATGTATAGAACTGTGAAGATATTAAATCGAGATTTAATTTTTTCAGTAACTGGCCATAATTGGGCATTTCTATTTTTCGTTGTACCAATTAAGACATTGTTAACACGGAGTTAAAATTAGTCCGTTTGGTTACGCACGTTTTAAAGCCTTTACAATAAAAAAAAAAAACATAACAAACCGGACCATTCTTCACTTCTTGTTAAACATTGTTTAACTTGTCTGATTTGTTACGTTTATTTTATTGTAAAGGCTTGAAAAAGTGCGTAACCAAACGGACTAATTTTAACTCCGTGTTAACAATTTCTTAATTGGGTACAACGAAAAATAGAAATGCCCAATTGCCAGTTATAATTACGAGCAAGTGCGTTTACTAGTTGGCTCGGTGACTTCTTTCGCTCTTGTGTCGCCTAAGATGGCAAACTTAACGAATACATACGAGTGGAAAAGCTCGTCGTGCCACAAATAGGTACGCGAGCATGCTCGTACGTCTATAGGCACTTTACTTAGATTATTTATACACTAGATAGCGCTTAGACGGCATGAAAACGTCCCGAAAAATATAAGCCAACTGTTGGCTTATATGTCAGTTGTTCCCCTTCAGTCTGAATGACGTAACGTGATATTAATATGAAGCTGTCAAATGGGTTTTTGGACGTTTTGTATGCCAATGTTTGCTACTGACACTCCATCTAGTGCATAAATAATCTAAGGCACTTTAATTATTTTTTGTGATCGCATTGTAGAGATAAACTACGATAACATGGCCCGCCCCTCCAAATTACTAGTTCAATGTGTTATGTCAGATAGAAGAAAGAGTATATATGTAGTAGGTAGTCTGCTTTTGTTTGATTGTTGTCTCAGCACGCACGCACACATGCGTTGAAGGTTTTGGTGGTTGGCGCTTTCTAAACACTTTAACAAATACATTGAAGTGAAGACTTCTTGAATTTTGGAGCGGCTGGCCATGTTTTCGTAGTTTATCTCTAGCAAGGTAGAGTCTAATTTAGTGGTTCCAATTTATTGGCCTAGACTTCTGTAAAATTATACTTTTAATTTAAAATCAGTTACACCGACCGAAAAAACGAAAGAAGGAACAATCATTCATCATTCGCGAATCATGAATGATTGTTCATTCTTTCGTTCATTCAAAGAGTAACATCACTATTTAAAACTCACCAAAAACTAACAACACTGAAACTGTCATTCTACTACAGTACGCAAAGTACGTCAGTTTGAAAGCTAATGATCTTAAGAACTGTTTCACGTTGTTCCTTTCCGTCCGCTCCTGGTCTTTTAGTGTTCTTTCTCCGATGACATTGAACTATCCATCCATACTATACTAAACTATTATTTTTTATTATCCATACCAAAGTTATAAATGCGAAAGAGCGTCTATCTCAACGTTTCCCAACCTTTTTCAGCCACGGACCCCTAGGAAATCAAGCACAGTTTTCACGGACCCCCTTAATAAAATAAACAGGAAAAAAATCGGATTAGGTATTTATTTTAGTTATTACAGATACAAAATAGGTACTTATAACTGTTTACCGCGGACCCCCATACATACATATACTCGCGGACCCCAGGTTGGGAAACACTGATCTATCTGTCTGTCTATCCATCTGTCTGTTACCTCTTCACGCTTAGGTATGCCACTGAAAAAATTTAAATTAAATTTGTTACTTACTTATGGAGATAGTTTGAGTTCCGGGTAATGACATAGGATAGTTTTATCCCGAAAGTTATAGCTCAATAAATATAATTTGAAGTGCGTTTGAGTATGAAAATATTTATTTATTTACAGTAAAAACGTTTACATAATCAGTATCCAGTGGGCCCCAAACTAGGCTGATCCTGTATCTTGGGACCCGTAAACTTTCAGTAAGTGAACTAACAGTTGCTTAGTTAGGCCCAGCCAAGACGAAGGACAATCGTTTTGTACATCCTTGACCACACGAAGAGGGTCCGTCGTTTAACTTCACCCTTTCTAACTACATATACAGGGTGTTACATTGAACGTAATACAACTCTTGTTTTTTAATTTCGTCTCCCTGATGCTAAACGCCTCTACTAGGTCTCGTGTTGTTAAAGTCATCTTAATTAATTAATATTGCTGTTTAAATTTTTCCTATTTTTTGGTCTCATCGTGGTTACCCTAATTAGAGAGTTAAAAGAAAAAAGTTTGAATCTAGTTTTGTAGTGAACACTTACCTTTTTGCTTTCCTATGTTGATAATTTATGAGTAAAATTCATTCTGACACATTACTGAAGTTATTTGTCATAACAAACCAGCATTTCGTTTGATTTTTTATTGTCGCAGTTTAATTTTAAACAGAAGTCATGCCTCCTGCTTATCCGTTTACTAATATTCAGCGATCAGTGATGGTAGAACTTTATTTCACATCGCAGAGTACGATGAGGGCATAAGAACTATTTCATGAGCGATACCCGGAGAGTTCAATCCCCACTCGTCAATTGATCAACACAAGTGTACAGAATTTGAGAGACTATGGACAGTTTACGGTCCCAGCTCATGCCCAAGGTAGAGGCCGGCGTCCAAGGTACTCAGGGGTTTTTAAAACACGAGTACTTAGGTATTTTATCCGCCACCCAGAAGCCAGCACCAGAGAAGCCACGGCACGATTTGTTACAACCCACATTTTTATTTGGAGACTTTTGAATGCCGAAGGATTACACCCGTTTCGCTTTCAACGGGTGCAAGATATTGTCTTAGCAGATTATTCCAGGAGAGTACGGTTTTGTCGTTGGCTATTACAAAACCAACACCTTAACATTTTATGGTCAGATGAAGCTACCTTCACTAGAGTAGGACTGTTTAACATGCACAACGAGCACTGGTGGAGTGATGTCAATCCTCATGTGACACGGCGAGACTCGTTTCAAACACGCTTCTCAGTTAATGTTTGGGCGGGTATTCTCAATAATTATGTCATAGGACCTTATTTCATTGAAGGTAATTTAAATGGAATTAAGTACGAAGCCTTTTTAAGAAACGAGTTGCCAATGCTGTTGCAACAAATTCCCGAACAAAATTTGCAAAACATGCACTATCAACAAGACGGAGCTCCAGCACATTTTTCCCTGCGGGTTCGGAGTTACCTGGACCAAGAGTTCCCTGGACGTTGGATAGGACGCAGTGGTCCAGTGGAATGGCCGCCTCGTAGCCCGGATCTAACTCCACTGGATTATTTTTTTGGGGTGAGCTCAAAAGACTGGTATACAAACGAGAGTCTGATACTGTTCTGGAGCTCCGCCAAAAAATAATCCAGGCGTTTGAGGTAGTAAAAACCAACGAGGTCGTGTTTGGGAGAGTGCAAAGAAATCTTCGACGACGTGCAGAGCGCTATGTGTTCAGGAAGGAGGTGAACATTTCAAACACTTGCTGAAGTACGTTTGAACTTAACAGTTAATTTTACTTTCTAATAAAAAAATATTTTTAACAGATATCACTTGTTGCTCCTTATCATTTGTTTTGATGTTTTGACACACTGATAACTGATAACAAAGCTTGAGGAATAGATACGTCAAGTAAACGTGACGTCATGATGGGTGACAACACTAGGAGATTTTAATTTCTTTATTCTGTTAGCAAATAAGCAAAAGTTAATTACGAAGTATTTTAATTACTCAATTCGTGCATTTTGTTCTCTATCGTTAACTGAGCCGGAATTACTTAATTTGTACTACGTTCAATGTAACACCCTGTATATTTGCTTGAAGGAGATGGTATGTTTAATACTTAAGTAATAAGAAGTCGTGATCCCGTCTCAACTTTGAATTCTAATTCACATTATCGTTTTAATTAAATGATAGTTACAACAAGATGTTATTAAATAACGGAACCAATTTACCAGGAGAGATAACACAATCTTTTGCACCGTTTTACAGTCATATTAGGTAGGTATACCAATTGTTAATAACTTTAATTTCAATACTAAATGAAAAAATCCCGCCTGTATAATTCCCGTTCCCATGGGAATTCCGGGAAAATATATATCTTATGTTACTCGCAGTACTGAGACGAATCTAGTGACACCTCAAACTTCAAAATCCATTGAGCCGTTTAGGCTGCAGGGCGTGCCAAAGAATGATACATATGTACATACATACATAAATACATACGCTCGAAAAACGTAACCCTCCTTCGACAGTCGAGTGATAAAATTCAAAACTATGCTTAATTTCAATATATGTGTCATATTAGTAATATAAATCATGTAAGGTTTAACGATGTTTTTGTAAGTCCTTTCAGAAATGAAACTAATCTATCTAAGAAAAAACACATATAGCTAAGAAAAAACTTTGTTTCTCCCATTTTCTGCAAATTGCAAATACAATGTTGTTAAGCCGTCAGCACTAAGCCTAATTTGAATGGAGGTAAATCCGTCTATCCGCTATGCATTTGCATAATCACCATAGAGTGATTAATTTTGTAGTGAAACGGCAATTCCAGGCAAAACCAAACATTAACGACCGCTTAGCCTAGTTGGTAGTGACCCTGCCTACGAAGCAAGAGGTCCTGGGTTCAAATCCCGGTAAGGGCATTTATTTGTGTGATGAGCACGAATATTTGTTCCTGAGTTATGGATGTTTTCTATGTATTTAAGTATTTATTTATCTATATAAGTATGGTTATCGTCGTCTAGTACCCATAGTACAAGCTTTGCTTAGTTTGGGACTAGATCGATTTGTGTAAGATTGTCCCCTAATATTTATTTATTTATTTATTTTTATTTTATTAAGCTGGTACATTATTAAAGCTATTAAATAAATATATTAAGACTTATACTCTATTCTATTCTGTGTAACGCAAGGCGTTGGTAGGCCTGCCACTATAGCTAAACCGGTTAAATGAGCCTCGCCCGCGGGGTACATATGCGCAGAGGTTCAGAGGCGCGGGGGTAGACGACTAAGGGGGCCGAGAGAGGTGCGGGCGGCAGGCACATGAGCAGCCTCGCTCCCGCACCTCTCTCGGCCCTCTTTGTCGTCTACCCGCGCCTCTGTACCCCGCGGCATGTTGTCAACCTTACTGCACAGATTTGCGGTACATTTGCGGGACTTATCTTTAAAATGCGGGACTTCTTCACCTGGCCTTACTTGGCTAGGTATATTGGCTGTTAACGTATTGAAAGATTAACTTTTACTGCACATTAGCATATAATTTTATGACGAAAACATTATAAATTTAGTTAAATTTAAGTAGTTCGGCAAAGAGAAGGGGCAGAATAGTGCCGAGCCAGCGAGTGAACGCACAATGTTCGCGGGCGTTAATCGTGGTATATTCAAATTAACGCTAATTTCGGTGCTTATAATCTAGCCTAGCCTGAAAACGGGACAATCAGCTAATGATCGAGAAATAGTCCTAAAAATAAATTAAAATCAATCGCAATCGTCGTATAAAAGAAACTGCAGTCAAGTCTTAAGCATTTTCGTATTTTGGGCGTAAAACTATGGCGATTAAACATTTACTCGACATGTTTACAGCGCGTTTACTCAATTATTGTATAAAAATGCTAAAGTTCACTTTTCTACCACTTTAAGCTCTAAATTAGCTGTATAAAAGCTTCTAATTTTCTAATTAGCTGCTGAAGAAGTATTTATAGCACCGTCATTCGATATTGTTCCCGTGGAAGCATTATAATGGTAAAAATGCTGCTTATATGACCAAATAGCATCTTAGTTACTCTTAAAGCACTAAGTGTTATACAGGGTTATTGGTATGTCGACCTATTCCCATTAAGGGGTTATAGGAGAGGTCATTTGCAATCATTTTTGTCGCATAATGCCCTATGCAAAAATGAATCATTTAAGAGATAATTGAAATTTAAGTTTTTGCAAAAAAAGTCAGAATCGCATCTTCGAAAATTTATTTAAAAAAAAATTGGCAATTTAAATAAACATTTTTTATTTGCTTATGTACTAAATAAAATTGTTGTTCTTAGGCAATATTAAAAGTAGAATTATCTGTACTCATTTAAGAATGCGAGACCAAAAAGTAAAAATAAATATGATTTTTTTATCAGGTTGCTCAACATAAATGAAAATGACACAAAAACAGAAAATTTTGCTAATACATTTGGCGTGCAGATTGTACGTAAAACATGTATGTATTTCTAGCTTTCTAACAAGCAATTAATAATATGATTTTTGTAAATGGTTGCTAGAAAAATATTATCACAAAAGACGTAGGAAGAAAATCACGTCCGAACATTTTTTTAAATTAAGTCATTAAATCTATCAATAATAACTGTTATAAATACAACTAACAACAATAACTAATGTAAAATAACAAATTGAAACTAAAAAACAATTAAGTTTTAAATTCTAAGATGTTTTTATTTTATTTACATTGAATACCCATTCATAAATGTTCCTTATTTGCTGCAGTGGCGGGCTAAGAAATTTGTAAGCACTTCCATTTTCAAATTATGAAAAACAAAGTACCTATTTGAAAATGGAACTCCTTACGTGATAATGTTATTGTTAAAAATATTTTTTTATTTTTTTTATTTGAAAATCTGCGGCAAATTCGTGTACTTATTGCACAACATCGTACTAAGCAGATTACTATGTCTAGGATCATAATAATTACGCAAAATACACAGTTAATTATTTTCTTTTATAAGATCATCAAAGTAAGGAGTTTCATTTTCAAATAAGTACTTTATTTTTTATAATTTGAAAATGAAAGTGCTTACAAATTTCGTAGTCAGATAGATTCAAATGGCTGCAGACTCCGTGCAACAGCAGGTCCCATCTGCAGAGATCGTGCGTGATACTCGGCGATTTCAACGCCCATCACGTCGAGTGGCTTGGCTTTGGCAAGACCGATCATGCAGGGAGATCTGTTCGCGACTTTGCTCTGGCATATGGCCTGACACAATTGGTTACTGTGCCTACGCGAATACCAGATGTGCAGAACCAGGAGCCTTCTCTGCTGGATCTTTTGCTGCCTTCTCATCCGGCAGGACCAAATCTCCATTGAGGCCCCTCTCGGCTCTTTGGATCATTGCCTGATCCGGAGTAAGGTGCCACTCACGTGCCCGCTTCATCGGCGAGCTGCTTGTAGCCGTCGTGTGTGGCATTACAAGTCAGCAGATTGGGATGGGATACGGTTCTTCTTTGCGTCCTACCCTTGGAGGCAGGTTTGCTTCACGCTGGATGATCCCAACGTCGCTGCTGACTCTGTTACTGACGTAGTGCTGCATGGAATGGAACTCTTTGTTCCATCCTCAGTGGTCCCCGTTGGTGGCAGATCCCAACCTTGGTTTGGTCAATCCTGTAAAATGGCTTCTCGCCGAAAGCAGGAGTGTTACCAAGCCTGGGTAAATACAGCGAAGGTACGGGATGTAAAGACTATAGTGATGCAACGGAAGTGTCATAACGGAAGCAGAAACGGAAACAGATGTCAAAAGTAAATCTTAGCAGAAGCGGAAGTGTTAATACTATGAAAAAAAGCACAATTTTATTTTTTAAGATTTTTATTACTTCAATATGTACTCAAAATAAATTAAGTAAAGGCAACTTATATTTAATGAAAAGTAATTTGGCCGCATTTACACGTTTCAGTCTGTTTCGGCCACACTTCACCTCTCTCTGGGCTGTAGACCTCCGTTTAGTGTTCTGTTATAAAGTTTACGGAACCAGAAACGGAAACAAAAGTGAAAAGGCATGCAGAATTTACGCAGATGCGGAAGCAAAAGCAGAGTTCTGTTGCAAAACTAGTAAAGACCAGTGTTTTAAAAAAAGGAGTGGAGTTTTAGTGTTAAGGGTAAAAGAGACATTGCCAGAGCTAAATCGTTGCACATTGGTGGAATTGGCGAGAGACTAAAGCGCCTCCCTTCGGGAACTCGTGCGTTCTGGTCTATTGCCAAAGCTATCCAGGGGAATTTCTGCACGCCATCTTTTCCGCCTCTATACGCGGGTAACGATTCTTTGGCCCACGACGCAAAGGAAAAAGCCGATCTTCTAGGTAAATTCTTTGCGTCCAACTCGACTTTGGATGACGGGGGGCGCATGCTGCCGACCATACCGCGTTGTGAGAGCTGTATGCCGGATATCCGGTTCCACTAAAGCTCAGTGCGTAAAGCACTTCTCTTCCTCGATATCCATAAGTCCAATGGGCCTGATGGAATCCCTCCGGTGGTGTTGAAGATGTTGGCTCTGGTTTTAACGCGTATTTTTCGACTCTCCTACTCTTCTGGCGTAGTCCCAATCTCATGGAAGTCTGCTCTGGTGCACCCGATCCCTAAAAAAGGTGACTGCTCAAATCCATCTACCTATAGGCCAATAGCCATAACTCCCCTGTTCTCAAAGATAATGGAGTCCGTTATCAACCGCCAGCTCCTTCGGTACCTAGAGGATCGACAATTGCTCAGTGACCGACAATACGGTTTCCGTAGCGGCCGCTCGGCTGGCGATCTACTGGTTTAGCAGACACATCGTCGGGCACAGGCGATTGAGACAAATGGTGAAGCATTGGCTGTTAGTTTAGATGTAGCGAAGGTCTTCGATCGGGTTTGGCACAAAGCGCTCCTCTCAAAACTTCCGTCCTTTGGGCATCCTTAGAAATTATGCGGATGGATCAACAGCTTCCTAACGGACAGAAGCATAAAGGTCATAGTTGACGGTGCATGCTCTGATTCCATATCTGTGAATGCTGGTGCCCATCAAGGCTGTGTGCTATCGCCTACGCTCTTCCTTCTGCCTGCATGTCAATGATATGCTGCCAACTGGCGGCATTCACTGTTATGCGGTACGGTTGATGCCTCTTACACCGGCTGCGCCGGTATTTCTCGGGAAAACGTCATAGAAAGCCGAAACAAACTTGTGTCTGAAATTGAGACTTTCCTAAAAGAAGTTTTAGAATGGGGTCGACTTAATTTAGTCCGTTTTAACCCCACTAAGACACAGGTTTGCGCGTTTACCGCAAAAAAGTCTGCGTTTGTCGCGTCACCTCTTTTTGAAGGCACTCGCCTAGCTACCACAGCCAGTATCGGAATCCTTGGTATTGACATCTTGAGTGAGGTCCAGTTCCGCGACCATTTGGAGGGTAAGGCTAAATTAGTCTCGAAGAAGCTCGGCGTGCTCAACAGGTCGAGACGGTATTTCACTCCAGCCCACCGCCTCCAGCTTTATAAGGCGCAGGTTCGCCCACATTATGGAATACAGCTCTCATCTGTGGGCGGGGGCTCCCCAGTACCAGCTTCTCCCTCTGGATCGCATACAACGGAGAGCGACTCGAAAAGTCGGCTGCCAACGAATTTCTGATCGACTTGACTCCTTGGCGCTGCGTAGAGATGTAGCTTCACTGTGCATCTTCTATCGCATGTACAACGGAGAGTGCTCCGAGGAGCTATTCGGGTTGAAACCTGCCGCATCCTTCCGCCACCGCCCTACGCGACAACACTTCTATCCTCACCATCTGGACGGTTGGCAATTTTCCTGCCTCGCACAGCAAAGCTCTGGAATGAAATACCTGCTGCGGTATTCTCGGACCGATATGACCTTCAAGCTTTCAAAAAAAGTGCGTACTCCTACCTAACAGGCCGGCAACGCACTTGTGATTCTTGTGGTGTCGCAGGTGTCCATGGGCAACGGTAATCGTTTACCATCAGGCGATCCGACTGCGCGTTTGCCCCCTGTACCATTAAAAAAGTCAGCCACTGCAGCAAATAAGGAACATTTTATGAATGGGTATCAATTGTGAATAAAATAAAAACATCGTAGGATTTCAAACTTAATTGTTTTTTTTTTTTTGTTTCAATTGGCTATTTTTATTATTTATTGTTGTTAGTTGTATTTATCATCATTTCAGCCGAAAGACGTCCACTGCTGAACATAGGCCTCCCCCAAGGCTCGCCAAACAGATCGGCCCTGCACTATCTGCATCCAATGCACTCCCGCTACCTTCACCAGGTCGTCGCTCCATCTTGTTGGAGGCCTACCTACACTGCGTCTTCCGGTCCGCGGACTAGTTCTACGGGCGATGTGCCCTGCCCACTGCCACTTAAGTCTAGCGATTCTTCGTTGTATTTATAACATTTATTATTGATAGATTTAATGAGTTAATTTCTTGAAATGTTCGGCCGTGATTTTCTTCCTACGTCCTTTGTGATCATTTTTTTCTAGCAACCATTAACAAAAATCATAGTACTAATAGCTCGTTAGAAAGCTATAAATACGTACATATTTTAACTAGCTTACTTTGGGACTAGGTCAATTGGTGTGAATTGTCCCGTGATATTTATTTATTTATTTATTTCTAGCTTTCTAGCCAGCTACTAATACTATCATTTTTTTAAATAGTTGCTAGAATAAAATGATCACAAAAGTCGTAGGAAGAAAATCACGTCCGAACATTTTTCAAAATCAACTCATCAATCAAAAATTTATTTAAAAAAAGTTAGTCATTTAAGTCAACTTTTTTTATTTGCTTATGTACAAGATAAAATAGCTGTTCTTATGCAATATTAAAAGTATAATTATCTGTACACGTTTAAGAACGTGAGACCAAAAAGTAAAAAAATATGATTTTTTATCAGGTTGTACAATATTAATGGCACAAAAACAGAAAAAATTACTTATTCATTTGGCGTGCAGATTATACGTAAAACATGTTCGTATTTCTAGCTTTCTAACAAGCTATTAATACTATGATTTTTTTATTGGTTGTTAGAAAAAAATGATCACAAAGGACGAAGGAAGAAAATCGCGTCAAAACATTTCTTAAAATTAACTCATTAAGGGGGTGTTTCACCACCTTATTGTCAAACTGCTAGTTACGTAACCAATGAATAAACTAAGTACTGGACAAATCTATCGACTAGTGTTTTTTCAGTTTCACCACTCCGGTCCTGTGTAAACTAAGTACCACTTAACTTAATTACAGTAGTATCCCAAGTCAAAAGTCTTTGACCAGTGTGTGTTGCCTGCCAGTGATGGATGACTTATGACCGTTAGCGATGAGCTTCATAAGAAAGCTCAAGGTTACTCAGAAGGCGATGGAGAGGGCTATGCTGTATGTATGTGTATGTGTGTGTGTATTTCTGTGTGGGATTACACCAGAAATGATGAAATCAGCGCAAAAATTTTAAATCTAAGAATCGCTAGACTCAAGTGGCAGTGGGCCGGGCAGGGCACATCGCTCGTAGAGATGGGCGGTGGTGCCAAAAGGTTTTCGAATGGCGTCTACGGACCGGAAACGCCAATGTAGGTAGGCCTCCAACAAGATTAACCTGGTTGAGGTTGCGTTGGATGCGGATAGCGCAGGACCGATCTGTTTGGCGAACCTTGGGAGGCCTATTTTCAGCAGTGGACGTCTTTCGGTTGAAATGATGAATGATGAATAATACGCCACACAATTCCAAATCCTAAAAGATTTTAGTACTAAATTCTTTGTTGATGCATACAAATTTTAGTAATTAAAAAAATAGTTTAAAAAACTGAATCCCGACTACGGCAAAAAACGCGCTCTAAAAAGTACGAAATAAGAAAATTTTCAAGAAATATCCACAATTAAAATGGGCCTCTGCGACCGCAAATTTGAACCTTCGCAAATTAACGTCTGATTTCAATCCATGTTTCAGTTTGTATTTAGTATGAAATATATGATTCAATCAAGCAAGAAAATATTCTTGTCCGAAATTCTCATACAGACTTCAGAGGAGAGCCGAGGTCGCATGCCACCATAAAATGAATTGTTAAGTACCTAAGCAACCCTCAGGGCAAGGTGGCATGCAACTAGGCTCTCCTCTCAAGTCTGTATAAGAATTATGGACAAGAATATTTTCTTGCTTGATTGAATCAGGCGTCAATTTGCGGAGGTTCAAAATTGTGGTCGTAGAGGCCCATATTCATTGTGGGGGTACGGGAGTACGTATCAAAATATATAAAATTTAAAAGTAATAATGGACGAAATACATAATGGTCATTTGATATAAAGCAATTTTCTTGGAAATTCTCAACTCTACAGAATTTTCATAAAATAAACCTAACCTAACCTAAACCAATCTGTAGATTACACGATTAAAAAAGTTCGTTTAATCAATAGTTTCATGGAAATTTTTAGTATGTATTATGATCATTATGTATTTCGTCCATTATTCGTTTTAAACGTTATATATTTTGATACGTTCCCTCATTGTGGATAGTTCTTAAATTTTCTTATTTCGTACTTTTTAGAGCGCGTTTTTTTTCATAGTCGGGTTTCAGTTTTTTAAACTATTTTTTTTTCTTTTATATCTTGCTCTTCTTGCGTGAGTCGTTTCGGGCGGGCTTTAATAGTTTTTCTTCTTGTTTTATCTTTTCCTCATTTTTTATGTTTAAATTAGCTAAATTTTTTCTTTCTTTTCTATTACTTCTTTTATTTTGCGCCTCTCTTCTATATTTTCTTTTCCCTTTAGGGATTTCTCTTCCTTTTGTCAATTCACTTATTTAAAATTTTTGCTTCTTCCCCCTCTATTTTAAGTCTTTTTACTTCCAGATCTTTTCTCTGCATGCTTGTTCTTCTTTGATTTTAAGTTCTGTTTATATTAGTACTTTTTCTTTGCGATCTTGTTCTTCTTTTACTTTTTTGTTAATTTTCTTTTAGCACAAGTTCTTTTTGTTCTTGCTTCTCTTTAGCTTTACGCTCCTTTTCCTTCAGAACAGTAACTTTTTCATAGTTTTCTTTGACTTTGAGTTCTTTTTCCTTGAGCTCTCTTTCTTTGCTTTCGAGTAGTGCTTTGATTTTGAGTTTCTTTTCTATCAGTTCCTTTTCTTTGCGATCTAGTTCTTCATTTACTTTTCGTTCTCTTTCCTTTTCCACTCGTTCTTTTTCTTCTTCCTCCTCTTTAGCTTTTTGTTCCTTTTCTTGCAGGAGAATAATTTGTTCATATTCTTCCTGTAATTTGAGTTCCTCTTCCTTGAGCTCTTTTTCTTTGCGTTCTAGTTGTGCTCTGTTATTGAGTTCCTTTTCTATCAGTGCTTTTTCTTTGCCATCTTGCTCTTTCTTTACTTTTAGTTCACTTTCTTTTTGCACATGTACTTTTTGTTCTTGCTCCTCTTTAGCTTTACGCTCCTTTTCTTTCAGAGCAATACCTTGTTCATTGTTTTCCTTGACTTTGAGTTCTTTTTCCTTGACTTTGAGTTCTTTTTCCTTGGGCTCTTTTTCTTTGTGTTCGGGTTGTGCTTTAATTTTGAGTTCCTTTTCAATCAGTGCTTTTTCTTTGCCACCTTGCTCTTCCTTTACTTTTACTTCACTTTCTTTTTGCACATGTACTTTTTGTTCTTGCTCCTCTTTAGCTTTACGCTCCTTTTCTTTCAGAGCAATACCTTGTTCATTGTTTTCCTTGACTTTGAGTTCTTTTTCCTTGACTTTGAGCTCTTTTTCCTTGGGCTCTTTTTCTTTGTGTTCGGGTTGTGCTTTAATTTTGAGTTCCTTTTCAATCAGTGCTTTTTCTTTGCCACCTTGCTCTTCCTTTACTTTTACTTCACTTTCTTTTTGCACATGTACTTTTTGTTCTTGCTCCTCTTTAGCTTTACGCTCCTTTTCTTTCAGAGCAATACCTTGTTCATTGTTTTCCTTGACTTTGAGTTCTTTTTCCTTGACTTTGAGCTCTTTTTCCTTGGGCTCTTTTTCTTTGTGTTCGGGTTGTGCTTTAATTTTGAGTTCCTTTTCAATCAGTGCTTTTTCTTTGCCACCTTGCTCTTCCTTTACTTTTACTTCACTTTCTTTTTGCACTTGTATTTTTTGTTCTTGCTCCTCTTTAGCCTTCCGCTCCTTTTCTTTCAGAGCAATGCCTTGTTCATTGTTTTCCTTGACTTTGAGTTCTTTTTCCTTGACTTTGAGTTCTTTTTCCTTGACTTTGAGTTCTTTTTCCTTGGGCTCATTTTCTTTGCGTTCGGGTTGTGCTTTGATTTTGAGTTCCTTTTCTATCAGTGCTTTTTCTTTGTCATCTTGCTCTTCCCATACTTTTATTTCCCTTTCTTTTTGCACTTGTACTTTTTGTTCTTGCTCCTCCTTAGGTTGACGCTCCTTTTCTTTCAGAGCAATACCTTGTTCATTGTTTTCCTTGACTTTGAGTTCTTTTTCCTTGACTTTGAGTTCTTTTTTCTTGGGCTCTTTTTCTTTGCGTTCGGGTTGTGCTTTGATTTTGAGTTCCTTTTCTATCAGTACTTTTTCTTTGCCACCTTGCTCTTCCTTTACTTTTAGTTCACTTTCTTTTTGCACTTGTATTTTTTGTTCTTGCTCTTTAGCTTTACGCTCCTTTTCTTTCAGAGCAATAACTTTTTCATAGTTTTCCTTGACTTTGAGTTCTTTTTCCTTGAGCTCTTTTTCTTTGCGATCGATTTGTGCTTTGATATAGAGTTCCTTTTCTATCAGTGCTTTTTCTTTGCGATCGAGGTGTGCTGTAATATAGAGTTCCTTTTCTATAAGTGCTTTTTCTTTGCGATCGAGTTGTGCTTTGTTATTAAGTTCCTTTTCTATCAGTGCTTTTTCTTTGCGATCTTGTTCTTCTTTTACTTTTCGTTCTTTTTCTTTTTGCACTCGTTCTTTTTGTTCTTGCTCCACTTTAGCTTTTTGTTCCTTTTCTCGCAGGAGAATAATTTGTTCATATTTTTCCTTTAATTTGAGTTCCTCTTCCTTGAGCTCTTTTTCTTTGCGTTCTAGTTGTGCTCTGATATTGAGTTCCTTTCCTATCAGTGCTTTTTCTTTGCGATCTTTTTCTTCCTTTACTTTTTGTTCTTGCTCCTCTTTAGCTCTTCGTTCCTTTTGTTTCAGAGCAATAACTTCTGCATAGTTTTTCATGACTTTGAATTTATTTTCCTGGAGCTCTTTTTCTTTGCGTTCGAGTTCTGTTCTGATGTTAAGTACCTTTTCTATTAGCGCTTTTTCTATGCGATCTTGTTCTTCCTTTAATTGTAGTTTATTTTCTTTTTGGGCTCGTTCTTTTTGTTCTAATTCTTCTTTTGCTTTGAGATTATTTTCTTTTTGTTTTCGCTCTTGATCTTGTTTAATTCTCTGCATATTTTCCTTTTCTATTAGTACTTTTTTTTCAGCCACCTCTTTTATTTCTTTTTGCGCTTTTTCATTATGCTTATTTTCTTCCGTTATTTTGATCTCTTTTTCTATAAGTACTTTTTGTTTTTGCTTTTCTTTTATTTTATGTGCGGTTTCTTGTGGTTCCTTACTTTGCTTTTCTTGGATCTTTTTAAGTTCAGTTTCTTTTTCATTTTGCTCTTTTTGTTTCTTTTTTTGTTCTTCTTTAAATTTTTGCTCCTTTCCTTGAAGTTCTTTGTCTTTTTTCTCTAGCTCTTCCTTTATTTTGTGTTCTTTTTCTTGTAAGGGTTTTTGTGTATGTTCTCGCTCTTCGTTGAATTTATGTTTTACTTCTATTTGTTCTTTTTCAGTTTGTTTTTGCTTGCCTATTATTTTTCGTTCCTTTGCTTTTAAGTATTGTTGTTTTTTTTCATTTATTTTGCGTTTAAGTTCTTTCAGTGCTTGTTCTCTTCGTTCTTGTTCTGTTTTAGTTATTTCGTTTATTTTCTTGTCTTTTGATGATCCCATAAGTGCCTGAAATTGAGAAAAGAACATAAATTTGTATTGATGATAATATTAAATAATACATTTTTTTAAATTTATTTATTTATAACTTATAACTTTATGAAAGCTTACGTTGTCGATTGACTGAAAACTAATTAAACCACCAAGTCTACCATTTGTATAGCTTTCTGTAGTTTGGACACTAAGGATTTTTAGTAAATATAAGATATTCATTCAACGATGATGATGTCAAGATATTAAAATTTTAATTAATAAACAACACCATTAATAACTACACTAGAAAAAATTAATCAATTATACTTACTTGTGTTACCAGACCAATCACAGCACGTTTATGACGATTCTTCTGCGTATCTAAAATAAAATGACCGTCGTTGGCAATGCCAGTTATTAAACAAATAATTATTAACATGATGATAAAACTCAAAGGCACAGTGTGACAAAATACAGGGGAACTTTCATATTCAAATCAATTACAAATTTGAAAACAGTGTGAACCAGATTCACTGTTGATACTAGCCATTAGTAAATGCAAATGCCAACCATGTAAATGATGCAAGTACATACCAGTACACTGCGAGATAGCGAGGCGTTAACAAGTTTCAAGTAGCCGACAGAACAGCGCTGCGTAACGCTATTTACGCTATGCTATGAATTACATGCATTAGTGAAATTCAGCAATTAATTTTACTTTTGCTTTTTGTTATTTCCACTAATTTCATCTTTTCTTTCTATCATTCATGTAGTTAAACTCTTTTTAATGCCCGATCTAAACACAAATACATACGTGTTACGCTAATATGTAAGGTTGACTTTTGCATTGTTCACTGTACAGGTAGCCGCGTTGGCCTTGGTAGGGTAAAATGTTTATTTAGACGAGATAAAATGTTTTTATTTAAAATTTACTTCTTTTCGAAAGAACTACGTACCCGCAGAGGAAGCTGCGCTTGCTCCTGCTGCTGCAGCACCCACACTAGCTCCACTAGCGCTGGCCCCAGCCGCAGCGCTTGCTCCTGATGCTGCACCGCCCCCACCAGTTCCACCAGCGCCGGCCCCAGCCGCAGCGCTTGCTCCACTGGCAGAGCCGCCACCTGATCCAGAACCTGCGCCGCCGCCTTCACCGGAACCAGCGCCAGCACCAGCTGAGGCCCCAGTAGCGGTTGTTGCGCCACCGGCAGTAGCACTAGCCACAGCGGTGGAAATGGCTGTCGCGCCACCAGCACTAGCACCCGCTGAGGCACCAGCAGCGGCTGATGCGGCACTTGCACCAGAAGCAGCTGAGGCACCGGCCGCGGCACCAGCACTAGCACCCGCTGTTGCACCAGCAGCACCACTTGACCCAGCACTAGCACCAGCACTAGCACCCGCTGTTGCAGCACCACTTGCCCCAGCACCAGCACCAGCTTTTGAGTATGAATAAGAAGACGCGTAACTTCCCACTGAAGCAAAACAATGACATGTAAAGTTAAGTACACGTTGATCACAACATTTATTCAATAAACAATTTAAGTTACTTTGTGGTAGAAATATAATATTACAATACAATACAATGACTCTTTAATGTACACCACAAATAATACAATACAGTAAAACAAGTACATGAAAAAAAATAAGGTAAGCAATGGGCGGCCTTATCGCTTCGAAGCGATCTCTTCCAGGCAACCTTAAAAAAAAAAGAAAGAAAGCAAGGAATGCATTTTTTATTAAGATGGGAAGACGAAGAATAAAGTTAATAAATGGTCATACATAATGTTAATAATTAATTGAAGAACATACCTTGCGGTATCTGAAGTTGTGGAATATAAACTGAAAATAAAAAAGAATACACCTGTAAAACTTGAACAACATACCAAACAACAAAATGTAGATAAATGTAGATTTGTTGACTTATTTTCAAGACGTCTTGAACAATTTGACAAACCTCTCCGTTGTGATACGGGATACAAAGAGTTAGACATTTGAGAAGTTTGGCACATTGTTAACAATGCGCTTGCAGAATCATCATCATCATTTCAGCCGAAAGACGTCCACTGCTGAACATTGGCCTCCCCCAAGGCTCGCCAAACAGATCGGCCCTGCGCCATCCGCATCCAATGCGCTCCCGGTACCTTCACCAGGTCGTCGCTCCATCTTGTTGGAGGTCTACCTACACTGCGTCTTCCGATCCGCGGACGCCACTCGAGAACCTTTCGGCCCCTTCGGCCACGGACATAGCTCGAAGAATCGCTAGACTTAAATGGCAATGGGCAGGGCACATCGCCCGTAGAACTGACGGCCGATGGGGCCGAAAGGTTCTCGAGTAGCGTCCGCGGACCGGAAGACGCTTGCAGAATACTATAGAATAATTGCAGAGAACACTAAGACACAATAAACAAATTAATATAAATATGATCGTTAAAATTTGTAAAAAAACTATTAAGTACCTAATTCTTCTTTATTTGTGAGGCCCACTTAGTCGTGATATTTATCCTGTCAACTGCGTGTTTAACCGTCGCAGGAACACAACAATAAAATGAAAGTAAGTAAGTAATAGTACATTACTGAAGAGAACAGTAAGTAAACCATACTGGACAAGTACGATTTGAAATCCGAGCCATAGGCGAGGATTTCTATGTACGAGTCCAGTATGGCACTTATTAGTCGAAGCTTGTATAGAGCTTATCTCAAAAATAAAAACAAACAAAAAAAATTATAAACAAAATAAATTATAAACGAAATATTTCTAAAATGTTAAAATTTTCCCGCTCTTTTTGAAGTATGAACGCCACCGCTCGTGTTTAAAACCGTATTCTGTTCGTATACCTTATATTGCCTAACTCTTAGAGTTGGCATAAATATTTGTTAAATTGAATGAATTTGCAACTAATCTGTTTATACTTATTTATGTTTCAAACAATAGAAATCCAACTAAAATCATATTTAAAGGTATATAATAACGTTTAGTATAAATTATTTATTTATTTATTGCGTTTCACACAATAGGTTTGTTTTTAGACGGGCGGATAGCCTAGTTGTTAGAGAACCTGACTACGAAGCTTGAGGTCCTGGGTTCGATTTCCGGTCGGGGCAGATATTTGTGTGAAAAATACGAATGCTTGTGCTCGAGTCTTGGATGTTTAATATGTATTTATCTATATAAGTATGTTTATCCGTTGTCTAGTACCAATAGTACAAGCTTTGCTTAGTTTGGGACTAGGTCAATTGGTGAGAATTTTCCCGTGATATTTATTTATTTTATAGGTTTATTATTCAAACTTTTTAATGACCCAAATATGAGGCATATTACACTATTAAAAAATATGACATATTTTACAAGGAGTTCTATGTTCAAATTACAATGATGTTCTGAGATTTGTATCGCACCTTACTGGACACTTTTTCATTCCAAATTCAAAACCTCTCTACTTACCGGAGATTTTGACCATTTTCCGGTATTATTAACTTACTGATGTCTTTTTAAAGATGTAATGGCGACTTTACGTATCATTTTTGTGAAAATACTTTAGCAATAACTATGTCTAAGAGGCTTTATGTTATTTTCTGAAGTTAAGCGCAGTACAAAATACAACGCAAATGTACAATGTACAGCAGCAGCAGAATTAAAATGGCTGATGACTGATAGGGGACCATATTGCGATGTTAATATCAATGGATCATTAATCATTATACATATGTATAACAATGTGAAGTTTAACTTAAATGGCTATTCTTTCCATAGGACATGGGATATAAGTATATTATTTTTATTTTACTCATGATTGTAGAATGTCCATGAAATTCTCATTTTAGTTAATTTTTTTCTATTAGAGGGAACATTCGGTAACACTAATTGGCATGCTTTGATTTACACAAGTTCTAAAAAAATAAACATGTAATGTAACATGCAAGGTTGGAAAGAAGTTTTGACTGTACAAAATAAGTAATATAAACCTAATAGGTATTCTATAAACGGATGCATTGAAAAACGGCTTAGCGCCTTTTAGATAGACAGCGGACAAACAGACAGACAGGCGGACGTGGCGAAACTATTCGATTTCCTTGTAGGCTTCGACACGGTAAAATACTAAAATAAACCTATTGATCGCTTATATAAAATTAACGATTAAGTCTTTATTTTGAAATAATCAGACGATTAAGTAATTAGAGGAAAGGGAAGGGATAACAATGTTATGTTACCATTACGCCACTACTTCAAAAGCAGTGCATACAAGTGCGAAATAAGAAGAAAGGCGTACTTACGTCCAGGGTAAAAGTTTGGCACTGCCAATATAGGCAGTACCAAGAGAGCGAGGACAGTCAAATGTTTTAAGCAGGCCATCTTGTACTGCAGTGTTCTTCGCCTGCTGATGCCGCTTTGATTGAAACATCACCAACCCCCCTATTTATATGGGAAAAACTATAAACAATTTTATTTCGGCATTAAGTAACTCGTGAGATATTTAGTCATTTATTTAAGTCGTGCAACAATAAAATATATTGGTCTTTCAGCTCTTGAAGCATTGTCACGAAAACTAACACGTGTATAATGTTATGTGTTATTAAGGTACCAGCTAATACTGGTTCATACTGAATAATAAAATAAAATTTCAATTCACTTGAGAGTCCATCTGGATTATACGATGTATTTGTAGGCTGGTCCGGAGAACCAAACACTACCTGCGCCGGGTGCTCGCGGACCAAAAACTAACATTTGAAGAGTTCTCAATGTTGCTGGCTCAGATTGAAAGCTGCCTCAACTCTAGACCCCTGCTACCGTTAACAGAAGACATTGATGACTTGGAGTGCCTAGCTCCGGGACATTTTTTATTTGGTGGACCGGTTCTAGAAGGCCCGCTGTCACCAGAAATAGAACCAAGGGGGGCACGACCGCGATGGCAATTAACAGAAAAACTACACAGGGACTTCTGGAAAAAATGGTCAAATGAATATCTACAAACACTCCAGACGCGCAGTAAATGGACTTCAACCAAGCGAAACAACACACACCACCTGCGAGATGGCTGCTTGGCAGAGTCATCGAAATTCATCCAGGAAAGGATGGACACGTTCGCGTCGTTTCACTGAAAACAAAAAACAATGTCATGAAACGACCTATAACAAAACTGGTTCCCCTACATTGGATGAAGAGGAAAAACAGGACACCGATAACAACCACCCGCCAACCAAACCAGCTGCTCCGAGTAATAAACCACGCCCTAAGATAACTACTACATGCATTTACATTTGTTTATCACTGTTATTGATGCTCATGGCCTGGATACCTGCATCTACATGCCAGATCAACGGTATTCGTGAGTTAAACTCATCGAAACAAATTTATTTCGACAAGGTAGCTGACATGCAAATTGTGCAGGATCAATGGAAGATGGTGGTTTACTACAACATGAAGACGTACTGGAAAGGGCTCATAAAAATAGAAAAATATTTTTAATCACCTCACTGCCTTCTGCAATCAAGAAACAGCATTTACAACCATCGCTTCGCAACTGCGACATGAGTTGAATGAGCTCCAACATTACAACAAAATACTATCAACGGAACATGCGACACTCTCTACGAGAAGAAAACGAGGTCTGATTGATGGTGTCGGATACATTGCAAACTCACTGTTTGGGGTGTTGGACGAGAGGTTCGCAGAGCAATGAACAAGGACATCCAGTTAGTACGAGCAAACGAAAACCATTTACTAAGTTTATTCAAAAATCACACTTCAATAATTGAAGGCGATTACAATACGTTTACTTTTAGTTTACCACTGACAGATGGCTTGCCTTCATTTCATTTCCAACTTTAACACCATACAAATAAAGTAGCTATTACAAAATCTGCGAACGTGGGTAACAGTATTCTAAAATTGGCTTTATTTGTAGGTCGTTAAAGTTGAATAGGAAATGAAGGCAAACCATCTGTCAGTGGTCAACTTTATGTAATTTTACTGTATAGTCGGGGTAAAAAAATGTTCGTCACTTTTCGACCTTAACTCGTTGACATAGAGTTGAAAAGTGACGAACCTTTTCTTACCCCGACTATACAACCTGTTGCAGAGAACGAACAATTAATTTATATAATAGTATTATCTGTGAAGACCTGTAATTGGCTTTTCTGATATTTACTTATAGTATCTACTTTTAAAATAAAATAGCTGTTGGTGTTCCGAATAAAATAAAATAAAATAAAATAAATAAATGAACCAACAATTTACTACTATAAACCAGCACCTAGTTGAACAAGATGAACATAACAAGGCTGAGCATCAAAACACCATGTACATAACAGCAACAGCACTGGCTGCCAACATGGTCCTAGCTAATCTGCGAAACAGCAAATGCTCTTGGATTTGATCACCGACATTAGAGACGGCCGCGTGGATACGCACCTCACCCAGCCAGACCAATTCGAAGAGCAACTAAATCTCATTGCTGGCAAGCTACCGGGCGATCTATCACTGCCTTGTATAAACAATCAGCACTGCACAAAGGACATGTACAAGCTATCTCGCGTACATGTGCAATTAACAAACAATTTTCTTTTATTCGAGTTCAAATTACCATTAGTGAACACTGAAACCTACGAACTAGATCGAATTATACCTATTCTGCAAATGACGTCTCCATCAACTCAACGCATCATAATAACATCTGAATATCTGGCCATCAATCTCAAAAAGGTAGCTGTGATACGACTAACTCATCAAGACATATCATCATGCCAGTTAATTCAAGAACATCAACTATTATGCGACATCAACCTACCTATCTATGACATAAAAGCTAGCGTGAATAATTGTATGTGAAGCACAATTAATAAACAATAAAAAGTTATCAAGCTGCCAAACAATAACATCGGAGTGTGCCGTTATATGGACTAGACACCTGGCTGTTTGCTTGCTGTGGGAAATGCGCGGTTCGCACTTTTATCTGCATATGCTTGAAATTTACCTTGAACTTTACGGTGAAGGAAAACATAGTGAGGAAACCTGCATACACCTGCGAAGAAATTCAATGGTGTGTGTGAAGTTTCCAATCCGCACTGGGCCCGCGTGGGAACTACGGCCCATCTCCTCTCATTCTGAGAGGAGGCCTGTACCCTGCAGTGAGACGTATAGAGGCTAGGATGGGGATTACCACAAAAATCTTAAACAACCGTTGAAGTTAAATATAATCATTATAGGCACGCCTGAAACGTGACCAAATACCTATGTCACTGTTAATTTTTCATTAGTAGT
The DNA here is from genome assembly GCA_947563465.1 of Archips xylosteana. Taxonomy (NCBI): domain Eukaryota; kingdom Metazoa; phylum Arthropoda; class Insecta; order Lepidoptera; family Tortricidae; genus Archips; species Archips xylosteana. The sequence continues at coordinate 8,193,595 of OX387350.1, read as the reverse complement.
ACACCGCGTTCTTAAATCCAACGCAAATTTGAAAGTCGTCTCGAAAATTACCACGAGATAAGTAGCCAAGAAACTAACTTCACAAAGCTTTACAACTAGTTATTAACTTGGTCCGAAACCCGAGGTGTCGGGAGCACACTTTCCAAATGGTCAGCGAGGATATTCTCGCCCCAGGCGCGAGGGCGGTCAGTCCTGGCGTCAAATTGAGTGACAGCCCTTCTAAACGCCCCGCCAATCCCTGAGGGTACAACCTTTGCTACCACTAAGCTTTGGCAGTGACGTGTTTGTAAGTTTGCACAATAGTTCGCCCCGAAATTGACTTTGCTTTGTGTTAGGTTACATGTCGTGGTTGTGGTTATTGACGATTCAACTGTGCTGCCCTCATACAAGAGAAGGCCGCTAAATGTCAAAAGGTAGTTTTGAGAAAAATGGAAAAAAGGTGGGAATGTATTTTTCTAGAATTCTATAAGCATTTCTGCAAGTCTGTGAATTGAGTTTAGTAAAAGACCGTATGGCGTATCTACAATTCGTACATACAATTTAGGGGTTTAGTGCTTTGTAAAGTATTTAAAAACACTCAATTTGTGTTTTATTTCAGTATACTATCTCTACATTTTATTAAATTCCTAGACTAAGGGGCTGTTTCACCACCTTATTGTCAAACTACTGGTTACGTAACCAATGAATAAACTAAGTACTGCACAAATCTGTCAGCCAGTTTTTTTTCAGTTTCACCACTCCGGTCCTGTGCAAACTAAGTACCACTTAACTAATCGTCGGTTTAACAAAAAGTCGGAATAGCAACGTCCCATTTCACGACCACGGGTTCCTGTTCGCATATTTTCGTTCAAAGAGTCGCTCATTATTAAAGCAAAATGAATCGTAAACTATGTTATTTTTAAACACATCTATTTTTTTGCATAAACAAATGTGTAACATTATAATTAATCTAAAAACGGTATTTATTTACGATACTTTGGTTACCAATAAAAAAGAAAAATAAAATCACGTAAAACGAATCGAAAAGTGGCGCCAAACCCTTTGACAGATTAACTTTTTTTTTAATGGCGATGTACAAGTTCAGGTAGAACAAACAATTGAGCCACTGAAAAAAAGTCTGTAATTAAAAAATATTACGAAATTTTGGATTTATTTTTAAATACTAAAAGCGTACCTATATTTTTTATTCAAATCTTGATATTTAAATTCTCGTTTGGAATTTAGCATGACTTCTTTCTTTAAAAAATAAAAAAATACTTTGATTTATTTTTCTGAAACTGGCTGAATGGCTCTCCAACCATGGCCACAAAAAAATAAACTAACTAATTAAAAAGATATGTGACGGATAAAAATGCTAAATGCCACCTGATCTGATGGTCAAATTAAGACATAGTTTGTCCGTCACTTAGCGCTAATCAAGACTGGTGAAACAGAAATTTGGTGACAGGTTTTTTACTGGAACTGTGGCATGAATACAGGACTAAAAGGCGGCAATGTGATTTTAACTGCTTTTTAGTGATGCATTTTCGTATAATCGCCTTGTAGTCAAGTATCAGCGAAGTATTTTATTCAATGAAACCTAGTTAAATAGCAGTTAAAGACGTTTAGCCGCCATTTAGTGTACCCAAAAATAATTACCGCTTTTAAGCTTGGCATTTATAATAAAAATGGAAAAACAATCCAAACGTTAAAGTACTTTAGTAGCTTTTTAGTTAAGTAAAGTGGTTTAGTCACCTTTAAGCATAGCAAAGTCCATTTTTTATGTATTTAACCGCTTTTTTTGAAAAATTATTTTCGAAACGGTATAAGATAGGAAAACCGTTCCTAGACAGATCGATAGAGATTTTTTTTCTAAGCAGAATGGTATTGAAAAGTCGAAATTGACCAAATGTCACTTAGCCGCCTTTTTTTCAATGCCGCGCCTCGACAAAACGTAAACCTGCTTTGAATCTTATGTCATTGTGTCAAGATCACTTTGACACTGTACTTTGTGACACCTATATGTGTCGTGGCGTTGAAAGGGTTAAGCACGGCAGACCTAGTCATTTAGCTGCGTTTTAAAGAAGTATTGTAGGTTAACGGCGTTTAGTACCTAAAGATTTTTGATCATATATTTTTATTACTTTCATACATAAAAAAGCCGTTGAACATTTTTAGTTTCGTATTTTGTTTATAATATGGTCAGCTTTACTACACATCATAGCCGTTAAAGGTACTTAGCGGGATCTTAGCGTATGGAAATATGATAGCGGCTTTTTAGCTTATTTATCCAATACTTTTATTAAAAACTGTATTAAACAATAAGGCAATTATAGTCGCTTAACCGCCGTTTAGGTAAGTAACGGTAGTTAACGACGTTGTTGTATAGTATTAAAAAATATTTTTTCGGGGAATCATAAGTGAAACCGCCGTCAAAGTACTTTAACGTTTTTAAATCGTATTGCCATCAGAAAATTGCCTTATTTCTTATGAATAGACCAAAAAAGCTGCATTTAGCGGCCAAAATGCTTAACGTATCTCGGAAACTAATAGAGATAAAAATATGGTTCTCAGTTGGGTCGAAAGGAATTCGTCCGTACATTTTTATGCTTAAATAAATGTGAAAAAGCCGCTAAGCTGCTTAGCGGCTTTTTTTCGTATGAGGGCAGTGTGGAAAGTAGGCAATTTCAAAAAAGCAACCTGCTGAGCTGGCAACGTTGCATTTTTGTTAGTTTTTCTCGATTATTCCATAAAAATTGAATGAAAATTAAAAATGTTTTGTATACAAATTGTTCTAATATATAAGTTAATGTGTCTACTGCAATAATAATTCGTGATAAAACTTTTATTTTCTTTAAAAATGAACAAATTATTACTTAACGGTTTTTAAAGACAATAAAAGTTTTATCACGAATTATTATTGCAGTAAAAAAAAATGCAACGTTGCCAGCTCAGCAGGTATAAACCCTCTTAAACCAACACTAGTTGGGAATTGCCTACTTACATTCTGCACATAAGTACGTCATACAATATTTTTCAATGCATGTAAAATTCCCTTTCAATATTTGACAAAATTTTTACAGTTTTTAACCACTATTTTGGACTATTGACGAGAACTCTTTGGTGAGTGACGTGTGCAAGTTTTTACTAAAACGTGGCGTGTGCATTGCGTAGTCCAAAATAAAACGTTCGTGCTTAATAATTTGAAACAATACAATGTAAATCCATGGACGTACTAGATAGTAGGTCCGTGTGTAAATCAACGCCAAGTTTCTTTTTAATTATTTCTGCAAAACTGATTTAAAACATACCTCTTTGGTATGATTGTTTAATTCACTTTAGTTTGGACACAACTTTTTGAATGTTGGCAATTAAAAAATATATATTTTCCGCTATTTAATTATGTGGAAAAGGACATTTATACATCTTTTCTACACACTTGCGGCACTTGGAGAAATGACAACCATTGCAAATAATAATAATGGCAGTTAAGAAAAAAGGTGGATGGAAGATTGTGGTCTATGTCTGAATGTTTTATTTTCAGAAGAACTTAACTGACATTCACACTGTCAGTATTACGTTACTGACATACGAGAAATATATTGAATTGTTTAAGTTTTTGAAATAGTATTACAAACAAAAATGATGGCTCAATGTGTTGATAATATAAGAAAGTTAGTTGATGTTTTATAAGATATGTTAAAGTATAACTCAAGTCTAAAGGAATAGCGTAATAAATAATATTAGTATTTTAAATACACTTTGTTTTTCGCTTAGATTATTTATACAAATTTATTCGTTACAGGTACAAAGAAATGTCTAGAAACCGTATAAGGAGAAGTCCGATGATGAAGATATCATTAGGCGAACTTGACCGTGGCAAAATAGAAAGGGTAATTGAACATAAGATTACTAATTATAAGAGTTCCATTAAAGTTCATGATAGAGAAGTGGCAGAAGTTGAGCCCGTAAACCCATTTTATTTACCGCCCCGTGACAAACTATTACCTGGTAAGGAATTCAGTAGAAAGGTCAAGAAAGTACCTTTCATCATGTCTGACCCAAAAACTATCTGCGACATTGATCCAACTTTCTACAAAATCATCGAAGGTAGACCTATAAGGCAATTTGTTGACGTTAAAGTTTACATGAGGGACATAAGGAATATAGCTCTTTCTAAGTCAAATATAGCATACTTAAGGGACCAAATGCTTCAAATAGATACCTCATTTGCTGTTGAACTAGAAGAGTACGAGAAAATAGATAAGTTATATATAAAAACCAAGAACAATTTTGTTCAGTTCGCAAAGGAATGTTACACGGTAGCCCAAAGGCTCCAAGAAAAATCAGAGAACAAAGCTACTGAGTTACAAATGTTAGCCGATCGCTTGGATATATACGGCTTCCAGTTTGTGAATATTAGAAACGAGATAAGTAGTTTAGGTGCTACTTACGACATTTTGCATTTATACTACAGGTTTCTTACCAAAGTGGCGCCTTTGTCGTGGCGAAAATTGTATGACAATGAATATAAAAAGAGTAGCTGTAATATCAAGGAGCAAGATTTAGTATCCGGTGACGACATGACATTAGACATGTACGTAAAACGGTATAACTTGAAGAGTCCAAGGCCGATGTTATATTTTCAAACACCCGAGACATTGATGCAAGTGTTTGATGGATTAAGTGCGCAATGCCTAAACTACATGCGAATAGACATGTTTTCCAGTCAAATTTCTTCGAGCGTTGTAAAAAGCCGAGATTATTTAAAGCATATAGCCGTTCAAGAAATAGAAGAATTTCAATTTAACATAGCTAATTATACAAAGGAATTAGAATGGATGAAAGAACAAGAAATCATCCATAAAAATTTGTTTGAAAACTTGCTAATGACTGCATTTTATGAGCTTTATGCTTCGTACGACTCATCGAAACTGTTTACATGTGTGCAGTATGTCCACATGCGGATTTTCGGTGATCCTGAAGATCCTAGGGATAGTGTGTCATACCTGGCGCAGCAGCTCGAAAACCTATACATTGAGATCACACTAGGTATGGACGGTTTGGACGTGGAAGTAGTCAAAGAGGCAACTACTGAATTATTCGCAGAAGACATAAGAACCATGAAGATGGCGGAATTGGCCCAAAGGCAGTTACGTGAATGCGATATTCTAAGCAAGTCGCTATTCACCAGTTTTGAACCTCCGAGGCACCAAAAGCGAATTAAGAAAGAAAAACCAACGCGTGAGTCAAATACTGAAGTATAATTTTGATAGGTGATTTGATTATTACTAGTTTGAATGTTTATTTTAGTAACTTTATTAGTATTAAATCTTTAATTTTAGCTGTTGTGTTTGCCCAGTTTGGCTTTGGGGTGATTATTCTGAAGGTAATTATCATAAGTTGGCTGGCTCAGTCGGCGCTTCCCTCTCGCGCCCTCTGGGACTAAACATTTGCTTTCATGAATACCTTACCATAGCAGACGCTGCGAACCTACGCCATAAAAGCAACAATGTAAATTTAATCTTAATTTTCATTGTAAATAACGCGCATTTCCACGGAACGCGTCTCGAGTTTTTTTTATTCCATACTAAAGCGAATGAAGATAGCTTTTTCAACGTTTGGTTCTTTACAAACCGGATACTCGTACCTATTGAGGGAATAACAGTAAAGTAATAAATTCGTCGCTTTTGTGTCTCAATTACTTCGCGAATTGAATAATCTCGTTTTTGATTACTTTACGTCAGGGGGAAGAGAAGCAAAAAGTTCATATTGTGTCAATATAAGTTCTAAACGCTTTTTAAACACGTTAACGCGGCGCAGTCGATCGCCGAATAAATTTAAATTTATTAACGAACTGATTTGACTCCGCCCACTTTGCTGACATTTTAAGGGGAGCAAAATAGGTTTTGATTAAAATTCTATTTAGCTTTGGCCCAAATAAAAAATAGAATTATCCTCGTTTTCTCGATTATCAACTTTCTCTTGTAAAATTGTTACGATTCAATTTTATTAGCGTACGCAGAGGGTGTCGAAAATGAAGTCGATATAAAAGAAGTTTTGTAAAAAGTGACCGTAATACATATTATTATATTACATGCCTTATGCCATAGTATGTAAGATTTTTCTATGGACAGATTATCAATAACCATACTTTTTTCTGTAGTTATTAAGTTTTCCTGTTAACAATTTATATTTAACTAACTTTATTCCGCGGCTTTCCCCGTGTTAGAAATCCATAAAAAAGATTACGGTAACGTTTTTAAATAAGTACACAATGTTCGCTGAGACAACACCATCTATTGATTGCAGACGAAGTTAACACGTCATTTTAAAAGCCGAGAAATTTCAACGTTCTTGGACAAAGCCCTATATTCTTGTTTGAAGTAAATATATTATCCCATGGGAATTCATTACCGGAATATTAAGTATCCTATGTCTCAATCCAGATCTTTGTCCACCTGTCCGACAAGTTTAATCTTAATCCGTTCAGCCGTTATTGCGTGATTAACTAACCAACATTCAAATACCCAAACATCTTCACAGGCTTTCTCATTTATAATTATAATATTAGTAGGATAATTTACATAAACGAAACGCAAGCGTATCAAAAAAAAAAACAAAGTAAATTTTAAGTGCTGTAATATATAAAACTGAAACAATGCCATTTGGCGTAATGTTCGGAGCGAAACAAAGATATAGAATCATATGAGTCGTTTCCATGTAAATTCAGATGAACCGAGTCATTTAAACAATCAGATTTAATACAACGACCATGAACAATGCACAAGTGTGAATAAATATCACGTACCTATTTATTTATGAAGATACTACAATCTGACATACCACTAACATTTTTTAATCTAAAAGTTTGTTGATTTGTTTTTGAATTAATTACGGGTAAGGGTGATTCTTCGAGGCCCCGATTTTCGATGTCCGGGGGCTAATTTTAATGAACCCTTCAGTTTATAAGTTCCGTTTTTTTTTCAGAGGTAGCATATATCTGTATTTAACTGGGACATATGTCAGTTTTTGTGTAACTGGTTCTATTTATTTACAAAAAAATAATTAACTCAATGATTTTTACTACTCTGTCGTGTCCGTTCCCCATTTTCATGAAAACATACGATAATATCTCAAAATCAGTCAACTTTAACAATATTATGTTGAGTGACCACATTCAAAGAATATTAGTTGTTACGTAATAAACAACTGATGAATAATTTTTACTTGTAGTATTAACTTTATAGCTGAGGAAATAAGATGTGTACGGCGTAAATTCTTTATTACCCTGGAGCGCGTTTCAATCAGTTGTTTCATAAAGAAAAATTAAGAAACTGGTGATAAATTCACACGTGGGCTGTTTTTACTCGCGTTTTGAACATGTCTAGTAGTGGATATTTCAGCTGGTGCAATTAGCTCCAGAGATACGAAGGTAAATATTTTATTTCTCTGTCCTTGGTTCAGGTAACATTTTTATTACTCTGCCAGGTTTTTTGACGCTTGTATAACCGTTATTTTTTTTTAATTATGCTTGATTCACTGCTTTTAGTACTACCTTTCTGTAGTATTAACGGCAACCTTCCAGAATGTTTATGTATGTAAATGTATATGTAAATTATGAATCATCAGTATTTTTATTTACTTTTTTATTCCTCTGTCCTTTATTCCTATGGATAAATGTACATTGGAATAAAAAAAATACAGTTTTCATAGTAGTTTTTGAATAAAAGTACAGTTTACTTAGTTATTTTGAAATAAAACATGCCTTAACAGTAAAAAAAATGATTTTTCAAGAGAATTTTTAGAATTTTTAGATTTGCCGGTGAGTATAAATAATAAGCACAGAAAAAGTTTTCAAGAATAATTAAGTACCTAGATTGTTATTTTTTACGTAGAATAATACTCTAATTACTATTTATATTTTTTTATTAATATTTAACGTATTTTTTATCACTATTTTTATTCCTCTGGACATAAAAACTAAAATGTTAATTATTTTCAAAATGGTTTCATAAAAATGAGTGCCAAAACAATATTTATGTTACTGAACAAATCTATTTTCATGGGAGCATGAATTTTTCTGTCAAATAAGTAAAAAAAAATACGACACAGGAATAAAACAAAAATCACGACCTCGAAGAATCACCCGTAAACGACAATATGGATTAAAACGAAATATTGTAGAACTTAAAGATGGGCATGGGGTTCAAAAAGTTGGGACACCTTAACGCCGAGGGAAGGTCCCATTTGTTCTATCTATAGAACTGATATATTTGATACGATTTTGAACTCTGATACTTCACAATTTCACAGTTCTAAGGAACAATTGGACCTACCTAACGCCGGTAGTTAAATATCTATGAAAGTTTTCCGTTGTGTGGTTAATTTTCGTACGTTTTATCCATACAATTGTACGGTTAATTTTCGTGTCACAACAGAACTTTTTACAGCCAGTCGTTTTGTTTGATTTAACGTGGTCCAAATTTTGGATCTCCGCCCCCATAAGGCAATTTATCTACCGCAAAGTTTAATAATTCTCGCAAGAAATTTATAAACAACTGTGTATACCAGAAAGACATTATTTACGTCTCTGTGTATGCATAAAGTTCTTATTATTCTGTGTGTCATACTCGTATACGAAATCGCTGAAAAAAAAAACAGCAACATATAACAGACTCCCGGAGCATTTGAAAGTGTTGTTAGGTAAGTAGTGCAACCTCCTTCCTACCACATAATACTATACCTTTCCATAATACCTCCTTATCTTCTCCTTCCTCTTTCTTTTTATCTTTTTTCTTTTTCTTTATTTTTTTTTGTCTTTTGTCCTTTACATGATACTACTAGGATTATACCAACCAGTCAGAGTCCTTTGTGCATTGCTGTGGATTCTGTAAAATTAAAAGTTTAATTTCCTTGTAGATTTTAACCCCGTTTACCGTAAAAATATTTCATAATGAAAGCCATTTTCTTTGAAGCCTCGTTTATAGAAGTCCGATATTATTATTTAAACTGGAGACGGCGCAGGTTTAATGCACGCATTCCTCTGTTATTAAATGGCTTGCCTGTAGGGTCACCACAAAACCAATGAGCCTCCTTGGAGGAAATGGACATTTTCATTTGAATGCTCGCGGTTTACTTTTTTATTTTTTGTGTGAGGAAATTTTGGGATTTACTTACCCAGAATTAAGACCGCTATCGATTTCGATGATAAAAAAAGTTTAATCACTAATTTTCGAAACAATTTTTTTGTGTCCGTTTCGTGACGAGCCATTTGAAAAAAATTCACAAAACTGACTCAAAATAAGGACACCTTTTCTCTTTATGTAAAGTGCTCGTAATTCTGAGTTAGAAAACCCCAAAATTTACACAATTTATGAAAAAGTATATACTCGTATCGTATTACTCGTTATTTAATTAAATTTCATTTGAATAATGTATGAATATCCTAAATTCTTTTGAGAAATAAAGATCTTTAAACCGAAATTTAATAGATTAATTTAAGCAATTTTACTGTGAGTTTTGTACTATCCAGCGTTAACTCGAAATTCAGCCGATATTTTTTATAACAAGGAAGTGATAACCCTAGCAGTACAGACTAAGCGGAACAAAGGAGTCAGTGGAGCGTCCTTTGATAATTAATATTGTTTTATTATAAGCCGCGTATCGCCGCGCGGGCGCATCCATGCATGCCTCATCCAATAACGCTGTTCGGATAACTCCTGATTCGGCAGCGTGCTTAGTATTGTGACCCCTTTGATTGGGGCTTTTGTATTTCTTTAGATAAGTACCGGTTTCAGAATACCGTCTCTGACTGGCTAGAGAAATTAACATAATGAAGCGGAAGCCCTAGTTCCAAAGCTTTTGATTTGCTTTGATATAGGAGGAGTTGAAAAAAAAAAAAAATTTTTTGACAGACAGTTCATGATTTTTTTAATAACAAAAACTTTATTAAAGTCAGAGTCAGAGTCAATATCAACCTAAAGCGGTTGAAAAGCCAAGTTACCATTACAAATGCCTAAAGTTGTTTTCTTTAAAATCGTTCTAAAATATTCATCTCGGCCACTAACCAAAATTAACTCCCAACCGAAACACATGGGCATTAGCTAGCTTTAGTCAGAATTACGTTATATTTGATACCTTGGTCGAGAGTGTGAAGGCTCATACGTTATGCACGGCGCCGGTTAGCCGGTGGACCGTGGGTCGACGGTCTTGATTGATTGCGGCAACCCCTGCAGTGGTTATGGACGCCTGGTACTCTAATTGGTATTTTAGTCTTAATTGGTAAGGTTTTGGTAGGTGTAATTAATTAGATGGTAAGATTTATCACTGTTAAAATAATCCAACTTTTGCTGGAAACAAGGACATTTAGTAGAAGGTGCAGGTATGCTTTTAAATACTTAGGTAGGTATCTAAAATCAGTTATCATTGAACTACAATACGATATTTTTATTCCAAAACAAACAAAGTCATAAGTCGTGGCAACCTAGTGGTTGGACCTATTGCGTCTCAAGCAGAGGGTCGTGGGTTCGAGCTTTCGCATCGCTGAGTTTGCGAAGTTGTTATAAATTTACCATGAGCTTTACGGTGAAGGAAAAAAAACCTGCGAAGAAATTCAATGGTGTCTGTGAAATTCCCAATCTGCGCTGGACCTATCTGGCCATATCTGGGCTACCAGAACTGACGAATATATCAAAAATCAATGACCCAGCTACGGCGACTGCCTCGTACACCTGTTGGGAAGTACCAAGGTAATTGGTTTTAATTCATCAACGAATTCGTCGATTTTTCATCGTGCTCTTCATTAACGCCCGTGCCAAATTTCATATACTATCTAACCTTTTGAAAAGTTTCACATTTCGAAAAAGTGGGTCTCGAGTCTAAGCCCATTACCATTCCAAGTTTAGTAAAGAGTTTTATTCTTAACAATAAAAAGTTTAATTGAGAATAAAACTCTTTACTAAACTCATTTTACTCGAAGACGCTTTCACAGCGGGTTTTGTAGTTATCATCATTTTTGTAACCGACCATTTATTTTTGCTCGTCAGTGTATAATACAGAATACAAAGACGTCATAATTAATACTCCTACTACATGAACATAATAAATTTGAACTTTATAATGTCAGAGTAATAATAACAGTGACATTTTGCATGTATGTAGACGGTGACATTACACTGGCCTTGGCCTTCTCTCCACATTCTCAAAGGATGCCAAGATGTCTAACATACTAGCATTTATCGCTACATTTATCATCCATCCCTTTCATACTCAAATGCTAGTTAGAAAGAGATATATGCTTGACGACACGGCAACAAAACCTAGACTGCTTGCCCCCTGGCATCTACAACAGTTGTAGCATGAGGTGTCTTATTCATAGAAACCTGCCAACGATGTTTAGGACTTCTCCCTCTCACGAGACACGAAAATGTGCAAGAAATACAAATGTTTCGCTCAGAAACTATTCTATATCTATTTCGTCTAGCGTGCCTATAACATATTCTGGAAAAACGTTTTAGCTTGGAAGATTGCGTGGCCCAAAACGCTTCAAAAGTGCAAAGTGAGTGATTGTTTTATGTTTATTTTAATAAATGTATTAATAAAAACAAAAAAAAAACGATATAAACTTCAAATACAAAATGTCAGCAAAATTAGTTAGTAACAAAAACAACACTTAAAAAAAATAAAAATAAAAATAAAATATAATAAAATTGTTGTCTTTAGAGATACAGACAGAAAGAGAGAGAGATAGAGATGATGATGACTAAGAGCTGTCAAAAAAGAGCGTTTTTAGAGAATGCTACTATGCAGATATTGTACATAAAGGATCTAATTATTTCTTACTTGTAATGTAAGTGTATATTATATTTTGAACCGTACGTTCCATACTTAGATCTTAGGAAGCAATACTAATTTAATAAATTATAAAATCAAAAACCCAATTGCGTAAAAAAGTTTAATAAAAACAAAAAATATATAAAGTAAAATTTCAACTACTCCAAAAAACACTAAGTTCATTTTCTTTTGACCTGTTTTAAGTCGGTACCTCAGCATGTGCCAGCAGGAGTAGACTTACTCATCTACCTTATTTACTTAACTACTATCTTTTGGGCTTCTATTTATCTTGGTGGCTCGTGCTGATTCACCGACTTTAAACAGATTAGTAGAAAGTTTTTTTTTTAATTCGGTTCAATTTTTATTTTGCTTTAATATATATAAGATCATAGATTATTTACTTGGTTTCGGCCTAGCAACTTTTTGACATTACGACAGAAGTGTCTGAGAAACTTTGAAATGATGTGTTAAAAAGTAAGAATGCTGCATAATAGCTACAGAACAACTTCCTATCTATGTCATGTAAAAAGTTAAGCAGCTATTGTTATTTACCATTAAAGTCGTAAATCATTACTTCAGTATCATCAACTCATCACTATAATACAGGTGTTCTTACTTCATAGTCTCGATCATTTAGAATGTCTGAGGGACATTATCCTGTCATACTTTTTTTACCGACCACTTTTATAAATGGAGAACATATTTTACTTCACTACGGAACGTCATTTCAGTAGCCATTGTCAATTACAGTTTTACTCAGCACAAAGAGCCTTTTAGGCGTCAACATTCTTTGAGATCAATAGCGGGCACTATTAAATTTGCGTATGCCGCGTAAAATGGGCCCCTTTTTGGGCGCCATCTAAATTGAGTTTCGTATCGGACATATCCAAAATAGATTTAGTACACGCATGACTGATGGTATGTCGACACTAACGATACAATGATGCGGCGCGACCCTGCTGCAATTTTTTATCGTAAGGGTAAATTAGTGATGTGATGGGATGTGGTAGGGGTGATATCGATATTGTTTGAAGTGAAACGTTACGATAAACTTTAATAATATTTCATCTCCTCTCGGCCTTTATACGTCCCACTGCAGGGCTCAAGCCTCCTCTTAGAATGAGAGGGCTGGGGGTCGTAGTTCTCACGCGGGTCCAGTGCAGATTAGGAACTTTACACACACTATTAAATTTCTTCGCAGGTGTATACAGGTTTCCTCAATAAGTTTTCCTGCACCTTAAATTTCAAATGCAATTTCGCTCATAAATTCCGAAAATCTCAGAATCTCATTTTATTTGTTAATTGTTCGTCACTCGTTATGAACCTTAACCTTAGAGCGATTGACAGGACATCAGAAATAAGAGTAGACATGCAATGAAGAGTAAACGGAATCTAAAATTAGCTCAAACAAATATTACATTAATAATACACATATATGTAAAGAATACACGTAAATACACAAATAATTCTGAATTAAATAGTTTAATTCTAACCACGTAAGTCCCAGCATATTATATACAGAACAATTTTTAAAAAAAACTATATTTTAAGGATACCTGTCGAAAGTACTGGACACCTGTGGTAAGTACAAATTATTCAACGAATAAAGACCTTAAATAACTTTAAATAATTTCCAAAATTACGAAACTTATGACTTTCATACAGGTCTTAATCACTACATCAGTTAGAAAATGTCGAAACTCATTACGCATCAGGCTAAACATCGACTAGGAAATGCAAAGTCAACGAACATCACTAGTCGAAATAGCACCATTAATCCA